>NIBX01000039.1:0-741192 GCA_002718315.1 Agaricales sp. HM26-F1 | reverse complement strand
AGATTGGAGAAAGTAGAGCGCTACTTTACTCCTGGGAAAGCAGTTACCTCAGATGTACTTGATCAAATGATCGTACGAGGTGCCTTTCTTAACGACATCTCTAATATTGTTGGTGGTGATACCCTTTTCATTACGCCTGAACTCCGTCCAGCTCTTGAACATCCATGGAAGCTATTAAGACGAGGAACACAAAACCGTCCTGTGGAAATCAAAAGATTAGCAGATAAACTACGCAAGGGTCTTCCAGTGTTTATATCTCTGGTAGATTACATTCTCAAAGAATACTCAGAAGAGATCCTAGAAATCAAAGAGATTGGACACTTGATTTGCAATGAAGGAATCTTCCACATTCAGCATCTTTCACCTTCAGATTCTCTTATATCCTCTTCCATACCAAGCACACAGAACAAGAGCAAGAAGAAAGGAAAGAGCAAAGTACAGAAACCAGTTCCTTCTTCAGTTCAGGAGACAAGTCTGCAAGATAGGATTGAATCAAGTGTTGGACGTGTCTCTAACAAAGAGATACTCTCTGATCTTCTGCATAACATATCCGGCTTCCGTGCAGATATCGTTGCCTTGGTACTTCAGCAAGCACTTGCCTTTTATCGTGAACAGGGCCTGAAGACTAGTCAGCATTACAAACGTCATTCTGTCCTAGGCTCAGCTCTACATACCAAGGATGCTAAGACAAAAGGATATCCATCTGACCACTACAATCCAGTACGCTCTAGAAATGATCTGCAACAGCTACTTGTGAAGAGTCTTGGACTAGACAGGTCTACATACAAAGATGAAGACTTCCTGCTCTCTAACATATTAGTTCGATTTGGCACAGGACAGAGCAAGAAAACAGAAGCATTCCAGGAACAGCACTTGAACAAATTATTCACAAGTTCAGAGGCCTGTGTCAAGAGCTTTGTTGACGGTGCAGAAGACAAACTGGTGTACTATAACCAAAATATATGGGGATCATGCTGTCTTCTTTTTGGTTTCAAGCAGGAACTGAAAAAAACTTTCAAGATCGGTTCCAGCCTATGTTTTCTGAAGAGATAATATCACAGTGGTAGATATTTCTCAAAGGAGAAGCACCAGCAAATCGCACTTGGTTTTCAATGTACGATCTATTGAAAAATACCAAGATTCCTGTTTTTGGAGCTGGAATTACTAGAATGCAAGCTGCAAACTCTATTGCATTACTGGGTCTTTGTGCTCCACCATCTATCGAAGATATGAGCCTTGAAGGGACTTCAGCAGTTAGGGATCAAGGTCAGCAAAGGGGATACTAGAAGCGTTGTTCAAGCCTTTGGGTTTCTTTACAGGTTCTTAGAGGATCAGCTCAGTGCTCAAGACCAAGATACTCTTGGATTTGGTACTATCTTCCTAGAGCATTTCTTGTACAAACTTACACGATGGCAGAAAAGAAAGAAAAGGATATTTGAGAGTGTGGTCAAAAGTGTAGGATCAGATTCTGGTTGGGGCTTAGAAAAATATCCAGTTCAAACTAATCTCACACGTGAAGAATATGTAAAGTATGATACTTAGAAAATAAACTTTAGTTCTTGTATATTGATTTAGTTTCACTGAGTATCATTGAGTTGCAAACTACCAAGAAGCATTGATTTTACACAGCCAGCTTTACAGAAGTAATACGAGAAAGCAAATAAGGTCTCTGCTTCCTAATCTTAATAAGTTCAACAATGAATCCTACTTCTACAAGTTGTCCTTGCTGAACATGTTCAATGCTCCAAGTCTCTACCTTGTACTGACTAGGAAAACAGTTAATAAAGTGTAGAGTAAGAAACAACATACTTACGTTATCTTCTTATCAATTCCTACAACTCTCTAGAAGGAGACAGGTGTCTCAAAGACATGGATATTACGGTCTTGATAATAGTCTGGTCTCCACATTGCAGCCAACGTCATTATATCTTTTTCATGAAACTCTTCTCTCTCTGTGTATTGCATCGTTGAGAAGGGTGATCCGTGTTTATGTTCTAGTGAGCCAGTTAATTGGGTCTGCAGTGCACATAATACTTTCTTTCCAATAGACATGTCTAATGAAGGAGCAACTAATGTCAGTGCATATAGGCTAATAGGGTTCATAGTATCACTAGATGTTTATAAGTAACTGAATCTCTGAAAAGAAATGGATTGACTGACGCTTGAAATGGAAATTGTATATCACCGTAATCTGCAATCCATCCAGTGCAGAAGAACTGTGTTCCAACCTCTGGCATATCTAGATAGACATCGGACAGCTAATACAGATTGAACTCTGGATCCTGGAGCAGTATTGGATAGTATTGTCCAGAGATTTCTTTAATGTCATTCTCCATCATCTCTATAGACCGATGACCAAGCAATTGTCCATTCATCTGTGTATCTTGAACAAACACTTTATATCTGATTTCTATGAATACATATCAGCATATACTTAACATAAAAGACAGTAAACACGTACTGAACTATTCTGTATGAACCATAGTGAGAAATGCTACCAGTGTGGGTGATTCGAGCATGTTGAAAGAGCAAAGAGATCTTTTGAAATTTTATATAATCAGTGAAAAGAATAAGTTTGTTTCTATGTAGAACAAGTAATCTAATTAAACAGCTAAGGTCATGTGTGATGCTGTTATCACTAATGAAGATACAAGATGACCACATCATCAATGACATATGTTACAGGAGAAATAAATGTAGAATACGGGCCGGATCAAGTCATTTATAAAAAACACATGCAAAGATATCAATTCAAACAGTTTGATTACAGGACCTTACATAAGAAGGTAAGAATGCTGACCCGGAGGGATAAGAACAAGTACTATTGTCCTCGTAATTTCTGAGCCACTTGACATAGAATTGTATGCACCCAAAACTGTGTACAAATCTTTTAGTATTAAGAATCTATAAAGTAGCACCCAATACTGAATACAGAACTATATGTGGAGTGGTACATTCTGTACGTACATTGCTTAGAGTAGTGAGCCTCCAATACTCAATTCATCACTTTCAGTAATGCGAGTCTACATTACTCATTTACAAAACACTATTCATTACTTTTAGTTACTGTATGAGATTTTGGGCACACAACACTAAATTGAAACAAAGGATCTTAGAGTGTTGGGGGTCCAGAATCAATTTCCACTACTTAAAGTTCTGAATAGTGTTTTGTGAATGAGTAATGTAGACTCGCATTACTGAAAGTGATGAATTGAGTATTGGAGGCTCACTACTCTAAGCAATGTACATATAGAATGTGCCACTCCACATATAGTTCTGTATTCAGTATTGGGTGCCACTTTATAGATTCTCAACACTAAAAGATTTGTACACAGTTTTCGGTGCACACAATTCTATGTCAAGTGACTCAGAAATTAAATACACTACAAAAAGTATTGTATTACGAAGACGATAGTACTCGTTCTTTAGTCTCAATAGCCCCAAGGTTCATACCCTTAAAGGAGGAAAGATATGAATCTTATTGACTGTTGAATCTTATGTTTTTCCTTCTTATTGGCTGCAATTGACCGGAGTTTTGATGCAATCGTTGATTGCATCAAACCAGATGATGATCATTGCTTTCACATATCATTAATTGGTTACTGATGGCCACTGCTCTTTGATTGCATCAGTGATTGTCTGATGGGCGATCATTCTACTGATTAGATCAATTTCCGCACTTTGGAGGGCACAGAAAGCTGATGTCCGCACTTTGCCACATCAGATCAATTGATGCAATCATTGGCCGCACTTCTTAACACAGAATTGAGTTACTGATGAGTGATCCGATCATTCTGAGATTAGATTAACTGATCTACTGATGATCCACTGGTTTGGAGATAAGATTGATTGATCTATGGGCGATCTATGCATTCTAAGATAAGATTGTGAAATCTATAGATAATCTCTACATTGTTAGATAAGATTGAGCGGTCTATAAGTGATCTGCTCATTTTGAGATAAGATTAACTGATCTGTGTGTAACTCAGACATTCTGAGATAAGATTAACTGATCTATAGATGATCTGTGTAATCTGAGATAAGATAAAGTGAACTATGAGTGATCCAAGTGTTCTGAAATAAGATTGAGAGATCAGTGGTTGTTCTGGGTGATCTGTGGACGATCCGTGTAATCTGTGATGAGATTGACTGATCTACAAGTGATCCAAGTGTTGTAAGATAAGATCAAATGATCTATGATTATTCCGTATAATCCAAGATGAAGAATGAGTGATGAATCTATGATCCGTATGATCAGAGATAAGATTGAGTGATCTATGGATGGTCTCAGTGATACAAGATGAGATCTAGTACTATATGAGTGATCCGTCTGATCTATGATAACATAGACTGATCTATGAGTGATCAAAGTGATCTAAGATAAACTCAAGCGATCTATAAATGATCCGTGTGATCTGAGATAAGATTGATAGGTCTGTAGTTATTGCAGACGCTCTGTAGAAGATCTGTACGATCTGTGATTAGATGGACCTATCTACGAGTAATCTAAGTGATCTAAGATCAGATTCAGCAATCTATAAGTGATTTATCTGATCCACGGTCACAATTAAGTAATCTATGCATAAGCTGTATGATCTGAGATAAGATTGAGAGATCTGTGAATGTAGTGAGTGATCTGTCAATGATCCATGCGATCAGTGATGAGATTGACCTATCTATGAGTAATCTAAGTGTTCTAAAATAAGATCAAACATCTTATGAGCGATCTGTGTGATCCGAGATAGAGAGTGAGTGATGAATTGATGATCCATATAATCAGAGATAAGACTGTGTGATCTATGGGTGATCTGAGCGATATGAGACAATATCTAGTACTAGGTCAGTGATCTGTCTGATCTGTAATGATATAGACCGATCTATCAGTGATTTAAGTGATCTCTCACAAGATCAAATGATTAATGAATGATCTGTGTGATCTGAGATAAGATTGAGAGATCTGTAGTTATTCTGTTGCTTCCGTGTGATCTGTGCTTAGATTGACCTATCTACAAGTGATCTAACTGTTCTCAAATAAGATCAAACAACCTATGAGTGATCTGTGGGGCTGAAAGGAAGACTGAGTGATCGATAGATGATCTGTACAATGAGAGATAAGATTAAGGAATATATGGGCGATCCTAATCATCTAAGATAATATTGATTAATTCATGAGTAAACTCAGTGATACGAGACCAGATCCAGTACTATATGAGTGATCCATATAATCTATGATAACATAAATTGATCTATGAGTAATCTAAGGGATCTATGATAAGATCAATCAATGTATAAGTGATGTGTGTGATCTGCCATCACAAATCAGTGATCAATGAGAGATACATGTGATCTAAGATAAGATCATGGAATTTATAAGTGATCTGTATGATCTGAGATAAGATAAAAAGACCTATAGTTAATATGATGATCTGAAAATGATCTATGCGATCTGAGATGAGATCAACCTATCCATAAGTGATCTAAGTGCTCAATGATAAGATCCAACAATCTATGAGTGATCTGTGTAATCCAGAATAAAGATTGAGTGATCTATAGGTGATCTCAGTGATACAATACCAGATCTAGTGATATATGAGTGATTTGTCTGATCTGTAATGCAATTGACCAATCTATCAGTGATATAAGTAATCTAACATAAGATCAATTGATCTATAAGTGATCTATATATTCTGCAATCACAATTCCATTATCTATATGTGCTCTGTGTGATATGAGATAAGATTGAGTGAACTATAGATTATCTCAGTGTTCTGAGATAAGATTGAGTGAACTATAGATTATCTCAGTGTTCTGAGATAAGATTGAGAGATCTCTCATTATTCTAGATGATCTAAGTGTTCTAAGATAAGATCAAGCAATCTGTAAGTGATCTGTGTGCTCTGTGTGCTCTGCAATTATAAATGAGTAGTCTCTCAAGTGTTTACATAATTTGAGATAAGATTGAATAATATGTAGATAATCTGTATAATCTGTAGGTACTCTGTGTAATCTCTAAGAAGATTGACCGATCTATGAGTGATCTAAGTGATCTAAGTTAATAAATTACACTTGTTCTGTTTCTTCAAATATCGTCTTTGTATGTGCCACACGTAAGTGTTGGCAGTAACAGCTCAGTTCCGTATTGGACGTCTACATTACAGCCTACATCACTCAAAGTAGCAGAATGGGTTTTGAGCACTCACCGCTTAAAATATTGAGTGTACAACACTAAATCATCTACTTAAAGTAGTGGATTCAGTATTGTGCAGAGTATAGAGCCCACAAAACCTACTAATTCTACTAGTGTCAACTGCTCTAAAATATGCACTGATATGTCCATAGATACCTGGATGATCTGCATCTATATCTAGAACATGTTTAATAAAAGCTTTTACTATCAGATGGAAGAATCGTAATGCAGCTACAGGATTGTTGGATATCAGCTGCTTTCTGACTTGCTCAGAGCTGATTATGTTGAAAAAGATACATTCAGATACATGCTGGTCTTCAAAGGTGTTGATCTTCATTCAGGTTTTGCACCTATAGTAAATGAGTTGATGTGATCAGAGCATTTTCTCAAAGTCAATAATGCTTTGTCTAAAATACTGAAAGTCCATTGACAAGTCCTAGTTGCCTATGCTAGCAGTATCGGCTGCCATCTGAGTGCAGGCAAAGCTGTTGCACCTTGGAATATCTTTGGAAATCAGTCAAGTGCAGCAGAAGCAGAGAAAGAGAAACGGCAGATCAACATAGCTATTGATGGACCACTTATCAGCTCGCATACAATTCATCAGCTGTGGAGTGCTAAAGAGCTGCATTACTTCACATACAACCACTGTGTTCTCAATGGACTTCCTCTTTGCAGTAATGTGATTGAATATTACAATATTGAAGGTCAACTTATCACTGGTCCCACACTTCCTAATTCTCGAGATAACAGAGACAAATTCATTATACTCCAGAATGCTACCAGATGACAGTATCAGAACTCATCTAAATATTTCATTAACATCAATCGTATCAATATAAGAAAACAACAACAAGTCCGTAATCTAGCGATAGAAGATGCAACACAGAAAGAGCAAGATACACTAGTACCTGCAGAAAACAATAATCTCCAGACACAAAATATAGATCATGATGTTGATATGGATGGTTTGTTATTTTCATCATCTAGATTTATCTCAGAGCTGATTGAATTGAGTTAACAGATACACCATAGAATGAATCTGAAGAAATCAATACTTCATCAGTTCTGGGCAAAAGATCTGGTGGAGGAAGTTCTTCTATCACTATAGAACATGAGATCACTGTAGGACCATTATCAAGAAAGCAACCAAGATAGAACTTGTTTCTTGAGAAACAAAATCTAGAAGGTGCAATTGCCATTATTAATGAAAATATCATAGTATGTTATATTTCTGAATCTATTGTATGTATAAGAGATGTTCACTCACATAATACAGGATGAAACATATGTTATTCGCTTTGAAGGATATCCTGAAATAGGAGATAAGATAATTTCAAAAAGTGCTGCGTAAGTATGTAAATAGTAGAATTGGTCTTCAGCTGAACAAATTACTATAGATCTGAAACTCTTGTTGATCAATGGAAAAACTCAGGCAGTTGATTCTGTGGTATTCTTGAGTCTACAGATGACATGCCCTTCTTCTATGAACAGGGCAAAGCACATATTCAGCTATTGAACCTTCTTAATGTTGATGCTTTGAATCGTCTTTATGATTTGCATTTGAACTTCTAACAAGAGATCTGCAGTTCACCATCTAAAGAAACACAGAGCTTTCTCACTTCAAATTGATATCAAACTACAGCTACTGTTTTTTCAGAAACCTCAGAATTCAAGAAACAGAATGCAATTCAGCTGCTTACTGATATAGTAACTTCCACAGACTGACTTCAGTAGTTAACCATGATGCAGGAGAAATTAGAAGTAACTCAAAGCATGCTTAACCTAAGACTTAGCAGAGAACTCCGCTTTATATACAGGTTCTACTGTTCTGGGTCCAAAGTGCTCTTAGACATTTGATGTTAAATGTAGAGGAATGTATGCAAGGCTTTGAGATCAAATGTGAAAAACTATTTATCATTATCATCTACACTATTCTCAAGTGGGTTAAGAAATGTCAAAAACTCAAGAGCAAAAACAGAACCGATCTTGAACTGTCTTTCAATTTTTATGGTGCTTTAGAAGGATATACAGCGTTCAAGAATAATAAACAGGTCTCTGATTCAGCTGAATTGGAGTACCAGTATAAGTACCACTTCATCTCTGAAGAAGCAGTCAACGTAACTATTAGTATTCTCTTCGACATCCTTGACACATACTTTGTTGGTCCAAGACTGGAAAAAGTAGAGCTCTACTTTAACCCTACAAAAGTGGTTACCTCAAGAGTACTTGATCAAATGATAGTACGAAGTAGCTTTCTTGATTCCATGCCTGATGTTTTTGGTGATGATATTCTTTTCATCTCAACTGAACTTTGTTCAATTCTTCAACATTCATAGAAACTGTTGAGACAAAGAAAGGACGATCATGCTGTACAGGTCAACAGATTAGCGAATAAACTTCACAAGAGTCTTCCAGTCTTTATATCTCTGGTTGAGTACATTCTAAAACAGTATTCAGAAGAAATCACAGCTATTAAAGAGATTGAACTCTTGATTCTGGATAAAGCAAGACCCTACATGCAGTATCTCTCATCTCCAAATTCTCTTATACCCTCTCCTGTTCAAAGCACACAGAAGAAGAGTAAGAAGAAAGGAAAGAGCAAAGAACAGAAATCAGTTTCCTCTCTAGCTCAGATGCCAAGTCTTCAGGAGAAAATCCAATCCCGTGTTAGTCATGTATCAACCCAAGAGACACTTCATGATCTTTACCCAATCTCTCTGGCTTCTGTACCGACATTGTTGCCTTGGTACTTCAGCAAGCTCTAGCTTTTTATCAAGAACAAGGCATGAAAACTAGTCAGAATTACAAACGTCATTCAGACCTTGGATGTGTCCTAGATGCTAAAGATCCTGATAAGACAGGATTTCCATCTGACTACTACAATCCAGTCCGCTCCAGAAATGATTTGCAAAGCCTACTCATCAAGAGTCTTAGGCTAGATGAATCTACATATGAAGATGAAGATTTTCTTCTCTCTAATATACTGGTCAGATTTGGTACAGGACAGAGCAAGCGAACAGAGGAATTTCAGCAACAGTACTTGAACAAATTATTCACCAGTTCAAAAGATTGTGTTCAGAGCTTTGTTAATGGTGCAGCAGCCAAATTGCAGTACTGTAATACAAACATATGGGGATCATGCAACCGTCTTCTTGGTTTCAAAAATGGAACAAAAGAAAACTTCAAGGATCGTTTCAATCCTATGTTTTCTGACAATGTAATATCTCATTGGCAGATGTTTCTTAAAGAAGGTGGACCAGCAAGTCGTACCTGGTTTTCTATCTACAATCTCTTGAAAGATATCAAAATCACTGGTTTTAGATTAGGTATAACTCAAATGCAAGCTGCAAACTCAATTACTTTGCTGGATCTTTGTACACCACCATCTGTAGAAGACATGGGCCTCATCATTGCTCAGAACAACTCTAGAGCACTGAACGGACTTACAGAGCTAGGATTCAGGGTAAAGAAAGAGGATGCAAGGAGTGTTGTTATTCATGCTTTTGGATTTCTTTATAGATTTTTAGATAATCAACTCAGTGCTCAAGACAAAGCAGTGCTTGGATTTGGTACTATCTTTTTAGAGCATTTCTTATGCAAGCTGACAAGATGGCAACGAATCAAAAACAATAGATTTGCCAAGGTAGTTAAAGATGTAGGATCAGATTCTGGGTGTGGCTTAGAGAAGTATCCAGTCCAAACAAATCTCACACGTCAGGAGTATGTTAAGTATGATTCTTAAATAGTGAACTTTAGTTGTTCTGTTGTTGTAATATAAAATGAGTTGCAAACTACTAGAATGGTTTGGATCTATACAGCTAGCTTTACAGAAGTAATACGAGAAAGCAAATAAGGTCTCTGCTTCCCAATCTTAATAAGTTCAACAATGAATCTTACTTCTACAAGTTGTCCTTGCTGAACATGTTCAATGCTCCAAGTCTCTACCTTGTACTGACTAGGAAAACAGTTAATAAAGTGTAGAGTAAGAAACAACATACTTACGTTATCTTCTTATCAATTCCTACAACTCTCTAGAAGAAGACAGGTGTCTCAAAGACATGGATATTACGGTCTTGATAATGGTCTGGTCTCCACATTGCAGCCAACGTCATTATATCTTTTTCATGAAACTCTTCTCTCTCTGTGTATTGCATCGTTGAGAAGGGTGATCCGTGTTTATGTTCTAGTGAGCCAGTTAATTGGGTCTGCAGTGCACATAATACTTTCTTTCCAATAGACATGTCTAATGAAGGAGCAACTAATGTCAGTGCATATAGGCTAATAGGGTTCATAGTATCACTAGATGTTTATAAGTAACTGAATCTCTGAAAAGAAATGGATTGACTGACGCTTGAAATGGAAATTGTATATCACCGTAATCTGCAATCCATCCAGTGCAGAAGAACTGTGTTCCAACCTCTGGCATATCTAGATAGACATCGGACAGCTAATACAGATTGAACTCTAGATTCTGGAGTAGTATTGGATAGTATTGTCCAGAGATTTCTTTAATGTCATTCTCCATCATCTCTATAGACCGATGACCAAGCAATTGTCCATTCATCTGCATATCTTGAACAAACACTTTATATCTGATTTCTATGAATACATGTCAGCATACACTTGACATAAAAGGCAGTAAACATGTACTGAACCATTCTGTATGAACCACAGTGAGAAATGCTACCAGTGTGGGTGATTCGAGCATGTTGAAAGAGCAAAGAGATCTTTTGAAATTTTATATAATCAGTGAAAAGAATAAGTTTGTTTCTATGTAGAATAAGTAATCTAATGAACCAGCTAAGGTCATGTGTGATGCTGTTATCACTAATGAAGATACAAGACGACCACGTCATTAATAACATACATTACAGAAGAGATAAATGTAGAATACAGGACAGATTAAGTCATTTATAAAAAATACATGTAAAGATATCAATTCAAACAGTTTGATTACCGGACCTTACATAAGGAGGTAAGAATGCTGACCCGGAGGGATAAGAACAAGTACTATCTTCTTCGTAAATCTTTTAAAATAAGATTAATCTATTTATAAATAATCTATATAATTATAGATAAGACAGGGCAATCTATAAGTAGCCTAAGTAATCTGTGGACTATCTAAATGATCTATAGATAATTTGTATAATCTGAGAGAGGTTTAACTGATATATAGATAAGTTGTACATTTGGAACTAACTTAATGTAATTTATAGATGTTCTAGGTGTTCTTAGATAAGGTCTAGTGATTTATGAAGATTGAACTATATTAGTTTGTTATAATTATATATATATATATATATAAATAGTAAAGACATTCTTTTAATGAATTAAACTAATTACATTTATTCTTTTTCTTTAAATATTATCTTTGTATGTGCCAACCACACATAAGTATTAACAGTAACAACTCAGTTATACAGCTTAAGCAAAGATCAAGATAAATACTTTAAGTATATAATAAAATACAATTACATTAATTATTCTATTTTTTATAAGTTTTGAAACCATATTAACAAATCTGTATCTAGTACTTTTGATCTTACTATAGAGTATCTACAGACTTGTTGAAAGATCTTTTGACAGAAAGACACATACAAAGATAGTTGCAAACTAGAATTTTGTTTAATTTCCTAATAATATTAGAAGATTAAAATCTTTTCTGAAATAATTATAAAAATACTAACATCATAATTTGATTTCATCATACAAAACATATTATACAGTAATTCTATATTTTTTTGACTATTCTTGTCTTGATAATCATTAGAATCCTGTAATTGATGTTCAATTTTGATTAAAATTGCTAAAAATAGTATTTCATTAATCTAAAATTATATATATAAAATTTCAAAAGTATATACCTGTGATTGTAATAATCCGTTCTTCTGTAACAGCTTCTATTGAAGTATAGGATTCTGATTGTGGAAAATGTACATCTTTTAATAAAGAATATCTTTTCTGATCAGCAGATAGAACAAGTGAGACATATTCTGATTCTATTGTTAAATAGAATGAAACAAGACTGTTAAGTAGTGTTTGAATATGATCATCTTGAAAATACTACAAAAAAAGTGTTTTTGTTAGATTACTTAAATTTTGCTTAAGAAAGATAATTACAGTATAGGTTGATATGTTTAGCTTTAGCCAATTGTACATCAGCAGTAAAGATACTTGATACTGCCATATTCTCTTAGAAATAGAAGCAGTTATTTGCTGTCCTAATATTCTATAGTGCTGCCAAGACTAATAAAGAAAAAATAAGATCTAAGAACTTTGCTACTGTAGAAAAAATCTTGAACAGACCTTTCTTTTACTATTAACTATAATTTCTGCACAGCCAAGCCAGCAATGAATCCAACTATTGATCTGTTCCAATTGATCTACTGTAAGTGGCATAATATCTTGCAAACATAAAATCTTCTGAACATATTGAAAAATTGATGGTATAATTTCTTCATCCATAATCTAAAAGTAAAAAAGACAATAAGACCTATAATAATAGTGAACAAATAAGAGTATACTTACTTGAGATATACAATTGATATGAATTTTGCTTGAACTCTCAGAAGTTGAGATATTCAATCCTAAGGCTGCATTAAATGCAGGATCATTTATATCAAAATCAAAATCATTATATTCATCCTGACTCTCTGCACTTGAAATATAGACCTTTGTTGATGCAGAAGTTTGATGCTCTAGCATTGTCAATTTCATATTAAGCAAGAATTGCTTAAAGAAGTTCTTAACTTCAGTTGCTGTCTTACTGAAGAGATAGTGAGATTGAAATACAAATTTAATCCAAGCTAAGAGAATCTATAAGCAATAGATCTATAAAACAAATAATAACTTACCTTTCTCTACAAAAACAACAAGTATAGCTGTATCAGTAGATTTGTGCAAATGAGTCTTGAGCATTTCTGTATGTGCACCAATAATTAGAAGTAAAGACATGATCAGCTCTCTCTCGACTTGATGAGAGCTTTGCTGATAGTCTATTAGATTACTCTGCCACTGCTGATGTTTTAATTGTTGCTGATTTTGCTGCTGCTGTCGTATCTGTATCTGCTCTAGCTCTTGTATTATTTGCACAGCCATGATGTTGAGCCAATCAAGAGAGTGTTGTGGACTCAACTTCATATTAATAGCAAAAGATCCAAGATACATTGCACCTCTGATGCAAGCAACTTTTGCTATCAGATCTGAATTGAGAAAGCTTATATATGACTGAGCTTGTTTCATTCGAGCAGTGATGCTACTTGGCTCAAGAGAAATAGAGATTGAAATTGCAATGAAACGATTAAACAATCTTGAAAGTTGTTCATCTGAAGTTGATGAGACTTTTGAGAACATTATAGGTCCTACTGGTATAGATGAGGCAAGAAGTCTGCGTCCAACCTGTGTTGGAGTACATCCTTTTGTTGCTGCTAGCTGTTCAAATTCCTGTCCTGAAGTAGCAGCAAAAAAGACAAGTTTCATATACATCTCAAAAGAGGTATAACACTGAGCAGTGGGCCCAAATAAAGTGATGTCTGAATCTCGTAAATAATCTGGATATTCTGGAGTCTCATGAGCAAGATTAGCAAACTTGCGATGGCGAAATATTGTGCCTAGTTCCATAATAACATCTTCACCACTTGCAAGATCCCAGTGCCATGTATTCCACAGTTGTAGACATCTTCTAATAGTTTCTCCAATATATGAATCTCTTATTCTGCAAGCTCTATAATGAGAAGTATAGTTTTCCATATTCATCTGAAGATTCATCTGCTTCAGTGTATGCAGCACAAGTAACCATGATGAAGGTAATGAACACTGAGGCTGAACAACACCATTAGGAGAGAACTGTCCAAAAAAGCAGAGTCCAAAGATAAGCTGCCATCTGTATTCTAGATTGATATATGAATGTGTCGAAATGGGTGCATGATTAATCATATCTGATATAATGCTACAGAGTGGATGAGGATAATCTGCAGTAGAAGATAAACATGCAGAAGAGACATGAAGAACTGATATCCATAGCTCAGCCAGATGTTGATAGACACTATCACTATCTGAGCCTTGAAAATATGTTATGAGAGCTTCACAAGACTGGAACATCCCTTCTTTAAGAAAGAGAGAGCACATTCTTAGAATAGCTGTTTGTAAAGTTGGCTCTTCAGATATCTGTGATTGCTGATAGTCCTTCGTACAGTGTTCTAACCGAGCAAGTGCTTCAATGGCAAACCAGATTCTCATTAAAATTTGATGAGTTATGTGTCTCATATCTGACATTGTTATCTGCAAGAGATTGAAGATTTGATGCTTCACATCACAGTGTAGCTGAACAATCTCCTGTTCAGATCTAGTAGTTTTGAGCCAGGATAGATATTGAAGAACTGTATGCATAATCTCCTGCCAATGACTTGAGTAATCAAGCCCTTCTCCAGTGGTGTAGCTAGACTGCTGTTCTACAAGTTGCTTGCAGTACCAGTCCAATGAGTGAAGGAAATCAGATATAGTACAATCAGGTGTGAGCAAAACTCCATTGAGTGTACAGCTGGCAGGTACAGTGGGTTCTATAACACCACCAACAATGTTAAGTAGCTCTTGTATAAAGCCCTTGCCAATATATGAATCAGTGCTCAGTAATACACCTTGTGGTAACCGATGAAGCCGATCAAAGTTGGAAGGGAGTTGAACTGAAGATAGCTGTTGTCTGTTCTGCTGAAATGAAGAGTATTCAGCCTCCAAGTTTTGCGCTGGACTCACTCCAGCTAAAATTGAAGAGTGAGAATCAAAGGCTCTCTTCAGTCTGGATCTTGCTGGCTGTGAGGAATTGGCAGAAGTCAACCATTTTGTCAGGTCTTCATTTTCTAAGAAGAGATGGTGTGTTTCATTATTAATATGTTGACCAGATGTTGATTGAGGATGTGAGAATGTATAGCGAACACTGTGAGGCACAGAAAGTCTAGTAAGCCTCTGACCATGCTTCCTGGACTTAGTATCAACAAATTCTGATGTACTATCATTATGTATTGGCCAGAAGTGGCCAGCTGTATTTGTTAATCCAGTAACATTTTGTGGATCTCTATAAGCAGCATAGATTTGTGCATCAGCTCTCACTTCATGAAGATGATCATGATTGTTAACAGATTGATCAGCATTAGATTGCACAACACTCTTTGTTTGCTTAGAGGATCTGTGCTGCCTCTTCCCAGTTGAAACAGACTGAGTTACATGACCTTCCTTCCTCTTCTTGTGCCTGTCATACAAAGGCTGCAGTCTTCTGATGCTCCTGGTCCTACTCAACATGTAATCAACCAAGCTGCCCCCTTTGCCTGAGATGTCAAGTCTGCTGTGGTACATAGGATGAAGATGCTGACTGTGCTCCAAATGAAGTTTGAGATCTTCATCTGCAATAAAATCACTATCTTCCATTGATTCACTATCTGTCAGAGACAGTGTGCCATCTGGAATAATATTATTTGCATGGCATGGAGTACAAGTCAAAGGCTGAGAGTTGCTTGAATTGTGTGATGTAGAGGGAATTGGATTATGCAACCATTCATCTTCACTTTCACTGTCACCCTGCACCTGTCCTTGGGCTGATGTTCCCAGCCGGACTCTTTTCCGTGAATGACCAGGTTTCATAATAGGTGAGTCTGGAGTATCACTGAGTTTGTCAGTGTAGTGCTGTCCTCGACCTACATACAATTTCTGTGCCGGTTCACTGTCAACAAATTGCTGTACCATAATAGCAGGCATCATCCTCCGCATGATTCTGATTTTCTGTCGTGACCACCGGTCTGGATGACTTTGGTCTGGAGAACTGACTATGTGTTTGCATCAGTAACATGATAATCCCATTTATGAGAGAAATAAATAAATACCTTGACCAGAAGATATATCAGGGTCTGCTGTAAAATGGGCAGAATGGGAGGTGTGCCCATCAGTCTTGAGCAAGCTGATTTGATCGGAAGTTGAAGGTGTGAGCAAGGCTGACTCTATGGGTCGGACAGTGGTTGGCTCAGAAGAGTGACTGACCCTCCTATCTTTTTGTGAGAGCAGAGGGAACTTCTGCAGTCGTCCACTTTTCGTCCTAGCTGTCTCTGTGACTCTAGTGACCTGCTTGAGATCTTTATCTCTCAGCTTTTGTGACTTCAGCAGCTTCTTGGCCTCCTCCGTGAACACATTGGCCTCACGTCTAGTGTCCTCATCTGTTGAGGATGATGAAAGATCATCATCTCTTGGTCCATGCGACAAGAGAATCCCAGAAGGGGGTTGAGGTTGTAGTGAAAGAACTGCGTCATTCGATTCCCTTCTACCACGAGCGAAACTATTTTGTACAGATAAGTCCTCCCTATAATGAATCGTATCACGGGATGGGCTTCCATGGTCTGTTCCACGACGAGGGCTGACAACTGTGACAATGGCATCTGGATTAGAAGAGAGCGCCTGCTTATATGCTAGTTTGTCATAAGTATATGGTTGATGTTGTTTGGGAAGGCGAGCACGAAGACTATATCGAACAACGGGAGGTTCTTCGGAAGATTGCCTTGACTGAGCCTCACCCGGAGGTTGGGAAATGACGCGTGACGGATGCTCTGCGACTGAAAACTGATGGTTCAACTCGGAGTCTGAGGGTATCTGGGAGGACTCGGTGTGAAATGGTGCTAAGGTCGCGCGCGGACTCAAGGGGGAATCGCCCCATTGGGATTCTTCATCGTCCATGAAAGGTGAAAATAGATCTGGAAGGCCAGGAGTGGTGTTCGGGGCACCATGTAAATGTCTGGATCCAGGAGTAGCACCTTGTTGTTGGAGGGGGGTACTCAACGGGCTTGAGGCCGTTCGGGGTGGAGAATCGTCCCCTGGATCCGCAAGACAATTGAATTGGAAATCAGAGGTTGGAAGAGAAGGGGTAGGAGACATTGGTAGGGAAGAAGTCGGAAAATGTGGCGGGATAGCCCGACCTTTTTGAGGAGAGACAGAGCATCTTGAAAACTCAATGGAAATACTCTCCGGGGTTTCTAAGCTTCTGATACTGGAAACAGGAGCATCAGGGGAGATGGAATCTGACCTCTTCCTAGGGGGGGAGATAACGTGCGAGGCGGACTGTGCAGAACGTCCTTGAGAGCAATCGTGACGCTCTGCGAAACCTGCAAATTTATGCATAGCTTTAGCGTGACCCTGGATCCTGACCTGTCAACAAGGTGTTGAAGTCCGTTGAAGCAGATTTAGCTCACATCGTCAGCTTCACTCTCATCCACCGCATCATTGGACCAAGAAAGCCTCCGAAGTAACTATGCAAGAGGGATATGAATAAGCGTGGATAACTCTCATGTGCGCATCTCACCTTAAAACTTCCACGTTCAGGGGCTTGGACTTGTTCGGCCAACGGAAGGAAAGAAACGGAAGGATGAGTATCCAATGTTGAGTGGGTTTGTCTAGGTGAAGCTTGCCCGACAGAAGGAAATGGAACGGTTGGCATAAGCTCTTCGCCGTCATCCGATCCATCCACAGTGTGCTGGTCGCTGTACGAGAAAGAAACAGGCATCGAACCGAAAATGGAACAAAGCCGGAGAGCTGAGGCTTGAAAAACTAGGAGGTGTAGAACGTAGCCCAAGCGGAAGTACTGGGGGGTCGGTTGGCTGCTAGAACCTCAAACAATGGTGCCCGAGTAGTGCGTGTATCGAATCTCAAACCCAGGTACCAGTCGTAATACGAGCGCACAGAGCCAGACTGGGAACAAACTTCTAATGAACGTCGATTGCGCGTTGGTGGATCACTGGATGATCCTAACCTCCATCACGACCACGTGCCAACATGAAGTCTCTCTTATTCAATCTCAAGCGCGTACATATCTAGCCAGCCTCCAATATTATGGTTTCGAGTCGCCTGGTGCATTGATTGCTCTGTAGAACAATTTTTTTCTCCTAGTAAATTAAACAAAGATATGGATAAATCCACTTCTCCTTGACGGGATAATCCTATCTTAGTTACGTTCGGTGCTCAAAGCGACCGTAACTGGGATGATACGAAATTTCGTATATTCAACATAGTCGCCGACTGCACCAGTGGCAGATAAGCACTCGGGTCGATAGTCCCTCGATCTCTTCACCATTCAGGTATTCACTGTAGCTTATGGACCCCGGCGTATGAACCGGCGGCTGAGTGTCCTGCCTTACTTATGATATGCACCGAGTATGACGCCCAAAGATGGAGTATTCTCAAGGTGATAACTATCACCCCAAGAAGTGTAGCATCGAGAAAACTTTCAAGAGTTGACGCTTGATGGCCATTCGTGTATGTGAAGATTGATTGCGAGCATGTATAGCGCCGGCTGACAACCGCCTGAGGGAGCGCACCAGGCGATCTCCGAGTTACTCTTCCTACAAAGACCATGGTCTGAGTCCTTCAGAGTCGGTAGTCGTCGCTCAGATCCCCCCGTCTTTAGTCCCCACGTCGGTCCTCTAACCACAATGTACATTTGCTTTTGTGCTGACGCGACGTTATCTCCATATCTTTTGGCCGGAAAGTAATGGCGTAACGCTAACGACCGGCTTGCTTCAGAGTGGAACCACATCCAGAGAATCTACGGTGCTTGATCTGATGAAAAATCGTAAGATGTCCGCTTTGGTTCCTTTGCCGGTAGAATACGCTACGTACGGAAAGTCGAAACAGAGTGAGTCGTCGACTGAGATCTTTGCCAAACGCCTTGCAATGCGTTGCGGAGCTCATGTCATCTATGCTCAATGCTTCCCCTCTCGTGTTGCTCTTCCAGAGGCGACCTATCACACATATTCTGAGGTTACACAAGCTCAAATGTGAATCCAATGTTTCAAAATGCCGTTTCTTCCTGAACGGAAGACCTAGATTTTCCAGGGAGAACCATATCGCGACAGGGTAACCCTATATCGGGTAGTTTTGACAAAGATTAGATAGTAGGTGTGGGAAATTTGGGGCCGAAAGCGGATGGGTGCCAGAATATAAAGCTCATCGCTAAAACGATAAGAGTCTTTCGCGTTCATCTTCTCCTTTCCATCCTTTCCGTTATGTCTTCTAAACGTACGTTCTTCGTCTCATCGTTGTCTGATTGCCTCTGTTCTCCCGTCTCACACGACTCTCCATAACAGCCATTCACGAATATGACGGTAAAATGCTGCTGGGCTATTGGCTCGAACGCGCCCCATCTGTAGACCAGAGCGCGACTGTACAGACCAAATTCATCTACCCTACTCCTCAAGTAGCCCAGATCTCCTGGGACGCGGAGACGAACACGATTACCCCCGATTCACGACTCCCAAGCTGGGTCTTCAACTCAAAGCTAGTGGTCAAGCCAGATCAACTCATCAAGCGTCGTGGAAAGCTTGGTCTCCTTGGTCTTAACAAAACCTGGCCTGAAGCAAAGGACTGGATCCTCCAACGTGCTGGCAAGCCGCAAAAAGTGAGTACATGCCTCGTCGCCTATCTTGCATCACTTTATCAGCTTCATCACCCATCACAATCACTTGCACCCCCTCCCCTCAAACACGCGTTTGCAGCCACAGGGGACTGGATGCCAAAGGGGATACGTAACCCTCAGGGGCCTCATAGGATACCTCCTATCGATCTTCGTGGACAATTGACCAAAAATGCCTGCCCTGTCCCGATCCGATTTCCTTCGCGCATGCTGTGTTGCAATAACTTGTTTTCTCTACTACTCCCAGCATCACTTCTTGCACATCTCGCTGATTATCCTCCATAGGTGGAGACTGTCACAGGAACTTTGAATACCTTCATCGTAGAGCCTTTGCTCCCTCATCCTTCTAGCACAGAGTACTACATCTGTATCACATCGGCACGTGAAGGAGACTCGATTCTCTTCACTCATGAGGGTGGCGTAGACATCGGCGACGTCGATTCTAAAGCGCTCGTATTAGACCTTCCTGTCAACAAACCTTTCCCTTCGCGTTCCACCGTCATCTCCACCATTCTGAAGGATGTGCCGGCTGCCAAGCGCGAGACCCTTGCCGACTTCATAATCCGGTTATACTCAGTCTACGTTGACCTCCACTTCGCATACCTTGAAATCAATCCTCTCGTTGTTTTGGATGGTGTGAATGGAGGGGAGCCCACCGTGCACCTTCTTGATCTGGCTGCCAAACTAGACCAAACTGCGGAGTCTATTTGTGGCCCGAAATGGGCTATTGCTCGTGACACTACCGTCTACGAGCCGGCTACTCAGTCAGGAAAGGGAGGGAAGATCTCTGCAGATCGCGGGCCACCGATGGTACGCGTCCATTTACTATTCGCATAGGTCGGGGCTCTTATTCGAGGTTTTACAATCAGGTTTGGCCAGCACCATTCGGTCGCGACTTGACCAAAGAAGAGGCCTACATACAGAAACTCGACAGCTCAACCGGGGCTTCCCTCAAATTGACTGTCCTCAACCCAGAGGGCCGTGTATGGACAATGGTCGCTGGTGGAGGTGCCTCA
Organism: Agaricales sp. HM26-F1; assembly: GCA_002718315.1. Classification (NCBI taxonomy): domain Eukaryota; kingdom Fungi; phylum Basidiomycota; class Agaricomycetes; order Agaricales; species Agaricales sp. HM26-F1. The sequence goes on along the minus strand of NIBX01000039.1, from coordinate 720,548 downwards.
GTTGTCTATTCCGACGCCATCGCCGCTCACGGGTTCGCTCATGAACTCGCTAACTACGGTGAATATTCGGGCGCGCCTACGGAGGGTCAAACATACGAGTACGCTAAAACCATCAGTAAGTGTTCGACGCCTCGTATTGGTACCCACTCCTCATGAGATTTTCCTCAGTCGATCTCATTACACGTGGAAAGCCTCATGCAGATGGCAAAATACTCATTATCGGTGGTGGCATTGCCAATTTTACGAATGTTGCTGCTACTTTCAAAGGCATCATCCGAGCTCTGAAGGAGTACAAGCAACAACTAATCAACCATCGCGTCAAAATCTTCGTGCGTCGTGGCGGTCCCAATTATCAGGAAGGCCTCAAGGCCATGCGTCTCCTCGGAGAGTCACTGGGCGTACCTATCAAAGTCTATGGTCCCGATACCCACATCACTGAGATCGTTCCCCTCGCGCTGGGCATTAAGACTGGACATAAAACCCCTGCCCTTTCCCAGAGTGTTCCTTCTACCCCCGCTCCCGAAGCTTCTGACGTGGAAGCCGGCGCTTCTGTAGGAGTTGTGCAAGCTGATGGAAAACGCGTCCAGCCTGGTGATCAGATCGTACACTTCTCCAAATCCGCTACTGGTCACAGTACCCGTCCCGACTTCAGACCTTTCGACGACACCACCCGCTCCTTCGTTTTTGGACTTCAGCCCCGGGCTATCCAAGGCATGCTCGACTTTGATTACTCCTGTGGCAGAGATACTCCAAGTGTTGCAGCTATGATCTATCCCTTCGGTGGCCATCACATTCAAAAGTTCTATTGGGGCACCAAAGAAACTCTCCTTCCCGTGTACACCAGCCTGGAAGAAGCCGTCAGTAAACATCCTGAGGTCGATGTTCTCGTCAATTTTGCGAGCTCTCGCAGTGTCTATTCCAGTACTCTGGACGCCTTCAAATATTCCCAGATCAAGGCAATCGCCTTGATCGCCGAGGGTGTGCCCGAAAGGCACGCTAGAGAGATTCTGCATATCGCGCGGGAGAAAGGTGTTCTAATTATCGGACCTGCTACTGTGGGTGGTATCAAGCCTGGCTGCTTTAGGATCGGAAACTCTGGAGGGTAAGCGTGTTCCCATTGATCGTGCTTTCTTTTGCTCATGCTGGCCTTGCAGAATGATGGATAATATCATCGCGTCCAAACTCTATCGTGCAGGGTCTGTCGGCTACGTGTCGAAATCCGGAGGAATGTCCAATGAACTCAACAATATTTTGTCCTTGGTCACAAATGGCACTTACGAAGGTATCGCTATTGGTGGCGATCGTTATCCCGGCTCGACCTTCATCGACCATCTTCTCCGCTATGAGAAAGATCCTGAATGCAAAATGCTTGTTCTCCTTGGTGAGGTTGGTGGTATCGAGGAGTATCGAGTCATCGAGGCCGTCAAGAAGGGGATAATCAAGAAACCGATTGTCGCTTGGGCCATTGGTACCTGCGCCAAGATGTTCGCGACGGAAGTCCAATTCGGTCACGCAGGTTCCATGGCAAACTCGGACATGGAGACTGCAGACGCGAAGAATATTGCCATGAGGGCCGCTGGTTTCATCGTTCCTGATACTTTCGAGGAGCTACCGGCTGTGCTACGCGATACGTACCAGAAGCTCGTTTCCGCCGGTAGTATTGTACCCAAGCCCGAGAGGGATCCCCCCGTCATCCCCATGGACTACAAGTGGGCACAGGAGCTCGGCTTGATTAGGAAACCTGCTGCGTTTATCTCTACAATCTCCGACGAAAGAGGCCAAGAACTCCTCTATGCTGGGATGCCTATTTCCGATGTCTTCAAGGAGGATATTGGTATTGGTGGTGTTGTAAGTCTGCTCTGGTTCAAGAGGAGGCTGCCACCCTGGGCTACGAAGTTTATTGAGATGGTCCTCATGCTTACCGCTGACCATGGTCCTGCCGTCTCTGGGTATGGCTTCTCACTTCTGCTCACATTTCTCGCCGTGTTCACGATTGGGATCTAGTGCCATGAACACCATTGTCACAACTCGTGCCGGCAAAGATCTGATTTCTTCCCTTGCTTCTGGTTTGTTGACGATTGGGAGTCGGTTCGGCGGTGCACTCGACGAGGCCGCTGCTATGTTCTCCAACGCTCGTGACACCGGCCTCACACCGCGTGAATTCGTTGACAACTCGAGGAAAGCAAACAAGCTGAGTAAGTTTCCTCAATGCTATCCAACCTCAAAGCCAGTTTTCTCAGTCATTGATACAGTCAGCGGAATCGGTCATAAAATCAAGAGTGTTAACAACCCCGATCTTCGTGTTGAGCTCGTCAAGGAGTACGTTCGAAAGCACTTCCCTAGTCACAGCTTACTCGATTACGCCCTTGCGGTTGAGAAGGTTACGACTGCTAAGAAGGATACGGTATGCTCACCCTCTATTCCTTCACATATTCATTGCTGATAGGTAATGCTAGCTCATTCTCAATGTGGATGGTTGCATCGCTGTCTGCTTTGTGGATCTCCTTCGTGATAGCGGCGCGTTCTCTCCTGAGGAGGCCGATGAATACATCAAGGTAATTTCTTGCTTCACATCCATTTGCATCGTCTCATCCGTGGTTCACAGATTGGAGTTCTCAATGGCCTTTTCGTTCTCGGTCGATCGATCGGATTCATTGGTCACCATCTCGATCAGAAGAGGCTTCGAGCTCCGTTATACCGTCACCCTGCTGACGATATCTTCGTGGAATTGTCGTCTAGTCAGCGTGTCCTTGGTAAACTACAGAAGTAATTGTCGCCAGTAGCCGTCTTTGTCCCCTTCTTTTGGCTCGTCTGTGGATTACAATGGAGAACACTACATCGTTGCAGATTAAATTTCCTTCCTTCTACAAATCCTTAATACATCGTCATACACATATAATGTAAATTCTTTGTTGCCTTCCGTTATGCCACATCCGATACGTTCAGGCCACAGGTTGACACATATTCAGAAGACTCCCTGTTGCGCGTCGTGAATCGTTGATAGGGATGGGATAACAATGAGTAGTTCATTGAAAGATCTAGCTGAAAGATCTAGCTCTATAAGATTTTAGAAGCTAGAGCAAAGGTGGACGCGCTCACGATAGCATCACATCACATCCCATATACCGTTGGGGACAATGGTTGATCTTTTTTTATCGGCAAATGAGAAAGAACGGCCACGTGTGAGTTGGCCATGTCGAGGCGTGGTGCTGCAGACGCGATGTTTGGCTCTGCTTGACACATCACATGACGTTGTACTTGAGAATTGCCGCCGTCGCTGACGGTCTCTTACTGCTCCTTCTACCTTGTCTTCGGTCGCGTTATCCTTCTCCTACTTTACCCATCTCCACTGCCTTCCTCTAGAGACGGCGAGATATGGCATCTAACATTGCTGTGAGTCTATACTTTGCCATTCTAGCCCTAGTCCTAGACAGATCTTCATATTACTCGTTGCTCAGACCCGGCGAACCGTTCGCGGTACTCGTCCAGCGACCATCAAAGACAACGAGAACGCTAATGCCCGTTTACGAAATACCACACGATCTGCGAAACCTCTTTCATCATCCTCTGCGCTCCCTACCACATCCATTAGCAATGGGAGTATTGTACCCCTCACTTCTCGTGCTACGGCACCCACAGCCGCCTCTAGAGCTAAAACCGCATTGCATTCCAGTCAGGAGCCGCCTGTTATTGATTCGACCGCTGGAAAGAGGAAGCGAGAAGCCCTGGGAGAGGTTACTCACCTTGCTTCACACAATGCAGCAAAATCGACCAAACCAGCTATTCCACAAGACAGGCCTGAAAATGCCCTTGCGCGCGCAGTGCATTCTCGTCCCACAACAACCAGCACGAAAGTTTCAGTGAAGACGAAGACAACCACCTCAGCGCGTAATGGGTTACAGATCGCCGTCGACCACGCTGCGAGTGGAGAAGAAAGTACCACCCAAGCCCCTACGGTAGTACATACATCCCAGCAGGAGCCAAGTAGCGATCATGCCATGGCTATTGATCACCCTACGTCGAGAACTCAGCTTCCCAGTATATCCAACAAGCTCCCTGCGCCCAAACGGCAAGGTTTGAACACGCAGAACTCCAATCGTCGTTCAGGAACACTTCAACGGATTTCTTCTAGAACCACACTAAGGGTAGATGAGGCGGGCGACGACGAACCCGCCTCTAAGAAGCGTCGTACTTCGTCAGTACCTCCTGAGGATCCTGGAGTGGATGCCACGGGAAAAGGTTCTGAATCGGACCTTCAGATCGCTGCTGAACTCAACGATTACGCGGAAGCACCTCTGGAAGCTGACCCCGAGGGTGACGACTGGGATGATCTAGATGCTGAAGATGCCGATGATCCAGTGATGGTCAGCGAATATGTTGTCGAGATATTCAAATACCTGAAAGCAGTGGAGGTGCGCGGAATTTTGCCTTTGCAATTTTGAACCTTGCTGAACCTGTCATTAGCAAACTACCATGGCTAATGCTACTTACATGGAAAATCAGAAGGAGCTCGCATGGAAAATGCGAGGTATTCTGACCGACTGGCTCATCCAAGTTCACGTTCGCTTCCGCCTTCTTCCTGAGACACTGTTCCTGGCCGTGAATATCATCGACCGTTTTCTGTCGCTCCGGGTGGTATCACTTGCTAAGTTGCAACTAGTTGGCATTACTTGCATGTTCATTGCTGCCAAGTTTGAAGAGATCGTCGCCCCTTCAGTCATGCATTTCCTTCAATGCGCCGACTCCTCTTATAACGAGACCGAGATTCTGCAGGCGGAGAAATACGTTCTCAAAACTCTCAGTTGGAATCTGAGTTACCCCAATCCCGTCCATTTCCTGAGGCGGATAAGCAAAGCGGACGACTACGACATCAAAGTTCGCACTCTGGCGAAATACCTACTGGAGATTGGGTGTCTAGAATGGCGGTTGATCCCTTATCCGCCTTCATTGCTTGCTGCTGCTTCTGTGTGGTTAGCAAGAATAACATTGGGAAAAGATGAATGGGTGAGAACCTTTTCCTTAATTCGCAATTTCTTGCTCGTTTTGACGCCCATTCCCACTCAGACCCCGAATTTAGCACATTACTCGTCCTATGCTGAGAGCTCGCTGCTCCCCGTCGTGAACATAATGATCAACTACCTTCTTAAACCGATCCGCCACGAGTCTTTCTTTAAGAAATACGCAGGCAAAAGATTTTTGAAAGTTTGTCTAGTTCACCAACTATCCTACGTACTGCTACTAATTCCCGTTTTATCCTTAGTCAAGCATTTTCATGCGCGAATGGGTGCTTGATCGGTGGGAGGAGAACACACAGATTCAACTAGAGACAGAGCTGCCGATGCTACGGGCTCAATGCCACGCCCTTAAGCTACAGACGGTGGATGCAGACGAAGGCACTTGATGCTCCACGTTTGGGCGATCCTGTCAGTGTTTGACCTCCTACGCCCCACCTCTCTATCTCGCTCTACTCAAGCTTTTGTTCTCTTGGCTTCCGCCCTCAAATTTCACGTCTTCAATTCGGCCACGTACAGGCACCGGCACTCTTTGACACTGTGACCTTGTATGCAGTCTTGGTTGATTTCATTTTTCAATATTTCTTCCCATCGAAGAGACTTTCTCCCCAAGCACGACTCAATCAAGCAATCATCATTCATCTAAGTTATTATTCTTTAAGCATTTTCACGTCATTCTCTACTAGTACTTCAACCAGTCGCTGTTTGCCTCTTTCTTTCCCTCTCAGCTGAGTCGTACCTTCTACTTGAAGCAGCGCTCAGCTCTTGAGAACATTTGTGCTCCAAAACATTTTTACCTTCGCATTTTTGTTTTCCATCTCAGATTCCGCTCATTGGCATTCCTAACTCACTTCCCCTCTTATCCAAATGTTCTACGGACCTTTGCGGAGTGGATTATAACACTGGCATCCGTCTATATGTCCTCTGGACATTTTGTTTTGTATCATTGTAGATAAACAGCCAAATTATGAAGCCCGCTCTCGAACTTAACTAACTGAACAAGATCAAGCGTTAAGAATATCGTGCGACTCTCAGTTCAGTAGCCGTTACTTCAGCAAGCTACAGTTGTGTGCAAAACGATAGACCCCCTCCTCCCGCCCAGCAAAATCTGCGCACTTCGTCGGAGCATCAGCGATCAGTCACTGCATTCAGAGTTCCCCTGCACAAAGAGTTAGGGGATGGGCGCCTAGATTAGTCAAGGTCTGTGCAGGTTAGCCCATGGACCGCCACGGACCTGCACGAGCTCTTTGCCTGCATGAGCACCGATGTCCGTCCAAGTTTGGGGATGAATGCTTAGACTATACCTGAAATGGGCTTTGCAGATCACATGCAAACACGTTCACGGACATGCACGGACCTGTACGGACCAATTCAATCTGTCAAGGTCTATGGCTGTCATCTCCACAGAACAAACACCACAAAAACCTGGACGAACCTCTGAGAATGGGCAGTCTGAATGCTGTGAGTGATCCGTGATCCACTCTGTGCAAGTGGGAGGTCATTTCTTACCTTTCTCAGGTTATCCACAGCATGGTTGAGAGCTGCATGCTATCCAGGTTAGCTAGGATACTATCACTCAAGCTTCCTTTGAGGTTATGATGCCGGTCGGCCAAGCACCAACTCGTTGGCTCTTGATCGGCTATCACCGAATTTGGGCTCCGCCCGGGCATGCTGCAATTCTTGAGGGGGTCTATCGTTTTGCAGACAGCTGTAGCAGTTCTGCTCCCTCTCGCACTTGAGCTTTTGTATGTCTACCTTGTGAACAATGAGCCGGCTGGAGCTGAAGACAATTGTATATTTGTGCAGAGGTGAAACTAAGTGGCAGTGATGACGCCCATATGTGTTTTGCGAACCTGACCCAGGGCACAAAAAGGAACCGAGAGTTGGTCCGGAGAGCAAACGCTGAGCCGTTACGGTAAAACCCAAGGTGCTTTGCTTCCCAGCCAGCGTGTTCACCTTCACCACGCGGTGTAAGCAATTGTCCGAACCCATCTATTGTGCGTATACGAAAGGATGTATTCAGCGGCAAATGAGACAGGAAAAGCACGCTGAACAAGAAGAGATCTAGTAACATCTACAGTGCCAATAGTGCGCTTCCCGCGCACCTCATTTACTTTTGACAGGGAGAGCAGGAACGAATATCCAGCTAATCGAGATAAGGATTCGGACGCCGACGCCGACACCTATAGCGCCAGCGGCACCAATTTTATCCAGGATCGCTCTACCCGCAAAACCACCAAAGAAAAGGGCCAACGCAGCAACGAGTTTGTGATCCCGGGTTTTGACCCAATGGCGCAACTGGAAGAGTTTGGGATCGGCCATCAGCTCACACCAGACAGTTGTCAGAACAACTGTTAGCAAAAGAGAGAGGATTAGCCAGACGAAAGCGGTGAAGAGGAGGACGGAAACAGACTCGTCGTAGTGAACTGAGTGTTCAACCGCTTGCCCATGATGCCTTGTAAGCCTAAACTGGCACTCATGAAAGCGAGGCCGACGAAAGTGAGAGTATTGGTCCAGCTTGGTTCGCCTCTCTCGTCGGCAATGCTTCCTTGCCCTGATTGCCAAATACAGATAGCTCCCGCGGCTAGTAGAATACTCTGTATCATTGTACCTAGGAAGAGCCATAGTCGAGTCGCATGCCCAATCTTGTCGCCTAGTCGACCGATGAAAGCTCCCATGTTGAAAGTGATGAGAGAAACCAGTGCCTGTTGATCTGCGATATGGAATTGTAGGTCTCTAGAACCAGGTGAACCGCTGAAGAGCCGGGCGAGTGCTAGTGCAAGCTGTTTTCCGAAGGTTAGGACATGTTGGCAGCAGTGCTAACCTCCAGACAGACCTGGCAAAAGTTCCCAGTCTGGAAGCCACACCATACGAAGATGGCGGTGAACGAGATGGAGTCACTATAATGTCAAGGTGAGCCTGAGTTACAGAAGAGAGGGAGTATCTCACATGAAGCCAGTCATGAAGCAGTAAGCGGCGAGTGGGCCTGTGGATTGGGCGGGATCTACATCGAGACGAAGATGTTGGAGGAAGGTAGTCGGCTGAGAAATGGCTGATGCAGTGGGCTCTCGGGCCTTCTCTACGTCCATTCCTTGTATCTCCGGAGATGAGGATGCCATTAGGAGAGGATACTAGGAAGGCAGGCAAGTAACGAGGAGGGACTCTGGAGGCTGGACGGCAGGACTCAATAAATAAGGCGTCCAAGACAGAAAAAAGCCAAGATCATCATTGTTGCTCGTCAACTGGTTAATGTAGCCTGTTCTTCCCGCTCACCTCCCGCGGAGTACCGGTTTCCCTCAACGTGATCAATCCGCCCTTTCCCGTTCCCTGAGTTCTCTCACAATCCAACGACTCGACTCCAGTGCTCCCATTCGTTCCTCTCAATGATTATGCTACTTACACCATAAATAAAAGTATATGTCCCATCCCTCAATCGCTCCATGGGACCCATTGAAGGACATACACTTCCTCGAGCCTCATAGTCGCAGCTCGGGAAAACCTCACTTCGTCCACTGTCCAAGATAACCTGGCCGAAGTTGCCAAGTCCCAAAAGTCTATGAAGATTCTCGAAGCAGTATGCTGCAGTCTTTACTTGGCTTTTTCGCGTCTGTCTACGACGCTTCTCAGATGGCTGGGCAACTGCCACCTTTTATCGGCAATCTATGATTGGTTGTCTCTCTCCGTCCTCTATTTGCATGTCTCGCCGCTATTGGCCCGTCATCCTTGCTCTGCATGCCTAGCCGCCAGATATCCCTTCATGAACTTCATAAACTGAGATACAGCATCAGCTTCAACTCGGTGAACTACCGGATTGTATCGTCGAGTTCTTATCATTTTCGTTTTCAGTTCTTAGACAACTGCCCGAGATGCATTTTTGGCTAACTACTATCCTGGCCTAGTCAATAAAATACCGCCAGACCTCGGTCCTAGATTTCACCTTGTTATGATCTTTTGATGCTGCATTTCGCGTGAGTGCGAAGTACTGTGCGACTGGCATTGTGCGTGTTCGTCGCCCTGCCCTTCAAGGAAATCGTCTCGTTTCTTTGATACAGGTCACGCGCATGCATCATCACCTAACCGAAGCTCAACGATATCATGTTAAGTACATCGGTGGACAGTGTTGCTCGGCAGTCTTATTATTCTTTCTTTTTATGCCACCATGACTCCAGAGGACGTTTTCCTGGTTCGTGTCAATACATAACTCTACAGCATCGGATAACAAGCCTCTCAGGCTCTCAGCACTCTCGGATAAGGTACTGTACGTCTTGGCATGTAGTACCGGTAGATACCCCGCAGATCAGAATCTTGCATCGAATGGCGTCAACAGAGCCTGAGCATACGTTTCTATGTTAGGGGTGAGATTCCTGAGGTAACTACGTAACTAGGATGCTCCATACGCAACGAGACTGGAGCCTCCTAAATCCTAAGGCAAGCTACTAATGGCTATCCACAAATGGTAGTATCACTGAAATTAGGTGCCCGGTAAAGAAGATAGCACCCCCAGTTTCTCATGGCCCTATTAATTTATGGCTGACCCGGTCTCGCTGAGCTACCCAAAACGATCCAACTGAGTCAAACCCTGAGCTGCTCGTTCACTATTTATTTTCAGTCTACCATAATTTCCTTGCTTACATAGGTCACTTTGCCGGAGTGGTTAACGGGATCGCCTGCTATTAGCATTTAGCGGTTGGGCTTTGCCCGCGTGTGTTCGAATCGCACAGGTGACGCTCTTTTTATCCCCCTCGGATCTTTCTGCCACCTGATTCAAGTCCAAACTTGTTGGCAAGGCCAAGTAGACAAACAAGTTCGGCGCTTCCATGAAAATAATTCCGCTAGCAATAAGTACCCTCGATCTAATTTTCTCGACGTGCTTCAGCACTACGCTATGGGCTGAGGCTTGAGCTAGTTCGGCAATTTCCTACTCCTTGCAGAATAGTCGACGTACTACTGAGATAACCAAGAATACGCAAGGCAAATCACTACGTAGGCCCCTCTCGGGGTGACAGTGAGATATCAGAGATAAGGTTTTTTGGTTCGTTCAGTTGCGCAATCAGGGGTGCAGACGCGAACCAGCGCCCCAGCCTCCTACATTAGACTCTTTAATTCGATGAGCGCTGACAGCGGCGGTCGTGTGTAAAGAGTATCCAGCCATTCAGTAATCCAGTGAAGAAAGGTCGATCGATACAGTACATTCCGTGGATATGCGAACAGAAACGAAAACAAACGAGTATACGACAAAATTAACCCAAGATATAGAGAGATCCAGAGGCACTAAGAGATGGATGATCCTGTCAGGAGAATGCAGGGTGTTTATGTGAGGGTGTGAAAGAGCAAGCAGCTAGTAAAGGGTGTGGACAATTGAGAGAAATGATCATGCAAAGGAAGAAGAAAGAGAAAACAAGAAGCTGTAGAATCAAATCTGACCCTCTCTGAAAGAGGCCGACGTATAATGGAAGATTTTCAACGATCCGGATATGGATCGGAGCAATCCACTTGGTCAACTCTAGCTTTAAGCCAAGTAAGAACATCCGCTCCCAGACTTGTACTGTCATGTAGTTCGAGAGACTTCAGCCTCACGGGTTTAACGCCATTATTACCGGGCACGCTCGCCACACCCGGTGCCGGATTTCGAGCATCAATCATCTGTACGAGCTTGCTGATGCCTTCGGAACCATGACTTGGGCATGCTCTGATGCAGAGTTCAACTAGTTGAGGACAGAGCCAATCACTTTGAGGCTGGTTGTTTGGATTGAAAGCTCCCGGAGGGGGCACCGGAGGTGATGGGTCATCGTCGGGCAAGCCTAAAGCGATTAGGAGAGGATCGAGGGGTGTTCCCCCAACATGAAGCGACCTGAGCGAGCTGAGGTCTGATAGGATGGCCCAAGAAATGCTCAACCCCACGGTCCCGTACAGGAAGAGCCCACTGGAGGAGCCATACGCGATGGATAAGTGCTCCAGCGGAGGCTTCTTGGATCTTATCAGCAAATTGGTGATCACATCCTCTATAGGCTCTCGAACGTCCAAGTCAAGCGTAAGACGTGAGAGAATCGGCACTGTCAGACATTCCACTATCTGTGTCATGGTGTAGTGCCCGCCGATGGTGAGACTCTTCAGTTCCGGGAGGGTTATCTGGGAAAGAGGCAGAATCGCTGGGGAGACACCGCAAAAATGTAAGGAAAGGCTTTCGAGATTGGGATTGCTGGAGATGATACTGAGAATGCGATCAAGAGCGAGGTGTCGAGTAGGTAAAGCTCTGAGCGTGAGATGAGTGAGGTTGTTCCGGAGCATGGGCGAAGTATACTTGAAGGAAGTGTACTGCAACGTGACTGTCTTGAGGTGCGGGATTGCTGCAACAGTATTGAGAGAGGCAGAGGGGAGCCAGGACCAATCTTGGGGATACATGGTGATGTTTTCGGCACATGAAACTTCAAATTCTTTGAGCCATGGAGCGTCACCTGTATTGGGCACGAATTTAGAGGATAGGCCAGTAGGTTACAAGACGAGCATACCAGAGATAGATCTCAGAGCACCGATAGAAGCGAAGTTGCGATCGTGGCGGAACACGAACCGTTCCCACCGGTGCATCTGCTCCACAAGGTAGAAGAATGCGATGTGGCCCCAATGGTCGCTGCTTTTGACCAGTTTTGGTTTGTCGGTGGTTTCTCCGGGGCTCTCATTCCCTTCCGAGGCTGCTGACTGACTAGACCAAGGATGCTGGCTTGGAGAGGGAGGAATGATGACAGGTGTGTGAGAAGGCGGGAGGATGGGAATTCCCGCATGCAGCGTGTGAGTGCCCGGATGGGTGATTAAATAATGAGCAGAGGCCGCCACTGGATGAGGATATGGACCAAATGTCCATCCCGTCGGTGAAGGAGAGCGAGGGGGTCGAGACGGCGAATCAGGTGCCCCTTTGCTTATGCGCAGGAAGATTTCGATGTCAAGGGGAAGCGTGTTTCCAGAACGCTCCAGCCAAAGCCTGATAGTATCTGCAGATGAATTCTGCCTCGTTACCAGACGTATCTACATGAAAGGAATGTGTAAGTTGATGTTCCTTGTAGGCAGAAAAGTGCGGGACGGAATATGGGAGACTGGAGCAAGGCATTGGATCACGGTTGTCTGTGACAGCTATCCAATAGAGTCATGAGAAAGCAAGCGAGGCAGTGGAAGCTGGTGCTCAATAGCCCTGATATACCCGATAAGGCCAGAATGCCGTGGGCAGGCAGAACGCCGAATCTCGCAAGGCCAAAGATAACAACACAAGGGAAAGAGCAAGTACAAACCTTGGACCATATCTTCGGGGTAGCCAGTGCTAGTCTCCTCCAAGACTTGCAAACGCTAGAGAATACCCACGCACAGCACGGGTACGCCACAAAGCCCCAGTTGAACACCTCCCTGAGCAATTCTTCAGGCAATCTGCGTATCGGACTGAGATACGCTTGGTATCTCTTGGCCTCTTCTTCTAGCTCTCTTTCTTGCTCGGCCATGCATTTGATGTTGCATTGGGATTCTGCGACAATTTGAGCGAGCTGAGTCTCAGCCTGTGAAATCCGTTCGCGGATCGTGCTCAGTTTGTCCTGCAATGCATCAAGATGGGTTCTTGCAACGGAGAGGGAGCCATGAGTTGGTGGGGCGAGAAAGGAGAGAGAGCTCGAAGGCGGGATGGGGAGAGTCGACATGGTAATCTCATATGTCGCCCAGTAGGTGCATGCAAGTAGAATCTAAGTCGAATTCAATCTCCGATGGATGGAATTGGCAGGTGTTGTGTCGGTAGCGATCAAATGCAACGCTGAGCGCTGGCGAGCTGTGCGTCGAAGTACGAATAAACTCTGGATTGAACGAAGAGATTCGCAAGTTCTATATTACAATATACGGGAATGAATTACATCTATTTGCTAGTAATTCTAGATTAGCCGACCAACTGTATCCAGGACACAACTCCAAGCCTTCAGGCAGCCCATCGTCAACGATAAATGAACATACAGTATCAAGATGAATCTTCCTAATAAGTTGCTTGCGCTTGCTCGGTCCGCTCTTCACTATGTTCTCCACCCAGCTTGCCACCACTAACACTCAACCAAGCTTCCAACCGCCTGCCAAGCTCACCTCCACGTCCACCGCAGATGTCACCGGTTGAGTTCAGCATCTGTTCCTTCTCCTTCTCCTTGGTGAAGGGTAGAGCGCTCACAACGGGGAATGATGCTTTGAGCGGAAGGACGACCACCTCATGTGTCGAAGTCGTTTGATGAAGATTGCTCCTGGTTACAGTGTTCGATGAGGACTGCGCTCGAGTCAGCGAGGGACACAAGCCCAGCCCGATCCTTGAGTCTGCTTCTCTACCCGGATCACCGCAAACCATGCCGCTCGCTCTGTCTCCTCCGTGGACAGAAACGGGTAAAGTCTGTTTCTTCCCTAGTAACCTCAGTACCTCCACTTGAGCTGGAGTTGGAGGATCCTTCTGAGGATTGGTGACAAACCACTCGCTTTCCTGTTCCTCACTACCGAGCATGGTATCACTCAGCCCCTCCTCCCAACCATCCCACTCTACAAATCGATGGGCCATGCGAAGACGCACCCCACAGGATTCGTAGAACAGCCATTCGGCGCAAAGCGCAGGAGAAATCAACGAGAGTGACGAAGAGGTTCGCGGCGTCAACGATTGAGCAAGCGAGTGGCTTGAGTTATGTGTTCTGGAGGTATCTGAGTGCAGGCATCTGCTCGCAGAAGTTGTGGGAGGCGCGATACGGCACCCAATACTCTCTGAGCTTGCTTGAGCGAGATCCTTGACCGCCGATCTGAACAATTTAGCTGCAAATGGACTGGATTGCAGGAACGCAGGAAGATGAGCGCAGCCCCAGAGTGGTCTGGTGGTCGTGGATTCCCAATCAATAACGCAAGTCTGTGGTCAAGATGAGTAAGAATAACCCAAGATGATAAATAAAGAACTCACGATGACGGAATGGTTCTTCTCGTCCACGAAGATGTTCTCTAGACTGAGATCATGGCAATCTAGCCCAAACTCTTCCTGGTCTTGATCACCCTCCGGTGAGGGTGCTGTGGCTTCTATCAACCTCACCATCAGCTTTTCCCATCTTGCCATCTCGCGCCTGACCTGTTTCTCCCTCTCTTCGAGATGCCGAACGAGGAAGGTCCCCCTTTGCATCCTTCTGTAATCAGTGTACATCCGATCACCCACGCTCCGGTAGCCCTCCCATTCGTCGTCACTCTCATCGACGTCGCTACCGTACTCATCGCTATCATCGCTGCTCTCGTCACCGGGAACACCCTCTAGGTGATGGTGATACGATGACCGTATCGTGTCGGGATCAAGATGTAAGCGGTGAGGCGCCGCTTTGCCTTGGTTCTCTAAGATGATACTCTGGATCTCTCGCTTGGAACAAGCCGCGAGATAGGAATGAGTGGTGCGGAAAGGACCACGGTCGATCTGAGTGGGATGGGTGAGATCGCCACGATTGGAACCAAAGAACGGCCAGGAGATTATTGGACCAATGTAGAATTCTGGTGCGGCTTGTGAATTATGTAGATTGTTGGAACACGTTATACCAGAGGAAGTAAAATGGGCCTGTTCGGCGATACCCAGAGCCTTCGGAGTAGCAATGTTAGTCAAAGAACTGACTCTTGGCGTCAGAACCGACTCCAAGCTTCCATTGGACTGGAGCGGTAGAGAATGTGATGCAGTTGATGGAGCGTTTGAGGTCAACGATGAGGACACATCGGACAGTCGTGAGTTCTGCGGTCCAGATGATTCTGGTATCGCGTACAACGAACCCAGGAAGGGGAACCGATGTGCAAACAGCGGAATCATCAGCTTCGCCAGATTCCTCAGTAGATCGACAAGTTGCTGGTGAGGCAGCGCATGATAAACTTGGGCAAGGGGTATTCCGTCCGCCTACAAAACAACGGTCGAGTCAGTGCTAAGAAATCGGTCGAGTAGATACTACAAACGTAGCAGCAGGTAACACGATGGGATGCGGATACTCAGAGACGGCCGTACCTTGGACATAAGGATATACTCTCCACCTAGGCGATTGTACGGATTCGAGTCCCAGTGGTAAACAACTGGAACTGGGATGTTCGTGTAACGGCGAACATACGCCATAGTGGCTACCTCGGATTCCGTCTTGCTGCGAGGCATAAACCTGCGAGCGACCCTAGCGACTACCTGCCGCTTGTCATGGAGTGAGATAAGGTATGCCTAGATGCCAAGAATGAGGTTAGTCAAGAAAGAAACGGACAACGTGGGCGAATGACTTTATGGAACGTCCCTGTATTGTCATAAACGATGAGCAAGACGTTCAACGACGGCGATAGATGTTGAAAGGCGTACCAGAACTGAGAAACATGATCCTGACGACCTCACCATCCATCTTCTCTTTGACCACCGACCTCAACACTGCACGGTCGACGAGGAATGGGCCGTATTCCTTGAAGACTCTATCAGCCTCAGCCTCTCTCTTTCTGTCTTCGTGTTCGATATCCCAGTCCCATTCCTGGGGCTCTACCGCCGGTGTTACCGGTATACTATGGAGCGGGGTTTTCGCGTGTGAGGTACTTGAGCCGTTAGGCGTGAATGTACCTCTAGATGGGGAGAGCAACCCTTCGTCTGACTCGATACAGAAAACATCCCGGTTACGGTGCATGAAGGAAGATGAAAGTAGTTGAGGTAGAGGAATATCATGGACTCGGTTTATACGGGTTCGGTCATACAAGTAGTATAATGACGAGCGGCAATCACAAATTTAGTGATACAGTTGATTTTGAATGGAACTCAGCAAGGCCAAGAACAGACGGAGATGATATCGTAGCTGTTTTCCCAAGCGTTACTCGCGTCACTTTACTCTCAAATCGTCTCTTATCGCACGCCCACGAATGTCACCTTATCCCCAGTTCTTCCACTCCTGTCCCTCGGGTGGTTTGACCGTCACTTTCTCCTTACTAACTTCCTCCCAATTCGTGCTTAACGTAGTTCCGCCGCTCTCTGAGTAGCTCTTCATCATGGCCTTCTTCGTGTCATCGTTCGCGTCCGCAAAGATCTTCTGGAAGAATTCGTTGACGGTGCCATCGCCTCCTACATTCGGATCCTCGGATGTGGTCTTTTGCTTTTCGGAGGAAAGGATGTCAGTGGTGATGCTGTCCCAGTTCTTACGCTCCTTGGCACGAGCAGAGGCAGTGGCGTCGGTCGCGGCGTACGACAAATTTGCGAGGACTGGTGGGACGGAGTAAGATCAGTACAAAGTCTCGGTGTCCGAGAAGGGACGCGTAGTACCATCTGGAGCGTCGCCGACCAAGCCACCCCATCGTCCCATGGCCATCTTTGAGAGTCTTATCTCAACCTTGACCTTTCCGACGGTGTAATCGCACTTTGACACGTCGATCTGGCCTTTAAGGGGCTCCAAAGTCAGGCTTTTGTCTTTGGACGTATAACTGAGCTGTAAGATAATGGTCAACACTTTGGGCTGTAGATGCGCAAAGAGAACAGAGGTTACACTGCGTGGCGAGAACTCGATCTTGACGTCGTCTGGATTAACACCTTTGTCAAACACGGACAAGGTCAGCCTTTCGTCTGTTTCATAGAACTCGTGTCTAGATTGAACCAAGCAACGTAGACAGTGTTTACAATCGAATTGAACAGGGATGCATCGTGTGTTGAGGCTTGGTGAGCGGACGAGGTTTAAAACAAAGGGTAGGAAGTCGGGTGGGCGTACCTAGGGATGCTCATCTCCCTGATGGAACAAGTATAGGCTAGATACAAGGGGTGCGAGATAGGAAGAAGAGGTAGGAATGAAAGAAGAGGAGGTTAGCCACTGTAGGCGCGTTCGTTGGTGATAGTCCGCGAAGGTTCCAGTATTTGATCTGACCATGTTCGATCACTTGGTTCCGTTGCGTGATGCCATCACCGGGATCGAAACGGTGCTCATGGAGGCAATCTTCCTATCTTGTGACTCTGAGCATGCAACATCTATAGTTCCCTCTTAGCTCAGCTGGTAGAGCGCGTCACTAGTAGTTTCTAATTATGACGAGGTCAGTCGTTCAAGTCGGCTAGAGGGAAACTGAATCGACACTAAAAGTTTGGCACTGAAAATTTTCTTTTCTTTTGCTTTAGAAGTCATTTATCCCCACATTGTGACTCCCTTGCTAGTAAAGCCTTTCTATCTTCTATTTTGCTGCTGGTATGATCGCGAGATCCTTGCCGTTTCTATAGGGAGTATGTAGTATCATTATGTAGCAAGGCAACGTAGATGAGATAGGCATTACCCCGTGACCGCGTTTGGGTGGAAGTCAACTTGCACTAAGCTCGCTCGACGTCATTCAACTCATTGTAGACCGTCATCGATGACTGGCGAATCGAGGCTATCATCGCATAAAAGTCATCCTATCTCAGGCTGAGGATGTACTGTAATCCCTTCTTCGAATCTTGACTGTCATGGACAAATCCTCCTCAGTTCTCGCTGCTCTCCAGGCTGGCAAACTGCCTTCTCAGAAACAACTCAACCACTTCATCGACTTCCTCTGCAACTCTGTCATCCCTCAGGTCAAACCTACCGACGACTTTGGCCTCAGTGAACATGGAGTACTACTCGCTGATGCAGTCAGGCAGCTCTTCCTCAGCTACGCTCAATTCGGCACTGCCAAAAATCGTACGTTATTCTCTTTCGAGCCTGACTACACAGCGGCGTCATCTTATTCTTCATATATTCTACCAGAGGACAATATCGTTCAACAGACCATAAACCATCTTTCACAGGCAGATATCTCAGAGGCATCCACCGATGTCATTGATGTCGACCTCGACTCTGCCAAACAAGACCTTCGTACCATTCGTTCATCTCTGTCTACCGTTCTCTCCATCATCTGGCAGAGTATCTCATCTTCAGGCGTCCCCCTTTTCGAAGACTTCACCTCTTTCGTTCGCCTCGCTCTCGCTGACGCAGCAGAGAGCCTGGAAGGCCAGGCGGCCTCCATGAAAACCAGCCTCAGAGAGACAGAGGACGAAGTGCAGAAGGGCGAGCGAGATACCATCGGCCGCCAAAAGCTTGACGACGCGCCAGATGACGCTCAAGCCAGTCTCGAGAGAGGCATGGACACTGTCAAAGAGGTTGGCTCTTCTGCAATCGGAGTCACCCAGAAAGCTACCGCCAAGGTTCAAGACGCTGGTCATCGCACAAGCGACCGTCTCTCCAAGACTTGGGCTCAAGTGAACCTGACTCGTTGCCTGCTATCTTTCATGCCATTGCTCATTTTATCATTATTACTAGATTTGTGATAGATCCCAGAAGGATCCAGAATACAGGAACGCCGTGAACGCTGTCCTTTCCATTCTTCAGAAGTGGTTCAATAAAAGCCTTGAAACGGTTCCCGAGGACCCTCCCGCGCTTTCATCCATCGTAGATGACCCAACTTCAGAGCAGCATATAACCAAGTCGCTCAATCTCATTGCTACACTCGCCGAGCGCTTGACCAACACAAGCCTTACTCCGCTTCTGGACCAGCTACGCAAGTGCGCTCTGGATGTCCACGACGACCCGGATCTTAGAGCTTGGTTCAATGAGTTCATTCAGTACACACGGAAGAGTCTCAACGAGCCCGGTTATACCGAATCGCAGGACGCGAAGGAGAAGAGAGTCGATCTGAAGAAGAGATGGAAAGCTCTCCGCAACGGAGAGACAGCCAGCTCACCACAGTGGAACCAAGACTTGCATATACTGAAGGAGCAAGCCGATAATATAGCAAGATGTATCGACGAGGACAAAGATCTGCAACGTATCAAGGCGGCTCACCGGAAGCTTGGCGACGTAATAGATGACACCACAGAGGAAGTTAAGGACGAGCTCAACTGGGTTTGGTTGGACCTTTTCAAAGTCTACCTTCCTCGCACTTTGGATGTCATCAAAGACGTCCCTATCCCCAGGTTCATCACTCTATCTACTTGCGCATATATTCTTGGTTTATCTTACGCTTACGTTTGTAGGATTGAGTACCGCGACGAGGGAATTGAATTTGTTCTTGAGAACCTCGACATATCCTCTTTCTCTCTCCTCCCTTCCCAAATCTTCATACGCAACATCACCGACGTTGCTATCAGCGCGTCCGCTCAATCAGAGAACAGCACCTCCGCAATAGGAACACTCACACATATCCGTGTTCAAGCCTTGCAGCTCAAGCTTACCGACCTCTCCTTCTATTATAAAGACACTCAATCGTCGCTCGGCCCAGATACAGTAACGGGTCTACTCTCTCTCACTCTTCCTCCCAAAGGGATCGACGTCGATCTGCAATTCCGCCTCATCCCTGCCGCGCAGAAGCAGCAGCGCGAATCCCTGCAGAAATTTCACGTCGTAGAGAAGTTAGACGTTCATATCCACGAGGACGCGGAGATTTCCATCAAGGAGAGCAACCATGGGATACTGCTCACGATGTTCAAGCCTATCTTTTCGATGCGAGTCCGCGAGGCTGTCGAAGCTGCTTTGGCGGAGCAGATGAGGACCTCTCTGGACTGGCTTGATAATCTTTTGTGGGATATCTCGGAGCGGAAAGAGGTCGTGCGCGATATGGGGGTTAGCGATGGTTCTGCATGGGTTGGCGCTCTATGGAGCGAACTGGGCAAGTTTAGAAGGATGAGCGACACTAACAGCGGTTTACGGACAACCGGCACTGGCGTCGTCCTGTCGGAACAGACAAGCAAAATCCAGATGGCGGTTGGCGCTGAGCCTCAGATTCTGAGCGGCGATAAAAGGGGACCTGTCGGCACTGGCTCCAAGCCGATTGGTGAAGTCATCCCGTCGGCTGTGGAAGGCGAGACAGAGGTGTTTGGCGAGCAGGTCAAGGAAACGGCGGAGGAAGCCGTGCAACAGACGAAGCAAGTTGTCGGGTCGTTCAAGAAGAGAGTGGAGATCAAGCAAGAGAAGGAGGGGGCCTCGCCAGGTTGGGAGAGCTCGGCATTTGACTTTTGATCTCTTCATGGGTGTCTGCGTATTATCACATCTCACACTGCTTGTTTTTCAATTATCGTTTTTATGTTCAACTATTGTGCAGAGCATCATGGAAAATGTAAACGCCGACTAGGCTTCAACAACAAGTTGATCATGATGCCAATGACCTACTACGACCAGGCAGAGGGGCCTGGAACAGCAGCGCTATGCCATGGACTAAAACTTTAAGTTGCCTCTGAGCCAAACCAACCACCTCTCTCAATGGCACTCGCAATCAAGCCCAGGGGTGTTGGCTCGTATTCCCTTATAACAACTTCACCATCGTTGATGAAGGTATTCGGCTGGACGAAGCTCAGACGTGGCTGTATTATCATCGCGTTTTTGTTAGGGTTGAGTTACGTCGAGGTCAGAAGGAACCATCTCACAGTCTTCTTCTTAATGACCAAGTCACGAATTTCTCCAAGCCAATTATCCGCTGGCCGCGACAAGTTGTTGAAGAACGCCCGGGCACCCTCACCATCCGCAGTGCTCTTGCGGACTTGTATCTGTGTCAAAAGTCGTCCTGAGATCTCTTTACCTTCGGTCAAGACTTTTCGTCGATCAAGCTAGAAGATATGAGGTCTTCTTAAGCTTCGAGCACAACAGAGTCGATGTTCGGAGTCGGCTGTTCGACTTACTCGGACGTGAAGATCTTCAAGCACACCGTCGGCTCCCCGAACTTCTTGGAGCTCTGCTAATCCGTGTTGCAAGAACCAATTGAATATGGCCAATCTGGAACGGAACGAATGTCACCCTAGTGATGGTTTGGGACAACTGGGGGAAAACATACCGAGCCTGCATGTGGGCTTGTCCGTGGATTTTGGTGGCAGGATCGTAATATTCTAGGGCTCGCAGTCCATCGCGAGCCATGTACAAGTAAGTAACGTATTCGAGATCATCAACGTCCTCTTGCTTATCGAACTGCATGTCGTCAAGATGAGAACCGTCAGGCTAAGGTAATATTCAAAGGACCCACCCCGAACAGCTTGCAAATTTCCTGGTTGCCTCCCACTGCAGGTATGGTTAGAGAGAAACAGCACCAAGTTAGTAGTGCAGCTCACAGTAGACAGCCACCATTTCAGCGCGACATTCTTCCATGGCTGAGGAAACTTCACCGAGTACAGAGTCCGGTGTTTGGCCAGGCTTATACCACGAGGATCTAATAATTCTTTAGCTTATAGCTCAAGCGTTTGAAGATCGATATACATTTTCTTGCCTGTCAAGGGGTTAACGACCTTGAATAACGCGTCAGTTTAAAAGCTTCAGGAGAAAACGTGCGTCGACATACTTTATCGATATCAAAGTTCAACGTCCCGTCGGGAGCTTCGGTGAAAAGTTTGCCAGAACCGTGGCCGAGTAACTCGTGGGTGGCCGTCTGGAGTTCCATCGACGGTAAATCCCACTTCCTGTACACCTCTTGATCATCAGGGTGAAGGAAGGTCTTTTCTTTCTCGTCTGACAAGGAGCTTAGGAATCAGCATGTCATGGAAAGAGTAAGATTCACCTGAGGGACGAGCGTTCATAATATTCTTAAGAAGACATAAGTGAGCATCATAGGTACATCAAGGCCTGAGTCAAACGCACGATTAAAGAGACATTCTTGAAACCAACAGATTCTCGGATATCATAGTAGTTCTGTCAAGCCATAAATCCATCTATACAAGTTCAGTGCAACCGTGTGACTCACCGGTATCTGATTAGATAGTCATGAAAAAATCAAATGAACTCAAAGTCTAGGAGAGATGGTGGTAAACATACGTTGATCCCGATGGGTATACCTGGGATTCTAGTGAGAGTCACGATAGCACATTAAAACAGTGACCATTACCGCCAGATGCGTAACTAAGGACTTCCAACGCGGTAAAGTCTGGTTTGTTGAAAACGTCTACTTCGAAGTCTTTTCCCCAAGGGAAATCTTCAAGAAGGCGAGGTGCACGCTTGACCAGTTCCTCGTATTTCAGACTAAGAGCCTTGTTCACAATGGCGGTGAATCCTGTAAAGAATGATTCATAGCTGGTTCCACACTCGGTGCCTGAGGCATACCTTCCCATTCAGCGCGTCCCCCATATGGATCAAGGTAGGTCTCAATGAAACCGATGTAGCTTTCGACCACTGGCCCGGAATCACGGACCCATTGCCGGGAGCCTTCCTTGTGGTCCTCTATCGACCCAGACCGGAAGCTGAATGCCCATGAGCAAACTTGGATCTTGCGAAAAACCGGATTACACACGATTTTATATACCCATCGAGCATGGCAACTTGCGTAGGGTTTGCAGCATATTCCCGAGCCTGTTGTTGCATTTAGCCTTCCAGGAAGAGTTAATGAAGTGAAAAGGGCTTTTCCTGAGTCAGCGCTTCAATGACATGTTTGAGCTGTGAGCAGAAATCGCCCTTCTTGACAGATAGTTGTAGGTCCGCAGTGAGTGACCTGACGGGACTCTCTTCGGTGCTATCTTCGCTGGACGCCACAAGTAGTGTAAGAGAACCAGAGTCTTGTTTGTTGATCCTGCGAATTAGATTGTCAAGCGGAAAATACTAGAAGACGCGACCAAAGATGATACCGAGTGTTCAAGATGTCTATGCCGAGTTTCTCGGCTGCATCTTGCACGGCTGATACCTCCAAATCTGTGATCGTGTGTCCCAAGTAGTAGTTTGAGGTATGGCCTGAGCTTGGTTTTCCAATGCTGAGGCTAGCTTCTGGTTCTAGAGCATATATGTGACTCTTCAGCTAATGGGAGCACAATGAGAAAACCCGACGAGAGATATGGTGTATCACTTCTGACCTGATTCCATAGAGGCTGAGCTTGAACCGAATTGCTGCAATGACGGATGAACGCTTCAAATTTATCTTCCGAAACTCTGGGTATGAATTTCGTCGCGCCAAAAGACTTGAAGTTGGCGAGGTTGGCGATAACCTGGATGTGCCCCCGAGGCGACATCGTTAAAACGAGGCCTATACTAGGACACGGGAAGAAAAAGGGAGGCGTACCTGTCCACAGTACTGAAGCAGATCTTCGTATTCTCCTTCAGTAAGACCTGAGGTGGCTCGTACACTCTGTAAATTCGAGTCCATACTCTCCAGAGACGAGTCGCTGAAGGCCAGTAAGATCATTCGATAAAGGGGCTCTGCATATTGGCTGTATTGTCCTTGAATTATTCCAAGACCAGACCAAGACGCCTTCCCAATGAAATGTGCGTATTTCTTCTCTGTCAAACTATCGCCGTAAGATGAGCAATCGATGAGCAGGTATGATTATGTCCGTTATGCTTTGTACCTCAGCTGGTCAAAGGATTCAACAATCTTGAGTCTGGTGATTGAAGCAGAGAGATCAGCCAAGTATCGGTCCTTAGATGTGGCCATTCTTCTCAAAACAGTGTAAGCTGGCGAGCCAATCTGCAGAGGCCGAGGTCGTGGGTTGACAAGTGTTTTGAGTGCGTGCCATTGCTGGCGCGACGTGATGAGCATATAGAAGCCATGTGACCGTCACTGTCCAAAATCTCTCTAAAGTGGGCGGGCCATCAGCAAAATCGGAATGGGTTTAAAATGAACTTATTGGTGCTTATTACGTAAAAAGCACGAAAAGTGCCGATAAGTACCAAAAGGCAAGCTTATTGGTACTTATAACAGTCCAAATAAGTACCAATAAGCTTGCCTTTGGTACTTATCGGCACTTTTCGTGCTTTTTACGTAATAAGCACCAATAAGTTCATTTTAAACCCATTCCGATTTTGCTGATGAGGTCGTTTCTTACCTTTCCCAGGTCGTCCACAGCATGGTTGAGAGCTGCATGCTATCCAGGTTAGGTGGGATGCTATCACACGGCTCACAGAGTGATCGATATGCATTGCAACTTCGCTTCAGGCCTCCTTTGAGGTCATGATGCCGGTCGGCCAAGCACCAACTCGTTGGTTCTCGATCGGCTATCACCGAATTTGGGCTCCGCCGGGCATGCTGGAATTCTTGGGGGTGTCTATGGTTTTGCAAACAGCTGTAAAATCTTCGATTCTGCCCCCAATCCTAGAGGCCGAAAGTTCCAGGTGCATTACTAGTGTTTTCACCTTTCGGATTCAAGGACGCAGTTGGGGCATTGGCGTAATGCCGATACTAGCATCAGATGATCGTCATGATTTGAGAAAATCGTGAGCATAAATGGTATGTAAAAATAAAAACGAACAGATTCCAAAATACAGCATGGTAAGAACGTGGATGAAGTGGAAGCAGAACGACAACCAGATACAAAAGATAACACCAATCAGCAAAGAGCAAAGAGACGGGGAGGGAATCATAAAAGCGAAGAAAATAGAGAAGGAAACAAAACAGCGATACCAATACAACAAGTCAAGATGACCCACTAGCCTTCACCTGTTCCCTCAGATGCTGAGGTCAAAGGAGAAGTATCTCTTCTTTGTGGGACCGCTCTCTTTAACTTCTTGTCCCTCCTCCGCTGCTTTTCCTGTAAACCGTAGTCAGAAAGGCCGATATGACCGAGTGGATGTGTTATATACCTTAGCTCTACTGCGAGCTCCTCTACCTAACTGCTCTTCCCCGTCGGAGGATAGTGCTGAACCAGAATCGCCATCCTCATCTCCAGGATCAGTAGATTGATCTGCTCGTCGCTCACCGTCGGTGTCATCTTCCTGGAAATCGGAGGTACCAGCATCATTGTCATCATTATCATCGTCCTCATATCTTCTTCGCTTTTTCCGACGGCTACGCCTAGAAAGGAGTTGAAAATCATCAAGGATATAAATTTCTAGGCTACGAACTTGGCATTCCCGTTGATTTTTCGTTTTCCGGACACTGCGGCCCTCTTCTCTTTCCTTTCCTGCACAGATTGATTAGCGATAAAAGGCCATTGAACTGCGACCGACGTTTTCTCGACATGCCTTGTTTATTCGTTCCTTCTCATTTTCTTCCAACCACCCAAGTGTCTCCTCTGGAAGGTACACCGTCTTTGCCACCTAAAACCGGGTCAGTTCGAATTGAATGGACTGCGGCAATGTCTTGTGCACCTGGCTTGCGGACTCTGCGCTTCGGAAAGGCCTCAATACATCGGAGGGTAGCTTCACTTTGCCGGGATAACTTTGCAGACTCCAAGAATGTAACCCCGCTCGCTTTTTGATCAACTCCTGAGCAAGTTCACTGATGACATACAAATTCTGTTATGAGGAATTAGAGGCCATATTCATGGGTACTAATGCTTCTTTTACCCGACTAAAATGGTCCCCTTCAGAGTCTTGAACAGTCTTAGCTCTCATAGCTAGATGATAAATTAAAGATACAGTTTCTGAGCTTGCAATGAGGTCCAGATAAAAATCAAGATATCTGAATGAACCGTATCAGAACTGTTTGCCTTGGGTTTAGAGATGATTTAGCCTCACTGGGAAAGATCGACAAGTTCCTCGTGACCCTCTCCGAAATCAGGATGGTGAGCTAACAGATGCAAAAGTCTGATAAATATGATTTCGAAGTGGTCAATCTTCATCCCTAATTTGAGAAGCGGGTCTCTTAATAGGGATGTCTACAGGAAGGAACAAAGAGCAACATACCAGGCGGCATGCCTCGGAATGCGGTCGCGACATAGGTTGAGGCCTTATGAGGTAGGGATTGTTAGTAATGGTGGTTTGTCGATACTAGCGAGACAAGAACCTACCAAATTCTTGACCTCAGCTTCTGGATCATGAACAGTCAAGAATGGTATAATATTGTACCAGGTCGGAAGCTTGCGGGCTGCAAGCAGTCCTATGAGCTTTGCAAGGAATGACTGGCGAACATTGAAACAAGTGTCCTTTTAAGACGAAACAAGGGGTCTCAATACACACGTACAGCGAAGAGAACGGGCTTCCCACCTGAACAGTGAGGGCCAGTCGGACGAAATGAGGTAGAACTTCCTTCGCCAGCTTCTCCACCGTAGACAAATGGATCAGCGAGATGGCGCTTTGTAAACGTAACCTGGACATGACTCTAGGGCTGGCGAATGCAGAAAAAAATTGAAAAATCGGCAGAAGGGAAAAATGTGGAAGCCGATACTTACTCATCCTCGCTTTGACCTGTGATATTGCCGTCATTCGCCAGCGTTGAGGTGAACAACTTGAGAACGGGAGACGCCAGGGTCAATGCCGTCACAGATTTAGTATGCGCGAGACATCTGTATCGGCATAATTTGAGGGCCTGAACCTTGGCGATGGTCGTTCCATCAACGTCTTCTTCCGGCATCCATTCCTCGTCGACATCCATCTGATCCTGTTCAGGAGTCAATAAGAGGATACGCAATAGGTCAAAGGTTCGCTCTACCTCAGGAGCAGGCGTGGGTATCAGGAGAAGATCTTTGACAAGAAAGCTGATGACAGCTTCACTCCTGTGCTCCAACGCGTCCGGAGCGTAGCGAGCCATCTGGACCAGAACAGTGACATGCGCGGCTAGAAAATCGGGATTTGCTTTCCCAAGGTTATGAGATATGTCCTAAAGAGTATATCAGCTAGAAAGGAAGGGGATTATAGGGCATGCATTAACCTCAACCAATTCCACACAATTGTCATTCTTTCCTTGGGAGAAGGCCACAATACGTGAGGCAAATTTGGCCTGACGACTATTACTAGCAAGGGACATCTTCATCATCCGTTGTATCGTTTTCCTGGGAATGTGGAGCTGAGTCGTTACAGTCGATTAACACGCAAGCTTCATACGTGACTCACCTATCACACATATTTAGTGCTGAGTTCGTATCGTATCTCATCAGAGCGCTGATAGCGCAGAGGTAGACCTCTTTTGAGACATCCTTGAAGGATAGATCACCATCGGAGTCTGTGTCTGCGTGTAGCTCTGCATCTTCATCGTCGCTACCTTCCGCGTCCGCATCCTCGTCATCAGGGCGAGTATCTTGCCGCGAGATGCCTCTCATTAACTCTTTGGAATGTGACTTAAATAGTTCTGGGCAGTGCTTTGACACTACCTTCAGTAGCGTAACGGCATTACTAGAGGCCAACATCGCATGACTTCGAAGAGCACTGCTCTGGCGCCGCCTCGTTTCATGAGCATCCTGTGTGCCTTCTTGAGGTTGTGTTTGGCTCAGGCCAGCTGTGGTACTGTCGGCCCATGAGGAGATACCCTGGATCCGTCGTAAGAGAGTTGGTATTGATGATGTGTTCAGAAGCCAGAGGGTGGAGCGTCGCAGGACAGGCAGTAACGTAGGAGCTATAGCATGATCAATGCGCTTGTTGAACTCTTTCTATCATGGATGTTATAATCAGATAGATCTGAGTATGAGAGGGAAAAGATATATAACGAACCATCGCCTTCGCTATAGCTCGCACGTCGCTATTCACGTCCATGCATGTCTTCAGAAGTTTGTACAGCCTGCTTTCGTTGTTCTTAGCAAAGGCGTGCAGATCCTCAGCGGCCTTTGGAGGATCAGGAAATTGCACTGTGCAAGACGTGGCCACAGCGGTTGTGAACAAGACAATTCATATGATAGGTACCAAGGAGGATACTCACTCGACAATCGTTTGATCACCCCGCTCAATCGACCAGTTACAGCGGAAGCATCCTCGTCGATGACTCCTCCCTAGTATATCTCGTTAGTAGAACAAGAATCTTATCGGTGTACAAGAGACATACATTGTATTTGACGCAGCCTTCCAGGAAATGTTCGTAGAGAGAGGGCCGCCTAAGATTAGGTCAGACACAAATGAACGCAGATCTTATTAAACCTCGGACATACATAGTTCTCATGCCACTCAGGTTGACCAAGGACTTCTGAGACTTATCATCAAGGTATTTCATAATATTTAGTAAGCGGTCCGTCCAGACAATCTCGTCAACGGCGCCGGAGGAGTCCAATGTTGGTAGCGGAAAGATATAGGTGAACAGTATCTCTTCAATCGCAGCCCTGGAAATCGAATTAAGAACAAATGGATGCAGAGCCACTCTAATACTGACTTAACTTCCCCACTAACGGCGACAAGGTGTAGAAGCTCGTTGGGAATCCAAGAGAAGTGATTGAGGGCTGCTGCAGTGCCAGCTTCTCTAGTAGACATTCTGAGTAGCTGATTTATCAAGGGAACGGCATTACTCACATCTCAGGGTAAGCCAGAGCGTAGATCCTGCCGATAGTCTTAAGGCCATCTGCCCTCACGGCGCTCTTTGAGAGTTTTAGTCAAATCGTTGAAATATGCTACTTGTCACTGGACTGACCTTCTTGTCGATCCCTCTACCCAGTATGCCTCTCAGCATTGGCTGGCCAACATGATGTAGGACGGTTTCGTAGTCCAGTGTGCCGTATATCCTGCAGACAGCTGCTCTCACTTTTTCGTCGGGATCCAGAAGCTTTAAGCTCAAGCTTGCTTCAATAGGATTGTTACTTGTCCCCTCATCACTGGCACTAGGTCCAGCATATGGCGGTAGCTTAGGCATCCCTATCAGACCTCGCGCAGATTCCACGAATCTGAGTCGGACGTCTCTATCCCGGTCGTTACGCCTGCCTATCCAGCTGCTCCAAGTGGAAGGATGTTGACGGGCAAGTTCTGCCCCATGCTTGGTATCGTGAAACATGGTACCTAGTGTAGAAGTGGCGATAGTTCGAACGGTCACGTCTTCGACTTTCAGCTCTTCCTCTAACTGGGGCATCACAGAAGCTACGATTCCTATTGAGGCAGTGAGGAGACGTGGAAGGAGATTGTGTGCGTTTTGCAGAGTCGATTCGTCCGTTTCGCCTGAGGAATCATGCGAACTAACTACCGCGTCGGAGAAGAACTGTGAGATAGGTCGTTGTAATCGATCTGAGGTGTTGGTACAGACTATGACCGCTAGTCGATAGGCTGGTTGATCCAGAGTCTGTGAATGACACGAGCATTAACGCAGGGAATGAGTTATGGAGGATACGACGCTCACCAACTCCTTGTCAGTAAACTGAGCTAGCAAAATATCAATGACGCCACTAGGTACGGATGGGGACTCGTCGATGAGAGCGACAAGGATATCTGCCATGAACATCTCCACTTTCTTGGGCAGGTTCCGCCTGACAACGCTGAAGAGGGTCTTGAATATCTCCACCATGAGCTCCTCGGTGCTCGGAAGATCACAGACGAGCACCACGCTCTTCACCGTTGACAGACTCTCCAGCAGATGATAGTACTCCGTGTAATATGGTGCGTTTGTACCCTGGAGCCCGAGGCTGAGCTGCTTGAAGAAAAACTGAAAGATGTCGCGTAGTTCATCCTGAGTGTATGGTGCATCCGGCGCATAGAGACGGAGAAGGTCAGCAATGCAGCATGCCACGTAAGACTTGACACCTCTATCCTTGTGGAGGAAGAGGGTCTTGTGAATGAGCTGCTTCCTGACAGATCCTAGCGTGTCACGCTCAACCCGTTCTTGATCAAAAGAGGCGAGCTCTTCTTGTAGAACTTTAAGCTTTTTGAGTAGAACTTCATTCGTTTGAGCACCGAGTAGTTTATCGTTGAATTTGAGTCGGTCGACTTGTGGTTGCTCCCTTGCGCGAGTGCTCACCATCGCGGGAGCGGAGAGGCCTGAAGGGGACCAGTTGTGAGTGGTATACTTGTCATGTGATCCACGCGTTTTGTTTATCAACGCGTCGTTTGCTCAAGGTCTTGCTCAAGGTCTTTCTAGAGAGCTGCAAGGTTTGTACTCATACTAATACTAGTCTCAAGGAAATATAGAGGATATGTATAAGTACAATATATTTCTAGTCTACCCTTGAAAAATGCCGCTCAGCCTTCAATAATAATAAGATAAGATGTGGATTAAAGCGAATCTTGGAATCCATAAGTGCTATGCTCTAGCGTTGTCCGTGTCAAAGGTGTACTAGCTCCCCATGCAAGTATTAGGTGATAAGATGATGAAGGGTAGACCTGAGGGATAATCGTCCGATGCTTGGTTTGCAGAATACACCAGTCGAGATGAGGATCAGACGCGGAAACGGAGATAAGCCATAAGCAACGCAGAACAGCCAGTCACTGCGAAAAGTATTTAACGAGGTGAAATTACGAGAAACATAGGAAACACTTACCAAAACCAACCAGGTACTGTAGGGTCGTTGCTTTACTTGCCTGTATTGTTGTTCGAAGGCCTGCTATCTCTTGCTCGATCCTCGTGTCTACCTCCTTGATCTTAAGTTCTTGCGCTGAGCCCTCTTCCCTCAGTCGTCCTTTTTCCAGATTGAGGTCCAGCCTCACGCCCGCCTGGGTCCTGGTTATCTCTTCTCTCAGTCGTTGTTTGAGCTTCTCAATGTCCGAAAGGAGTCGGTCCGTCTCAGCTTTGAGCATCGCAAGGTCATTCTTAGAGATGAGCATAAGTTCTGATTTGGTTTGCGTAAAGTCAACTTGCTGAGTGTAATGGTGCTGATATACAATAAAACAAGACCAAGGCAAGTCCAACCAACCGTCAGATCTTCGAGGGAAAGATGCCAGGTCGTCGAAGCGCACCTTTTCCTGTTCAGCCTTCGTTACCATGTTGCTAGTCATATTTCTTATGCTTTCATCTATGACTTCTGCCATCGCTGACATGATTCCCTCCGCCTGAGCCCTATTGAGACCTTCTCGTTCTAGGCGTTGCACGAAATGGTGTGTATCAAAGTGGTAATCATGCCCTATTCGAGTGGAATTGAAGCGCTGGTTCGAAGTAGAGGTAAATGGTGCCGAATTAGAGGTATGGAGTAACCTAATTCGCCTTATAGGTGCTGCCAACCGAGTGCATGGTAATGAATCAATGGAAGTGAGTGAAGAAAAGAATGGCAATGAGGAGGGGGGCCGGGAGGCAAGTGTGCGAATCATGTTGGTCTGACATCACATGATTAGCATTCTCCGTCTTGTCTGTTCCTCCATCGCAGAGAGCAGTGTGAATGTCAGTCAAAGCCTAGACTTTGAGACCCCTTATCTCTCGTCGCCCCCCGCACCAGAGTGCTTTATGGGTGTACTTTAGACTTCGCTTGGAGATCCGTTGTTCACGTCGTGTTCACGTTTCGATACTCAACTTCATCCAAAGATCTCAGCCCGCGTCTATATTCCGACCACTATCTACCCTTTGATTGTGGTTCATTGGTGTGACAGTATACGAGAGCTCTTCCTGACTCAGGGGATAGCCATGCCTCGCTCCTGTGCAACCCGGGCTTTTTTGTGCTCCTCGATCTGTGCCCTTATAATTTACCATGGCGGAGAAAACTCTGGACAAGCGTATTCACCGTCAAAGGCAGTGTTCCCTCCCAACATCTTGCTGTGTTTTATAGCTACAGTACTTATGGCAGGTCGCCGTGTACTTATGCGTTTACAATGGGGTTGCACTGTCATCACTAGGGCGCACTCAGATCTCTATGGACACTGTCCGAGATTCAGGATTGAGCTTACATTCTCCGCCTCAGCGGCTGTTCCAGCAGTATGTTATTTTCTTGTATGCTCGTCTTCTATCCCTAACAGATCTCATTCACCTACGAAGGTTCAAGAGAGCGAATGTAAAGGATTCCACAAGTGTTCACCTCCATGGACAAAACAGGCTCGCGGATCCCCCGAAAGGCAGGGGCTGCTTAATCCTGTGGGTACCAATTTTCTCCTCCGCAGTACCGTAGTCACGGCTGCTCATCATCAGCTACTCGTTTCTTTGTGCTAGTCCAGAAATGAATGAGTGAACGTACGAGATCTTCATATTCCTTGTCCAAAAGCAGGACGAATAAAGGTATACCTACACTGCCAATAGTAGATCTTCACGGCTTCGTGAGGCCTACTGAAGGCGGGCTTCTTGTCAGTGAACAAATTTTCTGCCTAAATCCTAGCGCATATCTGGCCACGGTCGGCGTATAATAGGGTTATCGCTTTCCCCCTTGTTTATCGGCTCATGGATTAACTCTCCGCGTTTTAGATCAAGATGGTATCAGGCTTTCCCACCCGATCTACAACTCAGTTCAGTGACATCATCCGAGGTCAGGATCGTGGTGCAATCCACTGCTTCTAACCCATTCGGTTCGAAGATCGTTGTTACGAGTGAATTTTCTCACAGGTGGTGCAATTGATGAGTAAACCGTGCAAGCTAGGTTCTACACTTGTTCTAACTTCTTATTTCTTCAGGCTGTTCGCGACTACTCGAGCAATACTGCCACCTACACGACTGCCAACTACCGATTCAACTGATTGATGAGGGAGGTACTTTGTAATGCGACAGCGCCTCGGAGATTGTCAGCTTAGAACCCGACCCGACGATCATGATCGGCCGAATGTGTGTGTACCTGAGCGGCAGAGCACACCAATGAGAACACCGTCCGCTGGCACCTCGGCCAGCCGCGAGTATTGTGCACCATCACAAAAGCGAGTCCATTTCCGAGGACGTCTTTGCTCCAAGATCTAGAGCCCAGGTCCCTGAAATGAAAATCACCAGATGTTGGTGGTAGGGTTTATGTTACCTTCGCGTTACGTAGATCACGAGTCGGCCGTTGAACGTTGATTCTTTGCTTCTTCTCTCGTAAAGTCACTGACTTTGGTATTGTATCGGCTTTGTTGGAGGGTACGTAGCTGACCAGCATCTTTTTGTGCCGACCGATTAAATGGGACGACCAAGATGGTGCAGTAGGACCAAGCGATTATTCCACGGAGAAAGGTGCACCACTTGAAAGCTGGTAAGCGGATCGCCGTTTCTTCCATCTTCTCGTGCTCAAAAAGTCTTCTAGTCCACTGTTTTCGGGAAGAGGAGCCTAGGTTTAGCCTGGCCGTAGCCTCCACTATGGATCTAATCGACCGAAACGCTGGCGTTGGCGCTGGCGCTGTAAGATTATCATCGAAGATAGTGCAAGACCGCAAAGTTCCAGCTGCAACAAAGTACTGTAGTACGTACATACTTCGGGATATGAACTGAGGACTATATTTAACAGTCCTATTGAGCGAGGTTGCGGTGCCATACGAGGTACAGTCTCTGAGGCGTTTCAAGCTGGCTAACAGGTGGAACCCAGTACCAGTAAAGAGGGAACAAGTCGTATTTCAACTATTTGTCTACGTATACGTTTCCATGACAAGCCCACAGATACAAGCCGTGTGAGCATGCATAATGAAGGCACCTTTCCCACTGATGAGCTAAACGCTAACGTTAACCCAGTCTCTCTTCGAGTTTAAGTCTGATTCCATGAATCGAGTTGGATCGCTCTGAGCCTCATCTAACTGTTAGCCGCAGGACGACGCAAACATAATTCGTAATCAACCAAGGCGCAACCACGCTTGACTGTCGCAGTAATTGTGTCTTCAGCTCCGCAATGCGTATATTTATCGGTCGTGTTGGGCTGTGATTCTGTTCTGGAGAATTGCGTCACTGGCCGGGGCTAACACCCTTCGGGCAGTCCCGAGGTGGCATCGGTGTGGGTTTTTTGGGCTACATACCACTCTTGAACGCCGTTCATTAAATGGCCTGCAGGCCTGACACACCCACCCTAGTGGCTTCAAGAATTCAATTGAATTACTCAGTACACGCTCAGCTGTAGTGAACACGGGGAAGTCTGATTGAATCTGTTGTGCTCCTCAGAGACGGGGGCCTTGTCGCTGGACATGGAGGAGACTTCCGTAAAGCTGTGGGAACGAAAGCGGAGGGGTTATAACTCAGCCTTTCTGTGTGGAGGCTATTCTCCTGCGAGTACTGCTTCACGTTGCTCAAAGATGACACAAAGCAAGCTTCATCACTCTCCGGTGTGAACGCAGACGACGGAGAGGTAGGGATTCGGACAAAATCGCGAGGATCGAAGGAATTGAGCTAAAAATTGGCGGATTTAGCAGGAATTCCATGATCAAATCGGGTTTACGTACTTTGTTTTGAACCCCCAAGTTCAAGTTGTCAAGTATCTAATTGCCCACCGCCTTGATGCTCTTCCAGCTCCCCCTTCTCGTTATTTCCCATTCCCCTCCCTCATGTTCCCCCAGTCCTCTCCTCTATGTCGAGTGCCCCCAGAGTTGTTCACAAGAATCGTCCTGTTCGTCGTAGCACAATCTCCACTCGGTCCTCCATCCGACGTCGTGTCTCTTCTCTGCACTTGCGACCACATCTGGGAAATCTTGGATTTCGGTAACAATCGCCCTTTCTGGTCCGAAATCTTCAAACAAAAGTTTGATATAACTAGTGGAAAGCGTCGCGGCTACGGATTCAC
The DNA here is from genome assembly GCA_002718315.1 of Agaricales sp. HM26-F1. Taxonomy (NCBI): domain Eukaryota; kingdom Fungi; phylum Basidiomycota; class Agaricomycetes; order Agaricales; species Agaricales sp. HM26-F1. The sequence continues at coordinate 686,423 of NIBX01000039.1, read as the reverse complement.
TGCATTCCACGTCTCATGGCAGCTCGTGGTGTACTGTAGCACACTCCGCGAAATCCGTGCATGGACCCCAGGCCAGGAACTATCGCAGCAGAGTCTTCAAGTAGCCTATGTCATGATGCTAGAGAACGATGGCAAAAACCGAGCCCAGCTTCTATGGGCTGGGCTCGACCGGGTCGTCGACCATTATGTTCGAACACGCCTCTGGGAGAATCGACAGGAGCTATCAGGATGGCCTGACGACAACGATCTGAATACGCTTATCCTGTGGCTCAAATGGTTTCTCACCACTGAAGGTTCGTCCTTAACTCCCCACCCCTTGTTATTTCTGGCCTGATCCACTGCGTAGAGGAACTGGCGAATGAGACGGAGCAGCAGCGCGCGGAAGTCATGCACTTGGTGTTTCCCTATGTTATGGCCAATTGTCGAGTATGTAGATTCCTTCTACAGCTGACAGCATAACACTGAGCGGATTCAAACCCAGTACTCCTCCTACCATGCTCCCGCCAACTATTTTAGCATTCCAATCCCAGGTTACAATGAGCAGGAGCTCCAATCGATGCCGACGGCCCATGGCGAGTACCCGTGCATCCATACCACAGAACGTCTTGTTCTAGGTAGCCATTACCTGGCGCAAGATATCGAGATGGCGATTCCCGTTATTACCGTCCCCGCAAAGTTACTCTACTTTTCGCGACAGGATAGGATGCATCGCCCTGTTCCTTCCTTTCTCCCAGCCACTCGGGCTGACGCAATTGCACACAATCGAACGGGTGCTACGCAAGAAGACATCATAGAGCTCAACCTACATGGTTCTACGAAGCTACCGAGTAAGGTTACTTCGGATTGGGCTCATCTGTTGTCAGAAGAGCAATGGCGGGTGGAGATTAATGGCCCTTACGATCCGGGCATCAAAGCACCCAGTGCTCGTTGGGATGATGATTGGAATCGTCTCACCCATTGCTTCAACCCACTCGAATCAAACTGGACTCCCCTGAATTACACCTTCGGATCCATGAATGGGCTCTGGCAAGGTCAACTGATGGTCGGTAACTTACTTCGCTCTGGAGCTTCTTTGATATCTCGAGATTAACGTAATTTTCTTGACCAATTCTTCAGTTTCCCAGCGAAGCTTCTGTTATGCAACTCGTCCAGCTTCCCGACATGCCGGGAAATTTCACCGCACAGACCTTCCACGCCGTTGCAACACCGATTTTCATGCGACTGGAAGAGTTTCACTGTCCAACCACCAACGCCCCGCTCCCTAGCATGAGCAATCAGCATGGTAGTGCCACGACTAATTGGTTTGCTCATGGTGTTCGCCCCTTTGAAACGATCGTGAGTCCGAAACATCCTTTCGCCCGGGAGGTAGTGGATATATACTGACAGTCATCCCTCTGTGAACAGGATGGAGTTCGCCTAGAAGCTGGGGGTCAGGCCTATCATTACCACAAATTCACAGGTCATCCCATTTCTCACGATCAGGCATCATGTTCTCAATGCCAGACCGACATGGCATTTGAGGCAGAGCAGCGAAAGGCTCGTTTACATGCCCAAGAGTACGAGCACATATTCGAAAGCAAGGGCCTGGGAACCTCGAGTGCCTCCTGTGACAATGATGTTGCGATGAATGACGCAGAGGCCCAGGACACCGATACCTTCAAGCGAGAGTATCATGGTAAAGACAAGTGCAATGCGGTATCGGATATCTTCTTCGTCGGCTCTGTAGGTGTATACCCTATCCACTTATACTTGTTAGCTCACATCATCCGCGTAGACCGACCAAAAACATTCTCAAGCATGGAACAAGTTCTTTTTCTACGGTCGCGTTCGCCGGTGGGATGGTCTCATCGGGATTCTCAGGATAGCGGTACCTCCATGTTCTTCCCTTTGAACGAGTCAATATTGATTTGTGCTACTTTTCTAGCCTAGTCACCGTGCGAGTGACCTATTCTTGTCCGGCTATCTCGTCGGTGGTCAAAATTTCGTTGGGAACTGGAGGATGGCACACACAGATATGAGTATACCCGGATGGGAATGTGCTTTTTCCATGTCCAAACGAGAGTAAACCTTTTTTCTTTCCGCTAATTCTCATAGATTCGAGCACCTTAGACCCATACTCCTCATCATCTGTTCCTAACGCCTGTGATGAACAATACTCGCACTACATAATACAGGTCATTCATGCAGATTGTTACTCCTCTTGTGCTGTTACTTTCCCATGGGGTGCGATTCCGCAGGCCTTGGGGCTATTCTGACTAGCCATGAGAAATTGGGTAGGTGTATGCAGTGTCGGCGACTGGGAACTACCATTTGAACGAAGCGATGCCTTGGTACAGCTCATTTGAATTCTCCACGAGTGCTGGCCCTCAATCACAAGAGCTCGGCGCGCATAGTCGGATGCAGCTGTCACTAGTTAGTGGGACACAGGCGCGCAAAGTACAAGTCGATCCCGGCCTCCGCATGTCGTCAAGAGTGCCGACTCGGATGTGTACTAGTTGTTCTTCGATACTAGTCACACTTCATTCACCAGTAGATAGGCCACAGCCAGCCCTCGTACCGTACACAAAGGTACAGCCCTTGCATGTATCCGAACGAAGTTAGAAGCCAGTAACCTAGCTTACGACAGATCGAAACGAATCCTCAAGCTTGGGATATACCCATTTCGGTTCTTCGCTCGGTTGATACGATTAGCCCAGCATTCGGTTCCGTTCGGAAAGGTGAAGAAATCGACGGGGGAAGTACTGCGAAGTTGCAGGCCTAGATCGGTCAATTCATCTGCTCAATGTGTACCCGACTAAGCGGTTATAGAGTTCGTTCCTCTATGCAACCTACAGGAGGGTAAGCGGTCGCTTGAGATCGTAAGTAGACTGTGGCTGCCCGATACGGGCCTTGAAGGCGGCACTTGCCGTCAGGACACGGGCACCTTTGCAACATTCTTTGACTTGAATTACCCTTCGCCGGATGCTAGAAATGGCCGTTATGCTGTGACATGAGTTGGATGTTACACATGGATATGAGGACGGTTGGGCGGTGAAGCTTGAAGGCTAGTGAGGGTCTGATCAGTATAGTATTGATTCAATGTCGAGCATTGCTGTCCTGACTCTGTGAAAGCTAGGCTCAGGCCGCCTAAGGCCCAAGTGCTTGGCCAGGAGAACAGTGACGATAAGAAAGCGACCCGCCCGCTATTAAAGGTATATCTCCCGAGTCGGAGTTACGTTGTTCACCAGCTTGGCTAGAAGGAAACACAAAAATCGCTCGGTCTGGACACGAGGTGTAGCAATGGCTCTAGGACAGCACAGTGTAATGGATTGTGGCGGGATTGTCAAGTTCTGCGATCGAATGTGTTGACAGTACATTAGTTCGGTAAGAAAGATCATCACTAGGAGGGCAATCCAAGACTGGCGAACAGCCCTGCATGGCTGAACAACGTAGGCCTGGTAAATTAGATCTAGAGCGATGCTAAAATTTGGCCAGGCCCATTTATCCGAGCTCAGAGACTAGTGGTGGACGACTAGAAGGCGCTGAAGATTAGTCGAAGTGCCACCAGAGCCATATACATAGATAGATAAATCATAGGTCGAGGCGTTTACAGGCCGCTGATACCTCCGTGAGTAGTCCCCAGAGCACAGGTGTTTACTCAGACTAGAGCAACTAGGAGACGAGTTCATCGCATAATTGGATACATAGGGGATAAGTGAAGTTTGCTACGCCGAGGTTGTTGGTCTCGACGATGAGAAGGAACAGTCCCGTGGCGGCCCGCGTGCGGCCCAGCTAACGGTTCAACTGCGGGGATTCGTTTGTCCTTCTCCTCGATACACCAACTTTCTCACAACCTTTACTGCTTTGTATTTCTTTGACTACTAACTAATAGCTATGGTGAGAGCGCGTTCATAACTCAGGTTTACCATGTCCGATCTCTGAATACCGTCTCTTCGTCCCTCAGAGCGCGTACCCGGCTGGTATCATGGGCAGTAAGTCGCCCCAAATCCTCAATCTGTACCTACAGTCTCAGAGACTTACTCTTTCTCTGCGTATCATAACCAGGTCTCTGCATCATTGGAGGTATCACGGGCTTCGCAAAGACGAAATCCATCCCTTCTCTGGTAGCTGGTGTAGGGTGCGTTCAAGTTCACGGGTCGGTTTCAACAGCATGAATGTCGATCTCACTTCACCCGCCTTAGCGTTGGATTGCTGTATCTTTACAGCGCCAACAACATTAGGAACCATACAGCTAACGGATGGGAAGTAGCACTAGGCAAGTCCCTCAGCTCACTCGGTGCTTTACTTGAACTGGTCCGATAACTCAATCATCCCACAGGTGCCTCCGCGTTGCTGTTCCTGTCTTCAATTCCCCGTTTTACCAAAGGCCCGGTTCCTAAGGTTTTAACGACTACCTCCGCCGTCACTGCCTTCTATTATGGTAGACTCATTATGGCTTCCAGACGCTGAATGCTATCAGCGGCGGGGATCGGCTTAGTCTAGACTTTTCCGTGAGCTGTATACAACTGGCTCTCATGTCTCTCCACTGCACAGTTGCACCATGAATTGACTTGTCACCTAACGCTTGTGGGACACGTTTGATGAGAAAATGCAGATCGTCCGTGAGCCCAGCTGGATAACCAATCTAGTGGGACAAACTTGTTGCACCTCTAGATTCTCTCACACGGAGAAGAATCCCAAGTAAATCCGATATGAGGGTGGTACGATCTTCATCCGAAGTTTCTATTTGAATTCCCTCCCGTTATGTGCGAGGAGCTTTACTCCTTCTCCATCAGCTACAGAAATGAGCTGTGCTCGGCCAGTTTTGTTGAGAGCGGCGATTGCCTTCCTCAGCAAGACGACAGGAAGACCGGACAACGGCGAGTCTAGCGGGGGCTCGATGATTTCGTAGAAGGTTAATATAGTATTCAGCTGCCCGGTAGACGTTGCCTAGAACCAAGGGATGAGCGTCTGCGCCTGGATAAACGTTCAAAGATAACAACTGATTCTCACCCATTCGTACAATATCTCGGCCCATTGTTCAGGAGTATTCCAGTACAAGAGTACAGATGTACTCTGCTTCGGTGGTTCAAACGTTGCCTGGTTCTTTGTGACCATCTCCTGGAGGATCACGGATAAATATCCGGAGAGTAATCTCCCTACCAAAACAATGAACGCTATCAGGACTAGATTCCATATGTACAGGCTTTACACACGATTTATCCTCTCATTCTTGAGTACCTCCGTCCACGGGCTACTCGGGTCTTCTATATCCGCCGAGCCCAAAGTGAACAGCTTGTGAAATCGCGCAAAGGACAAGATAAGTCGGATCCAGTGCCCAGTAACGGAAGCTTGTGTGGTCGGGTTAGGCTGTTGTCTAAGATCTGCCCAGTTTAGTGAGATAGGCTCCGGACTGGCTGAAGACTGAGCCACTGACGTGAAGAAAGGAGGAGCTGAATGGATGGATGGCAGAGTGAAGCCTAAGAAACTGTCAGTATGGCGAAGCCTGTGGACGGGCGAATGAATTGTGAGCACCAGAGGCCGTAGTGAATGTAGATTGAGGCATTCTGGAGCACGTGTGGGTGTTTGCCCTGTGTATTCTGATCTCAAGCGCACTGTTCCCCGTTTCTTTGTTCCCCTCAACACGGTCTGTTCTTGAACTAGGGGTCTATGTGCAGTAATGATATATGACTCTATACCATCCTATTTGAGGGCCTTGGAGTCCTTCGCACCGCACCGACAGCACTGATGACTGTGATGCACTCGATCTTCCAGTTACTTGATCTCATGGGGCTCCAGGGGCCCCTAGCTGCCATCGCTCCAAGTTCTCGTGAGCAAGAAAGCAGCGCAATGGCAACGATCCACATACTGTCCTTGAACTTACAGGGGTCGCCCCAGCATTGGTCTATCGCACTTGACGCGGATCTATCCTTGTCTCAGACAGTTCCAGGATAATTTTCATCGGAAGGGCATGCTGAAATAGTGTGCCGTCAAGTCTGTACCCCTCAGGCCTTTCCCTTCCCCACTCCTCCCCGACACTACAGGCCTCCCCCCATGAGTTCCACAGATATCACCTCTGAACGTTCGTTCTACATAGGGATCGCGTTTGGGTTGATTCTATACGGTGAGCAAGCTTTGCTTTTAGACTTCATCTACAGCTCACAAGAGGTCATAACAGGCATACAGCTATGTGTTACCTTCCATGCGATATATTTCCTCAAAAACGGTAACATGCAAACCTCTGGGGCCCGCATGTTCTACACTCTGTACAGCATCGCCCTGGCGGTCTGCGTAGCAATCGCCATCGGAACCGACACACTAACTGGGCAGCTCATGTGGGTAGAACACCAAGACTGGCGGGACAGCATCTTGCAGGATTTTAAGCAAAGCAACATTGCTTGGCTTTCGGTCCTTGCTATGAGCATGTACATGCTTGCAGCTATCCTAGGGCAGATTCTTTTTGTACGTTACCTATTTTACCGGTCCTTCCAGATATCGTTGACTGAACCAGCTCGCTTTCTAACAAATAGATCTATCGCTGCATAGTATTGTGGGGTGGAAAGTTGTCTATTACACTAATCACAATCACTTTTTTCGCGGGATCCACTGGTGAGTCGTCCATATTTGTCCGTGCTCTCACCTGCTAACAAGGAATTAGCCATGACTTTGGTTTACTTCGCCCAGACCCTCGTTCGTGGTATGGACCTACCTGGAAATCCTGCTTTAAACTACGGTACCCCTTGGATCGCCGTGACTTGCAGCCTCTACATCTCGCTCAGCGGCCTGATCATTGGACGCCTCCACTGGTACAGAAGCCGCCTCAGGCTCGTGCTCCCTCCAGAACATGCAATGGCTTATACGGGCATGCCGGCCATGCTCATAGAATCTGCACTTCCTCTCAGTCTCTTGGGGCTGGCACTAACGATATCCATGGCCACTCGTTCCCCCTCGCGTCTTGTGTTAGGTATCGTTTGGGGGGCTTACGTGGTATGCAGTACACTCCCATAGTTCTCACATACTCATCATTACATTCTACAGGGCATCACACCTATGCTAATCATACTCAGAGTAGCAGTCGGTCGAGGATGGTCAAAAGAAACCGTCGCGCAGATGGAGAATGCTCTCTCTTCATCTGACGAAGACGATTGCGTGGAGTCAAGACCTTACAGCAGAGCTTCTACGGACCAGCAACCCACCGAGCTACAATCTCGCTCACGCTCTCGGCCGATGTTTAGTAACAGGGGAAGCACATTTCGTTCTGAGGTGACAGCGAATCTCAAGTCTGGCATGGTGAAATCTCTAGTATAATTTGGGCACACTGGGTAATTTTCCTTCTTTCAGTGTGATTCTTCTCTACTCGTCCTAATCATACCTGTATTGACCAGTAGATAGAGTCTAGACTTTAGTAATGTCCATGCATACTTATATGCTAAATTCGTTCTCGTATCCCTCAGTGTACTTGATACTATGAAGGAGGCCATAGATTAGTAACTCGAGCCCTGGTTTGTGTGTTACATCTAATCTGTGACCCACTTCCTAATATGGTATGTGGCAGCATCCACCATGTATGTCTTATTTATCATCATTGGGAGACGCCAATCATTATCTACTATGTCCCCTTCGGGGTGACATACGAAAAAATTGGAACGATACAGAGAAGATTAGCATGGCCCCTGCACAAGGATGACACGCTAGCTCGGAGTGGTAGACCTACGGGTCTCAATATTTATTTTATTTCGATCAAGAACCCCCTACGGCCTCACCATGCGTAGATCCTTTCTTCTGTTTTATAGTTTGTCGTAGCGTCCTCATTGGAGTTCTCATGTAGAAAAGGTGACTACTACTATGTTCGTACGCAAACATGGTTCACTTTGCTATTCTACCGGTGGCATGCCCATCTTGCTGGGCATGTTCCTGCTGGTGTCCGGATTGAGAGCGTTCATTCCGAGCGGTCAAATGGCGATTATAGACATTGCACAGTAAACTACTACCAAAGAAACCGAAACCAGAGAAGACAAAAAAGCAAGGCCTCCTAGGCTTCGGCGGAGACCAAGCAGAGAGATGGAAGGAAATAAAAGGGATGCTGAATTGACCGAGCTTGACTGGAGGAGCTCCTAAGGTCCGCTGAAGTAAAGGAGGCAAAGGAAGATGCCGAGAGGCAAAACGGATGGACGGAGAAAAGCATACAAAAAAAGGAATATATGGTAAGTCGTAAATACAAAAATACAAGCAGGAGGAAAAATTCTGTGAGAACGGGAAACCAGAATTGCAAAACCTGATTCCATTTTGTGGGAATTGTACGTGCGAGGGTTGTGATGCTATATGATTGGTGGAAGGGAAATAGATACGAATACAAGGATTGATTGTCGTCGCTTGAGCTTGCTGCCTGGTCGGTGCTGAGGCTTTGGTAGCAGGTTATTTATTGTTGAGGTACAATTGCGGTCCAGTGGACATCTGTTCCAGGGTATTTACCCCTCCCCTTCTGGAGGGTGGAGCAGCGGAGCGAGACAGTTTTTATGTCAGGACAGCTCCTATTGCTGCGTAGGCTCGTTGAGGTTGTTGAGCAGCGTAGTGAGGCAACGCTTTGTCACCATATCGCCCTATTCAGATCGTATTCAGTCAAAGGTTGCATCCCAGGTAGAAGAAACTAACCTTGAGCAGAACACTGAAGGTCTGATCGCGTAGAGGCTCAGGCAAACACGCTTTCAGAGCTTCGCGAGCACTACAGAGAAAAGGCTCGTATAAGCTGTGACAGAAGCATCCCAAGTAGGGATCTAGCCGTACCGCATGTTATCACTCAACCTCAAGTAGCATCTAACCACATGCTTCAACAATCTCACAGCCTGGCTTTCTACCAGCTGGTTCACCATGTTGCTGAGCACAGTACCGACGGCGTAGAACCGTTCGTACGTGTGGCAGATGTATGTGAGTCCTGTCTCGTCGAGCAGTATTTTCTGGACGATAAAGATAGCCACCGTTTTGGAGAGCTCTGAGCCGGTCTCCATGATGCGGAGACAGAGAGGGATGATCTCTGTAGAAAGGAGGAAATGGATGACAGTGCTGTTATCGTTTTGCTAGAATTGAGATCAGGGCATGCGTTAACGGAATGGATAATGGAGATGGAATACCTTGACGAGAGCACCGATAACACCAAGGGAGGTGAGGCGGAGATACTCGAATGGTCTTGTTTTAGAAGTGGTGTTCAAGAACGGGTACAAGAAGAGGGGAATATGGGCTATAGGGAAGTTTAGATATTGAGAGGCAGATACGTTGACGGATCGAGGCTGATTGCGTTACCTGAGAGGAACAGAGCTCTTGTCTCTGTATGTGAGGCCACGCACTGTAACAGTGCGAGAGCGTTGCACACGCGGTTGGAAACATGTGCTGTAAGATTAGGCGGAGAGAGTAGAGGGTACACGGAAACGATTTCTTGGAGTAGGATAGGCATGATACCTGTGCGATAGAGAATATGTACCAGTCAACACAAGAGACGATGCCAGATAAAAGTGGGCCATACCGAACGAGTGCCAGAGCACTAGAGCCAGATCATCGTACTGCTCACGTTTCTTACTCAGCTCGAGCAAAGCAGCCTCTCTTGTGGTGGGATCCATGAGGTCCACAACCAGAGCGTATATTTTGGTATCCTCGGTTCCACTAGCGACAGAGGCTGGCCTCCCAGGAGTCGCACGCCCGTTCCCATTAAGCATACCTCCGCCCACGTTCAAATTAGAACCTAATCCTCCTAGACCCAGGCCGAACTGGCCTCCGGGTGTACCAACGGCACCTAGGCCGCCCTGCTGCTGGTGTTGCTGATGTTGCTGTTGCTGCTGGAGAGTCAAAAGGCTCCCGCCTGGCCCCCCTAGACCTGGGGTAGATACAGAGATGGGTGGTGTACCCGAGTAGTTGGACAGAGATGACGATCTCTGGTTTTGGTTCTGGTTTTGGTTGTGAGTCTGGAGTTGGTAGGAGTTGGTAGTAAGCTGAGGTTGCTGCTGATGATACGGAAGAGGTCTGGGCGAGATGAGCCCTGCCATCTGGCTCATGGCTCTCGATGAGCGAGAATGAGGTGGACGTCGAGCAGTGGTGGGTTGGCGTGATGCAGGACAAACACCGCCACGCCGAGGACTGCTATCGTACTGCATGACTCTCGGTCCGAATTGTCCTGTGACTGTTGTGTTCGTCCCTCGTACTACTAGGACTGCTAGGACTAGGTACTACAGGCAACTACTTTCTCCCCTCGTTGGGCTTCTCACCTCTCTACGCGAGGCTCGAGAAGCGTATAAATGTTTGATTATCGCCCAAGCTGACTGATATAAGCGTTTATAGGATGGAATGATTTATCATCCTCATCATCAGTCCCTAGTTGGCACGATATAAAAGGCGTCTTGAGAGCGATCCAAACTTGTAGCCGACCAACACATCCTCGCTACCACAAAGATAACTCTTCATGATTTCCCTACCACTCTGCCTCAGAAGCAGCTGATTTCACCTTACACTGGCCTTGTCAGGTAAGCACTTGATGCATTACTGCACGTCGTCTTTGTTCAACTAACTTGACTCTTACCAGGTATACCCTGAACTACAAGGATATCGCGTTCAAGGCAAGAGTGGAGATCGTGGCAAGACGTCGAACCCGTCACCAAATCCCTCGGTGCCAAACCCACCTCCGTACGAGCCGATGGCTCTCCAAAATACACAGTGCCCTTCATCGTCGACGAGACCAGCGGCACATCATACAATATATTGAGAAGACCTATCCTGACCGCAACGTCCATTACTGGACCCGTCTCTTAGCACTCAGGGTGTCAACCTCCTTGCCACCTTCGGTCTTCGCCAGATCACAACTTCACTAAGAACCCCATTGATGTTTTCCGGCCTGTGTAACGTACTCCCAGACCAGGACATGGAGTATGTCGCTAACCTCGTAACGGGTGGGAAGGGTTTCGCAGGTGTACAGGCTAACACCGTCACCCCGGGGACGGCAGAGTATCAGGCGGTGATTGGGCCAGTGAAGGATCGTCTGAAGGAGTTTGCTGGGTACCTTGAGAGGCAGCCCCAGAGAGGAGAGTGGTTCGGAGGCGATCGTCCGGTTTATATCGACTTTGCTCTTCTGGGATTCCTAAACTATGTCCGTTTCGTGAGACCGGACGTTTGGGGTGATCTTAAGGAAGTTGCGGATGGCCGTTTCGAAAGACTGGTGAAGGCGGGAGAGAAGTATGCTGAGATTCACTGACGGTCAATCATGATTGCTCTAGAGAAGTTTGTAGGTAGCAAATCGTCGGTCTTGTCTTATTCCTCTAAGCCCCTTTACCCCAAGCTGTCGCGCCTTCCGGTTTTCGCTGTAGGCAGTGTCGCTCACTCCTCGTGACCGCGTTTTTCTTCTCATTTTCCTATCAACTTGAGCTTCGAGTTCATCCTTACTCTGGATACATGCTTGACCAATACTCGTCAAGGAACGGGCGCTACACTGCGATTGTTGTGCTCGGCCCCTCGTGCCACTAAGAACTGCAGATAGATACTTGCAATCGAGTCCTTCTTGGTGTACAGGTCTGGACGATCCGTACAGAAGACTGCTGAACATTGCAACTCGATCGACGAATTTTCGTAACCAATGACTGACTATATGGATATCTTATCTAAGCCTCCGTCGTTTTGACCTCCTTCACTCATGTCGCCACCAACTCTAGTTATTATCAATCCTGTCTGCGGCTCCCACGACGCGCAGTCTATCGCTGAAGCAACCGTGCTACCATTGCTCACGCCTGAGCGACCATCGGTGCGAGTGGTGAAGACAGAAGCGGTCGCTCATACAGGACGATTGCTGAGAGGATTCCTCGAGGGCCTCGATCTGAAGGAGCGACAAGTAGATGTTGTCCTCCTCTCCGGCGATGGTACACTCCAAGAGCTCATAAATGCCGATATGTCTTCTACTATGGGCCAGGTTCGAATAAACATCGCTCTACTGCCTTGCGGAACGGCCAACGCTCTCTACCATTCACTATTCAACAACACAGAACACCCAGACTGGTTGACGCTTTCACTCCAGGCTCTTCTCTCCGGTCGCTCATCTCCGCTTCGTATCGCCCGTACCTCATTTATACCGACACCTACCGACAAGTCTATCTCATCATCTGTCGTGGTTTCCACTGCTCTTCACGCCATAATCCTTGACCGATCTGAACATCTCCGCGCTACTCATCCCGGGATCGAACGATTCAAGATGGCGGCAATGGAGAACATCACGAGATGGTACGATGCAAAAGCGGTCCTGAGAGGAAGAGTACAGCGATATCACTCTTCATCTCAGTCTTTCGTTGATGTTCAACCGAACAACCCCGACGGAGCAGTTTCCCTTGACGGTCCCTTTTCCTATTTCCTTAGCACATCTACCGTCGACCGCCTCGAGTCACTCTTCGTGATTATGCCTTTGCAAAAGAAGATACCTCCAACTACAGACGACAGTCTAGACGTCATTGTCGTCAGACCCCTACGAGATCTCACAATCTCGGATAACTCCGAGGAGAGCAGAGCACGATTTGTGCAGACGATAGGGCAAGTTCTTAAAGAGGCGTACAGTAACGGTGCCCATGTTGATCTGCGATATCCCTCTGAGGATGGTTCCGGTGGAGAAATCGTGGAATACTACAGGTGTACAGGCTGGGATTGGATACCCGTAAGTCAACAGGTAGTCTGTTTTGCAAAGCCTTTACTCATGAGTATGTGAAAACAGTCTCCTGCAGACAATAATGCACATCTAGTTTGCATAGATGGGCAGATAATCCACGTCGAGAAAGGTGGTAGAGCTGTTTGTAGCGCCCTTCCTGGTGGTTCCCAAGACGAGACAGTTAAATTCCATATATACCACTAACCATACAACCCGTGAATAATGAAGCCCGTAATCTAAATCACTAGAATGTAACAGTATATCAAGAGTCAAGCTAGTCAAGGCTAGAATGCTCAGGCCACGAGAGCCACGAGTCAGCTTTTCGACAGGACATGCGAGGATTCCAGAGCTAGCATCCGTCCTCACTTGATTGTTGTACTTGGTTATCAGTCGTAACTATTCGGTCGTATGGCGGTACTTACCCGGTAGAGACCTCGCGGCCTTCTTCGCCTGAAAATGAGGAGGAAAGCATTGGTTGTGAGGTATTCCGATCCTGGACTTCAGACCTCTTCTGATCAAAAGCCTCCTCATCCTCCAGATAATTGGTGAGGGTTCGGATATCTGCCTTGGAGAGCGACCTCCCTAACGCAAACCTCAGGATGATCAGTTCGGAAGCGATGGCCTAAAACATCCGAGTCAGTATCATGCGTGGAGAGTACTACGTAATAAAGATGGTGAGGAACGAACCTCTGTTTGAGCAACAAGAGGCGAGAATATATTCGCTGTGCCTCCGTCGCCAGGCAATTTCAGGTACGCGGTGACCAGTACCACCGAGTACAAGAGAGACGACTCTAGGAGCATCGCTGCTAGACCGGTATACATCCTTCCGTGGTGGGGACCAAAGGCTGATTGAGCCCTTGCCCTGAGAAACAGTAGTCGCAGAATGATCAGTGCGTTTGCTGTGAGATTGAAAGCTAGTGCCAGAGCCCAGTATGCGGCTGGTAGATGGAAGACGAAGAGCATAGTGCTGTCTCCGCTGCTGGAGTACTCCTCGTATTGGAGGCGATAATTCGGGAAGCCCTGCTTAGAGCCCAGAAATCGAATATTTGCACCACCGAAAGCTAGCAAAGCTATTGAGAATTGGTCGCATAGGAAATGCTGGTGTGGTTTTTATACCCATGGTGGTCAAGAAGAATATGCCTAGTCCAATGGACGGAAATACCCTCTGTCCTAGAAGTATGTGACATCGATATAGCTAACGTGAACCATACCAATAAATCCATATCAGCATGAATATTTCACATAAGGAAATATGTTCCATACAAGATAAGACTGAGCCAGGACGCTGATGAGGAACGCAGGGACGTCCTGAATCCATAGTGCATCGCTCACATAGGCTAGCTTAGCGGGGCAGATGTTGTCCGAGTCTCCTATGTTGGGGCATGGGTTGATGACCCAGAACGAGGTCTTTTGCAGGTATGAGACAATGTTTATCGTCCCACAGATGAGGAGGAAACAAGTGAATAGTGCATGTACGTTGCGAATGAGTCTCTGTGCCTTCTCCTCCTTTGGCTTCTGGAAAAGTAAGACAAGGGTGGTGACAGCGATGGAGATGTGCGACACTGTTATGGTTCCATGAAGTCGTGCTCCGAGAAAGGGCCATGAAGAAATCAGTGCTCACCGTATGAACTGGTGTGCACGGACAACAAGGCCTTGAGATCCTGCGGGTTAATCATTTGTGGGTTGATATGATGCATATCTGGCTAATAACAAGAAAGAATTGGAAGGAGGAGGTAGGAAAGATACTTAACTGCAGCTCTGATGGTATTACCATCGATACGGGCTATATACACGTAGAGAGGGAGTAGGCGCCTTGGGGGAGGGAATACACCCGAGGCTATGAGGAGACTAACTTGAACCGACTTTGAATAGTGGAGGAAGAAATCAGTGCGTAATTTCTTCCAAGAAAGAATCTTGAACAACGTCTTGATCTGCCACTGATGATGACAATTGACTGAGATCGAAGCTTCTGACGAAAAATCGGAAGGATACCGGTTGAAGTACCAAGGGTTGGCTATCGACTTCATATGGCTATCCCTTCAATCACGCTCAGCGAGGTAGGGGCCTGCAAGGATGCACCCGACTGGCAAAGTGCATTCCCACCGGGCGAGTTTGATCGGTTTACGCCATCGCACGGAAACAAGCTTGACGAAAATAAACTTGACGCCTACTAGAGTAAAGGAACAATGAAATCTTGACTGTTGGGGGCATCTGTATCTGAGTTGCGCCAACGAAACAGTGATAGATTTGTGGAAGACGTCATTACTTATAGTCCACCAGTCAAAAGCTTAAGTGACCTCTGCACTGCTATACAAGGAAAGTTTCGGGGGCATCCTCCTACTCAAGAACTAAGGACGTATTCTTCGTCCTTGTACACTGTTCATCGGATTGCTTGGAGTGGGGATTTCTCTGGGCTCAGAATACCCAGAGTAACTCTGCTCTCTTGAGAACTTCGCGTTAACCTGGAGATGGGTTGGTAGTTATCCCGAGTTAAGCGTGATTCATATAGCATATAGAGTGTTTGCTGTTCGAAACCTGGGCTGGAAAACCTGTTTGATGTGTGAAGAAGTATAGCTCTCTGCGGAAGCGAGGTTGATGACTCCAGGTTCAATTGCCGGTGAATCTCCGAAGTGTGGGCCAGCCAACGTTTGTTGGAGGCTCTCCAACGAGTCGATTTGCGACCGGTCGCTGGCATTGGAATCGTATGTAGCAGTTTGGATTTGCCGCGCAGAGATAGATTTTCCCAGGGCAAATCTCAGGATGATGAGTTCGGAGGAGATTGCCTAGAAAGAATCGATGCTTAGAAGCCGGAAGCCAATGGTTCTCCCATGAGGCTCACCTTGGTTTGCGAAATGAGCGGAGAGAAGAGATTGTTTGTCCCGCCTGGTCCAGGCAGGTACAAATACCCAAAGACCAACACAACGGAGAAAAGAAGCGAAGACTCCAGAAGCATCGCTGCGAGACCAGTGTACGTTTTGCCGTACTTGGGGCCCAATGCAAAACTAACGCGGGCTCTCAGAAAGAGTAGGCGTGCAATAATGACAGCGTTTGCTGAGAGGTTGAAAGCCAAAGCAAGGCCCCAGTATACTTGGGGCAAGATAGAGATATCTAATCCAGGAACCTTCGGGTCTGCCAATGATGTGCCTGATCCGTCAGGCAGCACATAGAGGTTGAATGCACCAATGGCTACCAAGTGAAAAATATGTCAGTACGATCACAGAACCACAAGCAGCGACAGAACACACAGTACCATTTGTTGCAAGGAGTGCGAGAGACGGTCCAACAGCCAGTACCAACCGCCGCCCGAGGAGTAGGTAACAACGATACAGCTGAAGAGTAAAATTCAGTACACGTTTAAACTATTTTGTGAGAACAGGGTCGGTGCTCCTACCAAATACGACTGTGCGAGTAGACTTATGAGGAGAGCTGGAATATCTTGCACGAGACATGCAAGAATCATATCGCCGGAAATGCTTTCACCACCCCAGGGGCCGTAGTCCACGACAGTATGGCATTCATAATGGAGTTGCTGTTCAGAGTTTTCATGAGTAGTTGCTCCGGTTTCATTGGTTATGGGGTAACAATGAGTAGTGGCGCCTATTGTGATAAACGATAGATGGGCCACGATATTGATAACCCCCAGTAGAAGGAGGGAACCAGTAAAGAGAACATGTACAATCCGAATCCAATCTGCTTTCGTCTGATTCATTGGGGCCGCGTTCCGGAAAACGACTACTAGGGTGGCAATCGCGACTCCAACATGAATCACTGAAAGAACGGTACTTATTCGTGAGATGAGGAGAAGCTAGTCTTGACGTTGAGCTCACCGAGGGAACTGATGTTCGTAGCCAGAGAGGCTATAACTTGATGTGGATCGGCGCTCAATGCATTATTGTAGTGGAAACTAGCCATCCACTATTGGTGCTTAAAGGGGCAATCTGAATCTGAGCATCGGAAATTAGCCAGTAGTCGCATGCGGATGAACTTTGGATGTACATACAAGTATGAAAGAGGTCAGTGAGATACTGGCGATCTACTGTGAGAATAGATTGGTGGGAAAACGAAAGAAGGGCAGCTAGGTATTTATGAATACGCGACGGGCGCTGAGCAACATCCCGCTGCAGGGAGAGCTGTTCAAGCTATGCACGGTATGTTTGGCGAAACCCAGGCAATGGAGATTAGATGGACGGGAACCTACGAAATCAGATGATCAGCATCGCAACGACGGAGGCCCTACCGCGATCTGCATTGGAAAGTGAAGAAGGCTGACCTCCATATGCATGATCTGAAGGTGTTAGCTTCTGAGGTGCGATGCTAGAGGGAAATCCACGGAGAAGCAGCAACGTCTGAGCAGGGGCCTGAAGCAAAAGCGAAAAGCTGCGATGACTGCGATGAAAAGTTCAAGGCTCCGGGTAGCATTGCAATTGTAAGCTATAAGGTTATAATGAGTCATGGGATAGCCATTCAAGAGCTGGGAAGTTGCTTCAATGAGCCAAGGTAGATCAATCTGCATGTATCGAATCAGCAGATGTTAAGAGATGTGCTATAGCTGGCGGCTGAGAAGAGTCAGCCAGTGACAAGCCCTAGAATCTGTTATCTAAGCACTGCCATTATGGGCGAGGCGCGAACGGCATTGACCATACGCGAGATACCTGTATGATAGTTGTGATCCATGGGAGTCAGCATGAGTATCACAAGAAACCGAAGCCTAGTAATTAGTCGATTGTCTCGCGCACGTAAGTTGCCCAATAAGCATATAGATGTGTCAGATCTACTCAAAATACTTCCACTCGATGAGGAGATGACTAGCCGAGAAGATCTCTATGAGTGAGATGGGTAGTAAGTCCATGGATCGAATTCAATCATTGGTGAGTAGGAAGGTTGCTCGGTGCTCCAGCGATGTCCCAGGGTGCCCTTTTCAGGCCTCGAGGTATTACACATATGGGGATAGGGGCTGGATCGTATGGAATGAACGGAACGCTATCTGAATCGGCTGTGTCCACGAAACCTGCTGTGACGCTTGTTATCCTTGAGGGCATGGGGAGAAAGAGACCAAGCCGGGTAAAACATCACGAGGAACGACTTTCGTATATTGGGAAAGGGATGGCCCAAAGGAAATAGGCTCCAAGTATTCCAGTTCACTACTTGTGTAGTAGAACTGTACGTAGTTGTTGTTCGAAGATGGGTTTAGTGCACGCTTTGTAAGCTGTCGACGCGTCAAACCAAGGTTCCCGTTTCCTCTCAGTTGGCAGTGGCATGCCAAAATTCCGTTGCAATACTCTTCCAGCATGCGTTCTTATCTCCTTCGATGGCTAGCCCACGAAGTATTCATATCATTCATTGTCCTAGTCGGTTGAGTGTTCAGTTGATCTCGGAAGTCGGCACACATATCTAGGACCGGAAGCAACTAAAAGTACCGCATAAGAGTAGAGTTCTTTCACTGGAATACCGGCCACAGCTATGGAAAATAACCGCTGGAGCTCTCCTCTTGGATATAGCACTTCTGTCTCACTAGGAACCTGTAGATATGGTGAGCCCGTCTGACCCATGTTGGATGAGGAAGTGTCAAGTCACGGAAGATGGGCTCCTCGGTTCATACCTGTCAAGGTAGACCACTAAGTCACCTACCAAGTACATAGATTGTGAGTACCGTCTGATTCTGATTCCGAGATCGAGATTTGACGAGGAGCCCAGGCTTCTTCCTAGCTATCTCAATCACAGCACGAGGGTGCGACATCCCTGCCAATCGCATGTCGTCCTCTCCCGTAAGCTCTGAAGCGGTACTGCTTGCTATGCAGATATTTGATAGCTATGAACAACCGCAGCCCTAGGACTGCAGTTCCAACCCCACAGTGATCTTGATCCGTCCTTTTCATCTGCTGATATGCTTGCCGCGCATTGGTGCTTGTCGCATAAATAGTCAGTGGGGAAGTGTATCCAAAGGCGCTCTCGTCCGCTCAGTCCGACCACCTTGTCCCTTTCCTCCAGATGTCTTGGGAAGATATACCAGTCTAAGATATTATAGACTTGAAGCAAGCATACGGGCGAGCCTTGGGGCAGGCAGAGTTGCCGACAATACTTTTACAGACCTTTCTTTTTTTTCATTCGGATTTGCAGATTTTCAGAAATAGCGAGGTCGAAGCAAGGATTATATAAATAAGCGGAGGAGAGGTCGTAGAATGCCCATCTTGCGTGAAACCAACCTAGCTAAACAACGCCATCACTATGGTTTTGCGTTTCCCAGTGTACGCACTGCGATCCACAAGCCGCAATGGCGGAGGTATCGTCCGCTACACTCGAGGTCTGGGTCCGTACACCAGATCCAATGGTGGCATGCAACGAGCTTGGTTTTAAAGAAATGGTGAAGTTAGCAGCCAGAGAACTGATGGCTGCAGGTAATCTCCATCTCGACTTGCCCTCTTTCTCTGTGTTAGAGTGGGTCTCCGCTAATTTGCTACGTTCTTCTGGAACATCAGGTCCGGAATAGGGGCGTTGGGTGACTGAGTGGATCTGCTGGGAGTTCATGGAGCTCCCGAGAGCGAATCTCAAGATGATGAGCTCGGATGATATAGCCTGTGAGTGAGAGAGTAAGGTTTATCAGTCGACACGATTTCGCAGAAGAAGAAAAGCTTTGGAATGACACTCACCTCGGTCTGACATATAAGTGGGGAGAAGATGTAATAATTTCCTCCTGGTGCAGGCAAGAACAAATATCCAAAAATTAGGACAACTGAGTAAAGGATCGAAGACTCGATGAGCATAGCAGCAATGCCAGCGTATATTCGCCCGTATTCTGGGCCGAGAGCTGACCGTACACGGGCTCGTAGAGAGAAGAGGCGATACACCATGATGGCGTTGACAAGAAGATTCAAGGCCAGGGAAAGTCCCTAATACAACATCGACACACTTAAGAGGGCGGGTCTATACATGTTCACCCAGTCGGCACCCTGTAGGGAGTACAGGCTCATAGCACCAACGACTAGAGAGTTGAAATATTAGGCTGACTGAAGAATTAGAGAAGCCCGTGAACGGGTTTACCAAGATTGACTAGCAGTACCAGAACAGGCCCCGCACTCAAGAGCAGTCGTTGACCCAGGAGTAGATGGCATCTATAGACCTTTCAAGAGAAGAGATGCATCAGGCTGTACTTCATAATGTCGAGCGGTAACATCTCTCACCAAATAAAATTGTGCAAGAATAGCAATCAAGAATGCTGGAGCCTCCTGCCAGTATAGTTTACCAGAAGCCGCCGACAACACGCCGAAAGGGCTAAAAGCGGTAACGGTTGAGCATGCGATGTCCAACTCAGATGTACCGGTTAAGTTAACGACTCGGAGAGTGTCAGAGAACTGAGTGATCCCTTGAGACTGAGTCTTCCTCGGAACGCAGTCGGTCTTCATGTACATGTCCGATGCGGCTAGATATGCAAACATGTTGATGCACCCCAGTACAAGAAGCGAGAAGGTGAACAATGCATGTATGTTGCGAACCCATAGAGCGTTCTTTCTCTCCCTAGAGATAGGTCTTTGGAAGAGAATGACAAGCGTCGTGACGGCGATGGCGAGGTGAGCGACTTTATGAATACGATATGGTCAGAATACTCCAACCGGATATTCAGATTACTATGAACGAATGCGTACCAAATGAGGTGGAAAATACGAATAGTGTCCTGTCATGTCCAGAGATAGTCCCGCTGATATCCACAGGTGCCAGTAAGTAACTGTACGTGAAGTTCAGTTTGATCAGGCCTTCCTCTGAGCCAAGGGTGCGGTTCATAACGAGAAGACCTGGGAAGAAGATTGCTCCCTATAGCTAGGGGGCAGAGGAGAGATAAACAATGGACAGAGTATTGGGGTGTTGGCAGTGGGACCCGAAATCGGCAGATGATGATGAGGCCTCCACGCTGGTATCTACGACGAAGAGTTGGCTGTGACTGCTGCCCTCGATACCAGCGTAGGGAATAAATAGACCTTGTTTAGCTCAATGCACTGTGCCCTGATTGGGAAGCTTGTGGCTCAATCATCAAAGTGATTTGGTCAAAATGGAGGGATGAGGGTTTTTGATAGGGATATCCGATCATGGGGCCAGGAACGATGGACACTGGAGCCAAGCTGTGTTGGTTTGAGATGGTCTGGCCATGGAAGGGGGTAAGCCTCATGATAGATGTCTCCTGCTGCTTCCTGGCAGTGAAAGGAAGGTTTCGGTTTCCCAGGATCGAAGTTGATAATGGTTACTATCTCCCACTGGATAAAAGTTGAGCAAGTCTGTACTAATATGTGCTGTCTGATAGCTCACGGCGTTGTGCTTCAAGCTTCAGGTTCTATCTGTTGAAATCAGACCAGTGCAGATACGATGCGATTACTGCGATGTTAGTCGTACCAGCCAACTCGGATGACAACGGATGGTATCTATGATGTCCACTGAGGGACTTGGTTGTATGGGCAATAAGGAGAAGCATAGTGGATAAGGGGCAGAGATAAGATAAGATGCTGGGGTAGACGGTAACATCGTGCTGAGTGTTGCACAGCCACTAAACCAAGCCTCGCAGGATGGCTCCTCTCCCGCTCTGCTACGACAGTGAGTTGTCCAATCTCCTCTGGGCTGTGTCCCTCCAGCTCACCACAGTCTGTGTACAGTCCCAGACCGCATCTCCTCCGATGGTCACCCGCTGCCCCCGATCCCAGCGGACATCTACTCCCTCATCTTCGAGCTGCTACGGCCCAACGACGACCTCAACGCTGAGATCCACAGCCGCGCCACCTACCGCTCATGCATCCTCGTCTGCAAATACTTCCGCGCCTACTTCACCCCCCTGCTCTTCGCCTCTATCTCTTTCGAGACCAACTCCACAGGCGACGATCTCACTTATCGTTCCACCGCTGACCTCGCTGAGCAGATCGTCAAAGGACAAGAGGACGCCTTGTGCTTCGCACGATGTTTCAGGCGGTGTACATTTGTCACCAGGGTCTTTGAAGACGATACGTTCGATATGCCATATGAGAAGGTATACACCCAGGCAGTCAGGCGTATGCCGAATCTCAGTTTCATGAGATTGAGCAACTCGTGTATCGACAAGGAGATGGTACACACCATTGCCTCGTTGCCAAATCTTACCGAATTGGTCCTAGCCAGAGAGTACTGTTTGGCTGAGGACGTTACCGGTGCAGACTTGGATATGCTTATAGCGTTGCCTATCACCTCGTTTCGCACCTCCCACGTCGAGTCACAGCTCATGCAGGCCACCCTTAAACACTGCATCCTCAACTGGCCTCTCGTGTCACTCCGTCTCGAAGCCACCTGTCTCATCGATCACTATCTTTTCCGCCGTACAGATCCTAGCGCATCTATATTGAAAGAGCTCTTCCTCAGCCGAGTCTCCGCTCTCAAACACTTTCGGAATTTCTTAGATTCCACCCCAAGTCTCGAGAAACTGTACATTCGCAACGTCGCGACACCGGACGATCTGTGCGACGACGATCTGGTGTATATGCGATTAGATCCCAAGACCTTGCCTAACCTCACGCATATCAGGTGTCCTATTCAATGGGCACCGTCTTTCATCCCGAATCGACCGCTCAGATCCGTGGATCTCACGACTATGTACAGAACCAACTCGAGTTCATCGGCATCGACGCCTTCCAGCTCACCATCCTCCTCATCCACATCCCTTGCCTCGTCACCGTCATTATGGACGACCCTCCTTGCCTCCCGGACTCCCGTCACGAATCTTCGCATGAAGCTGAAGACGTATCAGATGCATGTGCTGATGATGGAGTTCCCACCTGGGTGGTGCGAGTCTCTCATCCTCACAGACGTGTGGGGATACCTCAGCACCAGGACACACCGTCCCTTCGCATACCGCTCTCTCAAGAATTCAGGCGCTGTCGAACATATGGAGGTCAGTTTTTTCACTTCGCCCATCTTTATATTATTATCAAAAACATTCAATGTCGCTTGCTTTAATGAACGCTCTAGAAAGCAAGCCACGCGCTCTTAACAGACCTCACTGGACCTACATCATTACAGGTGAAACACGTCGAGTTGGAAGCTTTCATAAGGGATAAAGATTCGTTGGATCTGCAGCTTCAGTACAGAATCGTTATGGACGCTGTGGAGAGGACGTTCGTTAGTGCGAAAACTATGAAGATTGCAGAGTGGATCGAGTGGAGGAAGGAAGGTGTTTCGACTAGACTTGGAGCCCTTCCTAATCCCTCGATTCCGTCTCCTGCCACGACGTGTGATGCATCCGTGTCCAACTCTGCTACTACCCCGTCAGGCAGCATACAACCCACTACAGAACAAACTGCTCCCTCTCCCTCTCTCACTTCTTCATCCACGTCCCCACCCTCAGCCTCAACCTCAACGGTGGCGTGCATAGCATGGAACCCACATCTCTACCAGAAATCATTCGTGACCGCCGGTCAAACGATCCACTCGTTCTTGAAACGCGTGCGAGACCAGGTGGACTCGAAAGTGCTTATGGATTTTTATGGGCCACCGGATTTGATAAATGCGCAGGCTTTGGATGCTAATGGGGTGCATCTTCCGCCAGATAATACTGCAGGTGATTCTGCGATAAACCAGATGCAGACGCAGCCTGCGGGCGGTGAGGTACCTGCTGAGGGGGCGTCTATCGGAGTGTTGCTTATGGGTGTCGATACCTCTCCTACTCCGAATGAAGAGCAGGTTGAAAGTCAGAACCAGGAGCCCTGCGTTTCGAGGGAGATGAATAGCCCACATGGTGGTGCGACGACGCTCAGCGCTGACAAGCAGGCGGATGATACCGAGGAGCCTAGCATTCTTTCTGAAAATAACCTCTCACCCACATCTTCGTCCGACGCATCAACGAGCTCAAGCTCATCTTGCACCTCCGATGGATCACCATCAAGCGGGACTCAGCCCAGTAGCGCACCAGAAGTAGTAGGAGACTCGTCAACAGCGAATGTTGCTCCTCCAAGTCCAGGTCTAGTCGAACCAGTGGGGTTCCTACGCACGACTCTCCCGCCGTCCCATCCCAGGTACGCATACCTCCAAACCCGGCTGGACCGCGTCAAAGCCCGACTCGAACAAGAAGCCAAAGAACGCGCAGAGAAAGCCACCCAGGACGCACAGCTCCTGCGTGAGATCGCAGCGATGCAGATCACACTCACCCAAGACGCTGCGAAACTGCGGCTTGAAGTCGAGGGCCTGCAGAAGCAGATAGATAGCTTTGAAAGCATAGCCGTGGGGTTGCGTGTGCCTCGGGATATGATCGGCAGGTTCAGGACCGCGGTGTGTGCTGCGATTGAGGGTCCTAGGTGTGCATTTGTGAAAGGTGTGGAGGCGTTGAGGGAGAAGATGGATAGTGCGAGGGAGCTCACGGTGCCCGGGGCCAGTGAGATTATGGGTGAGACGGGGAGAAGGACGATGGAGGGGCTTGAGGAGGTATGTCGCGTCCTCGAGGAGTTTAAATCCAACCTCCTGCAAGGTGAAGAGGATGCGGGTGCCCAGTCCGATGGGACAACTACTCCTGTGCCTAGCATTTTGAATCCTGCTACTGGGAGGATCGATATTGAGGATCTTGCAGCTTCGATGATTGAAGCGGCGGCTCGTGCGATGATCAAGGTAGTAGATCCATGTGCGGTGCATCTACCGGAAAGTCCCCGTCTCGCTTCTGTGGATCTAAAGGAGGGTCTGGAGGAAGTGCCCTGGAGTGTACCCCTCCCTCCCAGTCCGGCTGCGACGCCGGTTGATCTCAAAGATCCAGTCGATGTTACTCCAGTTATAGTTACGAACGCTGGTGAACACCCAGATTCGAGTACGCCTCTTCCCATCCCTGCCCCAGTCCCACTGCCCATAGTCCCTGCGTCGACATCAACAGCTTCGGGGACTGTTCCATGCCAGGTTATACAGGATCCATCGCCGCCTCTGAGTGGTGTGGAGGAGAACGAGGACACGAGCGTGGGTAGTTCTGATGAAGGAGAGGGTGCTGACGGGGAGGCTACCCCTGTTCCTCCGCCTTGCGCTATGCCCGCTGCTGTACGGGCTTTGCAAAGCCGCCATGTTGAGTCCGCTGGTGGATTTGCTGGGTCGCTTGATAACCAGCATCTAGATGTGCTATCCTTTGAAGAAAGCGACGTACTTCCCATCGAAGACATCCTCCCCACCGAAGATGTGTTACCCCTTGCAGATCGAACTCTTACAGCGTCTCCCACACGACAGGCAATAAATCTGCAAGATAGCACTGTTTTGCTCGCTGGTAGTAGTTCTGACTGCACTGACAAGGAGAAGGAGAAGTCTAGGACTAGAGAGAGCGTTGCGTTCTCCAGGACTAGTTTGGACCTTCCTGGGCGTGGTTCTTGCTCGGTGACTTTGATGGATGTTGATGCTGGTGCTGGTGCTGGTGCTATGCCGGGTGATGAGGTTGCTGTGCCGGAACGGGTTCAGGTTGTTCCTGTCGAGGATGAGGATGTCGTGCGGGTTTAAGCTCTGAACCGTCACCTGGCCTTGCATTCAATATACGACGAGACTATCGCTTTGAACCTTTGGACTTGGTTTCTTCTTTTTCTCTCCACCTTATCCCCTGTCTCCCTCCTCCTGCTTATGGATCATCAACATCATTGTCATCAAATTACTTTTCCTTTCTTTCTTTCTTTCTGTTTTCATTTCATGTCTTGGACTGATTTTCCCACTCATCGTCATAATCGCGCTTGTTCAAGTGCGCGAATCATTGCTCATTTTGTCCGTTGTATGTCCTTCTGTCGCTGTTGCCTGTCGCTGTCGCTGTCTTCTGTTCTGTCTGTTGTCATCACCTCCCCCCATATCTGCCCCATTCTCACTGTACTTGCCATGTTTCCTGTCCTCTTCTGTTCTGCCGTGTCCAAATCTTCTTGTTCCCGCTCCTCATCATATAAGGCTCGTGACCTTGCTGGTTTGCCAGTCTGAGTGTTCCGGTTGTGTAAAAATCTCCTCATCTCGTTGTTTGTGTACAGGATTGTGTAAAAACGTTTGTGTTGTAATTACTGTGTATCTATTCGGTTGCATTTTTCCCATCCTTGTGAGAGACGGCTGAGCGGATTCTTATATGAGTTAGCAGGATGCTCTGGATGGTAGGAGGCAAATTGGTTGAGGCGTATGTCGAGCTCTCCTGTGTCGGAAACTTAAAACGCGCTGATCTGCCGAGTCGGCAGATCAGCATGAATTCATTTTCGAAGCCCCACTGATCAATCTCGACCAGCCGACTGCTACCCTGATCTGTCTCAATCAGCCACTTGGCGGATGAATCCGGCAGCTCAGTTTAGTCCAAGGCGGATCAGCCAGCCCTAAGACAGATCAGCCTTTCAAATGCGTTACTGCAGTTTTTTTTCTCTAAGTCCAAAAAGTTTCTACTGAAGTCGGTACCAGGCAGCCTCGTGCGCACAGATCAAAAATTTCAAAGTCCGATCAACCACTGCCACGACAGCACTTTCCCTTCCTCATCCGCTTCCTCCATCATACTACCCTCCTCACTATAGTTCTCCTCGCTGACTTCGTGTTGGCAATTCCTGTAGTACTGCAGCTGACTCCGTGTTGGCCTATGTGTTCTACTCCCACTGGCTTCGTGCTGGTGTAGAACTTGCAACAACAGGCGTGTTCAATACTTCCGACAGCAGGTAAATCTTGTTAATAATTTTGTGTCGATATTAGACTGCTCAAACTGTTCATTTTGTCCTAGTATACTCCATACTCGAGGTCTTCCTCTTCTGTGTAAGCTGATTCGCCTACTCACCCTACCCATCACTTCAAGCAAGCGGTCCTAGGTTCAATGGTAAGCAACGTTCATCCTTGGCTTAGCACCTAATGGCTCGCTAAATATTGGCGTCTTAGGTCACCCATCTCTAGATCGATACTTCTACTTTCTCGTAGGACAAATTATGTGGTTCACGGGCTGTTGAGTCCTCTTTCACCGTGCGTACTTCGCTTCACTTTTGCGTTCCACAACTCTCTTTCCGTTCACTTGCTGACCGACCATATTCATACAGCTGGTGGATACCGTCAATGGAATCGGTTCGATACTTGTTGCCGCTAGAAATGGTTCGGGGGAGGGGGAGTGGGCGGTCGGTGCTCCCAGTGGTTGTAGTGGTGCTCACGGGGCTGATGGTGCTCTGGTGGTTGTGTTGCTCTCATCATGAGCAGTACACTATTATTGCTTGAGGTCCAGCACTCCGCGCTCAGTACTCAGTCTCGGGTCCACCAGTAGCTGAACGCTCTATAACTCCCTGTCAATATACTTGTACCTAGTAGTACACCATTGAATCTATGATACGCATTATATTCTACACCACTCATTAGCTATTGCGCCCTCAGTTTTGAGCCCAGGAAGCACCACAAATGGTGCAGAAGGTATGAATTTCTAAATAAACAGTTCAGACGGGATTTCGTCCTAGCAGATCAGCCTTGCTCAGCCATAGAAAGGCTGATCAGTGCTTGGCCGACTGTTCGGGCAGCCGGCTCACTGATCTGTACAGGCTTAGCTGCTCTGACGACTTTCATACAGATCAGCCATTTGGGCGCTTAATAGCTGATCTACGATGATCAGCCTGTTTTGGGTTTTCCGACATGCGGCTCCACCAACTGTCCCTTGCTAGCTGCCAGCGTTGCCGCCGACGGTGATACAACCCAATTCGTGCCCTTCCTCGTCCAGCCCACAACCCCCCCTTCACCCGCCAAGGGCGAAATGTCCATCTCTAGCTCGAAGCCGCTCTTGGGTGCTGCCATGATAGATTCAGACACGCAACCGCTCTGGAGCACAACGTCCTCCTTCATTTTTATTTTAGAATCTTACAAGCAGGATCCTGTCCGTCACGAAATCTGTCCGTCACAACTTGGACCCTCTTCTCACCCCAGCCAGTGAAAAATTTCCCGTTCCTTTCCTTTTCCCTTGGTATTTCCTCTTTTGCTTACAGCGTTTCCACAAAACCTTGTCAATGAGTCTCAGTATGCTGATTATTATTGATATGTACTTATTGATATAGGGACCGTTCGTTCCCCAATAACTTGGATAAAACCCCCCATCATCGCTGGAGCTCTCCTCTGCACTCCATTCTTCTTCCTCACTAAATATGGCCGCATTGTATCCTAATCGCAGTGAGTCCTCTCTGAAGTCTCATTAATTGTCGGTACGCTGGCTGACGAGGAGTTGTATGAACCCTAGTCACCCTGCTGTATGCTGGAAAACACATACTCTCCGCGGAAGTATTCTGGGACACGGACAATTTTGCCAGCCTTTTAAACCATCTACGTCAATCTTCGACTATCCCTACATCCGTTTTAGAAGAGCTGGCACCTTTCGAGCCAAGACTGCTCAACATATTCGAGGTCCAGCCACCGGTACCTCGAGAACGTTGGTCAGAGGCGCCAGCCGCTGCAAGGAGGTCGCAGGAAAACTCGAATTCTTGTGTGTCGTTCTTGAGAGATGTATATCCGGATTACACCGGTCAAGATATCATGCTCGTCGTTAATCCTCCATACTCTGTGTCCGATAGTAGAGTTCCTAACCCCTTTGCCTCTCGCGAATTTGCCATCTTTTGCCACCAACAATCCCTGAAGCACCAGTTGGATTCACTCTACACTGTGCGTTGTACTGGGTTGTTTACTTACCCAGATTGATAGATGTGCTGGTCATGGAAATTACTAGGCACCCCATCCGCTTCGCGTAGTGACTCATCCCGAGATAAAGGGATCTGTCCTCGTCAAGTATGGAAGACAATCCGAAGTGAGAGTTTACAAGGTGCTCTCGGCGTTTCGTCATTCTCCCAAGTTCGCCCTACATTCTACCCACCTCAGTGATATGCTGGCTCTCATCCCTCCATTTGAACTGCCTCGTCATCGCTGCTTCTTCGCAATGCCAAACTACGGATTTAGTCTCTACTGTTACCACTCCGGGACCTACGCAGAGGAACATCACAAGTATAGCACACTATGGGAATGCACTCACCGCCTCGCCTCCGCCATCGAGTTCCTCCATGCTCATGGCGTCACACATCTCGACATCAAACCCCACAATGTCGTTATTGATCTCAGAAGAGCACTGCCCTCTGACTCTGTCCCCACGTACTCAGTCTTCAGCGAAGAACGACCTCATCTTACCCTCGTCGACCTCGGTTCTGCCGAGATGGATCTCAATCGCAACAGTAGACTTGATGGAGTCTTCGGCACACCAAGCTACATGCCTCCAGAGGTCATGGCGTTTTATCCTCCTGGGGCGTTACCGCGTGAACGAACCCCACTGAAGGTGTCCAACGAGGTCTGGCTCAATCCGTTCAGTTTTCCATCGGAAGAAGCCCAGAAAGCCGCTTTTGAAGCTTTTGATAGCACTGGGATCCCGCCGTACGATCCGTTTTTAGTCGATGTGTGGTGTGCTGGAAATGTCATTCAGATTATGGCAGGGCTCTGTAAGGAGCGAAGTCACTGTGATGCACTCGAGGCACTCGGGGCTACTATTCAAGAGAAGAGACCAAACACCGATATCACTTCGGGAACCCATAGCGAGCTCAGCGAGCTCATTCTCCATCGAGAAACAAAGCTGCCTCGCGTTTCGTGGGTCTTGGAGCATACAGTGTTAGAAGACGATTAAACCATCTTGTAGTACGGCACACGATCGACTCCCAGTTCATAGCTTTCCCCCTCATGTAATGCTGTACCGTAGTTTGCTTCATACACCAGTACCGATGTACATCTTCCGTTTTGTACAGTAATTAGAGTCTGCGCATGCATTGATATACCTACCCTCCCCACAAGACGAGATATGATCCTGAGCGAACCTGATATTCTAGGACTTTTGAAGTTGTGACGACCGAGATCGCCCCAGCAAATTCAGGTTCTCCTACTTCTCTAGCCCAAGCAGTAGTTCCTACAGCGACCCTAAAGCAGTATGTCAGTCAGTGTTCGAAGGGGCCGCGGACTGGCCTCCTCCAGACCAAATCCCGACAAAGCGCCGACACGTGCGCAAAATCTGTCGATATGCCATTGCCAGTGATGGAGACAGTCGACTTGCTCCTTCCTCCTACCATCCACTAACCACCAGTGCCACCATGATAGGTAGTATCTTGCCCCTTACTACCTTTCAAGAGCCACTCTCACGATTGTCTGTCTAGATTTCAGTCTATTCGGCGGCGCTGAATCTCTAACGGAGGGCAAACGGGCACCTCGACGTACTGTCGTTGTAGCCCCAACGAAAGCAGACGATGGAGTAGCCTATCCAGGTCCTCCTCAAGACCCGAGCGACTTCCTTTGGCTCATGACAGAAGAGCCCCATCGTTCTCGTCGTAAAGCAATCATCAAAGCACATCCAGAGGTCACCAAGCTCATGGGCTATACCCCCGTCACCAAATACGTCGTCCTTCTCGTCGTGGGCATTCAGCTGGCTACCGCCTACGCGCTGAGGAACACATACCCGCTCAGCTGGAAGTTCATCGCAGCTGCTTATGTTATTGGAGGAACCGCGAACCAGAACTTGTTCTTGGCTATTCACGAGATAACGCATAACCTCGCTTTCAAGAGAGTACTGCCAAACAAGGCCTTGGCAGTCTTTGCAAATTTACCCATCGGCGTGCCGTACAGCGCAGCCTTCAAGGTATTATTTGGCGCTGGACTTATTCATTGTCGGGCTGTTGATGTATTATGCGCAGCAATACCACATAGAGCATCACAAACATCTCGGTGACGACGGGATCGACACCGATATACCCTCTAGACTAGAGCTTATCTGCTTGAACAATGTCTTGGGGAAGACCTTTTTCTGGTAATGCACCAACTCCTGCTCTCGCTCATGAGGTCCGACTCATTACCATCTGCGCAGTGTTTTCCAGATTTTCTTCTACGCCCTGCGACCGGGTTTCGTCCGCACGCAGCGATTCACCCTCTGGCATCTCTTCAACGTCATCGCTCAGATTGCCTTCAACTATGTCCTCGTCACTAATCTGGGCTGGTATCCCTACTTTTACCTCCTTTTCTCCTCGTTCTTCGCCGGCAGTCTGCACCCATGCGCAGGCCACTTCATCGCAGAGCATTACCTCTGGGACGGCCTCGAACAGGAGACTTA
This sequence comes from Agaricales sp. HM26-F1, assembly GCA_002718315.1. Taxonomy (NCBI): domain Eukaryota; kingdom Fungi; phylum Basidiomycota; class Agaricomycetes; order Agaricales; species Agaricales sp. HM26-F1. The sequence goes on along the minus strand of NIBX01000039.1, from coordinate 655,719 downwards.
CAGCTACTACGGCTGCTTGAACATTCTCGCCTATAATGTTGGTTTTCTCTTTCTATCTTGCACGACTTTGAGTTTTCTTTTGCTGACTGTCGTGGAATGATCCAGGTTGGATACCATAATGAGCATCATGATTTCCCTTCGGTTGCTTGGACTCGACTCCCTGAGCTTCGAGCCTTGGCACCCGAATTCTATGATACCATCCCCTCCCATCCTAGCTGGCCGATGGTCACATGGAACTTCATCAGGTAAAGATTAGATCTCTGATTCTCTGGGCTCATCTGACCGTACCTCTCAGGGACAAGGAAGTGGGACCTTTCGCAAGGGCAAAGAGAATTGCCAAGGAGAGTGTCGGTGGGGTTGGACAACCCAAGAAGGAGCAGGAGAAGGAAGAAAAGGTGAACGAGTTAAAACTTAACTAAGTAGCCGTTAGACGAGCGATTGTATATAGCCAGATGATTGGTAGCTGCAACAGAAAAAAAATCAAAATTAGAGCGAAAAAGGTTGTGCAAAGTACAGTGAGTGGTAACGAAGAGTCAAGAGTCCGCGTAGGTAATCTATTTACCCAAGCGCATTTCCGCAGAAGCAAACTCATCCAAAGCTTTCCTAACGTCGAATTCTTCTAGAGGTCGTAGGTAAGTTTTCGAGGATGAAGAGTGAGATTTAGTATGGCTATTTGAAGGAGAGAGATTTTAGTATTAGTGAACGGAGGCAAACAAAGGCAGCCTCACTATAATTCTGTCAGCCTCAACTGCCATGGAGGGAATCCGTCCAGTTCCAATGGAGCATTGCAATTACTCAGCGAGTGTACAATCATGAGATCTGGACCAGTAAACCCATATTCTCCTTCAAATCCAAAGGAGATCAGTCGTTTGAAAGAGACCCAGAAGATAGAGAACTCGAAATACCTTCTAGGACTCTAGTGATACCAGGGACGTCTATAACATGTTTCTTTCCCAGAGAACCTTGATGACGACGCGTTCGAGCAAGGGCATTGGCGAGGGCCACTAAAGCTGGCTTGGAGGAATTCCTGGAAAGTATGTTGACAGTGAGGGGGTTTACAGGTTCCTCTAATGGGACAGAAGATGCTCCTGTAGAATAAACATCATGAGTCGTGAGCAAAACGAAGAAAGTGTCGAGTCCTACGTTTGGAGTTCCTCCTCCTTCTCACACCCCTCGGTGCCTTCTGAGGCAATTCCTTGACGACCGAAGAAGCAGCCCTGTTGCTCAACGTAACGACGCAAAGATCGTCTCTGGTGAGTACGATCTCGCCGCTGTGCACCGGAGAAAGAGGACGAGAGCCAGAGTGGTCAGAGAGCGGTGGTGTGAGTGGGTATTCTATCTCCGAGTCCGAAGAATCTTTGCAGTCCAGTTTCGCCGCCTCACGAACAGGATATGATAGAGATTCTCGTAATATGTTAGCTTGTCTTTGTATAACGCCTAGAATGAGATTGGTTAGTCGTTGGGAAATACACCCATTGTTGCGGAAGCGAAAAATACCTTGTTCGTCGTAAACAGACAAAGTCTCGATCCCGGCGTCCCGGCACCATCCCATTAACCGCTGTACGTTCTCAACACATTCCTTCTCACTACACCGGTCGATCCCTGTAAGCAGAACACCCAAATGCTTTGGTCTCTTGGACCTCTCGCTGTCAAGAGGTAACGGATCCCTGCTAGGTCGCCAGAGCCGTTCAAGTCCGATATAAATTCTATACCAGAGGTGTAGTAGATATAAGATAGTGTAGGAGGACCATTGAGTAAGGCCCATAGTCGTCGAGAGTAAAGTTTTTCAAGTTAGCCTTGCTGTCAGTTCACAAAAGCATTCCAAGGGAAGTAGCGTAGGAGATCTGAAAGCTGGAGGGGAGAGTTGGCCGAAGAAACGGATATGAATGGACACGTCGAGCGCGAAAGGGTCTTCCAGGATCACGAGCCCTTTTCGGGAGCATCACGATCATGTGATGGTAACCATTTTTGTTCCGTTGAGCGGTGAGGCAATAGCCAGTTTGAATCTCTTCCACTGAGATGCAAATGATTGCAGTGCTTTGGCCATCTTTTTAGTTGGTTGAAGCATACATTCTGTATGACTCTTATGAGCATTACACATTGTGGTACAAATACCTCGTATGCAGTACTCTTTCACTACTTGGACGCGCCAGCCTGCTACTCCTCCTCCCTCAGTGATCAATATTCAATATTCAGCGGTCAGCGGTCAGCGCTTCAGCACCAAGATCCATCAACTCGCGTAACAGTTACTTATTCCAAGAATGGATTCTTCATATAAATTTAGCCTTGAGCCCCAAATTTGGCCCCTTCAAGTCCGCAGCTAGACCTTTTATTGAGTAACAGACGTTGTCTGTCAACTACACTTGGTTGAGGCTCGCCTTAGCTAGATTTTGGTTTTGGATCCCGGTTTTTCTAGCTCGTATCGGAGGCTTACGCTTCATTTCGAAAGGTCTTTGCTGTTGTCTGCTACAAAAACGGAGGCATCGCGATAGCCCAGTGACAACTGAATAGCTGACATCATCGCGCCCACGTGTTTTCACTCCTTACTCCTCTCCACCACCTCACGCGTTCCAGCGTCCTCGAGCTTCCTCAATACAGGGATGCAAGCACGTCTGCTGCAATCTCTTTTGCTCGCCATCCTGTGCTTCTTGAACCTATCTTACGCTCAGTTGACGATCACGACCACTGACGAGTGAGAGGCGATATCTCACACTGCTTAGGCTTCTCTGGTCCTGATCCGTTCTTCTGTAGAAATGGTGCAACTATCATCGAGGTTGTGGCGACGGACATCGATGGTATTCCTAACACTGCTATAGTGTGAGTCTAGATTTTTTCATCTGTGCACTCCATTCCATCTAGCAGGCCGCAGAGTTCAGAGTTGCCCCGCTGCTCCCTAGAGGAGAGAACAAGAGATCATCGGCCTATCTTATCCAACCCCGTTTCCGACAACGCTTTTACTCACACTTTTCTCTAATAGTTCCACTCTACCACCAGACGGTGCTGATGCCACGGATACCGAAGACCCTGGGGCTGGTACCACAGACACGCCTACCCCTGGAGCCGACACAACTAATACCTCCCCTACTGGAACACCCACCGGCACTCCTACCACAGACGACGGGGATGCAGAAACACCTCCACCCGTCACAGACCACCAGATCAACGGCCAGCCAGGTCCAGCAGCAACAGGAGCTGGAGGACCGACGCCGTTCGACTATATCACCACGATAGACGGGGTCAGGACGACAATCCATGATACCTTCACGCCCACTTTTGCGCCGATAAAGACGGTGACAGCGCCGAGCTCTGGAAGCATCATGCCATACAGCGACTATCTGGCCTCTGTCAGTATGCGGGGAGGTGCTGTGGAGATGAGTTATCATTGGACTGGAGGACTCACTGTGCTGGTGCTTGGCGCTATGGGGTTGAGCTGACCGGGTCCATTCTTCTAATCTATCACCGCCATGTTTTCCCTGACGACTGTTCTTTCTTTTTTGCATGCTGTAACGACTAACGGACATTGTCTTGTATATGTATAGACGATCTTCTTTTGCCTTGAATATCAGAAAATAGTCAACGCATCACCGGCACCTCGAACTGACCTTTGTAGCAGCAAGGGCGAGTTCTATCTGGATTTATTGCATTGAAACCCTTCTGTCCTCGTGCAGAACTGTATGTTACAGGTGCCTTGCCTACCGATGTCCACCACTTATGGAGATAGCAGAGTCACGGCTCCGGGTTCATGAGAAAATAGGTGCTCAGAGGTGCTTACGAGGGTCGAGCTGACTCTAGAGTCAACGACACTGGTGGCACCTCTGGGCGGTGACCAAACCTTGGTCACCAAGGTGAAGCACTTTCACTGTTCAGGGACACAAAAGACTCGCGAACAGTCAGTTTGAGCAAACAACAAACAAGTTTCCACAATTTACGACAAAAGAGTGAGAGCGTTCTACAGCATAGCTGACCAGAGTAAATAGATAAATAACTTATGTACATAAATAGACATCCAATTAGCCTTGAACCAACACCGCAAATTACCCATGATCTGTAATTAGCAGATGTTTAGAAGTGCCAGACGATGTTGGCCCTTCCGATGCTAAGGTCCCCGACGACGTTCTGGAACAGACTGGTCGTCCTGTAGACATGGAAGCAAACACTGGTCAGCCGACTACTGACGGAGGTCGGAGAATTAAAGAGACTTACATATCGATGTCGTCGTAAGCGCAAGCCTCACAACTAGAAACAAGTCAGGTTAGTCAACTGGGAAATAAGCTTGAGCATGAGTGTGTTTATAGTCTTACCGATCGACGATCTTGGCATAGACGGGCTAGAGGTTATCGTCAGTATCAGGCGAAAGTAACAGAGGAGTAGGCGAATACATACACCATGAGCGGAGGGTCCATCGATACGGATTTGACGACCACAAATGGTGTTGTGGTTGGGGTTCCCATCGACAGCGGTGGCACTGAAGAAACGATTCCCCCTCAGACCAACACCCGCGGCATATTCGTAGATTTTACTCACTCGTAGCGAGCAGCAGAGACTGCAACCACGTACTCTCCAGCGTTGTGCAGAGCACCGCAGGCAGTGTAACCGGTAGTGATATCGTACCAGGTACCTGAAGGAACAACGAATATCAGAGTCGGACACAAAGCGTGAATGATGCGTTGAAGGGGACTGAACGTACCCGAACCGTAGTGCTTCGGACCAGCCCTCTCAGAGAGATCGACGCTGGCGGCGGAGACAGCGACAGCAGAAGAGAAGAGGGTGACGAGAGCAGCAGTGAACTTCATTGTGGATGAGAGGTGGTGGTGAAGCTGGATTGGAAGCTAGCTGAGCGACGAGGAATCGGGCTCGACTGGAGAAAGCTGGGTAGAAGTTGGTACTCTTTATACTCCCTGGGCCTGCGATAGAAAAAGAGCTGCCCAACGGCCGTGTACATCAACAAGATTTTTCTTGCCATCTTTACCATCGAACCTCCCGTTGATAGAAGGGAATAGAGTACCTGTTCGTACATTCATCTAGGTCGTAGCACTAGCAGGCTAGACCTGTACCTCACATATGGAATGTTGCACAATACATGAGAGGATGACTGAAAGCATATTGAATCTCGGCAAGACTTCTGAGTTACAGAAGACTCCGGATGCTGCCTGGGTGAGGTACCCGATCTTGTCAGTTCCAGCCATAAAACTTCAAACATCCTGCGGCATCGAGGAAAGGAGGTCGCAGTGCGATTTGCTGCGGCTAGAAGAGTGCTCGATGCCACTGCTTTTCAATCGTGTAGTCGGGACCGTGAGAGTGCAATCGGCCTGTGGCCAGACAGAAAGCACATGGACTCGCTGCACAGCGGCTACACCTGAACAGACAATAATTGTAGACTGAATAGCTTTCCAGAGAACGAAGCGAATGCAAGGCATAGATAGCCGGTCTATAGCACGATTGTCCTGTCAGAACGATGGGATTTCCGCCTCTTCCGAGCTCGAGGCAGCTCATAGTGAATCTCGAAGTACTGACGGCTGTGCGTGTGCGTGATGATGTGGTAGGAATCCTCCAGATGGTCGTTACCGAGAGAAAATACGCGGGTCGATAGTCACTACCGCGGTGTGCCTTTCAACGCCATACCAGTGAAGAAATGAAGGCATAGTCTGTGCGGCGAGAAGTGCTATGTGTTATTGAGTTTGCTGAAGTTCAAAGAAACACAGATGCCTGAGTTGCAGTGGATGACTGTCACCACCAAGTAATGTTGAGCGTACCGGTCCGGCTATTTCTTTTCTTTGGTTTCGAATTCCTGCCAACACTACAAAGTACTCACGATTCGAGATTTTACTGCTGCTTCCACCCCATTACCACTGGATTCACATACAAGCCCAGCTCGAGGACTTAGTTCGTTCCGCTTGTGCCTACAGATCTCAGCATCAGAGTCCAGACATGTACAATCCGGGTCTGCCAACGGGTTGTCGTCAGCACTCGGGGCCACTGAATGGCTATATCCATGAGATAGCGCGAATCTCTTGTACGAAGTTCTGGACGTGCCTTGACGTTCGGCTTTTCTCATCAAAGCTCGTTCGGTTTGTGCAATCACCACTCTACCCGTCTCTGAACGAGTTCCTCATCCCCGGCGGGATGCTATGTTCCAACCTCATGCTGTTCCTATGGGTGGGCTCTTGACGAGCTATAGTGACTAGTCTTTCAGTACCTTGGCTAGCACAGGCCTTTGATCATCATCGCCGATGCACACTCGATTATATTCTCTGACGTCCCGTTGTCCATTCAAGGGAAGAGCTTTCATGCCCAGAAAACATACTCAGCCTCTCGGTCCCGCTTGAGAGAGAATGGAAAGACATGTGTATCTACTTTCGAAACGACAAGTACTGAGGCTGTTTGTTGCACCCGGTCGGTACAGTTCTTGAATGATAATCTGGGTTCACAAGCTCGGTAAGGACGTGCAGGTTGATTCCTATTGCCGCCCCAGGGAGTATAAAGAGCGGCAAGCTGACCTCAGAATTCTTCAGTCGAATTCGATTCCTCGTCGCTCAGCTAGCTTCCAATCCAGCTTCACCACCACTGCTCATCCACAATGAAGTTCACTGCTACTCTCGTCGCCCTCTTCTCTTCTGCTGTCGCTGTCTCCGCCGCCAGCGTCGATCTCTCTGAGAGGGCTGGTCCGAAGCACTACGGCTCGGGTAAGCCCAGTCTCCTTCCACGCTATCCATCATTCGAGTCTCGTTCTCAACTCTAATATTCTTTATTCGTTCAGGTACCTGGTACGATATCACTACCGGTTACACTGCCTGCGGTACTCTGCACAATGCCGGAGAGTATGTGGTTGCTGTCTCTACTGGTCGCTACGAGTGAGTAAAATCCATGAATATGCCGCGGGTGTTGGTCTGAGAGAGAATCGTTTCTTCAGCGCCACTGCCGTCGATGGGAACCCCAACCACAACACCATTTGTGGTCGTCAAATCCGTATCGATGGACCCTCCGCTCATGGTGTAAGCATTCGCCTACTCATACTCCTCTGTTACTTTCGCCTGATACTGACGATAATCCCCAGCCCGTCTATGCCAAGATTGTTGATCGGTAAGACTATAAACACTCCTATGCTCGGGCTTGTTCCTCGGTTGGCTGACCTAAATTATTTCCAGTTGCGAGGCTTGCGCTTACGATGACATCGACATGTACGTCCCTTCTTTCCTACTTGTCTGATTAGTTGGTTGACCATTTGTTATCCTCGTCTACAGGACGAGCAGTCTTTTCCAGAACGTCGTCGGGGACCTTAGCATCGGAAGAGCCAACATCGTCTGGCACTTCTAAACACCTGATAATTACAGATCATGGGTAGTTTGCGGGTGTTGGTATTGGTGCAAGGCTAATTGGATGTCTATTTATTTGAGATATTTATCTATTTACTCTGGTTGTCACCAATCGGCTATATTGTAGATGCTTTCTATGGCTTGTAATCAGTGAACTCAAACTTATTTGTTGGAACACACCTTCACGAGGAGCGAGTCTGGCGCATCTTCCCTGAGTGGGAGGTAGTTCTATGTGCTCTGAGGTTTTCTGATCTCTCTTGTTCAATCGTTCAAGCATAATTCGCCATCGACCGTAATTACTATGGAGGCATATCGGCCTCCCTAGCAGTGGCTGATCTTACATGCATAAGGGACCAAAATAGGGTATAGTTTTTATTTTCTCGAATTCTACAGAATACGTAGTGAACATTTCTATGTTCCACCCAACTCAACCTCAGATAGCTTTGCTCCACGCGTTGAGATACTTCTCGAAGAAGCCTTCCCTGATACCCTTCACATGGCTCCAAGTGCTCGGGGATGTCAACTTCAGAATGAGAATGATACCCCGCAGCTTCAAATCCGTATAAGTCGGCTTGCCACCCGCCAACCAACCGACCTCCCCTGACGCAGAAGAGCCGTTCTTAGAGATCACATCCGCGATACCCTCGAGCACTGTGACGAGCTTCTTGATCTGCTCTTCGTGGGCGGCGGTACCCTTCTGTGGGCACACGTCCTTGAAATCCGAAGCACCACGGTTTCGCAGGAAGTTGCCCTTCCAGTAGGGTTTACTCTCCTCTGGGATGATAGCGAAGGCTTCCTCAGCGATCAAGGGGAAGCCAGCCGTCATCGCGCTCGAGCTGATTTGCTGGTCTGCCAGGAGGTGCAGAGCTGGAGCAGGTGAAGATGAGCCGGGGAATCCTGGGAAGAGAGGTCTCTCGGGGTCGGGGTACGTCTCTTCCAGATATTGGATGATCTTGAAAGAGTCTGCAACGATGACAGGCTTGCCGCTCGTGGTGTCAATGATAGCTGGGAGTGTGTAGGCTGGAATTTGGGTTCCGTCTGGTCCAGCTTTCGTGCCCGTGGGCGTTATACCCAGACTGGGAAGAGCTTTTGACACCTCCACGAGCTCGATGAACTCAGTGGTGAACGCGAGGCGTTTGTACTGGAGAGCGAATCTATAGCGGACAAGAGAAACGGGTCAATCCATGATCATCAAGATACTGTTCTGCCTAGATGCTACCACGTACCTAACAGCATTGGTGAAGGGCGAGATGTGGCTGGCGGTCGGGTAGCAAAGTGGGGATGTCGTACAGGACGATCTTGGTCTGAGAATTGGCCATCTCAAAGTAACGAGAGTTCTGAGAGTGTGAAGAGGGATTGATGTTAGAGTGACCACTCACCTCCAATCTGCTTTATACCTTTTGCATGCACTTCTCCGCCGTTGTCGTGTATCGCTATGATATCTTTGATATCAATCCATTGGAAGTACTAGCTGGTACTACAAGCAATAGAGTCGCGTTTCCATCCCCAAAGAACCATGGAGAACCTTTGTCATGCAGTCGCGCCGTTGGGGTCTTGGGGGTCCTTGATTACAGATCCTAAGCTGATTGTTTATAAGCATCCTCAAGATATCGACAATGAGAAAGGCCTATGGCTGCGGAGAACGCACCGAAAACGTGTCCACGACCCCGTTGTATCGTACAAAAGCGAGCCTCTGCTAGACACATGTACGTGGAAGGCTCGTCGTTGTCAAGTTGGAGCTCTCAGCTGCGACCCTAGCGCTCTGTACCTGGTCTTCTGGTACCGAAATGAAGCCGCACTCGGCCTTTACTCAGCAGATGATTGTGGTCATCGGAACAAAGGTGAGGATCGAGTAGATTGGGCCGGGAAGTTCTCAAGCACATACTGTATGTCAGTAGTACCACAATCTCAGTGATTCTACCTGGTGATGATTGCCAAGCCGCTAGCTGAGTCTAAAACTTTTTTTTTTCTGGTGAAGCGGTAGACCTAACCCATCGCAGCACGAGTATCACTCTAAAGTAGGTGTTCAAGTTAGTGAAGCGAGTCAAAATGAACGGACGTGGTGGTCGTGGTGGTCGTGGTCAAGAGGCGCAAAGATCATGATCGCGAGGCGCGCCCGATTGCGCCGAGGTGGTGCGCACTTAGACTACGACGGAGAGTACAAGGCGGTGCTTGCGTGCCATATTCTTGTGTCCTCGCCGATGTAGGTGGAATAGACAACCACTTGCACTCGTTGGTCAGATGGACAAGCTCAATAAAGTCGGCGGCGAGAGCCAAAGGTTTGTATTCTAAGGCAAATCTAGAAAGATGAATCGAATCAACCATACGCCCAAAATGCAGCCCATTCGTAAAGAATAACATACGCATTGAGTGAATAGAATAGCTGTAGAACGACATGACCACTGGCAAGTCTCCGTTTAGTTGCCAGGAGTGGTGGAGAGACGCGTCCCCAAGGCTTGATTACAGAGAAAGATGGGGTTCTTGATCAGGGTCGATGTGCTTCACACGAATAAGAAAATCGAAGGCAGACTGCCTACGCGTCGCTCTGCCGCATTCTGGATTTTTTTACGATGCACTATCATCTCTGTTGTTGCGTGTCGACGGACTGGCAAGTACCGCATCCAGAGTCATGGGGTCTGCAAGCTTGACAACGGATGTTTCGCACCTCCCAAAATTTTTAGCCAAGACTAAGCCCTCTATTCGACTGTATAATGGTCCAAAACAACAGAATGGATCCTGGATAACTGCGACACTATAGATGGCTAGCCCCACCGTGGCTAGACCAAAGCTAAAGTATAGTGGAAGGCTATTGATGTTGTCGATTACCATTGCCAAAGTGAAGCTATAGCTGGATGATTCGAGCAAAGCTCCATGGAATGTAGCCTTTGGACAATGTTTCCGAGTAAGCAGGTATGGTGCGAGCTCGCACTTCAGATTTGGATGCGCAAGTCTGATGATGACAAGCTAGGTGAAGCCGTAGCTATATGCACCAATGAAGGCCGGTGATAGACTAGCAAGGAGGCTCATGAATTGGAGGTCATGAGTAGCTTATGGTGACTTTGATGATGTCGAAGAATGGCGAGGACAACCAGCGAGGTCGTCGGCGAAGTCGTTTGACGCGATCACGAGCGCTTACAACTTGGGTTTAGCGCTGGGCCCTCCAAGTTTTTCAATTTCAATGACCAACATTCACAGGTTTGGTTTTGTTTTGCCCTAGTTTCGCCAACCCTCTCCCACAATAAAGCTTTTTACACAGAATAATATCATGGTATACTAGATATATTTCGTTCTACTGTTCTATAGTAGCATGCTAAACTACTTTGCTCCACTGGTTGAAATATTTCTCGAAGTAGCCTTCCTTGATACCCTTCAAATGACTCCAGGTGTCCGGAGAGGCCACCTTTACGATGTTGAGCATAGCTCGAAGCTTCAAATCCGTGAAAGTGGGCTTGTTTCCCAACAAGAATCCAACCTGGTCCGAAGAAGTGGAACCGTTCTTGGCAATCGTATCAGCGATGCCCTCGAACGCAGTGACCAACTTCTTCAACTGCTCGTCGTAGGCAGTGGTGCCTTTCTGTGGGCAGACATCTTTGAAATCGGCTGCGCCTCCCCAGTTTCGCAGGAAATTGGCCTTCCAGAAAGCTTTACTGGGCTCTGTGGTGACCTTATAGATGTCTTCAGCGATCAATGGAAATCCGGGAAACAGAGCAGTCATGCCGATGTGCTGGTCAGCTAGGAGGTATAGAGCGGGTGCAGATGAAGACGAATCTGGGAATCCTGGGAAGAGGGATCTCTCGGGATCAGGGTATGTGGCCTCCAGGTATTGTATGATCTTGACAGAGTCCACGATGAGGATCGGCTTGCCATTCGTGGAATCTACGATAGCTGGGAGAGTGTAGAGTGGGACTTGTGTCCCGTCTGGCGCAGTCTTGGTGCCTGTGGGTGGGATACCGAGATCGGCAGCTTTTTTCTCGATATCGACGAGCTCGATATACTCGGTGGTGAACTCGAGTCGCTTGTACTGCAGAGCGAATCTGTAAGATACCAGCAAACGAAGGGGTCAGCTATTGATCGGAATGGGGCTCAGTCTGTGTGAAGCTGCGTACCTGACAGTATTCGTATAGGGCGAGATAGCCTCGCGGTTTGGCAATAAAGTTGGAATGTCGTAAAAGACGATTTTAGTCTGGGTATTGGCCATGTCGAGCAATGAGGCGTGTGAGATCGAAAGAAGGAAGGGAGGGTTTGAGGTATCAATGTCCGATGCTCAGAGACCCTCTTTATACCTCGAACACTCCACTTCGCCGCGGTGCTGATGTACGATGTTGATAAGTATATCGGAGGCAGTGGGAACGATATAATCGCATCCGATCCCCCCCAAAATCTATGAAGCCAATAGGTCACGTAGACGCATCCTTCGGTCCCTGATTGTGGATCGTGAGTCGATAATTCACAAGCCTGAGTGCCGGTACCGCTGGAGTCTTGGGAATGACTAGGCTTCTGTGATAGCGGAGAACCCAACGGTTGGTATGTACGCGCTTGGCCCGTTTTTTTTTTTTTTTTTTGCGGAAACGCGCTTGCATTCAACTGCGAACATGGAAGAACTTAGAAAGTGTCCCTCTGGGTTCAAGATCATGCTATCAACCCGACTCGGGATCTGCAGGTTGTGAGTGTAACGCTCTGGAACTCCATCTTGGGCGCCACGATATCGAAGCCGCATGGTGGCAGGCAGAGTACCATGGAGAGAAGCAAGCTATGACATTAGTCGGGGCGTGTACACCGATGTTGTTCACTTCTTGTGATTTGTGAGTCATATATCTTGTAGTAAAATCCAGGGTGCATCCCTAGCTCGAAAACAGCGCCGCAATGACAGTTTCCCAGGCTATCGAGTCAGATCGGCCTCGTTTTGCAGGAAAATCATTCATGGCGATGCAACGTAGCTGTTAAAGTGCTGTCGTGTCGTGCTCACCAGGAGAGGAATGATGCTTGAGTCTACTTGTGCCTACGGGCCTGTGCCGCATCCGAAGACTATGAACCGAAAGGCGTCTGGGCCTGAGAGTTTCGATGCTCTGTAGCTACCAACGTTCTACCTGAGACTGGTCATGCCGTTTTTCGACTGTCCGTAATTCTTCATGGACAAGATTCTGAGAAATGAGACGTAAAGAGTCTATAGAATGCTCGGAAAAGACAGTGCGGCCTTCTCGGGTTTTTGAGTACGCGCTCAACGTATTGTGGATAAATTATCCATGTGATGCGCACTAGCACGGCTGGAAGGGGTGGACACAAGGAGATATCCTCGTTTATTGTGTCGATGCCTCAGTGAGAAAAGGTGATGAACGTTCAGGACGACCATACGAGGAGGAAGGGCTGACACGGTCACGAGAGTGGTCTGCAACTTGTTGGCAACTGCCAACCATTGACTCAACAAAAATTGACTAAACCTTCAGCGCACCAATCTTGTCTTCCTCAATATCTCTCTGTTCTGTTATTTTGAACTGGAGACACCGTATTATCTGCTATTTTGTGTTCTGAATCAAACACCCAGCCTCAATTTCAATTGAATCTCTTCCGTATTACTAGACACTCTGAGTCTCGGACTACTCTTCGCATTAGACAACACCGTCGGCATGGATCTGGGTTTGGACTGTAACTCTTGGCCCACCAGGGGAACAACGGAACGCGTCTGCCGTATGCAAGAAGCGCGATATAAGAGTGCTACTTCATCCTTCAAGTTTTACCGCCCTATAGCCTCATATTAGTCTCCATCTTCACACTTTCCTGGTCTTTGTTCCTTGTTTATCATAACAATATTTCTTGAACACCGAGCATGGCACTGCTTGAGTATTTTGTCGTCGGCGCTTTCTTCCTCGTCTTGATTGCTTCCTGAAGAAAGCGGGCAGCCCTCGCAAACACTTGCCTCCTGGACCAAAAGGGTTATCTGGACCTTGTAAAATGTTCGATCTATCTTCTCCTCATCTGTGGCTCACTTACGTGAAGCGAACGAGGGAGCACGGTTCGTCGTTTCGTATAACTATATCCCGGATCTGAAAATCAACATACCAAATAACCTAAACTCGGATATCGTGTATACACGCGTCCTCGGACAGTCCACCGTCATCTTGAACTCTCAAGAGGCCGCCAGTTCCCTCCTGAAGAAACGGTCTGCCATCTATTCTGACTGTCTTGGTGTGTTCTACTAGACTTCTAGTTCGCTTCAGCGCTTCAGCTTGCTCATGAACATCCATTCCTCCAGATGACGCTATCCTGCAAGATGTCCTTGGGCTCGATAGGGCTCGATAGCTGGTATACTGGCACCTGATTTTCTCAAACCCTACTTCGAGGCTTAACGGCCTTCTCAGGAACATAAGTTTTATGCGACATGACTCGACCTGGCGGCACCTTCTCAAATGCTTCACCTATTGAATCTCTTCAAATTAACGTCGTCAACGCGTATCACACTATCCAGATGATTCCCTTGTTATTCACCGTATCTAAATTCTTTCAGAATTTCCTAATTTTGCATGGACGATTGAAGTGCGGGAGGTACTTGCACTTGTTTACAGATTAATCTTCGCGTCGGTTACTAACATGCATTGTCTTCTCTGTCTTGTTTGCTTATATCTCAACAAATCGGACTCCAGCTATACATGGGTTAGAGATTCAGTAAGAATGATGCACCAACTATGACTGGTGGAAAATAGCGCAACCCTATACATCGTTCATAGACTATGTTAGACAAACCGACTCCAGGCGGCGAGGTACTCTTCGAAAATTCCTTCTCTGATTTCTTTCAGATGAGCCCAGGTGTCGGGAGAGACTAATCTGACGAAATTCAGAACTGAACGCAGCTTGAGATCAGCATAGGTCGGTCTCCCTCCCATCAACCACCTGCCCTCTCCCGATGAAATCGTGGTATTCCTAAGAAGAGCGTCTGCAATGCCCTCAAACGCGGTAACCATCGCCTTGGCTAGCTGCTCATAGACGGGGTTGCCTTTGGGCAGAACGACATCCTTCCATTCAGAAGCACCGCTACGTCGTAGAAAGGTGCCCCTCCAATACTCTTTGCTCGGTTCTGGGATAAGTTTATGCATGTCCTCTGCCAGCAAGGGGAAACACGTCAAGAGCGCGCTCATGATTCGTTGATCTGCGAGGAGGTGCAAAGCTGGTGCTGAAATCACGGTGCTAGCCGAAGAGGAGGGAAGACCGGGAAAGAGGGGCTTCACGGGGTCTGGGTACGTAGCTTCGAGATAATCTATGATCTTGATAGAGTCAGAGATGATGACAGGTTTGGTGCTGGTGGAATCAATCAGGGCAGGGAGAGTGTAGGCCGGCACGGTGGTTCCGTCTGTATGCATCTTGGTTGTGGTAGGTGGGATGCCGAGGCGCTTGCATTCACTTTCAAGGTCGACGAATTCCACGTACTCGGTGGTAAATGTGAGCTGCTTGTACTGTAGAGCGGATCTGAGGAGTAGAGGGTCAGGCGGTTAGATGGTGGTAAAACGATGTCGTGGGTGCAGGATGTAGACAACATACCTCACAGTATTTACAAACGGTGAAAAGCCCTGTCGCTCTGGCAGCAGCGAAGGGATATCATATAGCACGATGGTGGTGGAGAGAGCCATGACGGAGCAATATTCAGCAAGGGATGGATCTCCAATGATGGGGGGGGGGGGGGGGGCAAGGGAAAAAAACAGGATCGCAACCCTGCCTATATATACTGAGATATCTCTAGGATTAAATGGTATTTTCATTCTTGGTCATGTTCCGCTGTCCCGTGAGCGAAACTGTTACGAGGTCTGGGCCATCGGAAGAGCAGCCTGAGGATTCTCCAGCTGAGTCGATACATACCCGCGAAGGCATCGAGGCGGGTTCATCCTGAGGCCCACTTGATGGGGTTCTACAGCAGACACTATGGACCTAGATCTTGAAGAATGAACTTGAAGCTTGAAAGCTTGAAGACTCGAACCGCTTCAAGCTATTGGACTCAAAAGGTCAAGAAGGCCCCTAGTATGGGATTGATTCACGGTCAGCGCGCCTCCTGCAGGCGACCTGGGTCACACTTCAATGTGCTTTAGGACAGAGTCGAGACAATGTAATGATTTTACTGCAAGACCTGGTGAAGTTGTAAAGACTCAGTCTTGATCGATTGATTGGTCGTAGGACGAGTCGAAAATTGGAAGATGCTGACAAGGAGGAGAATTGTTATGTGCAAGGCAAATGCCGGGAGATCGCCATCAAAACATAACTACAGAACGATCAGAATACGATGCCACTTACACTTAGCCGAGGGAGACCCGCGAAGGTTGTAGATGCGTCGATGTTGGAATCCACTTCTCCTCGGCTCAGATTGATAACTTATTTGTCGTGAGCATGATAAAACGTCGACAGACCGTGAAGCCTCTAGTGCAGAACGGAACAAAATACTTACGTTACATACCCTTACATAGCCTATCGAATATTAGTCTCTGTAATGCGAAATACAAATCAGTCGTAGCTAGCTCATACTTGCACTCGACGCTGTACAGTAGAAAGAACACGAAATCATAAGAATAATTCATCAATCTCTCATATCAACTCGACGGAACGGAAAAACTCCTCCAGTGCCCTGTTCAGCTCATCTGGTGCCTCCATCATGATCCAGTGCGAGCAATCAAACTCCTTTATCGTCATCAGGTCCTCATCGACGTAAAGAGGTAAGACGCTCTTTGTCAGTTCAGCTAAGCAGATGCGGTCGTGGACTGGAGCTCCAAGGAAGGCTGGAACAGTGATCCTGTGGTTTATCTTAGGGATTTCTGCGTGGAGAGGTTTACTCTTGATGTCTGCGAGAAAGAGACTGGTGGTACTTACTAGCTTCTGACTGCAGACCGAGGTCAAGAAGACGCATTCTATACCAATTGCAAGGACCCTGGAGTCCGCCCTCCAGCAAACGTTTCTGGTGTTTTCGACGCGTCTGGTGACATGAAAAGTCAGATTCTTGCGTTTCAACATATGAAAAAAGATGGAGGTCGTTGGACTGACAGCGGCATCCCAAAAATGAGCACGTTCTACTCGCCGATCTCCTTCAATCCACGCTTGAGCCCGGCCCCTCGGAGAGATCTCATTCCTGGCTTGCATGGGATCACCTGCGAAAAACAAGTCATAGAAAGACTCGATCTGGAAATTGCATATCACGGGTCGGCGGCGTTCGGTGTGCTCGGGAGTGCGAGGTGGAGAAAGCGACGTACGTTTTTCTCGAGCATCTTCCAGCCATCATGAGAGCCAAAGTACTCCCAGTACCCGTAGAGCTCAGACCCGAGATGTTCTTTGAGCTCTTTGAGACGCCTCTCGTAGTCTAGCTTTTCCGTTTGTGGTGGGGTATATCCGACTGCGAGGAAAGCAAGCGCGATTACGCGTTCCGGATGGACACTCCAGATACGCGAGGCTAATGCAGAACCCCTTGATCAAGGGTAGTAAATGTCTGAACCCTGGAACAGAAAGTTTTCACGAAGCTTACCAGTCATGGCCAACAAAAATGGCTTGCTCGATGCCCTCAGCGTCCAAGATATTGACTACATCGTGGGCAATATCCGGAAGCTTATACTCACTTGCATCTTGAGGTTTACTCGTGCGACCGTAACCTAGCAGATCAGGGATAATTGCTGGATACCCCAGTCTATCGCAGAGTTCCAGCTGAGGTGCCCAGTCGTGAGAAGTGCAAGGAAAGCCGTGAAGGAATACTACGGCGGGTTTCTCGGGATCTGCTCGAGATTTGGTTGAATAGTAACTGTAGGTGTAACGACGAGCAGTGATGACGGACTTGTAGGGCAGTCGGTCCATGGATGTAGGAGAACAAATTGTGCAGGCGTCAGAAGCGCCCAAGCTGCCAGACCGAGGTTTGTGTGAACGCCGAGGCGCCTTCTTGACATAGCATCGTGGAGGGTGCGGAGCGACGTTCGTTGACAAGCGCGGGGGATATGAAGCCAGATCCTGCAGACTACAATCCAACAGGGGGGAACCGACGAGCTGCAACCTGTGATCATGAGAAAAGATATTGTGGTGAGAATTGAATGACCCTAGAGGGTCTTGCCGCTAAGGCCATGGACTCGAGGTTGCGCTTCTCCCGACCCGGTGAAATCTGGTAGGGCAAGCAGATGGATAATGCGCGGTAAAGATATGAAAAGTAGCATTCTGTTGAGCGTTCACGCCCAGCGCACAGTATATGTGAAGACTTCGACGATGAATACGATGGTTGGTCAAGGTGAGGGTTTGGTAGAAGGTTGGTTCGACACGGATCCAGATTCCCACTGCCAGACAGCCATCAAAACTGATTCGCCGAGCATCAATGTGTCACATGACCGTTCCGTTCTCGGTTTTCGGCCCTCTCTCTTTGTCTAATTGCTAGATCTTCATGATCAGCTTATGTAGGTGGGTCAATGCAGGTCAGCAGTCACAAAAAATCTATCTCGAATCTACATATCGTGCGAAATAGCCAGCAACTCTTCTCTTGAATCAACTCTCAGGAGGAGAAACAGTCGTAAGGAGTTAGCGCCACTGATATCCACCAAAGCCCTCACAGCCTCCAAGGCGGCGACGTTGAGGTCGAGGCGATCGACGGTCTCGGTATCCATTACGAACGTTAAACGCTAAAGCCGACGTGCTATTCAAATTCAGCGTACAGTACTCCGCTGCAGGCTTGGTCAAATCGTCTTCAAGAAACAGGTCTTACAACGGCAAACCATACATATACAGCGATCGTTTGATAGTTAGCGTACGCGCCAAGGCTAGGTAACTGTCCGAAGAAGAACACGCGCGGTAATGAGCTCTGTAAGCTCGGTGCTATGTGTCCCAGTTAGGCGATCCTTGGAGTCGACACAAGAAAAGCTGTTACGCCCAGAGTCGATCCTCGCATTGGATGTACGTACGCCACCACACATATGGAGTAACCCAACCACGGCATTAACTGTCCTCAGCTATAGATGAACCTTGGAAACAGGTTGCGCGTCTCCAGCAAGAATGGCGGCCTCTTGTTACTTGTATGTACCTTTTGCCAGATTCATAGCACTCTTTACCCTGAATATCCTGCAGGGAGGTTCCTGTTGCGCCCCACGGAAGGTAAGTTACTCCAGTAGAAATTCAAGGCGCTGCAAGACAAAAATAACATCAGCTTCCGACGTTGAGCAGCCTCTAAATTAGATAACGAAACCAAGAGATCTCGCAGCAGCCCTGCCTCTGACCCTGTCTATGACACAATCGACGCAGGGTCTTGGCCAAGCGGCAACGATATCATCTTCGTCGCGAGGAAGCTCGATCATAGATAAGCCAGCGCAATGCTATAGACGTTCGCGTCGGAGTCGAGGGTGGACAGCCAAGGTTTCTGTCTATATACGCCCATTCGGCTGCTCAAGATGAATTTTCTTGACGGTACCAAGACTTGGCAGAGATGAAAGGGGCTTATCGCGAGGGCTAACAACTGACTCTACCTCCAGTGGCGAATCCACCGTATAGACGATTTACCTGGTCTTTCATCGTCAGGGCACCTAAAAAAAAAATATGAAGAAAGGAATGAGTATGACCAAATTAGGACGTGAGACCTGTTGTGCAATCTACCTATACAGATGAAACATACAGGAAATGGAAACCGCATAAACGATCCTGATACTCCCTGAGTGAGATGAGGTCAGGAAATTTTCTTGGCCTTCTCTGGCTTGGACTCTGAGCCTCTTATATATCCCCTTGCTCATGTCTTCGACATACCCTCACCCCCTTTCACCTATATCTCATCTTTTGAAGATATGTCTATCCATCCAATTCGAGAGATAGCCATGGATGTCGAGAAGGCCGGCGAGTCGAGCACCTCTGTTTCCTCCAACTTCGTGGCCGGCGGAACGCCTCTATTACAGCACATTCGTACTGATGTTGACCCAGCCCAATCCACCGGTCCTCTGGCAGCCTACTGCTTCATGAGCGGCTTCGTGTACGTCGTTTCTTCTGTCCTTGATAATATTGGAGATATTTGCTCATCCTCACTGGAACACAGAGACGCTATATCCTTCTCAGCTACCTTCGTTTGGTGTGGCTTTCAAACAGGAAACTTCTGTCAGGTAAGATTTATCCCTATGATATTTTTCCCCTGCCATTTCTAGTCTGATATCGATTACTTTCTTCTCAGCTCGCCGTTGCGGTAGCTCGTCTTGTAAGCCCAGGACCGACTGGCCCTCCAGACAGGACTTTCCATATCGCCGATCAGCAGGCTCTTCTCTCGCTCACAACATTCTGGATTGGCTGCTTGATCGGTCGATTTGGAGAGAGAGTGCGCTGGACCAACCGGCTATGGTTGATCCTAGGTACCATGGCACAATCAGTATTACTGGCAGCTGGTGCGATTTGCATCTGGCAATCCGGCCAGAACAGTATTGTCAGCGACAGAAACGGCGATCCGAGCTGGACGAACGCACTCAGCTTCGTCGGCTTGGCGTTCATGAGCGCTAGCATGGGTTTGCAAGGTGTTATGGGGAGGAGGCTGGACACTCCCTTCAGTGGCACACGTTAGTCTTTTTTCAACTTGGCAGCTTTTCATCTTTCATTATAGCTGATGATCATTTTCTTGGTTGTGCAGTCGTCCTCACCACTGTTTGGTGCGAGCTCATGTCCGATCCCAAGCTCTTCCGCCGTCAGTGGGTCAACACTCGCGACAGCAAGGTTATCACCGCTCTCAGCATCTTCATCGGAGGGCTGACCGGCAGAGCCATCGCGGACGAGATCGGGGCCTCTGGTGCTCTTGGGATCGGCGTCGGATTCAGGATCCTCATCGCGTTCAGCTGGATCCTCGTTCCGGGTCGTGAAATCAGGCCCAAGTAATTGCTTGCGAATGAACAGTGCCTCCATTCAATCTATCGATCAGCCGCCCTGGTACGACGGGCCCGTCGCTCTGCTGATACTGCAGAACTTCGAGTCACTGTACCCCCGATCCTCAACGATACAGCATATCGTTCCATCAGGACTCCGTTCTGTTTCCCGACGTTGTACACGGACGATTTAGACCACTACATTATAGCTCACGGTTCCGGTTAACTAATGTAGCAGATAACACTCATTCGGACTTTTTATATAGTAGATTTCTTTCTGTCTCCTTGTTGTTGTAGCCAGTACTCAACACCCCGCGCTTTCCCTAACTTATACCATGTTTAGTAGATATCCTGTTATATCCACATCATCGTTTTCTCTCATATACAACTATCCACGGTCTTCCTGATGAACGCAGTTTTCTGCCTTGCATCCTTACGTCCTATTGCTCATGATATCTGACTACCATCTACTGGATGAAAAAGAGAACAGGAAGGATTCTGTAACGCAACAGTGTAGGGTGGGCTTCCCAACCGTACACGTGAGCGTGGGTGCTTTGGACAAGTCGTCGAGTCTCTGACAATGATAACAGATTGATTGTACCTTCTCTACTACTAACGTACGGTGAACCGGTGACCTCTCCCTAAGGCAAAACTACGGCATGGTTCCTTCCTCGACGCTAGGTTGTTGCACCACTGCTTATCCGAAGACTGATCCTTGAGAGGAGGAATAATATCATGATGAACCTGGACCTGCTTTCATTTTTCTTCGCGAGCTCACTAAACACTATTGAACTATCACAACCACCAGTGAAATTCAGGGTGGTGATCTCGAGTACAGCTGGGCCGTAGCGGTTTTGAAGGTTTTGAGCCAAAATGGTCCATTCGCGGTCTACCCCTGACCGCACGACTGTGAAAACCACTAGGCCCCCTATCTTCAACCACCAATAAACCACTACGTCCAGCATAATGCTAGAAGTATGTATCGTAGTGCTGGACGCACCTGATGGATATGCACATTCGAACTACACCTTTCGAGGGTGTCCCCGTCTCCAGTACACTCCAGATACTACCCTAGCCTCCCTGTTCAACGAAACGAGAGATTGGCTTCAGGCCCCTGGAGAAATCGTTCTTTACCAGGTGCGTATCATCTGTCTTTGTTGTGCTACAGTTTCTCATGAGTACTGTTCATCACACCTCTAGCTAATAGATCCAATAAACGTGGTCAAGTTATCTGATCTTATAGGCGCCTGCGCTCATCTAGATAGCTACAATACTCTTTTCGATGCCACGCTTGCATGCAAATCAGACGAAACCACTCTCAGTTCACGGGGAATTACGGAGCCCAAAGGCAAAAATTTGAAAGTTGCTCACTTTATTGCACTATGTACGTCTATCTTTTTTGTTGAATATGCCCCACGGCACTGAGATAGAGAACAGTTACTCCGTCTATGGACTCGTCGACGGACATTCCGGAAGATCCGTTCAGTTGGTCACCTCACCCAGCCCTGATTGTCTTTCTCACTGACTTGACATCTTAGCCCCCGAGGCTATCATTCTCGCGGCGCAACGTCGACATAAGTCTTACGACGCTGGGGCTACTAATAGCCAATTCATGAAGAGACAGAAGGAAGTGTTTCCCGACGCGGCTTACAACTACCGGCCCTTGGAACTTATTCCATCCCCCATCGCCATCTACAATCCTGTCTTTGCCCAGTTCTCCCGTCATATGGCCTACCCAACCGCGGAGTATAACTTCACTGCAGAAGAATTGGCCAGGGCTCAGCAATTTGTGAGGGGATTGTTGAACCCGTACGACACGGAGAACGTACGCCAGTACGCGTTTAGCACAGAGATATCAGTTGGCGGGCATGATCTCTGGCAAGCTGTGGAAATTCCGCTGGAAAATGACGAGTACATCCATCCCGATGGAATTACTTTCATCATTAAGGATGGCCAGAGACTCGTTTTCAGTATTTCGGAATTGAAGAACAATGTTGGCACGACCTTGAACCAGGTCCAGCTTGCTTATATCAGGCTCGTGTCATCCCCAGCGGTATGGTTTACTCCTTGATCTTTATTTATTCCGTATACTGAGTTGCTTTTCAGTATGATCGGGTTTGGGAGGCTTCGTGTTGCCCGACCTTCCTTGTCGTTGTAGTAGACGAGTGCATCGCCGTCTGGGGTGCTGTCTTTGCGGATCGATTCATGTTTGAACCTCTTGCATTAATCTCCCTTGGCCCATCCCCCCATCCTCCGACTACCCCAAATATGGCTGACGTTTGGCAGCCCACCCCCAAACAACCAGCCCAAGCTCCCCAACCTGAAATGACCTCTCTGCCGTCTACGGTTCCTGAGCCGTACCTATCCACTCAGCGTCCAACAAAACCAACGGACTCATCAAAACCAATCCTTACCTATAGTCGGTTCGATACGGGCATACTTGAAGTCTCAAAGCTCCTCCGTTGCCTTGATCACGGTTTCCAAGGTCTTGAGGAAGGCTACGACAAGCTCAGGCTCAGCAAGGTTCAGGACGCAACCTCCCCCTCAAAAGCAGCCCGTTTTCCATTCTGGAGATCGTTCACATCCTCTGACGGAAACCAGTACGACCTCACATATCAACGCCGCCTTACCAATGAGATCTCCAAACCAATTTTCCTTGCAACGATGAAGAAGCGATCATCATACGAGGATGTCAAAGGCTGGTTTGTCGTCAAATTCGCCTACACATATGGCAAGGAAGGCCATTTGCTTCTTGCTGCCGCCGGTTTCGCGCCGAAGCTTTACTACTGTGAATATGAAAGGAGCATTGGGATGTGGGTCATAGTCATGAACTTTGTCGAGGGCACCACGCCGAAGGAAGATGCAAGACTGAGTCCTGAACAAAGCAACTCCCTCAAGGAAGCTGTCGAACTCCTGCACAAGAAGCGCCTTGTGTTCGGCGACTTACGCGCTCCTAACCTCAGGATCCTCACAGATAATACGCTCATGCTGCTTGACTTCGACTGGTGTGGCAAGTCTGCTGTTGCTCGCTATCCCCCTACACTCAATATGTCCGGCGAAATCAAATGGCACCCTGGAGTGTTTGGGAGGCAGCCGATTCTGGAGGCTCACGATGGTTATCGTCTGAAGATCATGTCTGGAGGTTTAGTGGATTTATAGTACGAGACTCTTTTCCTACCGGGACTATGCTGTGTACTGTACAGTGATAATACAGAAAATGAAATCCGACTGAAGGAATGAGAGCTCCGGGCCGGCTACTGTTCGGCTTTCTCAAGCAACAACTACGGCTCCCGCTAGCTCAAGCTCCCTATATCTCGATGAAGTTTCTGTATCAGATCAAAGAGTTGAGGCCTGAGTCCAGAAGCCAGCTGGAGACTCGTTGATCACCTTCTGGCTCTTCCTGTATGTTAAGAGAGAGATACGAAGAATCGCCGGTAGTATTCAACGCGTGGTCAGCTAACCTGTGGATATCAACGACTCTAGACTCTTCTGCAAATTTTCTTCGAGCGTTCCTTTACTTCGCTTGATCCTTCCTGGAGTCCTCATATCGTGCAGAATTGACCATATGAGCCTGTCATTAGTACGAATACGAGCGTGCCTATCTCGTATCTCCCTCAAAGGTCGGAAGGTCATGAGGTACATATGTTTCCTTCTCGTATCACCCACTTCTGTCGATCTGATTCATGCATAATCTTGGCCCAGATGCTCCGGCCCATGCATTCCCCACATGGTTTACATCCAATGACCACTTTGCGCAGATGGTCGGTCTGAACACGCCATCTAAACTCGCTGCACGTACATAAAAGATCTTGTACGGCGTGGTAGGCTGGAGAGCTTTGCTTCCTCTCCTCATCTGCAATTGTCAAAGTCATGAAGTTTCTCAACACACTTCTCCTCTCTTTCGCAGCAGCAGCAGTCCACTGCTCGGCCTTGGTTACACGCACTCAACCAACGTCATACGATGGGATTACGGTCCTACGGGTCCCTCTGCATGATAGCGCAGAGGTTACTAGGATAAGGACTCTCGTCTCCGATATGCAGTTATCGACCTGGACAGACGTATTTGCAGTCAATGGATACGCTGATATCCTGGTACCAAAGGCGAAAGGCGAAGCTTTCAAGACATCGTTCGGCAACTATACGATTGTCCATGACGACCTCGGAGCGGCTATTCGAGAGGAAAGTGGGGAATTCCTACAGGATGGAAAGAAAGCTAAAGGCAAGCTATATCTCCCCTACTCCTGCCATCCTCGCTTTAACGTACGGCCCCGAATTTTCTCAGTCGCTGCAGCAGCGCTGGCTGACCTCACCTGGTTCAACGCGTACCACAGCTATGCTGAGCATGTCACTTTCGTCACAGAACTACAAGCCAAGTTCCCCACCAACAGCGAGATTGTCACCGCTGGGACTTCGGTGGAAGGGAGGACCATCACTGGCATCCACATCTACGGTAGCGCTGGTAAGGGAAAGAACCCGGCGGTAGTCTTCCACGGCAATGTTCACGCCAGAGAATGGATCTCCAGTACCGTGAGCACCTCCAGCAACGGAACCCTGATTCTCACTTGTTGACTTACGATAACCGCAGACGGTTGAATACATCACCTACCAGCTGCTGAACAACTACGCCAATGCGACCGACGTGAAGAAACTGGTCGATACATACGACTTTTACATCTTCCCTGTCGTTAACCCAGACGGTATATGGCCCGATTCGCTGTCATGTTTACAGGACCTCACGTGACCTTAGGTTTCTCGTTCTCACAGACTTCCACTCGTCTTTGGAGGAAGAACAGAACCCCACCTCCGAGTGGCAGCACCTGCTACGGCGTTGATATCAATCGTAATTGGCCTATCCAATGGAGCATGAGCGGAGGCGCATCAACCAGCCCTTGTGCTGAGGACTACAAAGGTAAGGGTCCTCCTTAGCCTCGGTTTGGGTTGTGAAATCCTTATGGTTGACATAGGCACCAGCGCTGGAAGCACCCCTGAAATCAAGGGCTTGACTGCTTTCTCTCAGAAGCTTATCAACAGCACAGGCATCGACCTCTTCATCGACTTCCACTCATACGGACAGCTCTTCCTCTATCGTAAGCGTTCCCTCTCACCCCTCATCCTCGTCAAACCACTGACGGTTTGGGTTCATTCGCCCCTCTAGCCACTGGATACTCGTGCGCCGTCAACGCGGACTCGGCACACTACAAGTCCCTCGGTAACGGTTTCAACACCGCGCTGCACGCTGTGCGTGGAACATCTTACACCGTAGAGCAGTCGTGCACGTTGTATATTACTACGGGTGCTAGTGACGACTGGCACTATGGTGTCCTGGGCGTTCACGACGCGTTCACCATCGAGCTACCTAGCACTTCTAGCTTTGTTTTGCCGCCCACGTCCATCCTTCCAGTCGGACAAGAGACATGGGCTGGGGTTCTTGCTCTGCTGAAGTCGATCTAGAGATGTGCGCCTGTAGTAGTTGGTATACGAATGTGAATGAATCTTCCTCTCGGCCCTCGATCTCCCTATTATCTCCCCTATTATCATCGACGAGTTCTCAAGAACCTACTTTCGCTCTCAAAGACAAGCCCTCGATATGGAATTGCTTGATGACTGGTATGCTTCACAAACATTTGAAGCCACTTGAAAACTGGGCGTCCTTGCCTGTCGAATCAAGGCCTATACCTCGTTCTTGAATCCCGGGGTCGCGAATGTTCTCAGTCACAGTTTAGTCCAGAGTCTAAACGTTCAAAAGCCATCTCGAGGTATTATGGGTGCATCTCTAATCTCCAATGCAATTACGATGGGTTAGTGTTGTACACCACAAGTACTAAGTAACAAGTTCTGTTAGGCAACTATAAAGTAGCTCAATTCCACCCGGACCCATCGTCAGGATCCTGTGGATCCTAATCCACGGCGCGCCTCTAGTTCCACGAAGGAGTGAAGAGAGGGCAAGAAGAGAGGTAGAAGGGATTATACAGCTACGGCGCGCATAACACACGTCAAGTGCAAAGACCATGCTGCTGAACGTTTCGACTGCAAATCGATGTAGATGGGTGGCAATCAGATCCAGAACCACAAAAAGGAGCAAGAGAGAAAATAGTAGAAAGGAAGGGATAAATATGGCACACAAATCCTCTGCATCCTGATACCCAAATTCTGATCCAATTATGTAGACGAAGCAGATCGAGAGGAAAGGAAGAGCGGAAAAAAAGGACAAGGCGAATGCAATGCATAGGGTTGGTCACAACAAGTGAATCGATTGGGTGATGGTTGTAATGAGGTTGGGACATGAGTTTGATGAGATTAAGACAAGAAACAAGGCGAGCGTTGGTCCAAAGCCAACGCGAGATAGATAGTGAGCGTGCGAGGATCATGTCAGAAGCAAGATAAGAAAGAATATAGACGAAATTAGTGCAATCACTATGGTACACAGCAGTATGGTCCAGTCAATGTATGCGTGCCGTCAGAAGATGATGAGGAGATGCGAAGGTGGGAAGAAGATATGTAGTGATGAAGAGAGGAGAGGAGAAGCAATGCCGGTGAGGGCACAGAGAAAGGCCCGTCTTACACCGTTGAGTTCGGTGTAGGCAGTGCGTTCTCTGCAGGATCATCCTTTTTGAACTCGCTCAACGGTGTCCCCGATGGTTCCGACGACGGTGTCATGGGGCGAAAGGGAAACGACTTGGGCTGAACTGCTACGTCACCAGCGGAGGAGAACGCCGGAGTCATAGGTCTCGAGGGAGCAGGTGTAGTAGCGGCAGAGTTGGCAGTCGAACGGTTGTGAGCCATGTGAGCACGGATGAGGTGACCAGCAGCGAGAGCACTCATGAGAGAGAGCTCGCCAGCCATGACGGCGGAGACGATGATACGGGCCAGGCGCTGAGCATTCTGTCCTGGGGAGGTAGGGTGAGCACCCCTGATACCGAGCATCTCGAGAACACCCTGTTGCGGTGCGAGAACAGTTCCACCACCGACAGTGCCAACCTCGATACAAGGCATAGAGCAAGTCATGAGAAGATCTTCACCGTCGTTGGTTCTACAAAGAAGAAATATCAGCGAGAGGAACATAAAGAGAAGACAAAGAAAAAACGCACGGCTCCATGAGGGTAATACACATTGAACTGTCAACATTCTGAGCAGGATCCTGACCGGTAGCCAAGAAAACAGCCGTAAGGATATTCGCAGCGTGAGCATTGAAACCACCGATAGACCCAGCCATGGCGCTACCGATAAGATTCTTCTTCGTATTCAGGTTGCAAAGAGCCTCGACAGTGGTCTTTAGCACGGATTTCACAACTTTACCAGGGATGACAGCCTCAGCGATGACAGACTTGCCACGACCCTCGATCCAGTTGATAGCAGCAGGCTTCTTATCTGTGCAGTAGTTACCGGACAGTGCCAGTGTGACCATCTCGGGGAAGTGTTGCTCAAGAGCTTCCAAAGCCTTCTCGGTACCCTTAGAGATCATGTTCATGCCCATGGCATCACCAGTGCCGGTGGAGAACCGAACGAAGAGGGTACGACCGGCCATAGCAGTCTTCAAGCTCTGCAGCTTGGCGAACCTAGAAGTAGACTCGAAAGCGGTCTTCATGATGAAGTAACCCTCCTCGGAGGCGATCCAAGCTTTGGCAGCGGCAGCGCTGCTGACGGATGGGAAATCAATAGCAGGTCCACGGGTCATACCATCGTTGAGAAGGGCGGTGGTAACACCTCCGCCAGCGTTGAGGGCTTTGCAACCACGAGAAGCGGAGGCGACGAGGGTACCTTCGGCGGTGGCCATAGGGATAGGGAAGAGAGTGCCGTCAACCTTGAGAGGACCGGCGATACCGAGAGGAAGCGGGATGTAACCGACGACGTTTTCGCAGCAAGCACCCATGACACGAGAGTAATCGTAGTTCGACATGGGGATCAGAGAGTGCTCGAGAGTCTTGGTGATTGATGCACGAGCTAAACAAATAGATAAAAAATCAGCAAACATTCTGACTGGTGTGGTGCTCGGACTTACAGATCAAAGCACGACGAATCTTGACAGCCCTCTCCAAGTCGAGCAGCTTCTTCTCAAGAGCGTAGGCCGCAACCTTGCCGTTCTGGCACAAAAGAATGACTTCCTCATCATTCATCATCTTCAACGACTGATCCACAGGACGGGAAGAATCCTCAAAGATGGTGATAAGCTCCTCGAGAGGGCGAATAGTATCCTGGTCGACACAAGTCTCATCCGAATCCTTGCTTGTCTCACGGGCCATCTGCTGGGCGGCCTTGAGGCGGCGGTCAACCTCCTCGAGAGGGAAAGCAGGCGGAGTGTAGGGTGGAGCCGCGAAGGCAGGTACCGAGGACTGCTGAGAATGCGATGAAGAGAGGTCGAGACCCAAACCAACTTTGCGCGGAGGCGGAGTCCCAGCATGCTTGCGCATACTCTCGACTTCGTCCTTGGTCAGATCAGGGACATCACCAGCCTTAGCGTCTTTGTCGCCGAACTTGACTTTCTCGACGACATCGGTGTCTGAGGCGGTAGTGGCATTGAACCTGACATTGCCCTCCTTGAACACCTTGCTACCCAAGCCGAGGGAGATACCCTTGAGGAGGTAACCGTTGAGCATGAGAGAGATAGCCAATAGCAGTACGATCGACTTGGACATGACTGGGTCGCCAACCAAGCTGGTCCAGGCAGACATGAAGTCATCGACGACATCCTCAGAATCTTGGTTGCGGTGATGATGAACATCGGAGGAGTGAGCGGGGAAGGTAGAAATCAAAGAAGTCGGGAGTACGACTCGGATGTAAACAGGAGGGTTGATGCGGGCGAACAGTTCCCTGGTGGCGACGTTGCTGTCGTCCCAGTTGTCCAGTTCAGCGGCAGCAAGCGAGTTCAAAGACGCGCCAACAGCCGGGGTAGTCAGGTCAACCTTCCTCACTGGCGAACCGGCGCTGGACTGATTGGATTCAGTCAAAGGAGTCCATAGGTTCAGGACGTGGAGCGAGATCAAAGAGGCGATCTAGATCGAACGAGATGAGCAACGGCGCAGTTTCATGGTCCAAAGATGAAACCTACCAGGAGCAGCTTGAGGCGCGCGACAGGATTCGTTGGCTTATCCTCCTTGCCGCCTTTGTTCTTAATCTGGAGTTCTGAGCCCTTGGTTCCCAGGAGGGTCAAAGAGATCCTCTTTCTCAAGCTCGGTGAATCAAGAAGAGGGATGGTACTCGGACGAGGGGACGTAGCAACAGACCCGACACGGGAGGCTGTTCGAGACTGTGCCTTGTCGCGAATGATGCCAATTCGTGTAACCTAAAGAGAAGCGGAAGCATTTGTTGAGCCAATGTCGAGTAAACCAGGAATAGAAGCATCTCGTGCGGATGTCTACAAACTATCCACACGAACGTCCACGGAGATGCTTACCTCGATCATAATCACGAAAATAGCAGAGAGGAAAGTGCACATTAAGACGCAGTCGATGGCGAGGAGGACAGCAGCGAAGGCGCAGATATCGCGTAGACCAACGACCTTGCTGTTGGCGCCGATGATCAAGACAGCGATCTCGAGAACGTAATCGCGGACGATGGGGTTGTAGACGTCCTGGAGACATTCCAAGATGACAGTGCCAGAGGGCTTGAGCTGGCCATTAGAAGGCATGCCTCCAGCATTGTTTGGAGGACTGGTGATGTGAGGGTGTCTGAAGACAGCCCTGGCAAGGCGGAGGGGCTTATCAAAGCCGACGGTGCATACAATGAATGGAAGTGCTTCTGTAAGAGCCACAAAATCGACGGGAATGCGAAGCCACATTGTAAGTGGGAGGGAAAGAATCAAAGCGAGCACGGCCGAGGTAAAGATAGCAGCTGGTAACCAGAAGTTGGAACCGAGGGACCGTGACCTGGAGAAAAGAAGGAAGAAAGTGGCGTGCATGAGGACATATCCAACCAAAACGAGGAGGATATCGAAAGAATCCGCTTGCTGAGGAGACTATGAGCAAAAGGTGTAAAAGTAGGTAGCACAGATCATTGACGAACCTTGGCAAGCTCCCAGAACCGAGTCACAGTGACACGGACTGCGTACGCGATCCAGCGACCGCCTTTCAGCTGAGTGTTGACAGTCTTGGGCTTGACTTCCACATCGTATCTGATACCATCTTCATCTGTACCCTTGAAGCGCTGACTCCGCTGAAGAGCACTGACGAACTCATCACGGGCCCCAGGCACGAAGGTCAAAACTTCTGTGTGGGTCCGGGGAGTGGAGAGCTCCGTGGTGAAGCAAGGATCAGCTGGCGTCAGGGCAGATATATTGACTGAGGAGCGGTGGCAGATTGATGGGTACTTGCGACCAGACAGGGTAGCAAAGTCGTTGGTCAAATGACGCGACATCTTGCCCAAGGATTCACGAACGACAGGGGATTCGAAGGTAATGGATTCAGGGTGATACTACAAGCAAATGGCAAGTTAGTAAAGAGCGAGAAAAGGGGGAAAGTGTAATAGTACCTCGCGGGTCCTCTCTGGAGCATCCAGGGTGAATATCAACTGCTGCAGCTCTACTGGGACCACTGAGTCGTCGGGGTTGACTTGCTGGTGCGACCACAGACGCTCTGTCGCTGTCATCCATTCGCCATTGCGAAGTAAAACATGAGCTGGTCGTAAGACTTCTTGAGCGGTCGGCGAGAGGAAGTTTGAATTTTTGATAGCGGAAAGAATGTGGAAATAAGCCAAAGTGCCAATGACGCTGAAGAAGACGATGGTCTCTATAGGAGAGTAGGCGGCGTGGATAGCGAACGGCTTCAACAACGCTCGCATGATGGAAGCTGTGAGATGGTCAGAACAGAGTAAAGAAGCAAGGAGCAGCAGGACTCACGAGAAAGGGAGGGGGAAAGAGG
Organism: Agaricales sp. HM26-F1; assembly: GCA_002718315.1. Taxonomy (NCBI): domain Eukaryota; kingdom Fungi; phylum Basidiomycota; class Agaricomycetes; order Agaricales; species Agaricales sp. HM26-F1. The sequence goes on along the minus strand of NIBX01000039.1, from coordinate 624,732 downwards.
CTGAGGGACAAAAAGGTGGGACGATCAGTCGCTATTATATCAAAAATTGTCTTCCGCTTACGGGCACAGCCCCTGATCGTATTTGGCGCTGTGGGTCCTGGTCACTGAATGAAATATCACTATCAAATTGTATCAAACCGTCCTCTCCGCATATCATAGCCCTCTCCTCTTTTTCTCTTCTGTGTATCCTAATTGCAAGCACAGTCTATCTTCCGATGACATGTAACAGCCTTGCAGAAAATACCATTACCTGTTCTCTTACAATCCCCTCGCCACGACCAAGAAATAATTTTCATGAGTATCGCCTCATCTCACTTGGAGCATTCGCACAGATAAATACAAGGATCAGGAGATTCTCAATTTCCATCCCTCGTTGGACCACTTTTCTCGTTTAGGTCCTCGTACATTCTCCCACCAGCTCCCACGGATCTTGTGTCGCTCTCTCTTTTGTCCTGAAAGCTTCATATCCCTTAGACTCATCTAATCTCAACCTGAGATAGCATTCTTGAGGCGACAAGCTTGTCCTAGCTCGGACCGTTCATCTGTCATTCGCTTTAGCCCCTACGGTTTCAATCCGCAGATGGCAGAATCTAGGAGTCCTGTCAACCTCTCTGCACTTTCCGTTGGTGTCTGGCCAATCTTATCTCGCAACATCTCACCCCAGTTCGGTGTACCGTATCCAGATATAGCTAAACCTTGACTGCGCCAGGGCCTCTAGGACCACCGGTCTTCCGAGTCCTCCGCACAGCTGGAGCACATTCGGTGTCTCTCATCATCCACTCTTTCGTCATAATCTCGGGCTTCAAGGTACTGACTATGCCGATATCAACTTAGTGCATCCTCAACCGTATCTGGTGGAACGATTCTTTCAGTACAGGTGGGTGACCGCTGGAGCCTCGAGGCCCAGATCAGAAGAATCTTTCTTCGAGACTCCAGCATGGACCATCACGTTGTCGGTACATCAACCCATGGGCCATGAGAGATCTCACTATGGCATCGAAATCCTCTCGGTAACTCTGGATACTTGCATGGACGCAGCGACTCCGCCTTGACCACCGCACAGTCACATTTAGCTCGTAGCGCAAGTCAAGTCAAACTTTGGCCAGATCTGCCCATTGACTCAAATGCCACAACCAACGTTCAAAGCATCGTTCACTCAAAGTCTCGAACCCACTCACTTGTCCAGGCCAACGAACGTGTACAAGTGGCCAATGCAGTGATGTCAATCACGAACCCCATACCAAAAACGTTGTCAAGCGTTCTCTCAGATTCTGAATTCAAGCGTCCCCCAAGCCGTTGCGTTGTCGAACAACCAAGATGCCGCCTGATAAGCCTAGCGAGCCAATCACATTCCTCCCGAGTCGAGCGCTTTTCTCTCTACAACAACTTCCGTTCCGTGGTATGATCATCTCCGGTTTCTCGGGAGTCGGAACCGAATCTGGATTTCTTGCTTCTCCTCCCTCGGTTATATCGGCGGCAGATGAATGGAGATCCCAGTAGGTCCTGATATGAGGACGTAGTGTGAGTACGTTCAAATGATACTAGTAGAGGTGTCTGGAGAGGTAAAGCCATTTAGTCTGCATTTCGGAAGGGGGCTCGAGCTAATTCTTCGATCCTCAGTTCTCAGTTCTCAGCAGACCAGATCTAATCCTCCCGTTCGTCCTGTATGAATCCAGGCTAGTGTTAGCTCGCGCTCCCCATGGGGCAATGCTTCATTGGAAGTATACTGTACAGTAGTATCCCAGTGTAGTGCTCTGCGGCTGCCAGGGACTGACCACCCCACTGACTCTAGTACAAACCGAGACAAGTATTCCAACTATCTACTCTTCTAAACCATTTATGGTCTTCTACTAGTCGTTAATGTTGTAGGTGGTCCTTCTATCTCTCAAGCTAGAAGATCCCTACGGCCGAGTCCTCATGGACTATTGCCACTGCAAGCGACGTCGACTCGTTGGTTCTATGTTCACAAACGGTTACTATATCCGAGCCAATGCTATCAAACTCTTTGTGCCATTCTTTCAAGCGAAGTTCGTATTATAACCCCCTCTGTAAAAGGAAAGGAAAGCTCGATGATCTCATAAGTAAGGCCGCCTGTAAACCTCGATAAAGCGCTCCGTTGAAAGCGAAGCCCTCAAGCACGATTATCATATTTGTGGCAATCGTCCACTTTGGAAGAATCGTTACAAAATGGAGTGTAATTTTGTGCAAAAGACGTCCTAATCGAGTTCTTTGTCCGCATCAATCTACAGCGGTTTTCAGAAAGATGCAGAGGTTTTCAGTTTTCTTCTCCTCAGGATTTGCGCTCAGGGACGCCGTTCATTTCCCCATTTAGCTTGGCAGATCCGTAGATTCGGGATACCGTATACCTTCTCCCACTGGTGTTAAGGTCGACGAAGACAGTGAGATACCTCGCCGTGATTCACTGGGCTATTCGCGACTGGGGTTGAGTGTAGGGACGGCGAAGAGATTGTAACAGTTCTCATGCAGAGACGCTTCAAGGTTGAATGGAGCACAAGAAATTCTATAACTCCATTTACGGCCAAGAGGCTTTTGTGCTCACAACGGTGAGGGCAGTAATGAGGGGCCACAACAGCTCGTCGACACTGTTCTCAACGACGAGCTAGACAAAAGAATGACGGTCCGGATTCGCCCAGGTTAATCTCGGTCTTTACCGGTCATCGCTCCACTGACGTCCCTGAGCACAAATCCTGAAGAAAAGAAAATCGAAAACCTCTGCATCTTTCTGAAAACCGCTGTAGCTGGGCGTCCCTTTGTCCTGGTACCGTCCTCCTACACCATCCGTTCCTTTGGGTCTTTGAGTCATCCCGCTGCACCGTATCTGCGCTAAGTCTTTCATCGGCACCGTGAAAGAATTATCAAAGAAAAATGCGGCCTTATATACCGCGTCACATTTCAACTCCTAATCCCTCACTCTCACGACCACAATGAACCAAGACGCTTACAAGACCACTCAAACTTCTCGCGGCCATACCTACAGCTACTTTTTCCAAGAACAGCAAGGGTCTAAACCTTACGTTCTATTCATCCACGGGTTCCCATGCACTTCGCAGGATTGGGCACTGCAGATCCCTCATTTCGTCAAAGCGGGGTATGGGATTATCGCGCCTGATACGCTGGGATACGGGGCGACGAGTAAGCCTGCTGATCCGAAAGAGTACACCGTCGCAGGGATCACAGAGGACATCGTTTCTATCTTGGATGCGGAGAAGATCCAGAAGGTTATCGTCGTTGGGCACGATTGGTATGTATGACTTTCTTTGTTCTCACTCTCTTTTAGTCTTCTTCGACTACTCGATACTCGATACTCACCCACCGCGTCTCTCATCTAGGGGCTCATGGATCGCCTCTCGCCTGCTCGAACGTCACACTGACCGCTTCTTGGGCGTAGGTTTCCTCGCTCTGGGTTACGTCCCCCCTCAGCCAGACTTCGACTTCCAGAAAGCGCTCGACCTTCAGAAACAAATGATCGGCCACGAGCTCTTCGGATACTGGGATCTCCTTGGTGCTCCTGATGGCCCGGAGATTGTTGAAAAGAATGTAAGAGCCCTATTCACCAACCTTGGTATCACGGACTTGCTTACTGACGCTCTCTGTCTCTTTCCGCGTAACATCTTAATCCGAAACTAGATCGAATCGTTTTACGATATCGTGTTCGGTGACGATCCCCAGTTATGGATGACAGTTCTTGGGCCGTCTGGCGAGTTCAGATCCTGGTTATCTAGCGGAAGCAGGCGCGATGCGAGAGCGCCTTATTTTGACGCCGACGTACGTTCCGGCTCGTCCACTCCCTCCATCTCTACCTCCTACTCACACTACACATTCCTTTCCATCGCATCAGATTCTAGCCGCTCACAAAAAGCGCATACTCGATGGCGGTTTTGCCGGCCCTTGCAACTACTACAAGAGCAAGAAAGAGGGCTTCAGCAACAAGCCCGAGTCCGGTACATATACCCTTGCCCCTCCTTTGCCCCTCCGTGGATCCTTACATATAATTATCTATTTACAACAGATATACCCCCATTCACGAGCAAGCTCAATATTCCCATCTTCCTCGGGACGGCGTTGAAAGATTTTCCAGCAGCCGCGAAGATGGCCGTCACGCTCACTTCGCCTCTAGTCGAACCTGAACTGCTCACAGTACACAACTTTGACACTGCTCATTGGATCATGTACGAAGCTCCAGAAGAACTTACGACTGCCCTTGATAAGTTCTTTGCCACAGTCGGCTGAGGCATGCCGTTTGAAAGGAGTCCGGATACCTTGCTGTGGTTTTGAACGATTTTTACTCCTGTCCAATTTTCATTCAGAGTCCTACCATCATAATCTGCATTTTTAGACGTGTAGCACCATCCAATGTGAATTCATCTTTGATACATGTATATTCTCGATATCGGAAACCACACCAACTATGCAATTCGCAGAAACGACTCATTTATTGCATGTGCAAAGGATTTTACGATCCCCGGTATTTGTTCATTGCGCAAGCACCCTGCAGTTGTTATCCAGATCAATACATGTATCTTCCCAGTAACTACAGTAGAACTACACCCACGACGTAAATCATATAAACCACTCATTTGTGATACGTATAACAAACATGTATAATAGACATTGTGAATTGCGAAGTTCGTTCATCACGCAAGCTCCTTTGTATCCAGATCTCGACCATATTCTGCTGAGTTCTCTGTGAGCCCACCAGGGACAAACGTTCCTAATACAACAGATTATCAGACAATTCCAGAGCACCGCAAGATGGTACAACCACGATACTCACGTTCACGTAGTTCCCTCTCGGCGGCATGACGATCTTGCGTTTTCGTATATGGTGTGTTCGCCACAAAGATCGGAGATTCCTCGAACAAGGTGTCCATTTCTACGATACCGCTGTCAGTGGAATGCATACAAGGTCCGAGTGATTGCTGTGACCTTCAAGTCGTCGCCCAGAGGTTTCCTGTCGATATCGAAGCCATCGTGAGGAACCTCATCAAACAAACCAGGAGTAGAAAATACGTACAGGGAAGAATGCCCAGATAAACAGCGCACTGTGTACACAAGTTCCACGTTCAGTCTGGAGAAGGTCATGGATAGGAATGAAGACGCACTTTGTATGACCACAAACTGCAAAAACGAGATCTGGAGCCATAACCGATTAAGAACCCCGCGTGTACCGCATGTTGAAGGATACGTACAGTACCTACACGACGCCTGGTCAGTATCACATAAGGCCAGAAAAGATAAAGGGTACTCACTTCCAACCGATATGTCTGAAAGCGATGGGGGTCACTTGCGCAATGAAGCTTGGGGAGGAGCACTGCATGAGGAGACGGTTGCTCTGATTCAAACGAGAATATACTAACAAATTTGATATCCATGACGAGGAGCTAGTGATCGCGGTGGCTTTAGCTCTCGTCCTAGTTGAGCTGAGAAGAGTGCCATTTTCAGCCTCTGTGCTTGAGAGACATGGGAGCAAAGTGGACATACTAGATCTCTGCGGGGTAAGCCCAAGACAGAGGGCCAATACAGGCACTGAAGAAGAAATTGAAGATCCATGTGCTGCGCAAATGTTAGGCAACGTGCAGGGGTAGTAGAATCGACGATACGTACGTGACTGCAAGAACACAATGTTTAAGGGTTAGCGAGGACTGTCAAACTTGGAAATCGGGACGAGAGCGCACTGATGAAAATCTAGAGATAACTCAGCAAGTAGGACTGGATAGAAGCAGAAAGGAGTTCATACATAGTGAGCCTGAGTTTCACGGAAGGCCACATATTAGTGTAGCATGAAAACCACGAGCATCTATTGCACCTACTGCATCACTAAACCGTGCGATCTTGTCAGCGAGATGAAAATACCGGAGGAAAAGGATAGGCCTACTTATCAACCGACCCGGGCCACCTCGCCATCAATATCGAGCCAACTACGAAAGACAAACCCGATGCAATGTTCCCGATAATTAATGGTTTCCTTCTCCCTGTAGCGTCTATCCACATGACACAACACGCTTCGCCGATGAGGGCGATTATACTGTTAATCGATTGGAAGAGGAGAATTCTGTTTGCTGTGAATCCCATCTACCCTCACGAAAATGTGTTGTTCACAGGCTCGTGAGCGATTTCAGACGGTGCGAGTGAGGAGAGATGAACGTACGACGGTGAAAATCGTGGTTGAGAAGTATTGAATTGCGCTGACGCCTGAACAAGGGTTTAAAACCAGATTCGTAGTTACATTGGGACATGTATTTACCCGTCATCTGTACTGAGAACTGGAGAATATACCTGCACAATTTTTAGAAATCACAACTAAAAATATTGAAGAAGCGCTCACCCAAGACTGAGTCGCCTGAAGTTACTGGGCACGGAGAAAAGCTCAGACCATCTATACGAATGAGACCTCTGAGCTGTACATCCTGGGCTGTAGGGAAAATAGAAACGAACGTCGCAGAGCCGATATCGTTACTCTTCTTGATTTCCGCCATGATGTCTTCCATCTGAGAAGTGACGAACGGATCGCTGATGTCGCCCCGAGCGTGAAGTCTCGCTAGGGTTGCGTGAGCTTTAAAGAGTGTGTGAGCTGCAGCAGGCTGGCAATAAGCAAATCAGAGTAAGCAGTACCTTCCTCATACCTTCCCTTCTCTGCTAGCCAACGTGGACTAGGATCTAGATTGAGATGCCTTTATCCCTCCGAGGAAGTAGTACAAGCACATACGATTCAGGGAGCATTAGGATGAACGCGATTAAGGGCAGCGCAGGAATAATCTAAGCGGAGTCGTTATCAACTTGGTTGTGCCGACAACTCCAGAGAACAGGTCGATTCCTAATTACCTGTATGCCAAGCGGCACCCTCCACTCTGCCTGCTTTCCGGAGAGACCGGCGGATGTACCATATGTCTGATGACGACAGCTAGGTTTAGTAGACAGCTCATCCGTGCGCAAAAGTGATAGAGGCGCACCACCCATGAAGCAACGAAAGCTGTTGACAATGAAAACAATGTGGGTCAGCCTCACGTACAACCAGTTGCAAGGATTGAGCTCAAGTGATAACCGTACCTCCTATTCCAAGCATGAACTACAGACAAATCTCCGTTAGAAGACATATAGGGTGGGTACTCCCGGCTGAAACTCACCTGCTGCAATGTCGTCAGACGGCCGCGAATACTTGGATGGGCGATCTCAGCCTGGGTCATGGATCGTCAGTGCGTTCAGCTAGATATCATACACGATCTAAACGAACCTGGTACAGTGGTGCGAGGTCGGCCAAAATTCCTACTCCAAAACCTACAGATATACACTTCAGATCTCTAGAGATTAATCTGTTCTGTGAGGCCGAGTGCGACTCACCAGCAAAGAATCTTCCGGCAAGCATCATATCCATGTTTCTCGCTCCAGTTTGCAACGCGCCTCCAAGCCTTGTACCCCATCAGGCTCCGAAAGTATGAGTAAGGGAACAAGCGACTCACACGTATACAACAGCCCCGATCTGGATAGTCCTACGACGTCCTAGAAGGTCTGCTAGGTAGGCGACTGGAAACATTCCGAAGAAACTGAGAGGTAACAGATTGCTAAGTCTCAGAAAGGCACTTTATAATGACGATGGTACAACTCACCAGCCCAAAACTACAAAAAAAAATTACAGCGGTAAGCTGAATAGCATTCGAGTGAACGACACAGAGACACGTACCAAAAATACTGGCTATCAACCCTACCAAGTTGTCATTGTTCATTCTGGAGCCCATCGTAGCCTGGAGTTGTTTGTTCAGATCAGTGAATATACCGGAAGGAGTCCGTCGCTGAATCTCTGAGTGAGCAGCTTACCACAAAGTCCGGTGCAGGCAGCACCCCAGCAATAACGCCCAAGTCATATCCGAATATGATACTACCCAGACCTGAGAAATAGAGGCCTTGAACAGGACGCTCTCTCCTGCACGAGCACGGGACTAGAGCTTACTAGCAAACAGCCCACAAAGCCACGTATAAACTTTTGGAGACAGAGGCATGGCAAGGCGGCACTAACGCTTCTGAAGGCGTCGTCAGATAGTTGGAGGTCGTGAGGTTCGGGACAGCGACCAAGCCAGAAGATCCCACAATTTTGCCCGCCTCCACTTATATTCTCATTCTCACACTGAGCCGGTCCTGTGAGCGACCGAACTGAATGAACAGATAGCGTTCATACCAAACATGGTGAATCAGAACATAGAGAGAACCCGTCGGGCCTGGGTCGGTACACTAGGTTCGATTGCTTCTCGGGCCGCGGTCGTTTTCGTGAGTCTTGGGCCGATTATTTTGAATGAGATGGGGCCGGTTGCGGGGAGGAGGGAGGAAAAGGGATCATGATGGATACCCAAATCTCCCCGATGTCTTCGTTGTCGCTCTAGCAAATTTTGAGCCAAGGCGCTTGTTGTTACATAAAGCGGAGAAATATTGGAGAAACGGGGAAAACAGATGCTTTCCAGGCTCAGAAACACCGGTAACGTAGGCATGGATGAACGTTTGAGGTTTCACTGTAATTCACACTAATCGAACCAAGTAAATGTAATTTCATGTACGTTTTCCCTTGAAACAGCAACACTTGGTCCTCGAAAACGGTCCTTGCCCTCTTCTCAACGTGTTTTCTTGACTTTAAACACTAGAACTGGATTCGGAACCATTCTCAGTTCTTGAACAACTCCAAAAACCACGAGAAGGGAGGCATGTACATACCTTGGAATGAATGTTCTCTCACCATATAATCACACTTTGAGTCACCAGACTGGAGGCACTCTTCCTCATGCTCATACGTCCGAACGTTTTCATCACCGAACGTGTTCTTATCCGTCAGATTCTCAGACCACAGTTCGTGGGCCTTGATCGCGATCGAATCGTTCGCGGTCTTGACGAACGAGTATGTCGGTCCAACGTGAATGGGGACCGTGTATTCTCGAGTCGGATGTCTGTTCACGATCGACAGTCTGATCTCGCTCTCCTCCTTCTCCCCGTCCACCAGAATGGCAGCCACATCAAGCCACCCTGTCTTCTTGTCCTTATCTTCTTCCCACTTCTCCAGTTTTCCAACCCAATCAGGCACAGTCTTACCTTCATAGTAGCCGTCACCTTCCGGTCTATCAACCCATACGTCTAGACTATCGCCATCTCTCATGAGCGTGGAGAATAGATGGAGAGGATAGAAGGTGGTCTGTTTGTAGAGAGAGGTGGGCGAGGTGATCAATGGAGAGATGACGTTAACAGATTGGGCTATGCAAGCGATTCGGACGATGTGGCTGTTTCTGACAAAAGTCGTTAGCCAAGAAGACACGGCTGGGTAGAATCGAGTTAGATGCGGGTCTGAGAAACCATAGTTTACGAAGGCACGCACCAAGGGCGTCCGAGAGATCGTAGTGCTCTTCTGCGCCTTTCTCGCCTGGAGCTGAAATGTATTACCTTGTTGAACCCATGCTACTTCGATGTATCAGCAATCGAGACTCACCGCGGACAGGATCCCAAACGTTCCATTCATCGAAGCAGCTGGAAATTCAACCCGTGTCATTAGCTATGAGGAAACTCAAGACGAGTAGAAGCACCCCCACACTGTGATATCCTTGTCCAGTCCATGTTCAATCTTCGCCAGATCGATCAATGACTTGGTGATACTGAGAGCTTTCTCGGCAGCAGCCGGCCCATTGACATTGACTTCGTGTTTGCCCTCGCTCACTGTATATACTTGAGAACAACAAGTCGGAGTCAGAACGAGAGGAGAGTAGAGTATAAAAGAGGAGTCGTACTGTGAATGGAGTGATAATCGATAACGGGTGCGAGCTTGCGCAGAGCTACGCGGTCCCAGTCCGAATAGCCCGTCTCTACAAGGGCAACATCATGAAAGACAGCTCCACAGAAAGGACGAGAGGATAGAATGTACCTCCGCACGAAATCAGCTTGATCGTTGGGTCCAACAGCTTCATAGCTTTGGCCCATTGATAAGCCTTCTTGGCATAATCGTTGGCTTCCATTTGGCCAACTAGGGATTAACGGTCAAGTCTGTGTTTATCTAGAAGGAAATAAGAAATACCTTGCCAAGGGCCCCAAACTTCATTTCCCAAGCTCCAGTACTTGACATTATACGGTTTTTCATGTCCATTTTGTCTTCTGAGGTTCGCATAGTGTGTATTAGCAGAGCTGGGGAGCGAAACACAGCACAATGAGCACGCGGACAGAAGCAAGAATTCACGAATTGATGGATAAAACCAGTCGACTCACCTATTGCAATACTCCAACCAAGCTAATGCATCCTCCATTGTTCCCGTGCCCATGTTCAAACAGATATACGGCTCGGCACCGAGCTCGCTGCAGAACATCATGAACTCGTCCGTCCCGAACTGGTTAGATTCTTCAGTGAGCCATGCGAGCTCAGGACGACGTGGACGTAGATGTCGCGGGCCAATTCCATCTGTACAATGATTCGAGAGCGAGTGTTGATTAGAAGGACCATTAGTAGTTAAAAGAGGAGAGAATCGAGACACACCTTGCCAGCGATAACTGCTCACAAAATTTCCACCTGGATATCTGACCAATGGTACCTTGAGTTCTTTGAGTGCCTCCATTACGTCCTTTCTCAATCCGGTCTTGGGATCAGCCAAGCCATGCTTGTTGCCTGATCAGCAAAGTGCAGTTAGCATCCATGAAAGATTGAGGTGGATGGCACTCGTACCAGGATCGTATATGCCTCCGTATATACACCTCCCCATATGCTCCGTGAACCCGGAGTATATCCTGCAGTCGACGGGGCTGATCTTACGTGCTGGGTCGATGTGTATAGAGGGCATCTGTATCTCGAGGTTATGCTCAAGCGCCTCCCTCTTTGATATTCTTTCCGAAGGTTAAACTTAAAGCGAAGGTTGAACTCGACGAGAGGAAAGGAACCGCCCATGGAAATGGTTTGGCTCTTTATGCGACCATTCATCTGGGTTACACTATCGATATCAAGCTCACGGCCCGAGGCTTCATAGTCAGTGGTCATGAGAAACTGCAGTAGGTGAGAGGGTTTTTATATGGGATTCTAGGCATGAGAAAGAAACCAATGGGATCAGGTTCATGTGACCGTGAGGCCGGATCAACTGTGGATCAACTAGTTGTTGCCAGAGTCACTGTCAGGCTCGATAGGTTAGGCTATCTCCAGCGAGTAGTATGCGACGAGCCCATACCCTGGATGGTTGGATATCAGCTGGGTAGACTGTCAAGTTTAGATGATGCCTCATGGGAAAAGGCACACAGGAAGCAAGGGATATCGAACATATCTCAAAAGTATATGCAAACTGTAGCATGCAATACTTGATATGAAAAAACTAATACTACAACTTACAGTGATCCACTTGCTTGCTCACTGTATGTGTCTTGTTAACTACTACCAGAAGACTCGGATTCCATCGTTCTCCTGATTGCTCAAAGCATCATGCCCGTCCTCAGCTTTTCCACCTTGGACGTCTTGGGGAAATAAGGTGTTTTGATCCACTCATAAGCACCCGGCTCCATGCCCCAGAATGGTTTCATTGCCCTGATATGAGAATCAAGCCGAGGCCGAGGGTTTTCAAAGATCAGTTGACCTCTTTGCAGAAGCCGTCTGAAGGTATCGTTATCTGTTGGACAAATGCACCTGTACGTTGCATCGGAACAACCGTACACGGTGAGGCTGTACCTCGGATGGTTGGGAGTGAAAACGCTTTTCACATTCCTGGGGCTGGTCCTTGAGGGTTTCTCAGTGATTTTGAGTTTGTGCTCTCGCTCAACGCCGAGTTCCATCACCAATGTGATGTAGGGGCAAGTAAGTGAGGCTCGAGCATCTTCCACGGAGAGTGGCTCTAGCCTGACCAACGGTTGCGGCATATTTTCAGCATGCTTTGGAGAAGGGGGGTTGTTAGTAGGTCCAGTATTTCCGTCTTGAGAAATGTTCAAACGTCCATTCTCAACAGAAGGGAACATCTCAAGACAATCTGTGCTGATGGAATACACTCCGGCCTGGAGGCGAATCTTGATCTGGCAGAGGAGCACGGTCATGTTGCATTCGGAGAGCTTGCTCTTAGCATCTTTTCTCATGAATATGGAGATCATGGTATCAACCCCCTCGTGGTTCCGCCACCCAATGATGGCCATTCCTCGAACCATGGTGATTCTCGCCATCTCAGTTGTCATCGCCGAGGTGTCTGACGCACGGACGAAATGAGTGAAGCGCACCCACGCCCCGTGGAACGTGTCCTTGAGTGTTTTCTTGGAATCATCCTCAGATAAGAGAGTGAAGTCGGTCAGTAAGCATTTCTTCCACTCATCAGAGGTTAGGAGACAATCAAGGAACACGATCAAAGGGCAGCCAGCGGCATAATCAATCGTAGCATTTCAAGGAGAGTTGCAGTGACGGCGTACTGCCTGTATGTATGCACGAATCAGGAGCATCTTGGCCATATTCTCTCCTTGCTGACCTATATCGATCGCACCTGATGGCTCCATTCGGGAGAAGAGATGCACCATAGCATCACCAAATGTGCTCTGCATCTTGGCATCCAGGTGGTCCTGCAGCGTATCAACAAGCTGCATGGCACCCAAAGAGACGGCGGGCTCTGAGGGATAGCCAGAATAGAAATATTCTCTGTGTTCGGGGACACAGAAACATGTGCGAAGATGGTGTGCTGTCAGGTCCATCTGAATCGTCGAGTCTCGCAAGGGGTTGTAATCCAGATTGAGCAAGACATCCAGGACTGCGTAGCCAGGATGATTGTTGTTGGCGCTGAGGAGGTTTCCCACCCATTGTTGGCTGTTGGCTGCCACAAGCTTGGAACACACCATATACATGACTTCTTGTCTCTTCTGCTGATCGGTTTTGTAACCGTTGAGCGATTCATAGTATGTCCACCATCTACAAGCAGGTAAAGTATGAGCATGGCATGGTGCGCGTTCGAACAACAAAATACCTACAGTAACCTTCCCATACGGACTAGGAACTCGAATGCTGCAACATCCTCCAGAGAAAGTGTATCGGGATCCATCAACTGCAATTTCGGATGACAGTCAAACGACATGACGGTGTGCGGAGCAAGCCAAGCAATGCCTGGTTTGGTCACACAAGTGGAAGGAAACAGGCGAGCAGGTTTCGCCATGTCTTTGGCATGTGAAGTTGTGGAGAAGAACAGAGTGAAGAACTGGGTTGCATAATTCCGCTCCTTTGGTGAGCTTTCCCAAGTGACCAGGTCGATGGCGTGTTGAAGTATGTCAAACATGTTGTCATTGCCCCTTGGCGATACTAGATTTTGGGCTTCGTCAAAGTACAAGAAAAGCTTGATGGCACTCTGGCTGTCCGGTGTTTCTGTAGACTGCAAAGACTTGATGAGCTTTGTGAACGCCTCTTGGGCAGCAGTGAGTAGCTCTGGATGTAAATTTTCGGGCTCTCCGCTTGACAAAATCCGTGTTCTCCTTTCAAGCTGTGTCATTGGTTCAGAATGCATTCCAATTTTCTAGATAGCTTGGAGATGTCTTACCCAGGTATCTTTCACCTTTCTATACAGATCTTTCCGATTATTTCCCTTTTCCAGATGAGTTTTCTATCGACTGGGCAGCGTTCCAAGCTCTGAGTCCTCGGCCTTCAATGCATTGATCTCACAATGCACCTCGTGGAATAGAGACTTGAGGAACACATAGAGAGAAGCCAGTTTGGCAGGGTTGTGTCCACTCGCCCTGCTGTTCGTGATCCCCTCGATCAACTTGAAAATCATGGCGATGAACCCATCCCTTGCAGGATAAGCACCTACAGCCCAATACATGAACATCCCTTTCAGACGAAACTACGCCGACAGGCAGCACTGATCTTGGCTCTCCTCATGCAGCGAACGTACATTGATCGGAATAGTCACAATTGTGTTGGATATTTCGTGAACAGTGCGAGATTTGCCATAGCCAGACGATTGATATAAGACTCCGATGCAGCTGTAGTTATCATTGCGCTTGTCCTTGATGATGCTGTCAAGCAAGATAATGGCTGCGTTTCCAAAGAATTTGTTTCGCCACGCAGTTTCAAGAGCTGTGAAACAAGATCACTAAAGCATGTTCCACCAGATGTAGGAGGGGGTGACAACATACCACCAACTGTAATGAGTAGAATGATGAGGACTGAGTGTACAGCAGGTAAACTAACAGAGTCACATACTATTGTACGGCTGCTGGTTGGAGGCGACGCGAGTGGGTCGCTTCATGCACTGACCTGGAATGAAATGGAAAGAAGAGTCAGCTGGATAACCAACATGATGTCTGGAACGATGGATGACTGACCAACAAAATCATAGAATGGTTTCCAGGTCTGCAGGTTTGCCTCCATGCATTCCTTAAGCACTGGAGCAATGTTCTGCCAGAAATATTCGGAATTTTCCTCAGAGCTGGCGATATTGTTAAACCACTTCTCCATACTGCCCTCCTTTTCACGCTTCTGGTACCTTTGCAGATTGGCCACAAGATTGCATATCAGGTCAGTGTCTTCTACGGGAGTAAACAATCCTTCTTCGGCACGTTTGCGTCTCAACTTGATGATAAACTGAACCTCGGAAAACTTATGGACGAGGGTGAGAGCTGCCTCGGCGGTTGATTCATCCGATTCATCCGTCCTCTCGTTTTCCACAACCCGTTCAAGAACATCGCTCCTGAGTCCATCAATGACCGAGCTAGGACTTTGCGCAGTGTCATCGCGCTTGATCCTCTTCGCATTGGAAGGTCCAGCATCGCCATCTTGGCTTCGTGATCGTGCTCGACTCGGAGATGCAGCAGAGGGCTGGTTGGACATGCTGTAGTGAGCGTGAAGATGTATTGGACAGAAATAGGATGAATCCTGCGACTTTGAAGTAGAGGATGGTGATGTGATGGTGGTAGTGGTAGAACGTGAATCAGAGTGGGTCACGTCTTGCCTGGTCCATAGATTAGCTGCCTACACAGTCACTTCAGAACTACACTCTACAAGCACGATCCCTGTCCGTCACAGATTTTGTCGAATAAATGGCATACATCCTCCGAACGTTAACCGGGGCCTTCGACAGCTCACGACGGCGTGCACCGTTTCTCTGATTTCTCTCAGCGCCAAAAACGAGCGCCACCATCATGTTCGAATGCGTGTCCTCTGCCACCCTCCTCTGCTCTCGACCCCGTTTGCCGTCTCTGGTGTGCCCGACCCTGGGATTCAGAGGCTGCATTCATGCGCTCTTATGCTTTCTCCCTGACTGCGAATCTCACATGAAACGGCTGCCCTTACGTCCTCCTATGCTGTACACCTGTCTCTCTGCCTGTCTCATCCTCTCCTCCTCCTTGCTTTCTCCACAGCTCAATCTTCTCCTGCCCCTCCCTCCCCTCTCCCTCGCCCTCTCCCTACTCCAGCTCAACGCAAGGAATCATCTCGACGGAATCAGTCCCCGGCTCAGCAGCTTTCTGAGACTGCGCGCAACAACACCCTTGCCCGTTCCAACCAACGACTTCTCGCTGCAAGCAGGGGACCATGGTCGTTCCTCCTCTTCTGCCTTATCCTGATGACATCGCTGAGCTCATCAACGAGCGGCCGGCCTTCCTTGCAGATAAAGCTCGCAAGCTCAATCGTTTCTTCAACCTAGCCGTCATCGGCTCCACTCAAGGCTGGGGTGTCCGTGGTCATGGTGACACCGTCCAAACGTCTGGTCCATGGGCTGCCGCGATAACTGGAAGGACTTACCACCGCATCCTCCCTTCTTGCAACAACAACACCACACCTCTCCACTACCTTCTCTATGACGAGATACAGACCGGTTTCAGTAACGACCTCCCCTGCGGATGATCAACTACATCTAAGTTATCTCCAGCGAGTCGAACGACCTCGTCAACATTGCCCACCATGGCATCCCCTCTCCTCACAGATTTCCCTGAGCTCTCTCATCTTTCGTGAATATCTACCCACATACATTCTTGATTTTTGATTTATAGACTCTACTAGACGCGAGGACCTCCTGGATCTGCTCATGGACCCCAACTACTTCCAAGCCGTATTCCACTCTCTAGATCGTGTCAAGGCCTTATATGCTGCACAGGCTGAGCTCGGCGCAGCTAATGAAGCTATCGCAAGTTTGTCTTGCCTTGCTCTCAGGTTCATCTCTTCTAAATACTGGGCTATCGATCTACTATAGGGAACAACTTAGCCCTGCAAGAAGGTCTGTATTCACTGAGGGCTGAAACCAAAGAAGCGTTTGACGAGGCAAAACGGCTAGAAGCACGTTGGGCTGAATTGGAGAAGGAGCAGAGAGAAGTTTATCAGGTCGGTGGTGTTTGTTTCCGCGGCAAATCGTTCGTTTCAGCCACATAACCTGCTGTAATGTAGCGATTCAGCCCGCAGTTCTTGCTCATGCGATTGCGACATGCGACCACAGCACAAGACGACAAGTCTGAGGAGGTTGCCTCAGCCTTTATACAGTCCATACCCGGAGCTCAGCACGGTTCATCACTACCACCTTCCGGGACAGGCACGCCCGTCCAGAGTGGTAAAGACGTCGATGATTTCATCCGAGAGTTCAAGGAGCTGAGGAAAGTTTACCATAAGCGAGTTTTATGGGGAGAGAAATGGGTCGAAGGTCAGGTTGAATGGCGAGATGATTGACGATACCTTCGAAGTTGCTTCTTTCTCGTCTCTTGAGCAATATTAACCATTACATTGGACCAACCTTTTAGAGGAGACTCGAGAGACCGAATACTTCTTGCAACTGCATTATTGCATGAGCGCCATGCAGTCCCTGTTCTTGGCTTCACTTCATCTTACACGAGACATAACCTTTGATAGGCAAGAGAACCACGCTGTGTACGAGCTTGATACTTCTGAGTTCTTATCATGAGGCACAGCTATGCCGCTTCAGAGAACTCATTCACTCGTCTCCCTCGGATTCTTCATGACGTCGTCGCAAACCCCGATCTCACGCGTCACCAGTTGCTCTACTGTCCAACATGATCAACATCGGAGAAAGTCCGGATTACAGTACACCACTATTCTGGCCGGCAAGTCTTACCACAGCATGTGGCCTCCTGCTGGGCCTTCTCTCTAGCAGCTGCCTTGCGTAGTAACGTCCCTGCGACGCGTAACTCCGCCTTCCGATAATTATGCGAATTACAGTCCGCTTCTGCCTACAAGACGAGCAAACCATTGACTACAGCTCCACTGTTCTTGAAAATGCCTCATGGAACCTTTCATCGCAGCGTCAAGGCCTCCGGGGTTTGAGCGTTTCATGCTTTGTATCTGAGGTATAAAGCCGCGAGGAAGTTTCGTCTCGAGAGCTTTGTTTTCCTCTGGGCCTTGAATCTATGAAATCCACCGCTGTTATCCTTGCTCTGGCTTCTGTGGCCTATGCGCACACAATTTTTCAGGTAGCTCTCCTCATCTCCCGTCTGTACTTTCATTCTTCGGATGAGCCTCATCTTGTTCAGGAACTGTACGTCGACGGAGTCTCCCAAGGTCATTTAGAGGGCATCCGAGTCCCCGATTACGATGGTGTACGTGATCAATCCTATTGGCTTTTCTGCTATGGCTGGACCTTATCGACCATCCATCCCCTGAGCTAGCCTATCCAAGATGTAACCTCCAGCGACATCATCTGTAACGGCGGTATCAACCCTTACCACCAACCCATGTCGACGAAGGTCATCTCCGTTGCTGCTGGGACTGAAGTCACAGCCGAGGTGTGTCATCATTCTTCGTTGGCTCCTTCTGACAGTTTGATTCTGACGAGGGCTGTTTACTAGTGGCATCACACCTTGGACGGTGCCCAGCCTTCCGACTCGTGAGTTACGGTTGACGCTTGTCTCCTCCAAGATATCGTTGACTCAATAAAACACCCAGTGCCGACCCTATCGACGCGAGCCACAAAGGACCCGTTATCGCTTATCTGTTCGTTATCCTCTCCTACTTACCCTAACAACCTCCCGTACTCACCGTTCCTGCAGTGCCAAAGTCGACTCAGCGACGCAACAAGATGTGACAGGTTTGCAATGGTTCAAGATCTGGGAGGATGGCTACGATGCTTCGACGAGTACATGGGGCGTTGATAGGTTGATCGCTAATAAGGGGAAAGTCTCGTTCTCCATTCCAGCTTGTATCGCCCCCGGAGATTATCTTCTCAGAGTGGAGATCATCGGTGCGTATTATCTTCCCCGTACTTCATTGTCTATAGGTATCCTGAAGCGTCAACGTGTTGTAAGCATTACACAGCGCGCAGAGTTACCCTGGTGCTCAATTCTACGTGAGCTCTCCCGATCATACTGAAGCCATCAGTAAGGACGATCTGACACCGTTCACATAGATGGAATGCGCTCAGTTGCAGGTGACTGGAGGAGGAAGCGCCACCCCTGCTACCGTCAGTTTCCCAGGAGCCTACCAAGGTCTGTCTGCATCCTTATCACCTACCTTCCTTACCAAATGTCTGACTCGCCCTCTGTTCTCTTGTCATCAAGGCTCAGACCCTGGTATCACGCTCAGCATCTACTACCCTCCTGTCACTTCCTACACTATTCCTGGTTCGTCGAATCGAGGATTTGGGGCTTTGAAATCTCTTGGTCTGACTCGTTGTTTTCAGGTCCTGCTGTCTTCACCTGCTAGGCCTACTTATACACACGAAGGTATCAATAACGCTGATGGACAGGCGTCGAGCACTTTGGTGTTATATTATCAAGCTAAGGGCTTTGTATGTAACCATAGGATTGTCTATAACGAAGTTATAAATCAACTGGCGGTTCACATCCCCTCTGAGACAAGAGCACGAGAAAGCAACAATTGTCTGCAGACTGTGACAGTTCGTGGACTCTCGTCTTTCAGTTGTTCATAGACCGTTTTTATATAGATTGAATAGTTTACAGAGGGTTTCGATACTGTTACAGAAAATATTAGTAGCTGTCAAAGCTTTTGACCGAGCTCCTTCCTATTATAGACGATCGGTTAAGCCATAACCGGGTAACTTAGCCTGACTCTGGCAACACCCGAATCAGCGATCAAAGCTATCGAATTCCTAAATAAGGCAATCATTGATCATGAACCCCTACTAGCATCCATGTCAGATGCGCAGCTATATACTCGTAAAGTATCCTAAATTTTCCGGAAGGCATTCCTACTTCCACTCCTGACCCCCTTCCTCCTGTGTGTTCTCCCCCCTCCACTATCACCCGCCGCTCTACTCATCTCTTCCTCCCACTCGGCCTCTCCCATCTTCTGCATTCCAGCACCAAACATCTCACTTGGCTTGCCCCTCCTCTTTGAGGACTTGACAGACGAAGCATCATCACCATCGGTGGGTCTCGTTGAAGACGACGGCGTCCAGGTGAACTCCATCGCGCCATCCATCCCATCCTCTTCCGTTGCGTCATCACGAGATCTACCTTTACCCTTGTTTTTCCCATTTTGTCGTCCGAATGAGCTGGTGGAACTGGCTTTACGCTGTCCGAAGCTTCCTCCATCCCGCGAGTCTTCCGTTCCAGCAGTAGAACCTGAAGTACGGAGAGGAACGAGTTTTGGTGTTTTGCCTTGGTTCGCGCAAGTTATGTCAATAGGTTGGTACATTGGTTCATTGGTAAGAATAGAAAAGGTACCTTGCATACGATTCTTGGCTTTCGTCCTGTCGTAAACTTCTTGCATCCGCTCGTTCTTTTGCCCTGGGCGAGTACGGAGATCAAACTTGGTGAGAGCTGTGGATTACAGGCAAAATACTTAGTGAGCCTCCAACAAGAATGAGAAAAAGGGCCAACCTTCATTGTCGCTATCACTACCGTCTTCATCGCTCTCATCCTCATCCTCATCCCCATCCTCACTATCATCGCTAGTATCGCTATCGTTGCCCTGCATGCGCTTTGAGCTCGGATCTTCGTTCGCACGCTTCGCGACAGTGGAAGGATTCAGGAGCGCAAACTCCCTGGTGGACTCGTCGACTTCAAAGTCTGGATTCGTGAATAGTGCTGTGAAACGTGGGTCGTTGAGCAGGTTCTGTCCTTTGGACGGTCTGGATGTGGATGATTCAGAGGGATCGACGTCCATCTCATCCTCGTCTTCCTCGGACTGAGAGTCGCCCTCCTCACCCTCTTCATCTGAGCCAGGTGGTTGAGCCAACTCAGCCTGAGCTTTCTTGAGTAGTTTCCTCTCCTCCCTCTTCCTCTGCTTCTCTTCTTCTCTCAGCACCTTCTTCGCCAGGGCCTGGTTGACCTTGACGCTCGCACCGTCACCGTCACCGCCAAGTTTAATGTTGGCTTTCGATTTATTCGATCTAATCCTGGTCTCTGCAAGCTTCTCCATCTTCTCCTTGATCTTCTTCTCTCGGTACTCCTCATACGCGAATGGATTCGCAATGAGACGTGCAGTCTCGTATAGTTTGAGCGAGATGAAGTAGCCGTGCATGTAGGGCTTGAGGGTAGGTGTGCCAATGAGGTTGTCCAAGCCCAGACTGGAAACGAACATAACAGAAGAGATTAGCCACTGCTCGTGTTTTCAAGGAGGAATGGAAGATGTACCTGACCAACTCCTTCTTCTCCAAGAATTTGAAGTCCTCCCATGCGCCTCTGCCTGCTCCTCCAGATTGGCTGTCGGCCATCTCCTCAGTCACGTTCTCCAAGAACGGTGCCCACTTCGGCGCAGGGCCTAGCTGAGGGATAAAATAGGTGTTGAGTTGGGTAGCCTCATTCGCGGAGAGGAGGATCCCTGTGCCAGGTATGTGGGTGACGTGGTTTGTGTCTGATGAAGGAGTCAAAGAGAGGAAGTTCGTAGAGGGCTAGAGACAAAGAACAAAAAACTATTATCAGTGTCATGTTTTCATTTTGCGTTCGCATTATGGTGCCTTACATCGTCGCGGTCCCATATCTTGACGACCTTTTTATCTGCGCTCATAACAAGACCATCACCAGCCATCCTCGAAGCAGCAGTGCCACTGCCAGCTGTTATCCATTCAAGAGAACGGACGGGCAATCCATAACCTTGGTCTTTGAGCCCGAAGTGTTTGTTCGTTCGTACATCGTATAGGAGCGTATGTCCTGTCGACGTACCGACCGCGTAAGTAAGCCCGTCGGAGCGGGATGCAAGTGCTGTTACGCTGAGATTCGGAATAGATCCTGGCAGCAGCGTTGAGGATAGGGGTGGTGGGACGAGCTGAGAGTAAGGGAGCCGGAGAATACCGATAGCAGTGCGAGACCGGGGGTCGTAGAAGTGTACAGAGCCGCTTGCTCCGTCTATACCGAATGCGAGCAATTGGTGAGCAGGATTGATGTCCACGCAATTGACGCCGTTTATCTCGTCACCATCACGGTCGTCGTCGGAGAGTTCAATCGGTTTCATAAATCTGCCTTCGGAAAGGTTCAACCTGAATACTTCGTTTCCTGTGGCACCGACATAGGCGTCGCAGCTGGGAAAGTGATAAGCCAGGCTGCGTCCGAACCGCGGTATACGGGTACGGTAGTGGAATCCGCCTTGGGTGTGTAGCTCAAGGGAACGGTCATTTTGGAGATGGATAGATTTTGTCCAGTCGTCTGAGAGCATCTACCATAACAGAGCAATCTAGATCAGCGACCCCGAAGGCAAAAGCAGGAGAGGCAGACTCACTCACAACAAAATCAACGCCTTCAGCGTCGGTGTGCCTCTCGAACTTCATCGATAACTCTTCAAGGTCCCATACTCTCATTTGTGGTTTGTACGTTCCTATCCCCACCGCACTCTTTCCGTCTCTGGTCACTTTGATCTTGTTACATGCCTCGGGGAACTCGAATCCCTGTATGAGTTCAATCTGCGACTCGACGGTTTCACGAGTGACACGCTTCTTCGAGCGCTGAGAACATTTCTTGATGGTGAGCCAGGATGGCAAAGCAGACGACGAGCCGGCGGTGGGACCGTTGACGGTGTAGATTTTAACAGAGGAAGGGTCGAGGGAAGCTGCTGCGACCATTTTGGTTGATTATTGGACAATGTTTGGGAATAAACCCAGCCCTTAGATGTTCGATATCTGGATTCGCCGGTGGAGAATGAAGGTTTGATAGTCAAACTCAGGCAGAGAAAGGGCCTGTAATCTGGAGGACGGCAGTCCAGGAAGACAGAAAAATATTGATCGCAGATCACATGCAGCCCAACATCCTCGGCAACGTCGGATGAGGGCGCTCGCTCACTCTGACAATTGCCCCTCAGTGGTCCCAACTTCTAGTAAATCGACTTTGCGCATTCTTATTTATAGCCTTTGCGAATGCTAACTCAGCCGTAGGTGTTACCTAGAAGGTGGTAGGAAGACGCGCTGTAGACAGGAACTAGAGTGTACAGAAAAGAGATATCATTCTTCAACTAGCAGAATCACAAAGCGTCTGTAGATAGTGAACGAATCTCTTCAGGGGAGAAAAAGAAAAGCGAAGAAGACGGCACGACGAGGGTTGGACGATAGATATGAAGTATGCTAGTAGCCCGGGCGGGTACAAAGGGCGGAATGACCAGGACGGATGAAAAGAGGCGCCATTAACGAGCACCACCGCTCACATATCGAGGCTACTTGTTCAAAATTGAAAGGAGAAAAAGAAAGAGAAGATGGGCCTGAAGGCGGTGTGTGCGTGCCTCAATCCTTGAATGCCTTGCGAGGCTGTGAACGTAACGCTGAGCAGCGCTCAGTAGTTTTTCTTCTTCTCGTCGACTGATAGACCTCCTGGGCCCATGTTGACAAGAAGGATCAAACCTCCAACGATAGCTAATGAACAAAGACGATTTAGCGATATAGTATTACACCTGGAGGGAGATGTGCAAACTCACATAATGTCTGGAAGAAGTCATACTTCAAGAAGTCTCTCGTCGGGTGGTTTGCGTGTACCGCCCACCAGTTATTGGCGAACACGTTGAAGACACTGAGTACGATAACCAGGAAGGCGGCGGACCATTTCGCCTTGAAGCCAATAGCTACCATGACACATGCTGCGAGACCGATGATGGAAACGAAGACACGGGCAATGGACCAGGTGCCTTGGATGATGAACCCGAGGAAGAGGAAGATCAGGAGCACACGACCTGCAAGGAGGAAGCTGAAAATAAAAAGTAAAGGTATCAGAATATCGTTCCACGGTGCAGCTTCATGACGAAACGCAATCAACAATACTTACTACTTCTTTCTGTCGGTCTCGCTAATGCTTGGAATACCAGCGAACGTCTTCTTTCGGCTCAACATGGAGTCGCTGAAAACCATGAACAAGCCACCGATGACACTCAGGTTTCTCAGGAAGAAAGAAAGGTCGAAGATAAGTCCATAACCGAAACCCTGAATGACGACGACGCCTAAGAGACCAAAAACGGCGTATTCGGTGTGACGTTTAGTGATAACAGCGCCTGAGGCTACGAGCATAGTCTGAAGAAGGTATGTTAGCTCATGCACGCGCACCCAGTCCAAAACTTACGATGACGTTCAGAATGAGGAAGATGTGTGAGATTCCCCATGGGAACTTCCTGTGACTGTTAAAACACAAAGCAGATAATCAGCTTTCCATTTCTTTTGCTCAAGACGAGGAAGTAGTATTTACTGTTGCAGATACCAGACCTGATCCGACCACTGCGTCACAATTCTCAACGCGTCTTCCAAAAAGGTCACCACGATCAAAAACCTTCCCAATGCCGGCAAATGCGGCTTCAAGGGCTGCGTCCAGATCTCCACGTTGTCTTCTACCGTCTTTCCAATTTGGCGGATCTTCTCGAGAGGATCATCTGGGTTGGCGGTGCGATAGCCTGTGGTGTGAGAGCGCGAGTTGGAGAGTCCATGAGGGTCTGGAGTGTATGAAGGTGAACCGGTAGGACGGGCAATGGATATGCGAGAAGACATGATAGGCCTGCTTTAACAAAGAGAAGACGTATCCTCAGGAGAATGAGGGACGTGAGGAGAGGCCTTGAAGAGGATTGTTGAGGATGGGAGTCGAGGTTTGAGGAAAGGTTGCAGTCTCTGTCGACGTGGCGGAGGGCGCACCAGTCATGTGACCGGCCATCAGAATTTGATCTGATTTTCGGACTCGGTTCAACTTCAAGAGCGCTCTGCACTGTGTCATACTCCCTGCAAACAAAATCGTCTTGTCTTTTCTCTTCATCTTCGTTTATTTCCTGAATCACCTTGATTTCTCTCAGCTATGTCTACCAAATATTCAGCCTGATATATAGCCTATCACACTCGTGCCAGCCAGCGTCAACGTGTCGAGTTGAGAAACCTCTACAGATATGCTGTGTCAGGCGTCTGTACGCCTACGCAGGCTTGTTACGACCATCAGGCACATCACCAGGCTCTGCTCCCACTCTGAAGACTAAAGGGGGCCAATCCCGCCTGACGGAAGACTAGATGTCATCGCGGGGAGGCATCAAAAGCGACTTTGCGTACGCTCGGATCACAAATGGTCCGTAGAGTCTTCTTACTCTGTAATTTGCCCTTGCGCTGATGAAAGCACTAATGCAGCTGGAGATATCGGCTCCCACAACGTGAATATCACCACAGGTTCGCTCGCCCATGCTGATTTCTCTAGTCCTTTCTCATCTATTTCGGCATCAATAGATCCACTAGCAAGACTTGTAGCTCCAGTGGGAGTTTCTTGGAACCCAAAGCGTTGTTGTTTAGAGAATACGCGAATCGTCTTGGTGAACGATATCGTGAGCCGCCTTCGAAATGATCCTAGCACGGAGGAAACACCGAGGATAGATATTCTTTGTGACGTCGCAGGTTCTGGGAAGACCACCATTGCACACACCATCGCAAACCGCTGCAATTCGGAGGGATTAACGGTCCTCTCATTCTTCTTCAGTCACCAGTCTACCGAGCAGAACCACAAGATAATAGCAGGTTTTGCACTCGATATCTGCGCAAAACATACCGAGATTCGAGAGGAAGTCGCAAGTCGGTTAGAGGAGTCGCCCTCGCTCGCTTCCGCCACTCTACCCCTCCAGTTTCAACGACTCATACTAGAACCAGCTCTCCTTTACCCGCCAAAAACACCCATCATCATCGTCATTGACGGTCTCGACGAAGCTTTCCTCGATGATACAGGAGAGGATTTAATAGGATTATTGGGGGACGACTTTGCGAATCTCCCTCCGTCATTCAGGATGTTTCTGACCACGCGCGCCCACCCTTCAGTAAACGAGCTCTACGATCTTCCATACGTCACTATCCACAACATCGACATCACCTCCAGGGCTAATATTGATGATATCGCAAAATACAGTCAATACCTGTTTGGAAGCATAGGAAAGCGGAAGAGACTGGGAGGTACTTGGGCTGACCCTCTTTACGAGGAGTTTCTTGCTATCGCAGGCGGGCTTTTCCTATGGGTCTTTGTCGTCTGCGACTACATAGGCAGAAGCCCCAATCCGACTGCTCGCCTGAAAGAGTTGCTGACGAAGGAGCTTAGACTAGGAAAAGGGTTGAAAGCGGAGGCTAAGATGGACCAACTTTACAGCGTCATCTTGCAGGGGTGCGACTGGGATGACCCAGACGTCAAGACATCCTACGAGCTTCTCGTCGGGGCACTCGTCGTAGCTAAAACCCCGCTGTCACTAAGCACTTTGCAATCCTTCCACCACGCAGAGATTACCTTTCCCATTACAAATGCTCTTGAGCCATTCAGGGCCCTTCTCTCTAGAGCGGACTCTATCGATCTCGATCAACAAGTCCACATCATTCATCTCTCATTCCTCGAATTCATCACGCAACGACTCCCAGCAGACCACCCTCACCACTTGGAGGAAACAGTCCATCATAATCGGTTAGGCCGTATTTGTCTTGAGATCCTAAAGACGGGACTTTCCAATGATGTTCCAGGAGCAGGCTTTCTGCAGGCTATCGATAAAGATGGCGAGTTTGAATATCCCGGAATCCCGTACAAGAAACCCAGGATTGACCCACCTGTGGCTTATTCAGCGACCTATTGGATGGCTCATGTCCATGATGGTGACGCCTGGAAGGACCTGTCGAATCTGATCCGAGAAACATTTTCGGAGAGTCCCTCTGTACAGCTCTGGTTAGAGGTCATGGTCATGGTGGGACAATACCAACCGACGAAGGAGTGGATAGAACAAACTCTTGTGAGTTTGCCAGCGTTCTGTTGTCTCATTCTCTCCGATACTTAATTCCATTCCAGGCGGGAATCTGTGATGCAACGCCTGAGGATTCACTAGAGGGCACTGTGCGCATCCTCTCATCCCTCTCTCGGCATCTGGAGTACGCTGACCGCCGAGAAGAAGTACTCCTGGTAAATCGAGACCGTGTGTATGCTTGCCGTTCACTATCAGCCACCGACCCCGTCTGCGCCACGTTCAAGGACAGCCTAGCCCTGTCACTCAACGCTCTATCGGATGGGCTTTCTGCCCTTGGTCAACACGAGGAAGCTCTCTTAGCTGTAGAGGAATCAGTGGGCCTGCGTCGCTCATTAGCCGCTTATGATTCTGCGACCCTCAACTGCGATCTGATTACATCGCTTGATCATTTGTCCGGCAAACTGACAGACCTTGGTCGTCTTGAAGATGCACTAGCAATCAGTCAAGAGGCCGTTGAACTCTGTCGGTCACTTGTCGCGGTCGTCACGGCTCTTCTAGAATCTAGTCTTCAGATCTCAGTCGACCAGTTAGCAGATGCACTCCGCAGACTAGATTCCCAACAGGACTCACTCGGCCCCCACACAGCGCTCGTTGAGAAACACGCCGAATTTAGTCGCGAGTTAGCCAAAATTCTCAGAAATCACTCAACTATCACGTCGAAACTTGGCAAAAAGGAGGAATCTCTCACTGCCATCCAGGAATCGATACAAATTCATCGCTCGTTGATCAGCGACCAGCCTGACTGTTTTGATCCTGGCCTTGCCATCTCGTTGAACAATCTTTCAAACAGATTTCATGAGATGGGGCATCAAGAAGAGGAGCTTGCAGCGACTCAAGAAGCCGTACATCTTCTTCGCTCACTAGCAAGTCATAAGCCCTCGGCTTTCAAAGTCAAACTCGCATCTACCCTGAGCAACCTATCAGGAACCCTTTCTGATCTCGGATATAGAGAGGAGTCGCTTGAAGCAACTCGAGAAGCTGTAGAGCTACAACGCGCGTTGGCTGCAGAGAGACCTGGCACGTTTGACGCCGACTTGGCCAAATCACTCGGAAATCTATCCGGTACTTTGTCCGAGATCGGGCATAGAGAAGAAGCGTACGCGGCTGCTCAGGAAGCTGTAGGCATATACCGCGCGCTCTCTACTACCCGGCCTGCCGTGTTCGCCCATGAACTGGCAGTTTCTCTCAATAAATTCTCGGACAGAGCTGCTGAAACAGGTCGTCGAGAAGAGGCCTTAGCGATCATTCAAGAGGCTGTAGGATTACATCGCTCTCTAGCGGCACGCAATCCCGCAGTATTCCTTCCTGCTCTCTCGAGTTCGCTCAACAACTTAGCAAGACGGTTGTCTGATTCTGGGCTAGCAAGAGATGCTATGGTGGCTATACGGGAAGCCGTCCAATTGGACCAGTCCTTATTTTCTCAAAATCCTGCAGCGTTCCGCACGACTCTAGCAGACTCGCTACATAACCTTTCCGTTTTCCTTCTTGAATCTGGCTGCGGGGAGGAGAGCCTCGCTGCCATCCAGAAAGCGGTTGAGCTACGCCGTTCACTATCTACTCAGGAAGGGCAAGCTGTTCACGAAACTAATTTTGTCAGTTCACTAGATCGTCTGGCAACCACGTTACATCAGCTCGATTGTCCAGACCAGGCTCTTGCAGCCACTCAAGAAGCTATCGACCTCCGTCGCTCCCTAGCCTCCACAGGGCGTCTTCAGCACAAACACGACCTAGCCAGCGCAATCAACGATGTCTCAAGCAAGTATGTCAAGCTCGGTCGCAGCTCAGAAGCCGCTGCGGCTATCCAAGAAGCTGTCGATCTATACCGCCCGTTAGCCGTCCACAATCCGGCGAAGTTCAACCCAGAGCTAGCCACCTCCCTCCTCAATCTCTCGATCCGACTATGGGAGATTGAAAACCGAGGAGAAAGCCTCGCTGCTGCCCAAGAATCTGCCGAGTTATTTTCTTTGTTAGCTGCAGATGGCTCTGCTCTTTTCAGCTCCGGTCTCGTTATCGCTCTTGGCACACTGTCAGATAGACTCTACGCAATGGATCATAGAGAAGAGTCTCTTGTGGTCACACGACGAGTAGTCAAGCTCAATCGCTCGCAATTTCTCGACGATCCTTCAACGCCCAGGTTCAGCGCTAGTTTAGCTAGCTCGTTGTACGATCTGTCAAACCGTGCCGCTGAGCGAGGGAACCCAGAGGAAGCCTTATCAGCAATTGAGGAGTCCGTGGAGCAGTATCGCATCTTGTCCAATCGATTCCCCTCTGAGTTTGATTCTGACTTAGCCAGAGCCTTGATCATTCTTTCAGCAAGACTGTCCGCACTAGGACGCGCGCAAGAGGGACTTGAAGCTACCAGAGAAGCCGTAAAACTGCGACGCTCGTTAGTTGCGGCTGGTGGGCAGGATTATACTCCAGACTTAGCCGAGTCACTCAACAACCTTGGAGTTTTCTTGTTCACTCTAGGTGACGCAGAGGGTGCCGTGACAGCTGTCCGAGAATCTGTAAACCTCATACGGCCTTACGCCGCGAAGAGCTCGGGTGTGTATAGAGTGAGGCTAATGGGGTCGTTAAACGGGTTAGGAGCGTGCCTTACTCGGCTTGGGAGGGTACAGGAATCAGGCGAAGTTAAGGCCGAATTAGAGTCTCTCTCGTAGGAAGCCCACTACGCCGAATTCTGCAGAACCTCACACAAATCATAGGGAACATTTAAAACAGAATACATAGAGGTGTTCTGACGACGAATCTTTGTACTCGCTGTAGAACGGAATTGTACAATAGGAATGCAGGGTACACGAGTCCCATGGTTGTATACATTACGAGCCCGTAGTCGACCACTCAGAAGAAAACAAAACATAAAAGATCTGAAGAGCTTGTGAGAGTGAGAGGCACAGCAGCAGGATCAAGAAGAGAGCTGTGTGTGGACAACGATTCAGGTAGAGTCAAGTATAATCCATTAGATAGAAGAATTGCGAGGTGACGTTCAAGTGATCGCCGTCCTGAAGGTGTCGGCCACCGATCATTTTCAGTACAAAGCTGCTACTGTATAACTAGGCCATTTTATCTCCCGTAGGCGATAATCCTCACAGACTAGTCGTATACTGCATCCACATCACCTGCCTTCCCTAGGAACGCTCCACCCTACGTTCAAAATCAGATTATCATACCCCATACCGTTCACCTTCTCCATCGCCTTCTTCGCGCACTCCCTATCCTCGAAACTGACGAACGCGAACCCTTTACCAGCACCCGTCTCTCTGTCACGACCGACGTAGACACGAGCAACACGTCCGAAACGGGAGAAGAGGTCTCGGAGATCTTGTTCCTGTTTTTTTCGAGGTGAGGTGAAGTGAGTCCGATTTTGTTGGAGAAGGGAGAGAAAGAGAGATGGTACTGACAGCTGTATCCTCGCTGACGTTCGTAACCCTCAGTGTTGGTAGGTCTGCACCGCTTCTACCACCGCTGCCGGCGACAACACTCGCTCCTGCACCAGCTCTCATGGACGGTGGTACGTATTTACCACCAGTACCGCCGGTACCGGGTCCAGAGGATGGACCGGACGATGCGGCGTTGGGGTTGAGCGAAGGAGGATCAGCGGAGTCTTCTTGTTCTGCGGGACCAAAGAGCTTAGTGGACAATACTTGACATTACTCACGAAGAGTCTACGCACCAGTGACATCCAGTCCAGCGAGAGTATCCTTGTACGGACACTTGGCAGTGAAATGGTCGCCTTTACAGAGTCTGCAAGTGACTTTGCCAGCGCCTGCTTTGGCAAGGTTGACTTTCATCGCTTGCTCGGGCGTTTGTTCTGGTTCAGAGGACTGTGGAAACGATTTCAGGAGGAGTCAACTAGCCCAATGGAGAGATCAAAGCACCGACCTTGTTTCCAACGCCCAGCCGCAGGACGACGCTCTCCCCAACTGTCGTCGTGGCCCTATCAGGACCAGGCTTGTTTCCCCTCTCACGACCGAACTTGGCCCATGCCTTGCGCTCTGCTACTGCGTGCTCGACGACGGATTTCTGCAGAGTCCGACGCGTGCGTTTTGTTACCTGCACGGCTGATGTGAGTCTGATAGGCCAGGGAAGTAACACTGGAATCACCTTGACTCTCTTGCCCTCATCATTAATGACATACTCCACGGTTGTCCTTATTCCGTTCTCATCAACTCTATCGTCGACCAGCTCGACGGGGGGCACTAAAGAAGGTGATGATTAGTCTGAAGGGTAGACTAATAGATTGCTAGAGTATGATTTAAGACAGTGGGCACATCACCACTATCATATCGCGGGCGAGAAGGTGGAGAAATTCACTTTCCCCACGATAGAGAATGAACAAGATTGAGA
This sequence comes from Agaricales sp. HM26-F1, assembly GCA_002718315.1. Taxonomy (NCBI): domain Eukaryota; kingdom Fungi; phylum Basidiomycota; class Agaricomycetes; order Agaricales; species Agaricales sp. HM26-F1. Next base: position 594,302 of record NIBX01000039.1, on the reverse strand, counting down.
AGAGCCAACCTACCAATGGAATCTAAGCCGCCTTCTTCACTATCATCGATCTCGTCAGCCCATGTTTTCTTCCTGTTGCCGGGTTTATTGTTTGTTGTTTGAGTCATTGAACCCATATACGAGTATTTTGAATAGAGGGAGAGCAGAATTCGGTGAGAAGAAAGAGCAACAGCAAGTCAGTCAGTGTATCCCAGGGAGTGGAAAACCAAGTAAAGACGAGCACAAGAAGATCAAAGGCCATGGGGAGAGAGAAAGCCAGTGTAAACAGAAGATAATAAGGGTGACACCCACATTGTCGAGGCCATGGTGGTAGTGAATGAGGATGTAACTCTGAGTTGTAAGGTGAGGAGGAGCTGATAGTCCAGAGATCAAGTTGAAGCAGATGAAAAGATGAGCAATGTGGCTGTGCTCACTCCTCCAGCCCTCAAACTCTTGGGCATTGCTTGGGCGCCGGTTCCGACAGTGACGAGTGATTTCTGCTCATCGACGACGACAGCGACGAGGACTGGGTTTCTTGCTTTCTCGACGTATTTGTAACCCGTTCTCCATCACAAAATCGCGCAGACTGAAAGCGTGAGAGCAGTAACTCACTGCACACCCCAAGGGTAGATCTCTACCACAGCCAAATCATGGCAGCACAGTCTGTCTCCTCTCCCTCCCAGCAGTCGATGTCCACGAACGCCCATCCGATCTCACCAACACAGGTACATCCAGCAAGCAAATGGCATACCATCCGCCCTTGGACGCCTCGTCTCTTCCTCACCCTCAAGGAGATCACCTCCGTCTCTGCGACATTCATACTTTCTTCATCTCTCTCCAGAAGAGGCGACGCGCAAGCGGATCTAGCAGTGAACAGGAGCACTGACGACGAGGACGATGAGGAGCTAGGGCTTAAGAACCCCATCGCGTCCGACGTCCCCGTCAGCCCCTCTCGATCTCAACCACCTTCCACCAACGCAAACTCAGCCTCAACCACCCAAACCCTCGCACATACTCTCTCCAAAGGCCTGAGTGTGACAGTTAACTCGATACCTACGCAACGTGTTCTTATACGGATAGACGATAAGAACGACGAGGCCGTTGTTATCGTGTTTGGCCTGATGCCCGGGAGAGAGTATGAGATTGAACTGGGTATTGTGCAGGATGCTGCTGCCGGTGAGAGTGAGACAGGTACGAGCGTCAGTGAGAGGGATCTTGAGGTCGATAGGACCGAAGGTACAGACGCGAATGTGAACGGAACTATCAGCCAACTGGTCCGAACGCGAGGTACATATAACTTCCTTTCTCAGTCTCAGTGACAATCCAGTAACAATCTTGTCGAGTACAGAACAAGAAGGCAGCGCAGATTCTGAAGACAGCAATACAACGCTATCCGCCTCTTCTCCTTCCACCTCCCCCTCTCCCACTTTACCTTCCACTCCTCCCGAGTCCTCTCCCATCACCACAGGTTCCTCTCCTATCACCCACTCAACGCACTCCCACTCCCCAAATCCCACAGTCGAAGACCACCTAAACCATCTACACCATTCACTTTCTCTCTTAACGTCTGAGCATGATTCCCTCCTCGCCTCTCTTAAATCCACACGCCGCTCCTCTCAGCGCTCAGATAGCACCCTCCGCTCAGAAATCGATGTCCTCAACCGCACCAGCCAGAAACATAACCTGGCTGTGGCTAAATCGAGACAAAAGATCTTAGCGCTGGGCGAGAGCGTGCGACGGGCGAAGGAGAGGACAGACGAGGTCGAGGTGTTGATCGATGAGATCCAAGCGGAAACTGGTGCAAAGAGTGACACGAGCCTGGAGTCTCTGCGAAGAGAGAAAGAACGGGAAGAACGTGAGCTTCGTGAAGAAGTCGAACGTCAGGTTGAGGCATCCAGAAAGGAGAGGGAACTCCTTGAGAAGAAGGTCGAGGGCTTGAGAGGCGAACTTGCCAGCGTCGTCAAAGCCGTCGAGAGATTCACTGTCAAGAAAGAGAAGCTAGAAGGTAACCCGAGCGCGGGTGTCGGTGGTGTTCTCAACGAGCTAGAAGAACAAATCAAGGCCGTGGAAGAAGAGCTAGAGGCGGTCAGAGAAGAAGATGTCTGTATTTTTTTTCGCATTCAGCTACCCTCTCATCTTATCTTAAGTTTCTCCCTTTAGGACCCCTTTCACCAAACGCCTCAGACGCCACTTTGGTCACCTTCACGCTCTTCCCAAGCTGCAGTCCAAGCACAAGCTGCTCAATTACAGTCAAAGGCACAACCAGGATTGCATGCCCTCTCATCGAGCGCTTCAATCATCAACACTCCTCCCAGCTCATCCCATTCTGACCCAAGCTCATCATCAGCATCCAAGTACTCACCCACGCTCCCGGCTAACTCATTTAACAATACGACGACGACGACAACGACGCCGTTTTCGTCACCACCACACATATTCTCACCATCCCTCTTCTCACAGAGCCAATCCACGTCGAGTACGTCATCTGCAAACATGAACACGAGCCTCTCAAGCCGTGCAATGCCATTCGAGCCTCGTACACCCGGAACTGCCTCTCTCTCTAGTGCACCTGTCTCCCGGAACAACACCTTATCTGGGCCTCACTCACTCTCACCATCGTCTCATAGCCTCTCCCAGTCGCTAACACACTCACTCTCCCAATCCTCATCATCCCACGGCTCGAACGCCCATTCACCATCGTACTCGCTCCCACAATCCATCTCCCATCACGGGTTTAGTCATTCAACGCATTCGAGATCCAATACCAATCCTAATGGTACACCCGGCGGTAGCAGTATCGTTTCGGCCAGTAATAGCTTGGGCTCCATGGGGCCGCCTCCTGGCATGGGTTTGAGTACTACTTCGAACGGGTCTTCTCCCAGTGCTGGCACGAGCAACGGTGCTGGGAAGAGTGGGAGCGCGGGTCCGGGTGTTGTAGGTTCCTCTAGACCACGGAGCATCAAATCTGGTTTTGGGGGTGTCGTGGGAGACGGGAGGTGGTGATTTAGGCAGAGTGCCAGCTAATCCAGCCTTGATGGGTGCTTCAGGTTGATCTAGGGTACTTACGGTTGTAACACGGAATGTACTAGTAGATCGAAGGATTCGATTATACAGTATATGTGGTCTATAGTACCTACAATCAGTACGCTTCCTTTCGCAGAATGTTGAAGCAACAGGGTCAATACCGATTGGCCTATTTCCCTCCAGCCTTGCAGATCATTCGAGTAGCCCTTTCTCTCTTCCTTTGCGCATACCTTATGCCCGAGGTTCTCTCCTGGAGAATTACCAAGTTTAGTAGTCCTTCATGATGTATGTATGCACTGGAAGTTACAACAACTTCAGGACTTGAAGCTTACTGTAAAGCCGGAAGTTTCTCCTCATCCAGGATCCTTGCCGCCTTCGGCCGAAGCGGCCGAAATACCCCCAAATAGAGCGTTCATGCCACAAGCTTTCACTTTGTTCCCATCATCTTCACCTGGTTCTTTCGTGGTACTTACATTATCGCGCTCGTCTCTCTCATCGTTTCACGCCCATATGCATCATCAAGCATCTCCCTATATCTCTGACATCACCGCGTAAAGTCCGCGTCGGTCTCCAACGCTCTCACACCGTGAAAGCCTGTCTATAAGGACTGTAATTGGGAGTTCTTCCCATCATCACCATACGATTGCTACCTGGACTACTACCTAGCAACTCTGCGTCTCAGATTCAAGGTGATCAGAGCTAAAGGGCCCGAACGAATTCCCAGAAATGCCATGCGTGCGAAGAATTTTGTGCACATTCATATCGCATACTCAGAACTCTACTACATGCTGATGACGATCATGTAGAGATATGGTTCGTACAGTTAGGTTCATGATGAACGCGTTTCTAAGCTACCCCTCCTCAACGCGTGCCTGCTATGAGTGGTATATGTATACCTCTGCTGTGAAAGGATAGAAGCGAACTTCTTGTGGTCGTTCAAGACTTCTTCCCACTCGAGTGAGGGACTCGTTTGAGCAGGAGCTTTCGAGATCTTGGTTTCGATATCTTGGATCGGCCTCTCTTCAACCCCCCAACTCGCTGGCGATGTCATCTTCAGATCAAGCTGCCTCCACAACTAGCACCGACAACAACGATAGCAAGAGGCTACCCGTTGTGATCGACGACACGCTCACCAACTTAACCAGCTCAGATCTCTCCTCGGGAAACTCTTACGGGTTCACCTTCAGCACGAACTTCACCAGGCCCGCTTCATCGTCAGATGATTTTGTTCCTACGACGGGATGTACGAACGGTTGTAGAGGTGCGGAGTTCGAGTTGACATTCGTAGGTATATAGACCTACTACACGCTTCTACGGGTCTGAGAACACACGCTGATTCATTGACGCTACACGTTGGTTTTCCCCGATAGGCATATCCGTGGAGATTGCAGGAACGATCGTCTGTGACGATCCCTGTACTTTTCTCGTCTCTATCGACGATGGTCCGGCACAGCTCACCAAGATAGGTGTTACAGGACGAACACTATACACAGTTGATGAAGCTGCTCTCAGCGCCACTCCAACCATCTCTGGATCGGGTCTTACTAGTGCCAGCAGTGTCAGTTCTACTTCTGCCTCTCAACCCACATCTACCTCTAGTGGTGGCGACGGCGGGACCATCACGAACAACATCATAAACAACAATAACGGAGGAGATGGAGGGAACATCACCAATAATATCACCAACAACAACGGTGATAGCGGAAGCGGGGACGGGGGAAGCATCACGAACAACATCATCAACAATAACTTCGATGTCACTGCTATCACTCTGTCGGAAGTGGCTTCGCTGAATCATACGCTCCATTTTTCGAAATTCACAGGGGTGCAGTCGCTCACTGTCGATTGCGCGTTCGTTAGCCTCCCTCTCGCCGATTCAGATGTCGATGTAAACAGATTGCAGTCTAGTTTCCACCTCCCTGACGATTCGGCGTCGTCCTCAGGATTGGTCGCGTTTATGAACTATTCTGATACAAGGCAGAATACCGTGAGCAGCATGGACTCCAGCTCGGGAAATGTGCAACCGGGGTTCGTTTACGAGGGAACGTGGAGAGAGTCTGGGCTAGATGAGTATATACCTGGGAGACCTGTGTATATCCCCTCCGGAGACCAGGCGTCGTTTGAGACAGTGTTCATAGGTTTGTCGTTCCCCGCAGAGACTGCGTATGACCAGATCATCGTTGGGCTCACCTCTTTACTAACAGGAAGATCATTCCAGCTCCTTACTGGCCTTCCAGACTTCGACAACTCCTCGTCGATAACTATCACCCTCGACTCCTCACTGATTCGGAGTAGTCCAACGATCGATCTCACAAAACCTCTGGGCAACTCAAATCTGGGCAGTCTATCGATAATGGACTGGTACTGGGTCTTCTACGAAGCCCGAGACTTACCCCAGCGGAATGGGACAAACATTCATGTGGTCAACGTGACGCTCCATTCGATGAAGGGTGATCTGCCGTTCCTGTTCGGTGGTATGTTGTACGAGCCTGGTATATCAGAGATGCAAAAAACTGTCAGTAACCCCGACCCCGGGTCGTCTGGTCCGCCTGCTAGTAATACTGGGTCGAAAGGTCTGGAAGGGAAGACTATAGCCGGTATAGTGGTAGGTGTGATTGTATTTTTGGTGCTGATTGGCCTGTGTGTCGCTTGGTGGTGGAGGCGAAATCGATCTCGGAGGCAAGGCATCGACAGGGATCTGGACAGGCGGCCGCAAGGAGAAGGTAAAAGCTTTGCTTTCACAGGCTGCATTATTCCAGAGACAGATGCTAAGCATAATCCTTAGGAATCTCAGGACGAGATGACCCAGAACTACGGACTACAGCAGAGCCATACCACAAGGGATACTGCACATCCGGGTCAGATCCAGAGTCTCTTCCAGGCAACCGTTCTCCTCCTAAGCCCGTACAAACACTCGGAGGTGTAGGCAGGAGCGTCGACCCCCCAGAGCCCGAGGCAGTACAATCCAACTCCTTATCAATCCCTCCCAGCTTCCACTCCAGATTCAGTCATAGTACCACTAGTGGTGGTGACACGGATACGATTGAAGGGTTGAGAAGGACTGTATTGGCTATGCAGGCGCAGATTGAAGGAATAGCTAGCAACAGCCTCAGGAACCCTGAGCCACGACCTGTGGAGGGAAGGGACGATTCCAGCATAGCTCCGCCTTCATATTACGCTTAGTCTGTACCTATAGCAGTGAGCCACGACAAGGACTTTAGTAGAGGAGATAATCGCATAAATATGTATTGGAGTATGCTTGCGTTTGTGATGACGTTTGTGATGACGCCCAATCTGGTCGTCGTATTTCCTTATTTGGTACACCCCAGACTGCATATATAATGCAATGTCGAACATGTACTAGTAGGTTTTGTATAATCTTCTGTCTCTCCTCCCCCTTCTACTGCATTCATCCCTTTAAATATTCCATCATGAGTCAATCCAACGTCGGTAACCGCCAGATCCACGAAGCTGCCGACCAGAGAAACCCCAGACGCGACGAGCGGGATAATCATCAGAGTTTGGATTCGAGTAGGCTCGATTCGACAAATATCTTTCGAGTAACAGGTGTGCTAAGAGGTGTAATATTGTAGAGGATCAGCAAACGATCGCCAATAAGCTGGCCAAGGAATCTGTAGTATGTGACCGTTTCTCGAATGCAATCATCCTCTCCTGATGGTTCTCACACCTTAGAGAGAAAAGACTGGAGACCAAGATAGCGTTGAGACGCAGCGTGTGAAGCAGGATCCTACTCTGCCTGTGAGTCAAAATTTCCCCGAACGAATATAGTTTCAAATCCAGGGCTAACCTTGGAACTTACGTATCTTCGCCTTACAGGCCAGAGCGCATGGCAACGAACCGTCTCGCGGAGCTCAGATCGATGCTCAGATCAGGGCGGAGGAGGAAGAGTACCTGGAGAACAAAGGAAAAGCATGAAAGTACATATCGATAGCGTCAAATAGAACTTTGCGGTTTTGTGTCTGTGTACTGTTATCACCAGCTAGCCTTCCACCGATCGCGTATTATTATTGCCAAGAGGGAATCGAACGATATCAAAGTATCGACCAATCATTTGTAACCAATGTACGACCGGTAATAGCGATCTCAACAGCATTGTGCGAGAGTCATAGCGTTGTCGTACGATAGTCTCTGCACAAAATTGAACTCGAAGCGGTGATGAAGGAGGCAAAGCAATTGCTGTAGTTGTGATGCAAAGCATCGACCTAGAAGTCCGAAGTCCATACGAATAGCGAAGTTGGTTTTCATTATTTGGATGAACCAGTTTGAAGAGACTGATGCCTGAAAGAACTCGTCGATCTGAACGAGCCGTTCGCGGTCGGAGAAAGAGGTCTACGAGGCACAGATCACTGATGTCGGCCACGCAGTGGCGGTGTTTCGGCGCTCCCACGAGGTCACGTGTAAAATTAAAGTGGTACGATTGCTTTGGCGGTCAAAAGCCGTATAGCAGCTACTTGGACCGAAACGACCATCATGGCCTCAGATTTCGCCGCCGAAGGCACTATCGACCCCATAAACCTCACTTTACCACCAGATATCGCTATGGACGACAACGATAACCAGCCAGATTGGTCACAGTTCACCAATATTCTCATGGACGATGCCTCAGCTTTCAAGTTTCCTCTAAACGATATCTCATCTATGCAAGAAGACTTCTTCGCGGGCATGGATTTCAATCCTGCTATTGACTCTGACGCTGCGAGTCTCAACTACAACACAACTCATGGCCTCGGAGGTTCTATTTTCACTGGAACGAACGACTATTCGGCGTTCACCAACACCAACTTCCCCTTCACTTTTCAGCAGACCCAGTTGACAACCCCGCATCCCAGGCGGCTCAGCATCACTTCATCATCCTCTTCTTCTGGAGGCTCGAATTCCTTATCTCCCATAATGCAGCCGTCGGCTACTCCAGTTGATACGGCCTCGCCTGCTTCTAGCTATGCATCCTCAGATCCGGCTGATGAACTCGCTCAGCGAGTTATACAATCGGCTGGTGTTATGCTTGCTGTTCCGAATCAACAGCCCCAACAAAGCCAGCATCACTTCTCTCCTGAGCGTAAGTTTTTTTACCTTCATGAATTCGGCGGTGCCTCATATACCTCTCGCAGTACTTGCTCATAATCAGCCCTCGTTCGATTGTAAGTGTTGTATCTCGTACTCTGAGGGCATGTATTCATGTTTCAACAGCTCTTTCTCATGATCAGCTCAAGGCTGCTGCTGTCGCCATCTCTGCCGCCGCTGCTTGTGCGGCAGCCCATCCAGTACAAGCATACCCAACACTGATTGCACCCTCTCCATCCACTGTCAAGTCCAGTCCATCACCTACTCCACCACCACCAGAAGCAGGTTCCTCGACTGCTGTCGCTCCAGGTGTCCGCCCCCGCACAAGCCACACGACCATAGAGCGTCGCTACCGCACCAACCTCAACACTCGTATCCAGAGTCTACGTCTCGTAGTCCCGGCCCTCCGTGTCCTAGACAAGAAGAAAACTTTCCCTGAAGACGTCGTAGACGACCGGGGCTTCGTGGATGGTGTCAAGGTCGCCCGCAAGTGCAGCAAAGCCAATGTGCTGGGCAAAGCTGAAGAGTACATCAGGGTACTGAAGCGGCGGGAACAGCGCCTGGTGACTGAGCACAATGGGCTCAAAGCTCTGATATCTGGCTTAGTAGGCGGGGCTGCTCTTCTCCGAGAGTGGGAGAAGGAGTGGAAAGCTAAATATGGTGGTAAGGAGAAGGATGAAATCGAGGGTCTTGGTACCCAGATGGAGGAAAGCGACGAGGAGGACGGAGACGGTGATGAAGATGACAGCGGGGGCGACGGTGAAGGCAGAAAGCGAAAGAAGCCTAAGATCGCTGCCCCCGCCCCCAGTTCTAAGAAGGAGCCCAGGCCAACCACCGCTGTGGATGGGCAGGTCGTACCTGAGAAGAGGAAACGAGGACGGCCACGGAAGGTCGTTGCAGATCCTCTTCCTATCAACCCACCGCCTATCATCAAGGCTGATCCTACTCCCCGACCGGCCCAGCAGTACCTCCTAGCTGTCTTTGCCCTCTTCTCCTTCTTCAACTCATCCCCATCCACCCTCTTCTCTTCTTCCAAACCCGAGCACGGTTCTCACACCGGTCATGTTCTCTCATCAGCCACGTCAAGTCCACATCTCAGCCCCAGTGGATGGTCCTCCTTCATCCAATCCTTCCATCTCCTCGTCTCTCTCCTCGTCTTTGCCTCCATCGTCACTCCCTGGGTTTTACCATCTTCATTGACCAAGTCAAACGACAGTCTTCTGCGAACGGTATTGTCCCTCGTCGCTCCCGGGCAATCGGATTCCTCAGAATCCCAGTCCGCCCAGCGTGTCAACTCCGCTCCGCCACCTGCTAAACGCTCTCGTGCTGCCTTACTAGCAGCCCTCACGCCGACCAGACGTGGTTCTCCTGACGAGGAGGATGCGCTCAGACATGCGCTCGGCGCCGATCCTGGATTCTTCATCTGGAACTGGTCAAATATGCTGAAAGAAGCTGGTTTTGAGGGTCGTGGACTCGAACAGAGAGGCTGGGTCCGTTTAGGCGAGATTATATCTCTGCGTCGTAAGTGTCTTTCTCCCTTGACTGCACCATTCGCCGGAGCTGATGTATGTCTTTGTTTACATATAGGTTCTACATCTTTCTGCACCCGCCTCCAAACGTACTGGTGCATGTCCAAACACGTTCCCCAGTTCGGTGCATGCGTGTCAGATCTCGTCACTCTTGCCTTGGTCCTCTACCCTATTGCCCCAAGCCGTGCGAGAGGTATCTGGGCCCGAGCGCAGTCCAGAGCTCAAACCGGGGCTGTTCGTGCGTGCGAACGCCTCGCTGTGGAGAATCTCTCTCTGGGCGAAGCGGCCAGGATCTTGACCGAGCTCAAAGACACCGAAACTGACGTCTCCAAGAGCCCCGTGTTCGTCCTCGCGAGGAGGCTCGTCACCGAACGGCTTGAGAGGGTGTCCAAGGCGATGTTCGTATCCATGGTTCTTGGCGCGAACGAGTCGGATGAAGACGAGGCGGAGACGAGAGTCACTGTCGAGGCTGCCAAGTCTTTGGGTGGCGATATGGCAGAGATGGGAGACGCGCTGGAGCACGTATCAAGCGATACTACTCGTCGTCGTTCGTTCTCTGCGGTTTTACAACCGAGTGACGGAGACGCGCAGGCTTTGCTCAGCGCGCTGTTGATCTACAAACAGATCTTCCCGTCCTCTTCCCCGTCTTCCTCAGCATCCGGTCCCTCGATCATAGTAGAGGACCCGAAGGCACAACTCGAGCTACGTCGTATCCTAGACGAACCCGTGTTCGATTCTACCTCGACAAGCTCTGAGGAAGTGTTGAACGGGTTGGTGGAAGACGCTAGAGACAGAGCGGTCGATCTGTTGGTTGAGATGGAGAGGAAGGCGAGGTTTTGAAGCATGCAATGAAAGGAGGGGCCGTGTGCATTATGATCTTTGAACGTTTTGAACGGATGGTGTAGGTAGTAATGAGTATGCAGTATCTCTGATTTGACTTGCTCTCACGGAGTTGATGTTTTGATTTTTTTCTTGGTATTTTAGCTTTCACCTTTTTCCACTTATTCATATATCTATGCATAATATGGCCAAAGGCTACACACATGAGATCATGAGATAAGAGGCCTAGAATGGTAGAAAGTAGCGAACGTGGTACGGTAGAGACTTCCGAAATAATGAACGCAGAATGAAAGATAATGAAGTGGCGAACGTCGTGGTCTTGGCTCTCAGACTGAGAAAGAGGTACGTGACCAGCACAGCCTGAATGATAGCTAGGATCAACACTGTCTCTCGGTACTACCGCCATAGTTAATCCATACCGTCCCGAGGCCTAGATGCCCCCGTCTCGTTTTGTGGGATTTTGAATTACTTGGTTCTTGTTCTTCATCTGCTAGTTTTTGGCTGGAGTCAAGCTACAAATACAACCGAGTGCTTCGATAGTACTCCTCACCAAAGGTCCATCCTCTTCCGCTCCGGTCGCTTTTTACTGTAACCCATGATGATGCTACGCTAGTGGCTTCAGCCATTTATCCTGTGGTATTGAAGAGCAAACCCTGCAGGCGATGCGTATCTGGTGAACACTGCTTAAGTATATGTACTTATCCGTGCAGTTGGATACGGAGTTGATTGGCAGATCCCCGTGGGGGGATTCCTGACAATCATTTCTCGCTGTGTCGGCGCTCACCAGTCCTAGGTTCACGACCCGGTCTTGAGGCACCTACTCAGAAGCGCGGAAGCGATAGGGTTCAAAAGCACACTTGCCGTTTTTGTTCTTCACCACCAGCCTTATTTCACCCACGTTCAGGCACTTTGTGCTGGTATACTCCCTGACGATCTCTGCTAGCAATGTCCTCGCACTCTCCTCAGGATTTTGACCCAGTGCTAATGGTAGGACCGCTGATCGTCTGTGCGCAAGTCTCCATCTTGCTCAGTGGAGTCAACCTCGTACAATGTTTTACGTACTTTCGAACATTCCCTGCGGATTCTATCTGGACGAAAACTTGCGTACGTTTTTATCTCGCTGTTAGATATATTGACCTGCAATTTATCTGATCGACTTTGCAACTTGTTGTAGGTCGCAGCTGTAGCGTGAGCCTGGACATTCTATCAAGCTGCAGGATCGCTAACCCGATGGTTCTTCAAATCTCGCTTCTAGTTTCACTGAAGTCACCCATTTTATCGTGCTCACGATGCTACTCTATCTGCAACTCTCTACTCACTGGGGAGATTCATCAATCTTCACTTGGTTTCCTCCGCATTACGCAGTTCTCTGCTTTAACACTTCCTTGGCGCATGCTGCTGTGCAGGTCTGGTTCAGCGTTCTACCAAGCTCCATCCTCCCTCATATAGGCGATCTTTTCTCTTTAGAGCATGTTCATCTACCGAGTCAAAGTGATGACACAAAGTCCCTTCCTCTGGCTCTCTGCAACTCTCCTCCTTGGGAGCCTGACCCTTGGCCTCTCTGTTTTGGGCATCGTCACTGCTGCTGGGATCGCCTCGACTTTCAGTTCCCTGGATGTATGGTTTCCTCTGGTAGCTACACTCCCAATCGTAGGCGCGGCTGGAGACATCCTGGTCGCTTCTTCTTTAGGATATTGTCTGTGGAAGCACAGGGCGAGCGCAATCTCGAGGTGAGCCTCTACAGCTGGTATAACGGGCCTCAGTCGAATACCTCTGAACATGCCTCTGAACATGGTCCTCTTCGAAAAGTCGCCAGAGTATAGTCACTCGGCTACTGATTTGTGTCATTCGTGAGCTTCCCGCCTTTTCTTACCCGAGCATCACATCAAAGCCTCATTGCTTGCCGTACAGAGACTGGATTGTTGACGAGGTTAGGAACACTCTAAAACTTGGCGTCTTTTCTAGTTACTGAAACCAATGCGCTGATAACACAGCCTGTCGTCTCTAGCTTATATGTTACTGGTTCGTATCCCAATTCATCCGTTTTCCGATGCTCTATTGACTTCTCTGTCAAGGTGGTAGCCTACGAACGAACTTGTAAATTGACTATTTTTCAGGCAATCTCAGCAACGGTTCTAATTTTATCAAATTCACAGCGTTGTGGCCAGCATTCAGTTTCATCGTTCCCCGTAGTACGTATTTTTCTTCCCGTTTTCCCTCCGCCTTTCTCTCATCTCACTCCGGATGAACAGTTTACGCTCTCTCTCTCACAACATCCCTCAACCACCGAGAGACTCTGCGACAAAAGTCCGATTCCGCGATCCAGTATACTCTTTGGTCTATGACCACGACTCCTTCGGGAGACGTCGTCTTTGCTCCGTCAACCACGACAGGCATCAGCGTGCATGTTTCAATCGAGACGGATTCCCAGTCTGTTTCCAGCGGGTCTGAGTCCGGCACTGGAACGATGGGTAGGACCTCGGTATCTCAGTTCTTTGGGGGCATCGGGAAAGAAATACGGTATGACGTCGACCTTGAGAAGGGGGCTGTCCCCACTCGAGTTACCCAGATAACAAGGTAACTGGTGCTCGCAGCAACCCATTCATTACCCGGCGCTGCGCGCTGGACATACACGGTAAACCCAGCTCAACGGCAATATTGAATATTAGTTTATCTCAACGCTGTGTTCCCTTCTCGTGTCTGATCCTTCTAAAGCATCTCAAACGGTCTCTGTGACATCGGCGTAGTATTACTGTTTTACAAGATGTACTATACATTCTGCCTATTGTACCTATTGTAAACTCGATTGTATGTATCAAACGTTCATTCATCTCAGCTCTTGAGCCCGCTCAGTTTTTGTTGCCTATCTGCTATCAAGCGTAGACCCGTGACCGGTCCCTCTGTGAGAGGCACGCGTTTTTCCCGAAGGGCCTCGACAGAGGGACCGGTCGAACTCAGCTGTGGCGCTGCGGGCGACATTGAACTTTTCTCTAATGATGTCATTTCTCCTTTTTCGTTTCGTCCGTTTATATCTTTTGGGGGGCGCTTGGCAACACTCCTCAACTCCTTCGTACTGCAGGCTGCAGCTCAGCTCTCCCAATGGCTTACCGTAGCAATATAATTCTTTACTCCTCCTCCCTTCTCGGCTTGCACTGGGCGACTCTGCGATCATGAACGAAACCTCTGCATGTGGCTACTTCGCTCTCGACGACCAGGAATCGTATCAGCGTTCTTCTGAGGCGTGCCAAATGGACATAAGCAGTGAACTTCTTGAGTTCAGTCTGTGTATGGAGCCCATTGCTATCCAATCAACCAAGAAGCGAGCACGTCCAAAGCCAGTTGAACCTCAGGTTGGTAACTGGGAAGAGAATCAGATCACCTTCAAGGTGACTAGTTTCCATGAGATCTCGGCGACTGAGTATCGCACTATCTCGGTCAACTCTCCAGCAATACGAACTGACTCCAACGCTCATTTCGTCCCAACTGCTAACTCAACTGAGTGCCGCCAGGATCTCACTGATGAGCCCTCTATTGGTTCAACTCATGCAGTCGAGGACGTTTTCTTCGAGCCGCCACACAAACGACTGCGAATGCAGACTGAGAATGCAAGCTATACCATATCCACAGCTGCTCTAGACTCGCTTGGAGGCCTTGACGAGACTTCTGGCTGTCCTCTGTCCCCAGATTACTCAAGACGACAGCCACTGGATATTACTGCATCAACGCCAGCTGCTACTTCAAGTTCTCGCCGTTCTCTCGCAAACACAATGGGATCCTCATCCTCTGCTCTTTCTCTGATCTCTCCTGTGACCTCAAGGCCAAACTCCATCAATTCATCAAGCTCGTACACTCCTCACAGGTTACTTGCGATACCTACTGAGGTAGAGCCATCCCAACGACCTCGCAAGAAGGTGCCGAAGATTACTGTGCCGAGGAAATCAGAGGCGGTCAAGAAGTCCGAGACGATGCTTCAGCATTTCAGAGATGAGGGCTTGGGGATACTGGAGTTCTTCCTTCTCCTCCTTGACGAGGAGCACCAACAATTTGACCATATTCGGTCTACATTCTACCGTTCTGATTCAGGCCTACTAGATCAACTACTCAACCGCTTGACATCACATTCAAAGATTAGCAAACGCGTTAATCAGTGGATCAGCGAGAAGGCCGTCGACATTGTTTGTGACTTCGTCTCAAAGGAGATGAAGGACACCGCGTCTCTCATGTATCTCCCTGCTAACAAGCTCACCCCGGAACTAATCATGGATTGGGATCTTCATAATCATATCTCTGGTTTGGAGGAAAAGATGAAGGTCTGGAGCCGTGTCCTTGCTGCAGCGACAACTCGTCCTGGCTCCGAGAAAAACAAGATCCGTGATCCCGCAATTGTAGATTTCTTGATTTGCGTTCTCTATGTTCTCAGCACTCACTCATTCCAATATTAGGGAAAAGATGTGATCACTTACATGGTCCATAATCTGCGTTCTCAGAACGCAACTATTTTCTCCACGCCCTGGGCACTCTGTAATTACGGGCATGGTACTTCAAGAGCTCTCATCGACTGTTCCAACAAATTCGGCCTCTCAAGCGGCTTTGATACGACTCTTTCTGCAGTGACGACACTAGCATCATGCGAAGTTGCTGCAGGTCGTGAGATTGTTCTCAGCGGGCCTCATGCTATCGGTTACGACAACCTCAACCAGTCAACTTCGGACTGGGTCGAGCAGCGAGGCGATCTGACCATGTCAAAAATGCAGTCCGGCACTATGTCCATTATATACCAACTCGATAGCTCGATCGACCCTTCTACGATGAAGTTAGAACCATTGTTACAGAAACTTATTCAGGCACCAGATCTCTCAGTCTACGACATTATTCCTACCGAATTCCAGCTCAAGTGCTCCCGACATCAATTCGCCATCCACATCGTTGCATCTCTAATACAGCACTCTGAGCTGTTCTCAGTCTTCTCAGACGACCCAAAGCTTCAGCACCTTCCACGTTCTCCCCACTCCAGTGACCGAAAGACAAAATTCAGAATTCTCCGTGCCGTTCCAATCGAGGAAGCCTCAGTGGTCGGTAACATCAAAGTTCTTGAGAATGTTTATGAAGACCAACTTGGCCTTAATCAAGTACAGCTACAAGAACTGTCCCAATATGCCATTCCAGTGTACGCGGATCAACTGACCTCTACTCGCCTTCGCACTGTCCCTGTCTATCGTTGTGGAGACGTCAATCTTTTTCGATGCATGCTAATTTTCATCCCCGTCTTCGGTCCATTCCACCTCACTCTCAATCTAGCATGGTGTATACTCAAGGTCCATCGCCATAAGTTTGAACAAGACGGGAGCCTCGGCTTCTACTTTCAAGTGCTTGAGAAAACCCGCCTCCAGAACGACTCTCCTGACTATCGCACTTTACTCAAAGCGCTGGACCAGATCTTTGATGGTATCATGTTAGCTGCATGGCAGCGTATCTGTGGTTTTAGCTCTCTTTCGTCGTTCGCAGCCTCGAAGCCCTCGTCAGGTCTACTTTTTAAAAAGGCTACCGAGATTCTAGAAAACTATGCGACGACACGATGCAGCACTGACAAAACAACTGATGTTCAGCACGAGAACTTGTGTCTTCTTTTACGAGATCTTCTGATTGTGAAGGAGGCTACTTCTGCCATCTCCGCAGGCGACTTCATGCGAGTGGAAGACATTATACCAGAACTCTGCTGTATGTTTCGTGGAGCAGGATCAAACAACTACTCCACCGAGCTCCTTCACTGGCTTCATAATGTCAAGCATGTCTGGACCCCTGAATATACGTAGGAGTTCACTATTTCTCTAAATACAAGAACCTATTGCTCATTCTTACTGGCCAGGAAAATCATCCGCGATCACATCACGGTCAATCCTTCAGGTCGGGAAGGACACAATATGGGGGTAGATATGAATATCGAAGAGCATATAGGTTACTACAAGGTATGGGGCGGACATGGTATCATATGAAGAGGGGAATGTGGCTCAGGTCTAAGTTCTACCAACAGGAGTTGACTTCAGCAAAGGGAATGTTTGGTAACTGGGAGCATTTTGGTGATGTTTCTGCAGCTGTCCGACCACTTCAATCCATCAAGAAGCAGTTCACTCGAGCAGCAGGCGCAAGATATCAAGGAACGAACCATGCCAAAGCCGATGTATCAACAATGGTCTGGAAGATTGCAAACAAAGTGAGGGAAACCGATATATTGTGTTCAAAGCCAGATCGACCGTATGCATCAGAAGCAGTAACAACTTGCGACATCCTCACGTCCGGCTTCAACAAATTACAGGGTGGTTCAATAACGACATTCGGTAAGAAAATTAAAAAGTTTGCTGCAGTTGTCGCCATCTCGATGGATGGGAAGGCATACGATGGAGACATCCAACTACTAACGGACTTGGAGCAAGACGAAGTCGAACCGATGCCGGACAGCTTCAGACGTCCAGCCACTCAGACGGTAGAGGACGACTGAATAACATACACTGCATTCAGACTTTCCATTCCCAGAGGTTTGTCCAGGTCTTCGTGGCGTTTGCTCTGTGCAGATGGCATCCATGATAGATCTTGATAGACTGAATCGAGTCCGTGCAGGTCCGCCCATGTCCGTGAAGGTGTTTGTAGGTGATCTGCAAAAGCCCTTTCCAGGCAGTCTAAGCATTCATACCCGGACTTGGACAGACGTCGGTGCTCATGCAGGCACAGAGCCCGGGCAGGTCCGTGGTGGTCCATAAGCTAACCTGCACAGACCTCGACTAATCTAAGCAATCATCCCCTAACTCTTTGTGCAGGGGAGCGCTGAATGCAGTGATAGTTGGAGTTCGTCTCATGTTTAGTAAATTAATGTTATTCTATGTACAGTTCTCAATGGGTGTCAGCACTACCCTGTTCTGCCCACGATCTTGAATCCCCTGCGAGCTAATGCCAGAGGTCCAACTACCCATCATCTTGGTCGTCTTAGTCCAGAAGTCATCGTAACCACTCTCCGCCCTAATATCGTCACCTTGACCCAACTCTTTGTCAAAAGCGGTGATCACAGCACTGATAGGCTCAGCCCATCGCCTTTCCCACTCTTTGTTGGCCCCAACAAGTTTTGCTACCTCTGAACCACTTCGCAGCTTCCCCGGTAATGCCATTACTAGAGTCTTGATGGTCGCACCAGTGAGAATAAGATCAGGGATTCCGATCTTGAGTGGACTGGCTCGATACGTCGCGTCTCGCCATTGCTCAAGTTTCTTGGTTAGGGTTGGACGTTGGTCAGTCGGGCGATAGTGGCTACGAGGAACATCACGCTTGCTAGCTGATAGAGCGGATGTGAAGACTGGGCCTGGTAAATAATCTTGCAGCCTGAAGTTGGGTTCACAACGATCGCAGCAGAATGGGCCATCAAATGGAAGAGCTTGAAGATTGGTTAGTAGAGTAGACACAAAGAAATGAAAGGCTCTCACACTGAGAGAAGTCATCGCCATTGTAGCGAGTGAAGGCACGCCGTATGCACTCGTCTGACTGTACGAGAGAGGTCATGAAGTACGGCGAGCGTTCGCGGTCTTTAGACGACTTCTTGAGCAATGCTTGAGGTCGGTCCAAGTCCTTCTGATCTCCATAATGACTGTACGCTGAA
Source organism: Agaricales sp. HM26-F1 (assembly GCA_002718315.1). NCBI lineage: Eukaryota > Fungi > Basidiomycota > Agaricomycetes > Agaricales > Agaricales sp. HM26-F1. The sequence goes on along the minus strand of NIBX01000039.1, from coordinate 576,206 downwards.
GTATCGATCTCCCCCATCCAGGGCTCATAGAAAAAAATACCTAGTGCTTGAGATCCTGGTGTACGTCCTCCCCGACCTACTCGTTGCTGGGCATCAGCACCGCTGAGGCATGCTTCGGTGCAGACGATGTCTATTCCAGCATGATCAACACCCTATATATTAGGAGTATTGCAATGAGATGCCCAGTTATAAGAGGTTATCAGAGGAAGCTCACGGTGCCTTGTGCAGACGTAGCGACAAGAATTTTGATCTTACTGTTGGCTTGGCGAAAATCCTTGTTCACGCCATCGCGATACTCCTTTGACATCTCAGAGTGATAATGCTTGATCAGTCCTTGGTCTCTCCATTCATCAGGGAGCGTGCGTAGTGAGAGATACTGGGAGAGAGCAATAGTTTGCGTGCGGGAGGATACAAGAATAAGAACCTTTGGTTGTTTATGATAGCTGAAAGGCCGGGTCACAAAACATTCGTAATTTGCGAAATCTTGAAAGGAGCCAACGACACAATGGGTAGTATAGGCGATGTTGGTCCTATTGTTAGGATAGCGAATCAGCGAGGGGTTGGCCATCCCTACTGTTACCGTTGGCTCAATATATCTTGGAAGAGTTGCTGTGAACATAGCCCAGACGATTGTGGCGGGTATTTGAGCTCGGAGCGTATGTAATTTTCCCCAGGAAGAGCGGAAAGCGGGTATGCCGTGAAGATCTAGACCAGAGAAGGGAATAGTATGGCATTCGTCGACACAGATGCCCTTGACGCGCTTGTTGAAGCGTGAGTCGCGTATGAGCCATCCAAACTTTGACATGTGGCCCGACGTCTTGTCCTTGAAGAGTTGTTCGGCAGTGACGATTAGCAGCCTCGGCTTGTTGTCGTTTCCTGATTTTCCAGTGTCGTGGATATGGGTCTAGTAAGCAAGGTACTCAGTGGTTATCGAAAAGAGGATTTGCCGACTTAAACCTTCCACCATTCCTGATCCTTCGGTGTTTTCTCATTGATGATTTCCCCCTTGATACCATACTTTGCGTAACTCTCGAGCTATCCTCAGTATGCAGTGAACACCAAAGGATACCAAGTTCTGGGGGCCTTCAGAATGCTTACATGGGATTCCTGGATCGACTCAAGTGGGCAGATCTCTAGGAGAACATCACTGGGCTCCAGCATATGAGCCCATACAGCCAGAGGTAGGGTCTTGCCTGATCCTGTGGGCGAAACTACAACAGTATCGCGCTTGTGCTTAACTGCATCAAGCAAGCATCTCAGCTGCATTTCCCGAGGGTATTGCTTGTTCCCAGAGATGCGGTGTGTCACCAAACAACAAACGAACGCAAACGTGAGATCTTCCTTCTGCAACGTCGACAGAAATCCAAAGGGTAAAGTGCTGAGTGCGTCGAGGGGGTTTTCTTCAAGTAGTGCAGAGAATCTACAGTGAGCTTCAGTGTGAGAAGATTTCTTGAGAAGAGAGATCCATTTGGGCAGAGAATCTTCTGGCGATTGCATGTTAGGTACTGTAGAAAACGAGGAGCGTAGAGTCGTTCGCAAGCACAAAGAGTCCTGAGCTCCGCCGTCGGCAAAAAGCCGTGGCGAACGGCTGCCCCCCAAAAGATATAAACGGACGAAACGAAAAAGGAGAAATGACATCATTAGAGAAAAGTTCAATGTCGCCCGCAGCGCCACAGCTGAGTTCGACCGGTCCCTCTGTCGAGGCCCTTCGGGAAAAACGCGTGCCTCTCACAGGGGACCGGTCACGGGTCTATATCAAGCGGTACTCCAGGTGGATCAGGTGACCGTAAGCATCCACCAGCTTTCCACCAAACTTTTACTTGTAATTGGCTCATAGAGACTTTCTCACAAGAATGACCTCGCTCCTTTCTCGGTATCACGACACTCACGAACTCTCGTTCTGATATATATTCACAGTCGCGGCGCTCCCTGTTCTTCAAGGTACCTGGTCACATTTCGACAAACATGGGGCGGTCCTCTAAATCACCGCTATCTCTTGCTAATTTGCTCGCTCTTGCAGGTTTCCTGGCTAGCTTCAGTTTATTCGCTGCGGCAAGGATCAACTTGGGATTACTTGGGGTACAGCCTGGTCCAGCCATGACTGCCGTCGTTGCCGGTCTATCGAACGGACATCGTTCTGCCCATCTTCCGGATTTATATGAAGCTACTATAGAGGAACTGTCTGCAGGGTTGGATCTGGGCGACTTTACAAGCGTTGACTTGGTCAAGGTACGGGATTCCGCAGCGCTTTATACGACACTTGGATTGAGAATTTGTACTTCAGGCGTACTTCGCTCGCATCGAGGAAGTGAACCACCAAGGACCAGCCTTGAACGCTATCATTGAACTTAACCCTAGTGCATTGCAACAAGCAGCTGATTTAGACAAGGAAAGGATGGAGAAAGGACCCAGAGGACCACTGCACGGTATTCCTATCATCTTGAAGGATAATATCGCCACTTTGGCCACGGAGGGTAAGTTGTACACGCTCGTTATCGTTTCTCTCTTCTCATGCTGATCTAATTCAGGCATGAATACTACCGCAGGTGAATCCCAAGCATAGTATCTTGTGTCCATACCTCTCACCGGGAGATAGGCTCTTTTGCGCTTCTTGGTTCCGTCGTCCCTCGAGATGCCGGTGTCGCAGCTCGCCTACGTGCAGCCGGGGCTATCCTTCTCGCCAAGGCAAACCTATCTGAGTGGGCTAATTTTCGAGGAAACGTCCCTTCTGGTTTCTCAGGACGGGGAGGTCCGTGACCGGTCATCTTCCTACGATTAGTGCTCTTTCTCACACCCTATCACGCCTCCCTCAGGTCAAACTACGAATGCATATTTTCCCAACGTCGATCCTTCTGGGTCTAGTAGCGGGAGTGGGGTGGCCACCTCTATCGGGCTCGCAGCAGGCTCCCTTGGTAGTGAGACTGACGGATCAATCGTCTCTCCTAGCAGTAGGAACAATCTAGTGGGAATTAAGCCGACTGTTGGGCTTACATCACGAGCTGGAGGTGAGCCGGACGTTTTCTTGAGCAGGACCATGAATATTGACCTAAATTCGCACTCAGTGGTCCCTATTTCGTCTCACCAGGACACAGTTGGTCCAATGTGTCGCAGTGTTGCAGATGCCGCCGTTATTCGTCTGTTATCTCTTGAATTTTACTATTCATATATACGGTTCTCACTCCTCACCGGAAATAGTATCCGTGATCGCAGGCAAAGATCCCAGAGATAACGCAACACTGTCCCAGCCATCTCCTGTCCCAGACTATCTCAAGGCTCTGAATAAGAAGTCGCTGCAAGGGAAGCGGCTCGGGGTTCCTCGCCTCTTTCAAGGGAACGACCAGAACCAGATAGCTGCATTCAATGCATCTCTTGATGTACTCCGGAACCTCGGCGCTACGATTGTTGATCCAGCAGAATTCCCTGACGCCGATGAGATATTATCTTCACAGAGTGAGGACATCGTACTCACGGCTGACTTCAAGGTGATGGCTCCGTATCTCCTTCATCGTTAGGTGCAGCAACAGCTGACGTACCATTCAGGTTGACTTGAACTCATATGTAGATGGTCTTGCTCAGAAACCGCCAGGAGTGAACAACCTAGAAGACATCATTGAGTTCAACATTGAGCATGCCGACCAGGAATTGATACCACCTTTCTACGATGATCAATCTCAGTAAGGGCTTTGACCTAGTGCTCCTCGCAAATAATATTCAACAATGCTTCACAGGATGATCGCTTCACAAAATTCCTCGCTCGACGACGCGTATTTTGTTGCTCTCGCAGAAGACATCGAACTTGGCGCAACACGGGGCATAGACGCAACCTTGAAACAATTCGAACTTGACGCTATCATTCTGCCCACAGATGGTGGGTTTACAATTCGCCCTGTGACTGTTGGTCATGTCGCCTCATAAACAACTTGAAGGATTCACTTCAACACCACCTGCTATCGCTGGATATCCGATCGTCACTGGTACGTCTAAGAGTTGTGCATACATCAATATCGCATTCGCTCACTATGTTTGCAGTCCCTCTAGGATTCCAACCAGATAGTATCACACCCTCGCCAGCGAGGCCCACTATCGGACGTGCTCCTGGAGTCCCCTTTGGTCTATCCTTTCTGGGCACGGCGTTCAGCGAGTTTGAGCTGATAAGCTTTGCATATGCCTTTGAGCAGGCGACTCATACTAGGCTGAAGAGGTTGGCTTTTGAGGAGGCAATACCCAAGACGCAGCTTGTGGATATTACAGGCAAGCGCGACAAGACTCATCTATGAGAAGCATATCTGGACTCGTGGTTTCTCGTGAATAAATACTGCGATGATACATCCATAATAAATCGTGGGGCCATATGAACAGCGTGATGGTACATCTTCGAATTTCCTCATCGAGCACATTGTTAGCTCACACCTCTGCTGCACCTGTGTACCCACCCGTGGTTCTCGCGGTTCTCAAAGACATCATATCACTAGGATTTACCGGAGGAGGATGTGTCGATGGATCGTCGGGATCCTGTTCAGTCAGTTTTCAGCGTTCAGTGCTCGTCTAGAATCACAAATGAGGGGTTCAAGAGAAGACGCACATAAAACCTCTGCATACTAGGGTCCGGAGAAGCAATCATACGAGTCGTTGCCTCCGAGCTCAAGCTCCTGTTGTGCATGTGCCCTTGCGTAGCACCCGCTCCACTCCATCCATGCGAAGTGTACCCAGATCCAGCTCCGTTGTAACTGGGGCTCGCTGTACCCCCAGCGAAACTAGACCCATTGTTGCTGAGCATATCCATTTTAGGTTCGACCGCGGGTTCTGACCCGGTATCACTGGACGATCCGCCAAAGATAACAGCTCCTCTATTTCGTTTGCCAGTGCCGCGACGACGACGAAGGAGGTACACCACGCCTAGTGTCGTGAGGACGAGAAATGCGCCACCACCGACTACACCACCCGCGATGGCGCCTTTGTTGGTTTTACTACCTCCGCTGTTAGTGGGATCGGATGCTGACCCGCCGGGTTCTTGTGTAGGTGATTGGGCAATTCCCGAGGATGTTACGGTAGTGCTAGAACTAGATGAAGGAGGAGCTGATTCTGTGTAGGCGGGAATCGTATTATGATTTCCAACATTGGCTGTAAGGGGAGGAAGATGCTTACCCGCCATAATTCGCGCAGTAGTTGCGTTGTAGTAACCTTGTATAGTGACGTCTATGAATGCCCATGAAGGCACCTCCGTACCATGGAACGAGAGAGACCCTGGTTCGCTGAGTGTGCAAAATATTAATCTACATCCTGAGGTATGAAAAGAGAGAGCAAGCTATCTCACTTGATTGTGACCTGCATGCAGTTTTTCTTCCAAGCGTCCCATCTGCAGTGAGCCTTGTATCAGGTTTGAACTAACCCAGAGACTGCACGGAGACTCTTACAACAAGGTAATATGCCCCTGACAGTCCGCACATGCACTGATGAGAGAGTAGTACCCTGTGCTGCACTGACAAGCATGATCTGGTTTCGAATCCGGGGCTGAGTAGGTTTGAAGCCTGTCGCCAGGGGGTAAGTCTCGTACGAAGGTCCCACTATCTATCGAGAGACGAAACAAAAATGAGCGATGGGGCTCGAGACGGTGCTGCGCTTGATACTCACTGCTGTCGGTGCATGCATTAGACACATAGGCTGCTACAAGACACGGAATCTGCCCTCGCGAGTTTTTTGCCTACCAAATAATCAGAAACCAAAGGGCCAATTACTACAAGTCAGGCTGATTTATCGTACCCAATCGTAGCTTGGACTGCAAGTTGCATTAGTGTTTTGGGCCTTGACGCTTGAAGAGGATAGTTCAAGCGAGATAGTCCACAGGAGGGCTGCAGCAAAGACCCGGAGAGGAGAGCCCATGGTAGAACAAACTCAGTAGGAGGAAAGGGAAGAATCTGTCCTGAGAATGCCAGCAAGGGGCTAAACCGGAGATAGAGAAACGGGGCCAAGTATATATGTACCAAAGCGAGCAGCTGATCTAGGTTCTTTTGATTTCTCACTGATACGCCAGGACTCTGGCCATGGGGGCCTAACATAAAGAAGACGCCTGAAGATGAACCCAAAGATAATCGAGCACTTCACGGGGGCACATAAAGTTTGATCATCATTGAATGGGAGACCATCAAGAAGCACCAGTTCAGGATTGCATTTTGCCTGGCAGGTAGAATCCATTCAACTTCCGTGGAGGACGATTTCAGGTCTATCATGAGGTCGATGGAACTGGCGAAGACTCTCACGAGCGACCCGTGCAGACGCTCGACGCGCTCTGAAAACTGACGCGAGAGATGGAAGAGGTAGAAGTCGTTACATAAGCACACTCGGGCAGTCGACCAACTGGCTGACACAAGGGGTAAAAGGGTAGGACATTCTGAAAGTGCGTCCACCATGGACGCACTTTTCAATCGAGCCACCCATTCAAAAAGACGTCCATGGTGGATATTTCTCAGAAGCGTCCCAGCCCCTTGTCCCTTGTGTGATACCAGGCCCTACAGTTTACGAGAAGACCATGCAACTCTAAAATCATTCGAAGTAAAACGAACGTTTAGATAGGTAGAAATAGATACTATCCTCCTCAAACCTTCCCTTCATCACTCGTAGACCCAACCTCACTATTCCCAATCACTAAAAACCATATAGTCAGAAACACTCGATTAATCCATATATGATGAGTAAATATCACCCACCAAGTTGTTCTTGCCGTCGAATATCCTCTTGCCTCTTCTCAGCCGACACGGTACCAAAGATAACATCCATATCTTCCAAGCTCCGTCCTTTCGTCTCTGGTATGATGCTACGACGACGACAGGTGAGGTCCAGAGAGTACCAGTAGAAAGATATAAAAGAGAAAGGCTCACCAGGAGAAGGTGAGCATACCACCAATGTTGATAGCTGCAAACATGAAGAATATCTTATACCCCAAGTCGTTGATCATCTGTGGTGTTACTTTCGAGAGATTGAAATCTAAAAGAGCATCGACGTGAGTATCCGTAATACAGAAAAGCAGACCGTGCTGTAACGTACTGAAGAGCCATTGCGTAGCACTGGCAAGGGCCAACCCATAATGCCTCGTCGCAGTCGGGAAAATATCCGACACGTACACCCACTAACAAGTCATTCAGCAACCCAATACACACAAAAAGAAAACATAAGAGAGGATAAATGTCCAGCAAACTCACCGGAACAGGACCCCACCCCATCGCAAAAAACGCGCCATGGATGTACAACGACGCCGCCATCGCTCGACTCGCCGGGCTAATCGCAGTGACCTGATCGGTGCTGCTCGTAGCAGGCGGGGGGTGCGTCTTGAGGAGCGCACCGACGATGAAGGACATCGTGCCCATTCCAGAGGCTGAGATGATGAGAGAGGGTTTACGGCCGATGGTGTCGACTGCTCCGAAGATGAAGATCACTATAAGACTTGAAGAATCAGCTAATGGGGCTCTCTGGGAAGAAGGCGAAGCAAACGTGCCAGTCGCAACGATTTTGACGACCCCTAGTATTCCAGAGGCAAGAAGCGAATTCTTCGGACCAGTGTAACCTATCTAGAGTAAAAAGCAAGCTGAGCACCCTGCTCCAGTCTCAGACCGCCTAGCAGGCAACTGACCGACGCAAATATCTGAGGCGCATAGTACGCAACACTGTTCAACCCACTCCACTGCTGAAGCAGGAAAATAACAAAAGCGATCAAGAACCTAACACGGTTGCCCTTAGCGAGGAACGCAGCCTTGAGTCCCACCGTCGCACGGGCCTCGTTCGTTTCACGGATCGCAGCTTCGATCTCTGCGAACTCGTGGATGACGTCTTCGTGCTCGATGGGGAGCTTGCGGTAATACGCAAGGTTGCGACGTGCTTCGTCTTCTCGTCCTACTGAGGCCAGCCATCGTGGAGATTCCTGAGGTGTTTCCGTGAGACAGTAACCCTTGTCAGATAAATCAATGTATGATATACCTTGACGAGGAAGAGGCCCAGAAACATGATACCCGCAGGTACCAACTGGAAACCAAACGGTATCCTCCAAACAGTAGGTCCATTCGCAAGTCTAGGATTCAGAGAAATACCATCTACCAACCAAACCAGAAATCAATCTCACAGAAAGAAAAAACCAAAATAAAAAGTTCGGTGAAAGTGAAAATGCGTACAATTGATAAAATACGAAAGCGTAATCCCAAACGCAACCGCAACCTGAAAGAGACCCGTGATCGTCCCTCTCAGTGCTTTTGGCGAACACTCAGAAACGAAGGCGGGAGCGACGGCAGAGATACCGCCGACGCCGAGACCTGAGATGATTCGTCCTGCGTAGATGAGTCCTAGACCTTTAGAACCGCCACCGGCGACGGTGGTCAGGATCTACAAAGCAGTCACTGGCATGAGGATCTTCTATACGTCGGAAATTGAACGCGATATGGGGGGAGACGTACCGCACCGACGAGGAAGATCACGCTGAACGCGAGCAGAGTAATCTTTCTCCCAATCTTGGCTGTATGGGAATTGGGAAAGGGTACTGAGCGTACGATACTAGAAGCGATACCGGCGAACTAACACTCACACGAAACAGGTGCACTCCCCAACGCACCAAAGAACGCACCCGCCTGCAACACAGACACCACATTCGACGACACATCCGCCGTCCTCTTCTTATCCCCATATATACCGAAACTGTGCTGGAAATACGTCTGTGCTACGACGCTCCCTGCTACACCGCTTCACAAGGAGAAAGAGATTAAGAGGGTTTCAGGGCCTCGACTTAACAAGGAGAATGAAATGAAGGAGATTTTGTTACGCACGTATCGTAGCCGAATAAGACGATGCCCCAGTAGGCTATAAACGCCAGGACTATCGCATAATCCGAGTCAGCATCCCAAGATCCAAACTCAAGCCTAGACAGTGAACTCACAAAACACACGACTACTCTGAACCAACCCCATCCGAGTCTCCGAGTCAGGCATTATAATATCCTAGCTCTAGCTCGTCTCGTCTAGATCTTCTTCTCTGAAGATCTAAAAAAGCTTTATCAAAAGGAGCAGGGGAGAGTTTTGGCGTTGGTGTGGGCATGATAAGGACAATATAATATAAATATAAGTTGAGCATAATGGCTAATAAGCAGAGTAATGGCGCGATAAGTGTGATGGAGGGTTGGGATGACGAAAACGCGAGTTGAAATATGGTTTATATATTTGAATATTCATCCAGGAGCCACAGTCGATGATATTAACATCCCGTAGAGGTTTATATGAGTGCGACTGTAGAGTTAGGTCGTGCGGGACGAGGAGGAAGAGGTAGGAAGAAGTTGAACGTGGTAAAAGATGAAATAGCAACGTGACCGCGTCTCTTTCCCACGGCGGTTCATGCGTTCAAAGTCAACTCATGGTTAGAGTTAACTCTGCAGTTCATCGAATTCAACCCCTCGCTCAAACGTCACACCAAACCTTCTCAGAGGAACACCAAATCCCAACCACCGCCACTTTTCAAAAACTGAGATAAGAATAATAAAAATTTACACAAACAACACAAATCAAGAAGATCCACATGAAATCGTCAGTCACACAACTAACCTCGACAGTCAGCTACAAGTACCACACCACTATCCCAGCCTCCACACTCCCAAAATCAAACCTTCTCATCCTCCTGCATAGACCTAATCTCGCCATGCCCAATCACTATAAAGTAGCAAAAAATCATCATCAGCACAGGATCACAATGAACCAAGAACAAAGAACCCCATGAAACCAATTCCCAAGTTGTAGAAAGATATGAGGGGGGAAAAAAAAAAACACCGACCTTGTTCCTGCTGTCTTATATCCTCCTGCCTCTTCTCAGCAGTCACAGCTCCAAAGATGACGTCCATATCTTCCAGACTCCGGCCTTTGGTCTCGGGTATGATACTAGATACGAGTTTTAGTTAGGCATCAGTGTCAAAGGGAGGGAAAGAAAGAGATAGAATGAATACACACCAAGAAAACGTAAACATCCCACCGATATTAATCGCCGCGAACATGAAGAAGATCTTGTACCCCAGATCGTTGACCATCTGCGGTGTCACCTTTGATAGGTTGAAATCTACAAATCATCAACGACGTGAGTCATGCGTACTAGCCAATAAGAAAAGAAAGGGAAGAGAAGACGTACTGAAGAGCCACTGCGTAGCACTAGCCAAAGCCAGGCCATAATGCCTCGTCGCAGTCGGGAAAATATCAGACACGTAGACCCACTATGGATTCAAACCCGTCAACACCCCTCCCGCATTAAACAAAAACACAAAACATATAACCCACCGGCAAAGGCCCCCACCCAAGACTATAAAACACCACATAGATATACAACATCCCCGCCATCCCCCGACTCGCCGGACTGATCGCCGTCACCTCGTCCGTGCTGCTCGTCGCGGGCGGCGGGTGGGTCTTGAGGAGGGCGCCGACGATGAAGAAGGTGATGCCCATGCCTAGGGCGGAGATGATGAGGGAGAGTTTGCGCCCGATGGTGTCGACGGCGCCGAATATGAATATTGCTAGGGAGAGGAGGGGGGTTAGTGAGGGTTGGAATGGGAGGGAAGGGAGGGGGAGGGAAGAGGGTACCTGTTGCGACGACTTTGACGACACCGTAGATCCCAGAGGCGAGAAGCGAGTTCTTCGGACCCGTATACCCAATCTACCCAAAAACAACATCTCAATACCCACCCCCCCCAAAAAAAAACCAAACAGCCAAAAAAGTACACTCACCGACGCAAAAATCTGTGGCGCATAATACCCAACACTATTCTGCCCACTCCACTGCTGCAACAAAAAGATCACAAACGCGATCAAAAACCGTATTCTATTCCCCTTTGCCAGGAACGCAGCTCTCAATCCAACCGTCGCACGGGCTTCTTTCTCCTCTCTGATGGCTGCTTCGATTTCTGCGAATTCGTGGATGATGTCGTCGTGGGTGGGTGGTAGTTTGCGGTAGTAGGCGAGGTTGAGGCGGGCTTCGTCGACTCGGCCGACGGAGGCGAGCCAACGTGGGGATTCCTGGTGTTTTGGCTGGTGTGAGGTGGGGGTTTATGAGGAAGAGGAGGAGAGTGGTTACCTTGACGAGGAAGAGACCTCCGAACATGATTCCTGCTGGTACCAACTGAAAACCAAACGGTATCCTCCAAACAGTAGGTCCACCCGCGAGCTTAGGGTTCAACGAAATACCATCTATAGGTACATCACGATGAGTTCACATTTACCAGCGAGAGAGTAGAATTAATAACGATCTCACAATTGATGAAATACGACAGCATAACACCGATAGCCACTCCAACTTGAAATAAGCCCGTAATGGTGCCTCTGAGTGATTTTGGCGAACATTCGGATACGAAGGCGGGAGCGACAGCAGAGATACCGCCGATGCCGAGACCTGATATGACGCGCCCTGCGTAGATTTCTCCGAGGCCTTTGGAGCCACCGCCAGCGACGGTGGTGAGGATCTATGTATAGAAAAGCAATATGATGAGAATCTGTGAGAGGTGAACATGAGTGAAGTGGTATGGGACGTACTGCGCCGACGAGGAAGATGACGCTGAACGCGAGTAGGGTGTTTTTTCTCCCAATCTTGGCTGTAGGATGTAATTACTATGATGGTAATAGCGGTATAGGGCGAGTACTAACACGAAATGGGTGCACTGCCTAAAGCACCAAAGAAAGCACCAGCCTGCAAGACGGAGACAACGTTGGAGGATACATCCGCCGTCTTCTTCTTGTCTCCAAATATTCCAAAGCTATGTTGGAAATGTGTCTGTGCGACAACACTTCCAGCCACACCGCTTCAAAAACAAGGGTTCAGCAAATGGGCTAATATGAAGGATGAATTGACTCACGTATCGTAACCAAACAAGACGATACCCCAGTACGCGATGAATGCAAGGACTGTTTGTTCATTTCAGTCACTATTTCTGATAAATGCTGAGTAGAAAGTCAACTCACAGAATACGCGACTGCTCTGAAGAAAGGTAGCATCAGCCATATTGTCCTATGTCGTCTCTAAGGAGAGAAGGTAAGGGCAGAAAGGGGCGGAGAGCGCTCTTCTTCTCATTTCTCCAAGCTAAATAAACTGTCCACGAATTCAATCAAACCAAGGGTCAGATGATGGGGCGCCGACTTGTCCGGATCAAACGGACCGCCGGGCTGATGGGGCCGTTGCTGTCCGCTTTCCCCAGAAAAACGTTGGGGGATTGGTGATGTGCCTGTTTCTCCATGTTTTCCCCGACGAATATTCAGCTCTGCTCCTTATCCACCAACCCCAAAGGCCCAGTCTTCCTTAGCCTTCATCCCGGCCCTGACGACAGTGCACGGTGCGGTAACCGTTTGTACATGTGTGCCTGAGTTTTGGTTCCGGAGGTGGAGATTCCTCCGATCATCACAATCACAATCCTTCACTTAGAGAAATGAATCCACTCTCCGCGCCTTCACAGCCTAGACTATACCCGTATACCTGTCCTCCTCTGTCTCACCACCACTAGTACTCGGTATAAATAGGCCATGAAAGACCGACTGTGGTTTCCCAGCGCGTCAGACTCGGTACGTTTCGAATTCATCAACCTTATTGACGCTTGGGCCAGTGTTAGAAACGGCCTGGGTTGGCCTATGTACAAGTGACATGAATCCGTTTTGATTCAGGTTTTACATATACCTGTATCTAAGTTCTGGGCGTAGGGAGTCTGGTCCCGAAACTACGCGTCATAGGATTGTAGGCCGGTCGATAGCTGCGTTCACATTCGCCGTCAGGACACTGTCGCATAGGAGGATTGCATGGAGCCATCGCCAACTCTGACTGAAGGGGAGAAAGGTCTCTCTTAGTTACGGTCCCAGCGAGATAACCGAATACAACCAAATTTCTGACAAAGATATCAGATCGTTCAAGCCAACGAGAAAGAGGAAATGGTGACACGCTCCGGCTCAAAATCGCTTTCGGAACGTGACCGCGTTTGACCTCTTTTCCACCATCGAGTCTCCCATGTGCATGTACTTGGAATGCAAGTTTCGAGCATCTGATACTACTCGAGTACCAGAGAGAACTTCTGTATCTAATACCCATACTCCTTTGATCTAACAAACGATTGGACTCTACTCGATATCGTTCTCCCTGCACCCAACAAGTCCTCTACGTGCTGTCGGCTGTCGACCGGCTCCTGGCGCTCTCGCTGGGAACACACACCTTCCGCCCTCCACCCCAAACGGACAACTCTCCCACATACATGTATAGCACGACATCCCTCGGTCACTCACTACGTATACCACTTCTTTCTGAGTCGCTATCGTCTGCTCGCGAAACGGTACCCACGCTCATGGTACCGTATATACACTCTGCCAGCCTGGGTACTAGTGGTGGATCCGGAGGTTGCTATCTTTACACTCGTACTCGACTCGGACATCCACGCTCAACTGGCAACTCGCTTCCTCCACAACCTGAGTCGTTCTCACATCTAAACCGGTTTCGTCTATTATATCGACACATCTGCCCTCGACAGATCCCACGCCTATAGACCATGGATCGCACGATGTGATACTATATCTGTTTTCCCTGATTCTCAGTATTAAGAATAGGTTTCTCACTGGTATGTATATAAAGCGTCCTTTTGAGATGTGGGACGAGGGAAACGACTTGAGATCACACTATGCCAGTGCTTCTACGTACGCCGTTCTATGGGCCTTCTCTGCTTGGTGTCATCTTCTTCATCGTCGCGTTCGGTCTCTGTTCGGTCTCTGCCAGCGTTTCTACTACTGTTGCTGCTGCTGCTGCTGCGAACTCTAGGAGGGATCTGAGGAACGGAAACGGGTCGATCATCTTCGAGGAAGCGTGGATACCCATGGAGCTCGTTGCGCAGGTCCAGTACGTCTCTTTTTCCTGTTTTTCTTGAAGAGGAAGTAGGAGTTGGGCTTACAGTGTGTTTATGATAGAGGGAGTACGGCTCCTCCGGTCGGTACGTCCATCCCATCCCAGTCAAGGCCTCTATATTTCTAAGTAACTTAACTACTGATGATATGGGGACTACATAGGTCAAACCGCAGAAGAGCTAGTAGCCAACCTACTGGATATCCATGAACAACGTCTGGCGCATATGGATGCTACCAACGTTGACTTTGTGTGTCCCTTGCTTTCGTATTAACGCCTTCCTCTCCTCATCTCCCCTAATACTATAGATGATCATATCCTGCGCCAGCCCCTGCATCCAAGGTCTCCCCTCCCCCTCCAACGCCTCCCTCACCGCCCGCATGATCAACGACGTGCTCTTCCACTCCATCGCTAACAACACAGCCCGTTTCGGCGCCTTCGCAGCGCTGTCTATGCACGATCCTGTGGATGCTGCGAGGGAATTGAGGAGGGCTGTAACTGAGCTGGGGTTCGTGGGTGGTTTGGTTAATGATTATCAGGTGCAGGGGGAGGGTGATGATCGTGAGTAACCTATTATAATACTAGAACTTATAGAAAGAGAGGTGGCTAAAGTCTGAAGATGCTTTCCCCTACTACTAACAGTGACGTTCCTATACTACGATCAACCCCAATACGACATCTTCTGGCAAACTGTCACAGACCTCGACGTACCCATCTACTTCCACCCACGTACCAACCCTAACCCCGTCTCGACTCTGTTGTACGCTCATGCACCGTGGCTGCACGGTCCGTCGCAGGAGTTCACGGCGACGCTGTCGGGGCATGTGTTGGGGTTGTGTACGAATGGGGTTTTTGAGTATGTTGTTTTTTCTTTTCTTTTCTTTTGATTGTTTTGGGATGAAGGACGTTTCTCATGGGTTTTATTTGTGACTAGTCGGTTCCCGTCCCTGAAGGTAATTGTGGGACACCTGGGCGAACGGATTCCCTCCGACTTGATAAGAATAGACGACCGTGAGTCTCTCCCTCACACCTACCTACCCACCCAAACCAACCTCTCTCTCACACACTCACACCAACACTTATATATACATGCACCCCCTCTAGAGCTAACACGTCAAATCCCCGCCGGAATGCCCATGCAGGCCAACATAACCTTCTACTTCACACACAACATCTACACCACCACATCTGGCAACTTCGCCACCCAGCTCCTCCAATTCCACGCACAAACAATAGGATTGGAGAGGATACTGTACAGTGTGGATTATCCGTATGTGAGCATGGAGGAGGGACAGGCGTGGTTGGAGGGTGAGTTGCCTGGTGTTCTGAGTGAGGAGGAGATAAGGGCGTTGAAGAGGGAGAGGGCGATTGACTTGTTGAAGTTGGTTTAGTACTAGTGGGAGGCTTTGGGAGTTACCGAGTAGTAGGATCCAGGGGTTGACAATGACTCCACTTGTAACTTGTACTTTGTACTTTTAGTCTACTTGGTTTAACGAATTAAGGAATGTCAGTGTTCTGATCTCCAGGCCACCTTGCCTCAATCGATCCAGATGAGATGGATTAGACGATGTGACAGCCCCACGAACTACCTCACTTGAGCGCAAAGGCTAAACACAAAAGAGGCTAAAGGATGGATAAGAAAACGTCTAGTATTTGCGGTCATAATACCATGATCGATACAGTGCAGAGGTCATCAGTCGTAAACAAGAAAAAGTAGACAAGAAACAAAAGAGCAAAGGCAAGGGGCATCAACTAGGTAATAAAAGGGGGTTCGTATGTATGTATGTACGTAGGGAGAATATAGAGCAAGAAAGCGTGAATGGTGTCCATGTAAGCAAGGTCGTGAAGAGTGGTATCGTGTAACGTGAAGGAGGTGACAGCTGAGAAGCGTGAAAAGAAGAAATTTTTGGGGGGAAGCGCAAGATGATAGTGATAGATGAGGAAGTGTGTAGCCGAGAAATGAAGTGCAGTGGATAGATAGGAAGATTAAGTGTGGTACGATTATTGTGACGAGACTAGATGAATGGTATCGACATGAATGCCGGGCTGGCAGAGAGAGAGAAAGATGCTGTAAATAAAGAGAAGTATGAAGAAGACTTGGGAAGAGGAAACTGTCGGAAGCCCAAGCAAAGACCACATCAGCAAAAACGTAAAGAGCCTTGTTTAAACTTGGGATTCGAGCGAGTCTAGCTGTTTGTTTATGAATCATGCTGTATATGATGATGGTCTATAGCTTCTTGCAATGAGGTCCTTCGGACCGGAGAAGAGGGGTTGGCGATCGACGGGACCAGTGTGCCTCGGTAATGGGCATGGATTGTGGAGGGGGGTTCGGAAATATGAGAATGTCGGGGTGAAGAGAAGCATGGCGACAACGTGCACTTGGTGAGGCCAGCATGGAATTTAGGTGGGTCTGTGCCTAAGCGGGTATCGGGATAGGGCGGTGACGGAATACTCGATCAGGAGCAAGAAGTATTGGGAAGCGAGAACAGTGATGGGGCAAAGCATCACAGAGGAATGACGACACAGTAGAGGAACGGAATCAGAGGCGGTAGAGAGGCGGGAACGATCGGGATGAGGCGTAGAAGAAGAACAACTAGCATCTGTGGAAGGTAACACAGTGGATGTATCGCGTAGCCTAGAACCGAGAGGGAGCTGTGATTAGTCTACGCTTGTGGAACTCAAAGGGAAGAAACGCCGAAGGGTTTTGATCATACGACCAGTACTTACAAGTCTGTGCACCACCCGAATCTCCAAATCAGTAGCTCTTTCTTCTGGACCGGATTTTACTGGAGGTCCTGCCCGATCCGTTGGCTTTCCTGCTGCTGCTGTGGCTGCCCCCAGTGCTGTTGCCCGTCCCCATCCCCAAGATCCGTTTGAACCAGGGTTGTTGTTTGTTAGTCGGTGACGGATAACTTGATTGGGGGGGCGTCTAAACGTATTTCACATAAAATGATCAGCATCCTCCTCATTACAGATATGAACGGGCAGTCGAATTGTGGAAGAAGGGGATCCGGAACGAGGAGGGGATTACGAAAAGAAGAAGATCAACTAACCATGACTTGGGCGTTATGTGGAACGATCACAATTGAGCCTCCTCCGGTAGAATATTGGGCTGGCTGTCCCATCATATAGTTCAACGGCGCTGAATTGGACCTCATAGGTTGCGGGGGTGGACTGGCGTAGTATTGTTGCTGCGGGTACTGCTGCTGGGGATAAGTCGGAAAGTATGACTGCTGATGACCCGGGGCCGTGTACACAGGCGAAGTCGCCGGTGTAGCATACGGGGAGGTATAGCTGTAGATGTGACTACCGACGGGTGTAGTGACGACTGGAGTGGTAGTGGTAGTGCTGGAATGTTCATGTCGCTTGCTGCCATCTCGCTTGTGGTGGCGATGGTGGCGGGAAGAGGAGCGAGACGGGCGAGACTCGTACCCGGGGACCATGTAAGTGTTCGGCCCCACCGCAGAGCCATATTCGTACACCGTGGCGATTTGGTGAGGAGAAATAGGCCTCGAATACGACATCGACTTGGATCTGGTCCTATCCTTATGTTTAGATTTCTTCGAGCTGCTGTGGTGTCTGGACCGGGATTGATAGTTATCATATTCGTACGTCGAGTCCACCAGGGATGACTGTGACGATGCAGGAGATGCAGCACGATTTCGCTCATAGCTGGATGGCGTGTGCATGAATGGGTTCCCGTACTCGGGTGCATGGCGGTCGCACATGTCCCGCCAGTTGCGAATCCTTTTCTCTGCTTGCTTAGCGCGAGTGTAAGCCTCTGGAGAGTAGTCGTATTCTGTCATGTTTGCTGAGATTTACGACTGGAAGAATCGTAGTCTAGGGTATCGAGAAGGAAGAGGAGGAGGAAGGGCCTGAGGCGATGGAAGATGGAGGGAAGAGGGAAAGCCGGAAACAGATTCTTCAAGAAAAAGAGTCCGCCGATCGAAAAAGTGGGGTGTTGCACGTGACCGCCCCGAAAGAGAAAAATGAGAGATCCCCGGTTTGACGCCCATGCCGACTGAATTGACAACCAGATCGCTCAGTCACAGGCACGTCTGGAATGCTCTGCGAGGGAGAAGAAGGATCTCGCTGCGGTTGATACCGGGCTCAACAGCGATGGGCACATTTCGCGGCAGTCTGACTCAAAGCAACTGCGTACTACTGCGCGCTATTCAAGAGCAATAGCATTCATGGTTCTCTCACTGTCAGAAAGAACCAGTATTGGGCTCCTGGCCGAAACAGCCACCGATGTGTACTAGATTCCCACAATTGTACACCACCACAGCCATAGTAGTTGTTCTTGTTATTCTTTCGAACTATCACACGACATGTACCGGTTATCTCAGTAAGCATCGAATACCTGAATAGACTCCAAGTGCGCTTCGAAATCTAAAAACAAAAAGAACAAAAAACGTCAGGTGTCTTCTCTCCAACCCAAGGAGCATATGAGAAAGGAAGACAGTTGAAATCAATTATGCGTACCGTAGCCGTCCTTGGAGGTTACACCAAAAGTCAACGCATTGTCACCCTTGTCTAGCACCAGGGCAACAGGAACTGTGGAGAAATGTCCGGCTCGAGAGTTAAATTCAGAGAGGTTCACTGGCGGTGCGCCATTGACTGATATATGGGCTTCGCCCGCTGTGGCATTACTGGTGGTGTATTGGAAAGAGACCCATTGCTTTCCGCCGATCCCATGAACATTGCTAAATGTGACGTTGCTAAATGGGGTGACTAGATGGCAAGAGAAACTAGTTCAACATGTGCAGCGGGATGGGATGCAATGAGGAACCTACTGCCGTGAACGGAACGTTTGTTCTTGTTGACAACTACAGCAACCTTTTGTCAAAGCACTACATGAGAACGAAGCGCTAGACGTACCTGCAGAACCTCCCACGATAGCATCAGCAGCGAAATGAGTCGTGTTTGCAAATCCAGAAGAAGTAACCACGCCTGGTTTCACGGTCAGCAGAAAAAAACCTAGTACGATCAAGCAATGTGCAACATGCCTGTATTTGGGTTCACAGTCCACATGGCATGATTCTGCAGCGTGAGGACGTGCGAAGAAGAATCAACGGAGATAGGCAACCATTCGTAGTTACTAGCATCCGTGCCTTGAGAATCCCAAGCGTCGCCCAAGAAGACGTACGTCGTCGTGCTGGTGCCCTTAATGACCAGCTCGGCACTGTTCTGTGAGTTGTACGTGTTCACAGAGGGCGGTGCGATATCAGTGTTGCCTGTCCATGGTCCAGCAATGTTGGTCGCCCAGTAGGACTTGTTCGGGTCAGCACGGTAGCCAGTCTTTGAGGATACGATCAGATAGTAAACGCCTATACAAAGCACAAGAAGAGCTTCGTAATCTATCATCTTCCTGAGGACATGGATGAGAAACTCACCAGCTGCTTTCATAAGACCAGGCGCCTCGATCTCCGCGCCTGATGAATCGCAAAAATCACGCAACAAGTCAGAGAAACCATATACGCTGAGTAAACCGAGGCCGACCGAGGGCGCATAATGGATCTATGGAATCACATACCTATGTCTGCGACTCTAGAGCCGATAGTGATAGGATTGGAGCCACTGGCAGGATTGATGTTGTTGATCTGGAGGTTGTTCGAGTCTGCACTACCGGCGAAGTAGAGTTTGCCTGCAGCACATCCATATGGAAAGAACGTGATGAGACGTTTCGAAGCAAGGATAGCGGTCATACATACCATCATCATCGACGAAGACGCCCATATCAGAGAAGCTTCTGGCACTTGGTGGAAGCAACGCTGGGGAGCCAGTGAGTGTGTACCCTGTTGATGCAGGCGAAGTTCCCGGAGCGACGAGTGTTACTATCTGTCGATTGACCTGACCCCAGATCTAACAAGCCGAAACCGATTTTTTTTTAGAAATGAATACGCTGTTTTGCAGCAAAGCAAGGTCAAGACTCCAAAAAACTTCCACATACTCACATACCACTTGTTATTCGAGTTGATCAACTTTGGCCTGTACATTGCGGAAACAGCGTTCGAGGCAACACCGACATGGCTCCAATTCATCAAGTCGGTAGAACTGTAGATATTGGGCCTCACACCGTCGTTCGTTGAATGTCCGACCTATCATAGAAGCAAACCGCATGAGTGCCTATTTTGTTCTGAAGCAAGAAGGGAAGGAGGAAGTTGATGAACTCACCCAATAGAAGGTACTGCCAACTTTGACTACGTGCCCTCCATGTGCGGAGATCTTCTGTCCACTGGTATCTGTCCACACTGCCCCAGGAACAATGAAAGAGACCGAAAGCACGGAGCAAATCAGGGTAGATAGAAGAATGAAAGTATGCAAGCCAACTCTCATGGTGAAATACTCAGGAGTGAAGAGTCAAGGCGAATGAGGGCTTATAACAAATAAAAGGAAAGGATAACCGACTTTTGAGCGAGGGATAACTTCGCTTCATCTACAATATTGTGTGAGTGGAACCATGCCTCGGGACAGGAGGTATAACAAACTGACCAATGAAGTTGTGCCCACCATGGGCCGTGGGCCGAATCTCTGGAGAACACAGGAAATACCGCCAAAATCAAGAGAAGCCCGACAATAACCCTCTCGAGCTATATCTGGAACAATCAATTCAAGGGCAAAAATCTTCGGGCCATCCCTGAGAAAAAATAAAATCGCAAAGCTGCAACAAGAAACGAGAGTCACGCTGGAAGACGGTGTGCTTCTTCAAAATCCGTGGGACAAACCCACGTCGATCTGTATAGTAGAACTTCTGGTATACCATTCTTGCTACAGGGTTTAGTATTGATTAACCACTCTTCCAGTAAGCAATATCTCCGTCGATCACTGAAGGCGGGAACATTAGCCAAATCGTGCAATGTATTGCATGCGAGCGGAAACTTACTCTCATAAGGTTTCCCCTGCTGTCTCAACTTTCCAGCCGCCTTGACAGCAGATTCACTGCCGTGCTCCTTCAAGTCCCCGTAGGACATGATCTCACCGCAGACAAATTTGTTCTCAAAGTCAGAGCTGTACAAAGAGGGTGATGAGATTAATGGGATTGATTATAGGGGACCTGAAGACGCACTGGATGACACCAGCAGCCTGTGGTGCCTTGGTCCCTTTCCGGATCGTCCACGCTCTGACCTCATCTGGCCCGCAGGTGAAGTAACGTATCAGCTGGGAACGAAGCCGTGAGCAACTCAATCCTCCGGCGAATAATGACGGTGAGACGTACCTCTAAACTGCTATACCCAGCTTGAGTGATCTTAGGCAAAGCACTCGTAGTCCCAGCCTCCTTGAGAGCCTCGACTTTACCAGCATCGTCAAGCTGAGAAAGACGTTCCTCGAGAGCCACGCTGAAGGGGATGAGAGGATCACCGGTGTTGTGTTCGTCGATCCATGCTTTGATTTTAGGTAACCTGTACTTGCGTGTGAGTACAAGCGGTGAGCGGAACAATTAGAACGAGTGTGGGTGGACTCACCATTTGTTCTTCTTCCTGATGTAATCCTTTTCGCTGAGGTTAACGAGGTAGGTCACTGGTTTTGCAGTGAGTAGCGATAGGGAGTTGACAACGTCGACCTAATGGGACCAGAAAGAAGCAGCATCAGCGACCCCTTCGGGAAGATAGGCCATCATAACTACCTCTTTGTTGTTCCAGTCAACCTTTCGCACATCCTTCTCGTCGACGGTGATCGTCTTCAAGATTTTCTCCACCGTAGCCTGTGTCAATTCTTCAGCACAACACATCGTATCACCAAGAAAGAAACCACAAAAAAAACCTACAATTTCCTCAATCTTCTGCTTCCCAGCCATACTATTCGCACTTAAACCCCTACTGGTCTTTTTGAGATTTTCCAAATGCTTCTCAACCCATTCAATATCCTTCAACCGCAACTCCGTCTGGATGACCTCCATATCACGGATTGGGTTGACCTCACCCTCCACGTGAATGACTTCAGCATCGTCGAAGGCTCGTACGACCTGGAAGATACCATCTACTGCTCGGACGTGAGACAAGAAAGCGTTTCCGAGGCCAGCACCGGTTGAAGCACCCTATAGTTTGGAACAAAATTAGAAGCGGTGGTTGAGAAAAGAGACTAGGTGGAAGGACAAACAGCAGTGAGACCGGCGATATCGATACATGTGAGGAAAGCGGGTACGACGCTGGCTGGTTTGTAGGTGGAGACGAGCCAGTCGAACCGTTCGTCCGGCACGGGTATACGCGCTTCCTATACGAGAATGAGACGATGAATATCGGTATGAAATCAAGCAATGGGTTTACCTCTGGGTCTATGGTAGCGTAGGGGAAGTTGGCGGATTTACCGAGATCTGTACAGGTAGGTCATTAGCCTGTTGATGACAGAGCGAGATGTAGATGGGATATGTGGATGATTGCTTGGAGGTCATCAAGGACATAGGTCATGCCTCGTAGCATGCCATCCTACGCAGGGAGTAAGAACAGGAAGAGAGGCTTACCGGTATTAGATAACGCGTTGAAGAACGACGATTTGCCAACATTAGGCAATCCTATATACCCACAAAAACCAAGCCCGTCAGACCAACCACCAAAAAGCTCAAGTTCAGGAAACCCAGTGGGGGAAACAAACCTACGATACCGATCTTCAAATTGTTTCCTGGCCTTCCCAAGAGCGTTTTCTTCTGTTCCACGACTTTCTTTGGTGGCATATTGGACTTGTGTTTTTTGTAACAAACGGCAGTGGTGTGTAAGTTGATTCGAGTCGCTGGTAAGACGCGGGGCGGATGTGAGCAGGCAGAAGAAAGAAAGTCCGACGATGCGTCGATTAGATTGGATCGCCGGCAAAGGTGAAGCAGAGAAATTCCACAATTCCCCCGCATGATTCACTGGAAAATGGGAGGGAACGAAAGGGGAGAAATAAATTACGTAATTCGAGGGTCTTGTGATGGTTTACATTGTCAGGGTTTCTATCTAATCTATGTTAGCTGTTGATCTTATCATTATCTTCAATGGTACGTAAATCTCCTCATTCCAGGAATTACTCCAGCGCTGCAGCGAAGAACTTCTCCAGTGCGGCATTGACCTCATCAGGCTTCTCCAACATCACCCAGTGGGAGGTATCGAACTCTTGAACAGTCAACTTGTCCGCCTCCACGTATTGTAGTGTTGTAGCCTTTTGATACGCCGCCAAACAGACGTAATCGCGAAGGGTAGCACCCAGGAAGGTAGGCTTCTTGATTTTCTCAGTTCCTAGCAGATTGCGACAAGTTAGAAAGAAGATAAGTGCAGAGTGAGAGAAGAACGTACTGGGTGTAGTGGTGTCGTTGACGCCGTTCTTAGTGCAAACGTAGTACTTGCAAGGAGCAGCGAATCCGCCTTCCATCATGTGCTTCTGGTGCTCACGACGGGACTGTATCGAGATGAGGTTGGGAAGGTAGGAGAATCAAACCGGTTGACTGACCTTTTCAGTCAAATAGGGTGGGAGGCCCGCTACTCGTCTGTTGCTTTCGACCCATTCCCTTGTCTTTCCTTTAGGAGCGACATCGGTCCTCCAAAACTCCGGATCGACAGGGAAGAACAAGTCGTAGGCAGACTCGAGCTGACGAGGATAGACTGTCAGCATGAATAAGACAAGGTTATCTGGATCCACGTACGTTCTTCTCAATGAGAGCTGGCCCGTCATCAGCTGTGAGCAGGGTCCAATAACCCAGCAGTTCACTACCGAAGTACTGGTTCGAACGAGCCATGACGGCGTCGAGGTCGAATTTCTCGACGACGGGAGAGTAGCCGACAGCTAAGAACCCTGCAGCGATGACGTGCTCATCGCATGCATCTACGAAACGAGAAGCAATCATGGAACCCCTTGAAAATATACGGATTAATCCATTGAAAGGAATCCGAGCAGTAGTAACCAAAAAAATCTCACCAATCATGGCCGACGACGATCACCTTCTTCACGTCCTCAGCCTCTAGAATCGCTACCAAATCAGTAGCGATATTAACAGCTTTGTACTCTCGATAGTCTTCAGGTCTGCTAGATCGCCCGTATCCAAGCAGATCGGGAGCCAAGATGCCATAGCCCAGTTTCGCGAAATGCATTACCTGAGCCTCCCAATCATGGGACGTCGAGGGGAAGCCATGGAGGAAGAGGATATAAGGCTTGGGCGCGTCAGAACTGGGTTTGTGGTGGTAGTAGCTGTATGTATAACCGCGCTTGCTTTGAGCGGTCTTGTAGGTCTGAGAGTCCATGTTGCGATGTATGTACTGAGCGGTGAGAGGCTTTTATGGGGGCTTGATAAACAAGAGACGTTGCATCTTGGGCTGTCTCTTATAAAGCAGGGAAATTGGATGCTCCATGAGTAATAGCCGGTGAATTTGTGACAAGCGACGGGGAAAGACTTTGCGGTCAGGAGGAAAGCATGGAACAAGTCGCGTGAAATCAGAACGTCGTCTCATCAGCTCTTCGTCAAATCCTCCAATCATCGGTTCCGCTTACAGGTCTTTCACGACCAATCTGTTCCATCTCCTTGTTCTCATTCCATGAAACCAAAGTCATCAAGCTACCGCCGTTCATTATGATACTCTCAACGCAAAGGCGCCCTTTCGTCTTATAAACATTGTTCTTGCCGAAGAGAAGCACCCGTGGCGCTAGCGCTGTATCTGCTGACCGCCATGGAAGTCGTTTCATGGAACTGGCCTCTTTAGAACCTCTTGGCTCTAGATCCACCAGTATCAAGTACTAAAGGATACAATGCACACTATGGCGCATTCCTTCACACATGTTGCTCTATCTGCATAACAGCTTACCGATACTCTTGCATATCCTTTTACTATCCGCTTCCAGCGAGGCTCTAGATACCTCAAACACCTTGGGTTTGAATTTGCCCACAAACGAGCTCTTCTCACCTTTAGTTCCAGCCAAGATCCACGCTATCGCGTCGACAGAGAACCCAACACTGTACCCACAGTACACCACTACAGATACTGGGCGATGGGTCTACTTTGATGCTGACCTCTGGACCACCGGCTTCTTCCCCGCGACGTTGTATGCACTAGCGGAGCGAGCTAGTCTGTGTCATGGTGAAGGGAAGGGCCAGTGGAATAAGCAAGAATGGATCGACCTGGGAAGAGGTTGGAGTACGGGCGAATTGAAGTTGACGGCAGGAAATCATGCACAACACGATCAAGGGTTTTTGAGCTTTCCGTTCGTAGAGGAGCTGAAGGTGTACGTTGATTTTTTTTGTTTTTTTTTTTTTTTTTTTTTGTTTTGTTCGAAGATGGAGGATGCACTCGTACTTACTCAATGAACATTGCAGCAATGCTCACAACGAGACCGCTGCTCTAGCAATCAACAAGTTTGCGGCGATTCTAGCGGGTCGGTATAGTCCCGTAGTGGGAGCAACTAGGAGCTGGGATCATGACATCGTAGACCCAACGGACTGGCCTGTCATCATCGACAACATCATGAACCTCGAGGTATGGAATCCGAATCCTATCCCTTTCTCCAAATCGACTTCTCTGTAGAAACTCATGCTTGATTAACACACAGTTGCTCATGGTCTCCTCTAAATTAACCAACAACAAAACCCTGGAAA
Source organism: Agaricales sp. HM26-F1 (assembly GCA_002718315.1). Lineage (NCBI taxonomy): Eukaryota > Fungi > Basidiomycota > Agaricomycetes > Agaricales > Agaricales sp. HM26-F1. The sequence continues at coordinate 550,777 of NIBX01000039.1, read as the reverse complement.
CCATCGCTCGCTCGACGGCGAACAAGATCATGGAGAATCAGTTCAGAGAAGACGGATCTACTTGGCACGTAGTTACCTACAATAGCGATACGGGTGATGTCGTGAGGAAGTACACAGTACAAGGGTATAGCAACTCCAGGTAAAATCCTTTATCTCGTTCTTTTCTTGCTTTAGCAGTGTGTTAATCATAAACACAGTACCTGGTCTCGAGGTCAAGCATGGGCGATCTATGGGTTCGCTAACAGTATAGCCTTAGCTTCCACCCTCGTCTAGTGGTGTATACTGACTAATGATCCAAGTGTACGAACTCACTAAAGACGAGGCATACATGCAGACGTCCCGCCGTGCAGCAGAATATTTTCTAGCACATTTACCGGACGACAACGTGGTTCCTTGGTATGTTCAACATACATATCTTTCTTTTTCCAAACGAGTTCTCAGTCTCCGACTTTGCATCTAGGGACTTTGACTCGCCTGAAAACCTCGCAGATACTTCAGCAGCTACTATCGCCGCATCCGGACTGCTGCTCCTTGCAAAATTGGATAGCAGCCTGAGCAAGAAATTGAAGTGGATACACGGTGCAGTCCAGGTACAACGTTTCTTTTTAAAAACCCCGAAATCCTATCAACCCGATAAACTGACCTCAACACCCTGTATTGCGCAGATTCTTAAAGGCACCGTGGAACTAGCCTGGGCACCTTCATGGGACTCATTGCTTTCGAACGGTACGGTTCATCATCCCAAGAACAATCAGCTCACTGGTATAGTCTACGGTGAGCCCTCATTTCTTTCTAACATGCGCATCTTATGCCAATCTGACTTGCTTCTCACACCTCCCATGTGCAAAGGCGATTATTACTATGTCATGGCAGGGAATGAGCTTGTGAAGCAGGGGCTCGCGTTTTGTTGAGGATTGATATATTGAAATGTTGAAGCGTAGTAGATCATATTTCGCTTGAGGATTTGTAATCTCTCAAGAATCAAGTACAGTAGATACCAAGATCTCGACATGTTTTGGGACGCGTACGATATGATAACGACGCGCTAATAACAGTCACGGTACTGTTTTGATCGTGATCGTGTTGACCTTCCTCCACCGAGGCTCATGCAACCGTTGTATATCCCGAGACTAGAACATCCCCTAACAAATTGACCACCATGACCACCACTGTTCGCTCAGTTCCTCTTGCTAACAACGCCGCGTTGACTTTAGAAGGCGACTTAGCCTCTGAGCTTCTCATCGCTCAGCTTCTTGAGCAGGATATTCAAGAGCTCGCTTCAGGCAAAGCAGCTGAGGAGCTTCAGCTCAATCAACTCCTAAGAGAAGACGTCAAACCCCATATCGACAAAGGAAAGAATCTGAGTTCTCATGAAGACGACGTCAGCGTGGCTCTGGGCTTATATGCTGCAGAGGCTAGAATCAGCAGCGATGCTGCTTACGCCGCGACGGTGCATGCCCAGAACAGTGCTGGGATCTTGGCTGATCAACAGTTCGCGCAGAGAGTCGCTGCGAGCGAGAGAAAACTCGCTCTCGACATAGAGTTTGCGAGGCGGTTACAGCAGTTGGAGGATGATGGAGATCCTACGGCGAACAGTGGTGATGTTGAAAGGTATGTTTGGTCGACTCTTGCTTCCCCTTCCGGACGTTCTTAGGAGACGTGCCCATGTAGGGTGTTGGGCGACCGTTTCATTCAAGGAATCATGGTAATTTCCCTAGTATCCTTTCATGGAAGCCCAAGTCTGAGCCATATTTATCGTAGAACGAAACATACAGCGATGTCCGTAAAGGCAAACGCAAAGTCGACATGTACGGCCCAGACGAGCCAGCTCCCGCATTCAAAGGTCCGCACTTCATCGATGCTGATCATGCTCTCTCACGAATCTCCAGTTCCCAAATTGCTGCCAGCCTCCACTTCCGTCAAGAAAGAAGAAGATACCAACGACACTCTCGGTCTTAGCCTTCACAGTTGTGGTATCTGCCTCGAGCCCATCAAGCTCACCCACTCACCCATCAAAGCCGCCGCATCTGCTAACTCTAGTTCCAAGCTGCCTTTCGGATTGAGCTTGCCCTGTCCCCATGACCATAGCTACTGCGGGGACTGCTTGAGCTCTTACATCCGTACCAAACTCGATCCGAACGGCAACGGAGAAGGAACGTTTGAGAGGATAGTGTTCCCGGTCGCATGTCCCGAGTGTTCTCTCGACGAATGGGCCGTGGGAATTGAAGAACATGTCGCTGTCAGGGTGTTGAACGAAAAAGTCATGCATATATGGGTAACTTCCTTTCTTTCTGTTATCAACAACTACGATTGCACGGCCTTGACTAACAACCTGCCTGGTAGCACCAACAAAAGATCTTCGACTCTCTGCCCAAGCTGTACTGTCCGAACCCGAAATGTTCCCAGTTCGTTCAAGCGCACGAGGATGCAGAGGAACCTCAAGCGCAGTGCCCATCTTGTCAACACCTGATGTGTGTTCCCTGCCGCAGTCAATGGCACGCTGGTGAATAATATGCCTCTTCGAGAGATTGAGCCATGGCTAACCATTCCTATCAGGACTTACTTGCGAACAATATCAGGTAAGCCTAGCCTCGCACCTACCTTCCAATGCAGGGTCATTTGAACCTCGTCGTAGGCTCTTCCTCTCGACGAGAGGTCACCAGAAGATCGTGCAACTCTGCAATTAGCCCGAGTAAGTCCTTCTATCCAGAATCAGTGTCCGCCCAATGGCTTATGAAGTTGTCTCCTCTCTTACCTTAGACGAATCGCTGGCGTCGGTGCCCTCAATGTCAAGCTATCGTCGAGCTTGCTCATGGTTGTAATCACATCACTTGTCGCTGTGGCGCCCACTTTTGCTTCAGATGTGGAGGTGAGGCATCGTTAATCCCCCTCAAATATGTTTGTACTCATTCAAGGCCGCGTACCTCATGTAGCCAAATGGTCGACCTCGAGAGATACTTACCGATGTACCCGAGAGCCTCCCTGTGAAACATGGGATGAGGATATGCTCTTCGCAGAGGATGAACGCCGCGCTGGGCTGGTGGCTGGTGGGCCCGCACCAGTGGTCCCTCCTCCTCCTCCTCCTCCAAATGTCGTAGAGCTTGCGCTGCCCCCGCCACCTTACCAACCACCTGCTTATGTGGCTCCAGCCCGTTACCATCATGATCTCGATTGGGTGGAAGACGACGGTGCGTCCTCCTGGCCATCCTGTCTTTCCTTCAGCCCACACTGATTCTGATTGATTCTACTTATGCTAGATGTAATCCGGGGTCGTCACTGGTTCACAAACGACATGGTCAATAGCCTCACCTGTGGTTACTGCGGGCGACGTGTAAACTCTCGTGCCGCTCTCAGGCACCACTTGGCAAACGTCAGACATCATCCTGTGTTCGCCTGCTGTGGTCGGTTCTTCAAGAGGGAGATCGACTATGAGAGGCATGCCCAGTCTGAGGCGAATAGGTTCCCTTACCATATGTATGAGTATGTGCGCAGCTGAAGAGGGGCACGTCGGTCGCTGTCTCTTTGTATACGTACTCGTGGATTGTTATTTGATCTGCTCAAGGTTGAGATCTGAGATGCGGTCTCCTCTGCCTTGGATAAGAGTTTTGTGCAGCACAGATAGAGTTTTCTAGGTATTCCTGCAGAGGTTCCCAGCGCTCGCAATGTATTCACCAGCTGAGAACGGTTTTCAACTGACTCTTTAGCTAAGTGGTATAGCGTGCGATTGCAACAACACGATACGGAATTGGCTCCGGATCAGCTGTTATCGCGAGGTCCCGTGTTCGAACCACGGAAGGGTCTCTTTTTGGTTTGTTTTTTCTCTCGTCAGCGTTCTGCACTATTTTTACAAGACGACAGAGCAGATTGGGTACTTCCAACAGATTTATTTTGGTACACTGCTTAGCATCGGATGAATCTGTGGACTGAACCATTTCCCCCAGCCGCCGGAAGGTTCCTCCAGTTTAGATTCAGGCCTCATCGGGATAAAACCATGCAGTCAGCCAGCTCTTCTCAGCAACTGCTCCTGACCCAAGGGACACAACAACTATTGACTTGGCCGTGAAAGCCGAGGTGTCTTTCCTCCGGGAATACACTGTCAAGATATAACCAGTGCATGATTGTATGGAATTGATCGAAGCGAGGTAAACAGTATTATTCGATGCGAAGCCCGAGCTTGAGACGGGATTTTTTTTAGTATGAGATGTCCAAGAGATACAAATGCATACGTGTTACAAATAATATTCCCTAACAATAACAAAAATAACATTCAAAGCACAAAAAAGCAGCGAAAAGCAGCAAAGCGTCAACAGGAGAATCATGCATCATACCAACTCAGGTTTTCCATAGGAGCGTAAAACGGCAGCGACAGAGCTCGGATAGATCTGAGTAACTCGACTCTCAAACTCCGAGCCTGGTGGGCGTTCTAATGGCGGTGCCGCAGGACCTGACAACTGGTTGGGTCCATCGGGTCTCGTCGTCGCAGCATGTACAGCAGATTTCGAGAGTGAACGACCGAGGGCTAACCTCAGGATGATCAGCTCTGAAGCGATGCACTGTAGAACAAACCCCGGAGTGAGTTCGGAGAGAGTTATTGTATGTGAGCTGATTGCGTTGCTCACCTCAGTCTGAGAGACCAGAGGAGAAAACAAATTCGCTGTTCCTCCCTGTCCAGGGAGCGTTTTGTAGGACACTGCAAGCACTACACTGTACAGCATAGACGACTCTAACATCATCGATGCGATTCCGGTGTACATCTTCCCGTATTCCGAACCAAGTGCAGATGTCACTCGGGACCTCATCCATAGCAATCGCCCGACGATGAGTAGGTTTAGGGATACGTTGAAGAAGAGTGAAAGGAGCCAGTATGTCGTGGGCAAGAAAAGTACGGATGAGTTGACTCCAGACCCGAATGAAGAAGTTGGGATTCCGTCGCCTTCGCCGTTGAAGATGAGATTAGCGACTCCGAAAACTGAGGCAAATGAACCAGTCCTCAGTCACAAGAGCCGTGAGTTGGATAAAGGAAAGACGCTACCTGTCAAGATAACCATGTAGACCAAGAATGCAGATATCGGGATTAACCTCTGTCCCAATAACACGTAGCAACGGTGAACCTAGATACGAAAATTGATATCAGCAGTCATTCTGGGACTGGCCTTCCCAGAAAACCTAGATAGAACGCGGACCACTGACCAGATATCCCTGGGCCAATAAGCTGATCAGGAACGATGAAACTTCTTGCCACAGAAGAGATATTGAAACGCCATAGAAGTGGTACATGGCCGCTACCTTTGGAAAACTAAAGCCGTAATTCATCGTGCCCAGGAACAAGAACGAGCCTGTGAGGATAGCATGTGTGTGTCGCTGAGTGAAAGTAGCCTCAACCTGCCGACGACGCGTATAGCGGTATATGACCCAAAGAGTAGCGACCGCGCAGACCAGGTGAAAAGCTGGAGAAGCGTCAGCTTAAGAATATCGAGATGAACGAATGCGAAAAACGCAAGCCTTGGAGGATGCGTGGAGCCTACATGGATGCGGACGTACCATAAGAAAAGGTGTTAACAACGAGCGTGGCCATGCAATGTAGGTCGCATTCTACCATAGCGGGCTACTTCGTAACCCTCGTTTCCCAGTGCTAGTACAGACTGGATAGAAGGGGAAGATGGCAAGGAAGGCAGAGCACTGTATTGGCTGCACAGGCAGCCCATTGAGTCGATCCTCGATGGAATTCATGGCAGATCACAGCAGAGTGATGGATTCTATCAAACCCGGCCAGTCTGTCCATTGACCTCCCTAGCCACTAGTACATGCATGTACAGTACGAGTCGGGCTCAATACCACAAAGCGCTCCTACGACATTACAAGACGTTACAAGAAAAAGAGAAGATTACAAAAGCCCTTGTTCAACAACAAACCCACAGCCTCTTAACTCCCAATCCCATATAGTTTCACTGGAGTGCCTCATTCCCTCCACTGCGTGTACTAGTAGTGATGACCCGATGACCCCTCACCGCCGCTGTCCCTGTCTCGCAGAATGACCGTGCACCTCCTCGCGTGCTATGAGCATGGAGAGCTAGGGAATTGATATGCTACGTCCACACTGCTCACCAGCTTGAATGATGACGTACTGATAATGGGTCCCATATCGGTTGAGGTAGAACAATAGAGTTCCGAATGCGAATGGCTGAGACCATACATGTTAGACTTCATCCAAGAAAGTGATGACTAGATAAGGGTTCGCGGAGGAGAGGGAATAAAGAATAGTAAAGTAAACCGAAGGAAATGCACCTGAAAGTTGGACGTACTATGATCCCCAACATAGAGTGCATAGCTGGAGGTTCTACCGTAGACACAGGAAAATTCGAGCCAGTCAGATTCAGTGCTGCAAAGGCTATTCAAGTTTTAGCGGTTGAAATACGTACAGGTGGCTACATAAAGGCTAGATCTGAATCCATGTCGAGGCCGATGCTCTAAGTGAAGTAGCCTGATTGCTGCAAATCCAATGAACCTCAGGTTGACTTAAGTGCATGAACTATCAGCGATTACTGTAATTAGATTCATTCTTAGAAGAAAAGATAGTACAGGGATTGAACGTTGAACACTAGTTACACAGAAGCCCAAATGCTTCTTCTTCCGGCCCATCAACGCTGCTCAGTCCTTTCACAACCCATCGAACGTTCTCAGCGCCTTCCTGCCTAACGAGATTCGCTAGCTGTGTGTGCCATGGCTTGGCTTCGCGGGGGGATGAAGAAGAAGAGGAAGTTGTAGCGGCAGTAGACCCGTCGATACTTGCAAGAGGGTATGTGTCGGCGTCTTGGGATAGACCAAGTCCTGGTTCTGGGCCTGGGGAAGGGACCGGGTCCAAGTCAATATTGGTGGAATCATTTCCCAGTTTCATGATCAAGTCCAGAATGTACGGATGGCCGATGAGTATAGGGGCCCATCCTGCTACGAGAAGGATCAGCCTCACAGGGACTACGTAAGTGATCAGGACGGGCAAGGGAAGGGTGATGAGTAGGAGAGGTAGGATAGTCGGTGTTCCTGTAGTAACGGGCACTGATATCACACTTTGTGGTGGTGATTTGGGGGACTTGGGGTTAGCAGGATCTGAGTTGAGGTTGAAGTTGAGTTTGAAACTGGATGCGAGGGGGGAGGAGAGAGGACTATTGAATGGGGAAAACGAAGATGCTGCTGCTTTGGGCGGTGACCTGCTTGGACTCGTTGAGTCGCTAGTTCTTCTCTTCTTCTGTGGCTTGCGTCCTCCTCCTCCTGGTGTATTCCTATCACTCATGATACTCCCCTCGTCATCCGGAAGAGGCATTGGTACGCCTCCCAGGAACTTGGCGAGAAGGGATGACGATAATTTATCGTACAGATCCGAGTAGAACAGCATGAGGTTCTGGATTCCCTGGAGGTTAGCTTGCCAGTCCTGGCCGCCCCCACCCGATACTCCCGGAGCGGGGTCGGCGGCAGATGGTGACGACGCAGCACCATTGGATTTGGCACTGGATTTTGCTTGAGCAGAGGAAGGATTGATCGTTCGGTTGAGGATCATTGAGATCAGGACGAGGTGTGGGATGAGAAGGAACAAACGCGGGTAATAGCCTGTAATGAAGCCAGAATGAGCCCAGCGGAACCAAGTATGGTCGTATGATAGAACACAGGTATAAGAACATACACAATGCTGCCCAAGCGACCATCCAGGTAAGACTAACTCTTATCCCTCTCCGCCACAAGACCACCTCTTCGATTCGGTCCTGCACATAAAAAAGAGGTGCAGTTTTTACTATGAACCGTCTGAAGGCAACTGTCAGTAATGGAATCGACACAGGTGGATGTTGCGAGAGGAGAGGAGCCGGGGGAGGCGACCAGGGAGATAGTGGTTTCTGTGAGTTTGAAGAGGATGCGTGGTTGGGTGCGGGTGATGACGGAGGCTCTTTGGAGAGAGAGGGGAGAGCAGCGGAGAGAAGATGCTGGAGAGGTAGTTGATCCATTATGGATTTGACTAAAGGTTGGTCGTCGTCGTCGTCGTCGATGGTCAAGCCTCCAGGTCCTCACGTGCTCAGACGGGGAGAAATTGTCTGTGATTTCCGTGAATCGACACCTCGTCTATGAATTTGCCATTTTAGGCCATGGCTTGCACAGGGCTCAATCGTCACCAGCAGTCCACTAGGGAAGCCCATATGACTAGTTTAGTGCTCGAAACAAGAAAATGTGATTATTTGTGCACTACCCCCCATCTAGTCCTACACTATTCTTGGGTCCAGACTCTAGGCAAGTAAGCATCTGAGGGGGAAGGCATTGCAAGAGAAAATATATCCAGTATGATCTACAGTACGCAAGAGGGAATAGAGAACGGAGAGGTGAGGGCAGTGCAAACCAGGTCCAAAATACAACACTATCCACATCCTTGATGAATGCTTTCAGGGACAGTATCTGCCACGATGCCGTCCGTCGATTCGAGGCTATCGTCTACTACACCATTGGCCGCTTTTTCTGGTGGTGACTCCATTGAGATGTCCTCAACCCTGTTATCCAAAGTCTCATCCGTGATGGTTTCCTGCCCATCAGGCGCTTGCTCCTCTATCCGGGTCACAGTGTTTCCATCGACCACTTGAGCATTTTCTGTACTAGGTTCGCCGGCTGTAACGAGCTCCCACTCCTCGACGACCCGTTGAACTTTCTGCCTCTCGAGCCCTCTTTCTGTTCTACGAAGCTTGGTGAGAGTCTGTGTGTGAGTGTGTAGCAGGCGGGCTTGTCGAAGTATGTTTGGGTTTGAAGACGAGGAAGTGGTCTCTGCTGTGGACGCAGAAGGGTTGGTAGTCGAAGTATCAACATCCATCTGCTTCGAAGAGTCGTCTGGGGAGGAAGTTGATGTACCGAGGAACGTATCCCATTTCTCCCACAGATCGCCCTCGTTCTGAAGGTGCTTGCCGAAACTCGACGAGGAAGAACCCTCGTCTTTGACCACAGGGGTTGCGGTTGGAGGGATGATCAGATCACTAGGCATGTACTTCGTCAATGGTTTCCCGTCCGCCCCGTTGACATCCATAGTAGTGTCGCCAGTACCTCCAGCTTGATCTGACCCCGATTCATGAACGTAGTCCCAGCGCTTAGGTCTAAAATTCCTGAAGGGTCCAGGCCCCTCGTTCATCCCAACATCGTCTCCGTGACTGGTATGATCACGGGGACCCACGCTCTGGCTTTTCTGTCGCTTCTGCGCCTGAAGCTTGCTATTTCCGAGGGTAGAAACAGCGCTCTTCCGTTTGGCCCCAGTAGGAGGTCCGTTCCCAGTAGCACTGCTACCGAGACCCTCGTCGTCGTCATCGCTCAGCCACGCCTCCCCATACGAAGAGGTGGTTGGTCGCCCTGAGTCTGCGGGTAACGTGGAAATGGCCAGCTTAACTCTCCATCTTAGTTCCCTCGCCACAGCGCTGGGATCCTCTACGTAATCGACTGGTACAGATTCCTTCGCCTCTTTCATCGGCCCAGTCTCTTTCTCGGGTGGTGTAGATGTGCCGTTAGTCTTTGAGGAGGAACCGTCACCGTTGGAACTGGAGAGAGAAGCTGCATGGGCAATCCTGGCGGCGTGTTCAATGAGTCGAGCCTCTTCCATCAAGAAATCTGCGACAGCGAGCAGTGCTTCCAGTAACCTGTGAGTTAGCTTGTCATCCGCAGGCCGTGGATAAATAGGACGCTCTGCTACTGCTAAGGTGGAGGTTGATCCATTTGAAGTAGAAAGAAGGTGGGAGTGTGCTTGTTCTGAGCGAAGCCGCGCGAGGTAGGCAGATCCAACATGCCAACACAACCTGAAGGGTGGGGGTTTCAGTTCAGGGGGTTATTTGAGTGCATAAAGGGAGAGGAGAGCCCGTACCGGTTGAAATTTGGAAACCTAAAGATCCTCGGTACCTTCGTGACGATTTCAATCTGCCGTACTTTGAGTTCTGTCAACAAGTAGAGCGTCAGCAGGACGCGCAGAAAATTGAAGCCGAGCAGAAGAACTCACGCGTTGCACCGCCAAGCCCCTGCAAGAAGTTTCCACCGAAGACAAGGGTATCCTCTGGAGTGTAGACGGCGTGAATCCACCCCGAAGGTATTATCATCGTGTCTCCCGCCTTCAATTCCACCCTGTACACGTTCCCATCGTTCTCGGAGACTCCACCCGATGTAGAAGCTTTGGGTGGCTGAGCGCAAAGATCACCGAGCCAAGTGGTAGATTGAATCGACGTTGACGACCATCTTGTGTAGGCAGCCAGATTATGAGGAGTAGGGCGAATAAAATAGAAGGTTTTGCGACCACGATAGATGTGATAGTATACTGAGCTACCGGCGAAGTCGACATGCCAGTCCTATACATACCAAAGCAGCATCAGATAAGCTAAAGCGTAGAGAAGTGAAAATGACATACAGTCCAAGCTCGTTCTATACCCATCAAGCAGTAGAGCTGAACCTTGGGAAACCCCGGCTCTTTGTCTCCCGGTTCAGACCCGACCGGGGCCTTCGCCTTACTCTTCCCGATCCTCTTCCCAGTACTCGTAGAAGGTACACGGGGCCAAAATCTCTCCACCCAATCGCACTCCCTAACCACCTTGGGCGGCACAATCAAGTTTGCCATCTCCTTGCAGTCGGACACTTCCAGGCTAATGACATTGAGTACGCGTTTGCGTTTCTCTGGAGGAGTGTGGAAATAGTTGGCCCAACGTCCAAGGGTCCATCCCGGGGAAGAGGACTGGGATACGACGTCAATGACTTGAACAGGAGTGTCTGGCCCCATGATTCTGGCAACATCGGATACTGTGAATGTAGATTCGGAAGGAGGATAGCTAGTGTCCGTGTATTCTGGCATTGTTATACCGAGACCGGTTATCTGCTCGCCTGGAATGACGACAGGCTCTGTAAATGCAGTGGGGTCATCCTCGACCCAAGAACGGCTCACGTCCGAGCCCTGCATACGCCTGAAGGGATCCGGCAATATGTTCTTGTTGGCCAGGACTTTGACCCATTTATTCGTTCCCGGCCCTTTACTAGACTCCGTTGCAACTTCGCTACCACTAACGCTTCCTTCGTTATCTACGGCCTGCTGTGTCTTCCTTCGTGTCGACTTGCGCGTTGGCAGAATTTTCTTGAAAGTAATCTGCTTCTTGCCGGGATTCGCCTCAAGACACGTACTGCAGTGCCATTTGTCGATGGTATCCAGTATATTAATGCCCGTCTCGATGTTGGCGTCGGGTGTGACAGAGTGAGAGACGCAAGCCCAGTGGTACCAGGTTTTACATGTATCACTATAGGACAAACCAGGCTCAGTATACACAAAACGATACATAACTCATAACCTACCAGCGAATCCAACTCTCTTTCTCTGCACCGGCGTTGTTCTCGGTGCAAGCTGGACACTTCTCTCCTTCTCCGCTACCGCTCGCTTCGCCTTCAAACGCAATATCTTTTGCTTCTACATCGCTTCCAGAGTCTGAAGCTTCAGGTCCAGATGGACGAGCTCTGGTCCGGCGTCGTGTTTTCGTCATATTGAATCTCAGCGAACTTCGGAGTCGAGGATGAGTTGATGGCACGTGATGCTTCCACCTGTAACTTGTAACTCTGAGGTTGGTCCCCGATGGCCGACGAGTGCCAATGCAGGCGAATCCGGGGGCGTAGAGCAACAGAAATACACAAACACACACACCAGCCAAGTGGTATATCATGATACGTACAGTATTATTGTTCGTTCGTCTTCTACGTCTAAGATCTAGTAGCCAAACCTCTAGTATACAGTACGTGGTTTACAATTGCGTCTACCCTTAGTCTTCCGAAGTTCAGTGTTCGGGAAAATACTCCACTCAGTGACCTACTGGTGTGTAGATCTTGTCCGTTTCAAGCGGCTACATACTCCCTGAATCTTCTTTCGCAGTCTTCGGGGACGAGAACCAGAGCCGTCCGAACAGGTGCGAATACTTGGATAGATCCTCGAAATACACCTTTAGTCAGGGCTTTTCCACCTCTAGCCAATCATGGAGGATCGGAGTTCTCCCAGTTGGGTACCAACTCCGAGCGATTGGTCGCACGAGAAGCGCAAAGCAAATCCGAAGCCCATACGGAAAGTCAATCACGAACGTTGTATGCCTTGACCAAGTTTAAAGAACAACTTGTTGTGAGACGCCGCCAAGACTACGATCTCGGATTAGGCTGCCAGACCTCCACCTCATGCCTCCGACCCCACCTTAGGGACGTTTCCATTGGCCCACCGCTTAATAGTAGCATGGAGTAGCGCAAAAGTGCTGTTCTCAAACAAAGAATTATCGCTGCGCCGGCAAATTAGCTGTTCGTATCTCCATGTACTCAAAGGAACCAACCAACCAACCACTTAAATTAGGCACTGAATAGACTCGTGAAGTTAGCAACCAGGTTCGTTGAATTCTTTTTGATAGACTTCTTCCGAATGCGTTCCGGAAAGTTTGCACCGAGCCCGACTTCACCTTTTGGGCCGCTGGTATCGGTGTGAGGTGCCACACGCTTCTTCTGTGGCCCAGGCGTCTCATCTCCCACGTCAGAGATTGAGGTAGCCGCCATACGAACGAGTCCCTTCGTGAGAGAGATCTGAGTTCGCGAGCGGATTCTGGTTGTTGGACGGGGATCGAGAGTCGACTGAAATCTAAAGCGACGAAAACTTTAGAGTATGAAATCGAGTATAGGGTCCTAGGTTCAAGTCTTCCCAAAGAGAGGTCTCGAAGTTACGCGGGAAAGGGCTACTAGCTGGGGGGCGCAGTAAACCGAGGCAACGTGCGGCTCAATTTTCGTAGGATTACTCTGGAGATCATAAGTCTGGAAAATATTCGCTGACGGTGGGTGTAATCTTCTCGTACCGTGGGGCAGTGGATAGTAGGAGTACAGCGTCTTTAACGCAATACGGAGGAATAAAACTTGCGATGTTCTCTGCGTTGGATGAAACAACGCCAAACGCGACTTTTAGCATAGCATCCGTCGGCAGAATAAACAAACTGTACAATATGTTACGGGGCACCGTCCCTAGGGTAGATCGTACAAGTTGGGTTGGCACCCAGGCAATAGACGATCTTCTGGATCGGTTCAAGCACGATCGAGGCTACTAGATGAACAATCTTATCGAAATTTGCATCCCGCGGGGCCGTGAGTGTTGATGTTTTTTCTGGATCTTCCTGGAGCCCATGAATCCTCAGGGTAGAGGTTGGTTCTTCCTGGGCGGCACGTCGAGACTAGCTATAGTGCGAGTTCGAGTACGGTATTTTCACACCTGCCAGCATGTCGACGCGGGTTCGCCAGCGGTCCTGACTTGTGTATTTTTGTTTGAGATGCATGGGAAAATCTAGTAGACGACGTACGTCAGATAAACACCGGTTGGCATCAATCGATACGAGCTTCAATCACGATACAAGGCACCAAGATTCTGTGAAGAGACGTGCGACGCGCGGAGTCGACCACAAGTCTTGTTCGTGGTTCACGAACTCGGAGCTAGCAGTGCCTAATGATCAGGCAACTCAATCGAAAAAAGAACCAAGGGATTTCACGCATGACTCATGGGTAGAGTTAGTGCTCTCGATCTTTCGGTCACCAGCAGGTGCTCGGAGCGAAAATGCCTGAGAACTTGACGAGAGTGGATCAGGTTGGAGTTTGATGCTCCTGAGCCCGAGTGCATGGAAGAGTACTTTCTTACATTCCCCCCATTTAAGAGATGAAGTCGCTGCCCCTTACATGCTCCAGAGGAGAGCGACCCTGGTGGCAAGCGAGCCACAATCATGGGCACAACCGGAAGAACTTCAGCTTGGATGACGCCAGGGAAAAAAGAAAGAAAAAAGAGAGACGAAGAGAACTGCCTCTTGATCAAGCTGGTGGACGGACACCATATTCAGAGGTGGATCGTCCGCGGATAAAACTGTCCTCACCACGGTACTACTCAGCCCTTTGATTCCCAGAGTGCCCGTTTTCTCAGGTGCCGGCGCTGTGGGAAAGCTAGCGTTTCAAACGGACGCGATTCTCTCGCCCAAGCGACTTGCGCTGCCGAAAGAGTTGCTGTGTGCATTGTATACGAGCAGAGATTTGGAGTTCCCGAGCTAGGTTTGTTGACGTGATCGAAAGTCTCGATTACGAGCTCGCGCAGCGTGCCCGCGACAATAAGTCAAACTTTGCTAGATTGAACATCGGCCCAACGCCTGGACGTAAAGTGAATCCACGATAATTGTTGGAGATAAATACATGTTTTCTAAAAGAGAAAAAACGGGGGAAAAGTTTCACTCTATCAACTTGAGGAACTGCCTGGTAAGTACGACACGCAATAGATCTAGGGTCAAAGGGCAAGTTAGTCATATGTTTTTGGACGGGGATAAACACAGAAAGGCAGAAAGATCAGATAAAAAGGCAATATACAGTTGTCCCCATAACATAAATGTTCAGAACAGGTCTGAGTAAAATTTCATCCGCAAAAGCGCATTCAGAAATGAGATATCGGGCCGTTTACTTACCAATGCCAATAGTCGTTGGAGGACGAAGTAATTACTCTGTCGGAGTTACACTTCCACGTAAACGAACCGATGAGATACCTGCGCTGTCGATTCCAGAAGCAGTGCTGTAGATAATCGAACGTGTCGTCAAGATTACGTGGAGCTCAGATGCAGCAGCTAACAATCTTCATCTCATGGAGTAACATCTCAGAGTCATAGCGTAAAGAAGGTAGCTGCTCGTTGAGTCTCCGCGATAATGTAGATGATGGAGGAGAAAGTAAAAAATGGAAAGTAACGTGATCATGGTCGGCCCGTCCAACAACTGCCTGATCGGGAGGCGGGTTGCCGAAATCACTGTTGACCTCGACGTCGAACGTCGTCTGTTTCTGCGCCGATGACTGCAGATTCAGCTTTCCAAGTGTTGAAACAAATGTCCACCTCGGCTTCAGTAGACTGCATCTTATCAACACGAGCTGTATCTACATCTGCTGCCCTGGAATGCAATACTGCCATGCCTCGACCGCGGCCTTGTTCTGCGCTTTTGGTGGGCCAACTGGCTTTTGGCGACAATGAAAGTTTCGAGCCTTGGCTAGATCGTTGAAGAGGCGTTTATCTGAATCCTCAAGTCTAAAATTCTAGGGCTCGGCAGAGAATCTGAACCTTCGGCAAAATATGTTCTCATTGATGCGCACCTCACGTACTCACACGGCGCTGTGACCAGCTCCTTGGGTGCCGGAGTCGACTGGCCTGCCCAAACTTCCCCGCGTCAAAGTTCAACTAGCCAGCTGGCGCTCTCATCATCTCACGGTCGACCAGTTACACTTACCTATCATTCATTCATCATACCGCTGCCCAACTCCACATGTGATTGCCACATGGGGCTACCGATCTCAGATCCTTGCAGATCGAGGTTTTGGATAGCTTGCGAAGTAAGGGTTTATAAAGAGAGCGGTCCATTGTAGTCGACTTTCGTTACCTACCCCTCTCTCAAAACTCGTCTCTTTCCCACCTGCCATCTAGCTTTCCCCCTTAGACTCGTCTATCTCTCACAACACCTCCTTCAACAAATAAATAACCGCCATAGACAGCATGTATCCATCTCGTGACGTAACTTCACCTAGACCACTCAAGATCGCCGTTTGTGGTGCTGGTATCGCTGGATTTGCAGCTGCAGTCGCCCTTAGAAGGCAAGGACACATCGTCGACGTATGTGAAGCTAGTTTTTTGAACTACTTTCATATTTTTCTGACCGATGATACTTTCTCTTTTATCGCCTCTAGATATTCGAAGCATCGTCCTTCACTAAAGAATTTGGCGCTGCTGTCGGTGTCCCTCCGAACGCTACACTTGCTCTGAAGCACCTGGGCTACAGTAAAGAACGGGCCCGAGCTGTTGACTACTTCGGCGTAAGTCCCAAGTGTTTCCCATCCTTGTCAGATTCGGGGAAAACTTATCAGATTCTTAACGGATTGTTCTTGCCTTACTTCCTCTCTCCCGTCCCTCTATCTATAGTCTTTATCAAGAGATTGCACCGGTGAAGGCGATATATTCCATGCATTTGCCCGACCATCAGTGGAAACATGGGGAAACGTGAGTTTGACGATTGCTTTATGCCTCTAGCTTGGTGTAGGAAAATATTGACGGTTTTGATTTTCTCATCGTCGTCACCTGTACAGGAATGGACCATGATTCATCGCGTTGACCTCCACAACGAAGTTCGTCGTCTAGCGATCGGCAAGGAGGGCAAAGGAACTCCTGCGAAACTGTATCTCAGCACCGCCGTCGAATCCTGCGACCCAGAGAAGGGTACTCTGACTCTACAAAACGGCAAGACTCATAAATTCGATCTGATCGTTGGCTCCGATGGAATCTACGTGAGTCCCGGCTTGTTTATTAAACCTCTAAAAACCTTGTATCTATTTGTTTTCCCCTTCAAACTCCGTGTCCCGTATCACCGCCAACTTTTGTTGCGTTTAATATGATTGAACGGATCTTGATTCATCTTTATTTTGACCGTTTGACGGACCGTTGCTGATTGCCTTTCTATTTAGTCCAAAATTCGTACTAGCGTTCTAGGGCGCGTGGTTGAAGCTCCCATCGCATCTAAACCCTCCGCAGCTTTTCGATGGGTTATGCCCGTCTCTGCGCTCGAGGGCAAGCCTGAGCTTGATTGGCTCCTGAAAGAGGGTGCACAGGGCGGTCGGGTCACCACATCGAAAGAAGGCCACTTCTTGCTCTGTTACCCATGCAGAGATAAAACTCTCATCAACAACATTGCGATGCATATCGACAAGCGAGATCAAACCAAGATCGGTGAGTAACATATCTCTTTTTCCCACCTACCGAACTGCGGGTCTGCAGCCGTTCGTTATTCTTCCTCTGCTTCCCGTTGATGAGCGATATGCGGTCCTGAACGCTATCTTTGCTCGCTTACAGGTCGGAATGTCGCGTCGTCAAGAGAAGAGCTATTGAAAGAGTTCGGAGGATACGCTCCTAAGTTCAGGAAGTGGATGGAGCTCGCGGAAGGCGTTAGGATATGGCAGTTGAGGACGATGCCTGTTCTCGATACGTGGGTGAACGGACGTGCTTGTCTGATCGGGGATGCCGCGCACGCCATGTTTCCAAGTACGTTCCTCTTCTTCAACGTACACGATTGCTTGACAGATGTGCTGATATTCTAATCTAGCACTCGGGCAAGGAGCCGCGATGGTTCTCGAAGATGCTTGTGTTCTCGCCGGACTTTTGCCATTAGGGACGAAGCCGGAGCAGGTGAACGCTCGGTTACGTGGCTACGAGGAGCTGAGGAAGGAGCGTGGCGAATTTGTTGCTCGTCAAGCTGAGCTCCAGTTCGTCACTCCTGAGTTGTACGGGTTATACGCCAGATGTATGGATTTACTCGATCTCTATCATCCTCGTGTGCTGACTGGATCTTTCTTGTTTGCAGCTTTCGAGATGCAAGACAAGATGATGCACTACAATGCCCCCAAGGTCGCTGAAGATTACTACAACAAACATTTCGCTAAAGACGAAGTCCAGAACAAGTCACCCGCTTTCCTGGAAAGAGCACACCTATAGATCGTGCTCTTTCTCAACCACTCTCACATATGACGATTTCTCACTCAGTCCACACTCTCCTTTTCATTGCATTTTTCCTCCCTCCGTCTCTCTACATTTATCTGTTTCTATATTGCGTATTTATCTCTGAACATCCTAGGCACTTCTTGTTTTCTCTCTTCCATTCCGTCTCTCTACCTTTCCTCCTCACGCCTCTGTCAACATTCACCATCTCTTCATGCTGCCCTACTCGCATTCGGGTTCAATAAAGTTCGAATCAGTTGTTACAAACAATGTACTCTTATCTCCAAAAGTTTTCTGGAATCACCCGCACCGGTCTGTACTGATAATACAATTTTCTTTTGCACTACTGTACTCGCCGAGTCTTCTAGGCGTCGTTGCTCGTTTATCAGACTTCGTGCCGATCTTATGCGGGGTTGGGTGAGTACTCTGTACCTTCGAGGTCTGCTGGGTTCTGCTCGGCGTACTCAAATCAATATAAACTATATTTATATCAACTGCAGGTGTCGAGTCGGTTGTATGTACCGCGAGACGAGACAGTGATCCTTGACACTTTTGTATTCCACCGCTGAGACCACCTCAGCTTTGAGCTCAGTTCTCACAAAAGGTTTATCCACTGGACATTTCTGGGCCGATTCAGGGACAAATGACGGCGGACAGTATCCTGAGAAGTGTTTACGAGAGAAAGATGATCTAAGAGAAATGTACTCGTGCTGGTGGAGTATGCAGCTCTGACAGAGCACCCTGGCATCAACTAATTTTTCCAGGCCCTCTTTCCGGGGTGCTTCTCCTAGCGGATCATTGACAATGTGACTTCATGTGCGTCCTTTTTATGACCACTACTTTCTCGAAAAGGGAATCTCCATACCTAAACAGGTAAGAATATCATCCTGACGTCACTGGCGATCGCTACTGATAACAGGCACGAAACACGTGAGGTAGCATTTCTCCAGCGATTTAAAGCCGACTCCTTCTGGGCGTTTGGGTTTTGCTTCCATTTGGTCTCGTACCACCACCATTACCTATCCTTTATTCCCTCTTGCACCTTGTAACAATCCACAATGCCTTCTGGAACGATGAGAGCTCTCTGGTACAACAAGGTGAGCAGTTGATCATGCCAGCTCGTTGGACTCTTTCGGTGTCGTAGTTGAGCTCATTTTCTACGTATTCCAGCCAGGAGACTTTGAGATCAAGCAAGTTCCTATTCCACAAGTCGGCGACGAGGACGTTCTCTTGAAAGGTATACTTTTCTTGCCCTCGAACCGCATACAAGCACTTCCTGAATTGACTGTCGCTCATCGCTAGTTTCCTGCTGCGGTACGCTCTTTTGACTCGCATCCCAGCGATGCTTTTTCTCACAGGGAGCTGTAGGCGTCTGTGGAACAGACCAGCACATTCACGAAGGAGAATTCATCTCCAAATTTCCTGTACGCTGCGATCTTTTCATTTCATTCAAGCGCTACTCATGACGTCACAGCTTATCCCCGGACACGAGAGTATTGGGACAGTAGTCGAGTTCGGAAAGAACGTCAAGGATTTCCAGCTTGGAGATCGATGCGTAGCTGATGTCGGAATCACTGTGAGTACATCCTGCATATGTATCTTGTTTCCAAGTTCACAACCCGTTGATTCAGTGTGACAAATGCTTCTACTGCAGACGCGGCACTCCTTTGCTTTGTGAGGACTTCCAAGCTTGCGGCGTCACCAGGGACGGAGGCTTCGCGGAGTACATTCTTTAGTACGTTCACACCTTTCCTCGTTATCACAGACACTAACTCGCCTCTTCTCTGAAGCAAACAACACAAACTTTACAAGGTCAAGAACCTTAGCGATGAAGAAGCCAGCCTATTAGAACCCGCAGCTTGTGCTATTCATGGTCTCGACAAACTCAATCCACCTGTTGGAATCGAGGTCCTACTTCTCGGCGCTGGTCCCACTGGTCTCATCCTCGCCCAGTTGCTGAAGCAGAACGGTGCTCACCGCGTAGTTATCGCTGCCAACAAGGGAATCAAGATGGATATCGCCAAGCAACTCGAAGCAGCTGACGAGTACATCGAGCTCGACCGCCAGGCACCAGAGGCACAGTGGCAAGCGCTCAAGGACAACAACAAATACGGTTTCGATGTCGTCGTCGAGGCTACTGGTGTCGAAAAACTGGCCAACGATAGCATCAACTACGTTCGCAGGGGAGGAACTCTTCTGGTTTATGGTGTTTACGAGAACAAGGCACTCGTCCACTGGCCACCAAGCAAGGTTCGTATTTACTTATTACGAAGGAGAACCGTGTTCTCATGGTCTTTACCCATATAGATTTTCGGAGATGAAATCACTGTACGTTAGCACCCTCTTGTATGCTCTCGCTATTTCTGACTTCTTTCTTCACAGATTATCGGTTCATTCTCTCAGACCTTCTGCTTCCCTCGCGCCATCGCCTACCTGGAATCTGGCAAGATCAGGACGAAGGGAATGGTTACGGATGTCTTCAAGCTAGAAGATTACCAGAAGGCGCTCGATAAGATGAGTTCCAGGGGTGCTCTCAAAATCTGCATCAAACCGTAAATTATTCATCGATAACGAACGTAGCATCGGACTGTCGTATGTAGAATCCCCTGTCTGGGCCCTGTATGTATAGAATCCCACCCGTGTACTTCATAAAGATCATCCTAAGTATTGCCTGCCTTGCGGTGTTACCGAGTCTCAGCGCCTTTTGATAAGGGTAACAATCTTGAGGTTGCCTATATCTTCCGCTTTTGTTTCGCAACCAGAATAATCCGTTATCCGATAGAAAACGCAGACAAGATAATTTTGAGCTAGTGGATTGCAGCGATGATGAAGAGCACGTTTTCTCCATGGGCTTCTCAAGATCTCAAGAGTCTAACCTCTTGGACTCGTTGGGAGTATCAAAGCATCGACTATATGTAGGTCACAAAATTTTGATAACACCGCAATAGCATCACATACTCAGTGTTACCTATTCACTCTGTACAAGGCCAGAAACTCAACCTTCATCCTCACTTCCACGGAGATCTCGAGCACGCATCCGATCATCCCAACTGTGTCACTTGCAAGTTGCGTACTTTGTAGGTAGTCGTTCCTGTAGGGCCTGGCGAGCCAGAACTGCCTTCCATCTAAGTAGTGTGGAAGATAAAGGTTAGATATGAGATGTAAGGAGAGGCGCCTGAGAGCGTACCTGTAAATTGATGATTCTAGACGGCAGGGGAAGGTACCATGTCAGCACCAAGCAGCATATTCACCACCCAGCCTTTCCCGCAAAGCCAGGCAAAACAGAAAAATAAATTACAAAGGAGAACTCACAGCCATAGAGGTTTCCCTACGAATCCTTGGCCAAACTGGGTTGCTCTCAGCACGTTATCCATGTAGAACTGGATCTTCACGTCGGCGCCGTTAGGTTGGGCGGTGAGGACTGCTTTCAGGGCGTGGAAGGAGAGATCGGTAGGCCAGGAGACGAGGTCGGAGCGGACGATGCTAGAGGTGTTAAACGTGTTGAACCAGTTGTCTGCTGTGCCTTTCCATTCGCCGATATCGGTCTCTGGAGGCCAGGAGTTGACTGCCTGTTCGGAATGAATGAGATGAGTGATGAGATGTGGATGAGATATAGATAGACTCACGGTGAGCCTAGAATGGAGAGATGTGATGGAGGCGGGGTCAGTTCCTACAGTATCATTTATGATGATCGACACGAAACACCAGGCTAGATGGTCGGAAAGGAGGGAACGGGAGAGATGAAGACAAACCAGAAAGCGGGCCACGTCCCTCTCACGGTAGAGGCGCTGAATTCCCCAGAGAGCTGATATCCGTGAGCGGTAGTCACCGTGATCTGAGATTTGGCGTGAATAGCCCCGCTAGGTCACAAAGGTCAGCGCAGAGCCCTCTCTCCCTCTCTTGAGGACAAGAAAAAGAGCGCGAGCCTACCTAGCGTAATGAATCGCAGGGTGCGGATCCGCCGTACTCGTCGGTGGACTGGCATTTGAGGTCGGCGTTGCGATGAGGCTCAACGTCCCACTGTTCACCTGGATCAAGCTGTGATCCGATGCGCTACCTCTCATTCTCGCGCTGCCATTGTGATCGGAGCCCCAAGGGTACAGATAGTTCCAGTATTGTTGAAGAGTGGTGTAAGAGGAGAAAGAGGATATTGGGATGATAGTAGTGTCGGCGTTTGTCCCTGGGAGAGCCTGGAGAGCTAGGAAGACAAGTGCTGGGAATCTGCGAAAGGAGATAGGCGCGTGAGTGGAAGAGAGTGGATGGATAAATGGAGGTTGCTAACGATGCGAGCATGCTTGGGAGCCAAAGAGGGTGCACTGGTCATGTAGCATGCTCAGTTTATATCCAGCTGGTTGCCTCTTCCGGCAACAAACGAGCGTAGTCAGTCCTTCAAGAGCTCGGGGCGAGCACCAGAAGCTTTTCAGCGAGAAATTTCCTCAACTCCCAGAGCGGAGATTCACGTAGAAAAATCCGAGTGCATGCTAACCCACCTGACCGAGGCATCCTTCTCACAAGGAGTTCTTCAAGAGAAATAGTGAGTTGATGATCGGGTCGGCGGAGAATTAGGATTGATTTAGCGTTGTTTGCTCATGGAACTGGTGATGCATCGAGAGGAGATGCTCGACAGGTTATGATCATGGGAAGGACGTGCCATGCTGCTATGGTGCTGATTTTTGCAGACGATCCGTCAAAGACTTGCGGCGACGATCATTGGGAAAGGACCCGTGCACAGTCCGTACACCTGCGTGCGCATACTCTTGTTCACAAGACAACTGACGGCCCATTGCAGTGGGTATCAATCCATTGCGCAGATTGAAACGAAATAGGCTCGATTGCATTGAACATACTGCAACCTGTCAAATCCGAAGAATCCGGGGGTCACAGGTGGTTTGATGCTTTACAAGACACCAATCGTATTGAATCGAGAAAGTCGAATTGCCCAAAGCCCGACATCCTATTTGGCACCAACTAAACTCGATGTGCGAGGTTTGCAGGTTGGTAGTTTAGTATTACCGGTGCGTCTGCAGCTGGGAGTTGATGTGCCTTCCGCACACAAGAGCAGGAGATAAAGAAAGTCTGCAAAGCCCTAGATTGCAATGACAGGGATAATTATTTGGCCTCGTCTGAGCCAGCTACAGTCCAATAGCTCGAGAACTGGCCGAGGGTTGGTCGAGGAGGATCGATGACCGACAGGAGAGGCAGGAGACGACCACGGGAGGGCCTCGGCCAAGAGTTGCTGTGCAGCTGTAGTCGGCGCTGACACAAACAGGCTTACCTAAATCTAGAGTCCTAAAATCGTAACACCCGAGTCTGGATTTTCGTTTTCGACTGCCACCAGCTCTCGTCTACTCCAGGTTCAGCGTCCTCCACAATGTCCAAACGCTTTACTATCTATACCTCAGAGGACGTCGCAGATCATTCCTCAAGCACAGACTGCTGGGTCTCTCGCCATGGAAGGGTGTACAACATTACCAAGTTCGTTGAAGACCACCCGGGAGGCGAAGACATTCTCCTTCAGCATGCCGGCAAAGATATAGATGGCGTTATGGAGAACCCTGATGAGCATATGCACTCGGAGAGCGCGTTTGCTATGCTTGACGAATATATGATTGGCAGACTTGGAACTGAGGAAAGTCTCATCGACGAGAGTGAGCTAATGTTTATCTCTCTCCTTCGCGACCAAAGAGCGCTCAACCCCTTTTCCTCTGAAGACTGGCAGGCTACGGACGACTTCCACCCAGATGATACCAATGAGGCTGAGGACTTTGCTAAGAGTAACTTCTTGGATCTGAGGAAACCTCTGTTCCCTCAGGTCTGGCGTGCCAACTGGAGGTACGTTCGCAATGGTTACCGCCTCTTGCAATATACACTGAGCTCGCTCTAGCAAATCGTACTACCTGAAGCAAGTACACCAGCCTCGTCATCTCCCTGAGTCTGCCCGTCTCTTTGGGCCTTCGTACCTCGAGGTACGCCATGGTTACTAATCATACACTACTCAATATTTATCTCCATTTCCCCATAGGTGTTTACTCGTACCTCGTGGTATGTCATCCCTCTGATCTGGGTGCCAATCTCCACCTACATGTTCATCCGTTCGGTCTTCCAATTCACTGGCCCTCTCCCTCCTTTCATGGTTCAGCCCTTCCTTCCTATGGCATACTTCACCCAGCTCCCCATGGACTCCTTCGTCAAGGCATTGTCTTGCTTCAGTCTTGGCGTTGTCATCTGGACCCTCATTGAGTATGGAATGCATCGCTTCTTGTTCCATATCGACCAGCTTTTGCCCGACAAGCCTTTCTTCCTGATGCTGCACTTTATGCTTCACGGTATCCATCATTACTTGCCAATGGACAGGTTGAGACTCGTCATGCCTCCTGTGCTCTTCACTGCTTTGCAGTCCCCCTTCACTTCTCTTGCGCACAAGTTGTTCTCCCCTGCTATCGCCAATGGTATCATCTCTGGTGCTTTCGGAATGTGTATGTGTATCGTGTTCCCTCTCGTGTTCTTTCACTTATCTGCTGCCCTCTAGACGTGATCTACGACACTATGCATTATGCGTAAGCCTCATCCTTCTTGATATCTCCGAGTAGCCATCTAAGTTCTATATTGTCGTCTTCAGCCTCCACCACACCCGCCTGCCTCAGTACTTGAGGGAGCAGAAGAAGTACCATCTCGCTCATCACTACAAGAACTTCGAGCTTGGTTTCGGTATTACCAGTCAGTATTCCACCCAGCATGATTCCAGTAGCATCTCTAACCCGTCTCTCATCTCACAGGCAAGGTCTGGGATCATGTATTCAACACTGTGTTGCCCATGTAAAGCAGGAGAGGAGAATCAAGAACAACAAAGTGTTTCTTTGTGCTACATAAGAAACCTGGATATCCCAAAATTTCTTGGATCAGGATCTATTATTTTACTACACTTATTGCTTGCAATCTTATTGATTTAGAGCTCCTCCAAGAGCCATTCGGACACTTTGATAATATTACACATTGTCTTTCATGTGTTTGTGAAATCTTAGATGATTACAATTGAAAATTTGCTACTTGGTAGCGGCCTGATGCAGGGGACGGCCTGGACTTGGATGGGAAGCATCTGCATGCAGTCGCAGGCTAACAGGAGATAGAACTACGTAGAACGTGAGCGACCGAAGTTGTGATATGATACCATTCGCTCACTCGCTTCAATCTCTCTTGCTCATCTTGCTCCTAACTACCACGGCTATCGTCACTTTCGCCTCGCCCTCGGATAACACCCCAGACTCTCGTGCTATTTCGAATCCTGCAACTCGTATGAGCAGTCCCAACTCGCATCCCGGTGGTACCCAGCCTTCGATTTCGTCACCGCTTGACGTCGAACGGTACCCCGTCGCTCCGGATAACTTAGAGCTAGAGCAAGTTCAGGTTTTCGTACGGCATGGTGCGTTTCTTCCACAATCAGTGTAAGCCCAAGCTCTGACACACAATTTGCTGAATTTACGCAGGTGAACGATCCCCAGTGGGTATCAGGCTCTCCAGCCCTCCCGCGTCTATACCTGAACATTGGATGCTATGTAAAACCGCCAGAAGACTCAGAGCAGCTGTGTCCTCCGGTCTGGCCAGCGGAAACACCAACAGCACCGACCCAATCCGCGCAGCGGCCAGTCTCGCTGTCAATAGCGGTGGTACGGGGCAAGAACTGTTGGATATCTTGAACCCGCGGGTCGTGGAACGTGCGGATGGGACGAAGCAGGAGGGTGAATGGTAAGCCTTTGTGTTTTTCTGGTGTCGTGTGACTCCGATTTGAGCTTTCGAGCTGATTCTGCTATCCGCCTTGACCTATTTGACCTATGAAGCCTGCTAGGTGAATTGACGGATGTTGGTAGACAGGTACGCGTTCGAGAGGCCGCTTCTTCATCTGGACTATGCAACTCCTGACGTTTGCTCTGGGCTGATTAGTCCACATACAGTTATGGTCAGAGTCTGCGTGCTATCTATATCGACAAGTGAGCTCCCACTCCCAGCCTTGCCCCAGTGCTCTAGTATCGACAAGGTCTGCTTTCAGGCTCGGATTCCTTCCGGATACTCTGCAAGATTCCAATGACGTTTATTTCCGGTAAAGATCTACATCAAGCTTCTCTCGTTTTCACTTGCGCTCGCTGAAAAGACCGGTTCATTAGGTCAACCAACATGCCTCGTACGATAGAATCCCTCCAGCAGGTCGTCCAAGGACTGTACCCCACGACGAAGTGCAATCCAGAATCAATCCCATCTCTGTTCATTCGGTGGGTCCGTTGAATTCTCCTCTTAATACTCAGCCTAATATCTTTCACACGAGTTAGTAATGGTAAAGACGAGACATTGCTAGGCAATACTTATGCGTGCAAGAGACTTGAGATTCTTCTTCTTGGGTTCGCCAAAGGTCCGCCTCGAGTTCCTCATCTGCCCTCACGAGAACCTACTGATACCAGAAATTCTACTAGCTGCTGCTTCAGCATACAACCCAACACTAGAATCGTTAGACAAGAAGCTTGCCAAATATAATGACGGCAACCCCATTCGAGTTGATGGGAAGCCTAGAGCTTCCGGTATTCTCGACACTGTAGGCATTCTCTTACGACCTCCAACCTCGCGAGCTGTCAGCTAAAAGCCGATGTGTGTAGATTAGGGCCGCAGCTGCTCATGGCATCAAGATACCTGCAGAATTTGAGGTGAGCTTATATCCTTGCACCATAAATGCACCGGAGCTCACACCGTATTTATAGGAAAAGGCGGTCGTGGATGTCCTTGTGAGCGCAGCATTCATGATTCGTACACCATCCGCGTATTCATAGCATAATTAGGAACGTGCTGTGGTCAACGAATGGTTCGCAGGGTGTGAGACCTTCCTTTCTCTATTCTGACTCTTACGCGCATTGTTGTTGACCGTGAACTGATATCCATGTCCATTTCTCTCTCTCTTCTCCCCATAGACAAGACGGAGGAGGTTCGTAGGCTAGGCATGGGCAGGCTCCTCGAAGACGTCTCCAAGAAGTTCCAACTCGCCGCATCGTCGCAGGCTCACTCTGCTTCATCAAATACCGCTTCTGCAAGAGGGCAGGCTGGAGAAGCTTTAGTGCCTAAAATACTCGTGCATAGCACACACGACACAGCTCTGGCTGGGTTATGCTCAACCCTAGATGTTTTCGATGAGAAGTGCGTTCTGAATGCGGAGAATTTCTACGATCAGTGTTTGACCGCCTCTCATCCTAGATGGCCCGAGTTCACTGCCTCGATCACATTCGAGCTCTTCCGGCAGAAGCAGGAACTGAAGGCGAAATCCTATCTGCAGACTTTCATGTCCCCGTTTTCGTCTAGTCGGGCTCCGTCTCAGTTTTGTGAGCACATCTCCCATCTCTGTGCCAGGCCTAATCTTGCTCACGGGAGTTTCAACAGACGTCCGCATGCGGTATCAGAATCGTTCGCTGCCTCTGCCGTTTTGCTCGGCGGAGGGTAAACATCTGGATGGTTTGCCAGAGTTCTGTACACTTGAGGCGTTCAGAGAGCGTGTGAAGGAGCTGACACCAGTTGACTGGGAGAGTGAATGTTCGCCCGCAGGAAGACAGTGAGGTAGGGTGCGAGGGGTCACTAGATTATTTACCTGGGGGTCTCTTGGTTGTATGCAGTCGGTGTGGCGATGGTGTTTACATTCAATAATATTACAGCTTATTCAGGCTAGACAAACTTCCAAAGACGGTCCAAGGAGGCAGGAACTACCCTACAGCTGTTCGTGGTGAAATGAGCGAACTGGATGGTCCAATGAAGGTCGGTGAGAACTTGTCCTCTGCATCCTGCAAGTCCGCAGACGTAGTCTCACACATGAGATGTACGACAAGCGAGATCCACATCTTCTATTAGTATTATCCGATACGCATTGAAGAGTCTAGATACCGTAGAAATTAAATATCCGCAAAGAGCAGTACCCCCTCCCACCATATAAATACAGTATCCATGGCCAGCTATTTTTTCCCGGCATCTATAGCGTCCCCGCTCTTACATGCGATGATCTTGATCTTCTGAGCATTGACGGCTTCGTTGGATTCCATCTTGAAAGAGGGGCTCTTGACGATGAACGTCCAAACGTCGTCACATAAGCGGTACGTGTGTAGGTGACCCTAGGTTCAAGTGATCAAGCGTTAGTCAGTGGCGAGAAATATTACAAGGCAAGACGAGCACACCTTTAGCACAGTTTTCGACTTGACCTGCTTGACCATAGTATCGGCAAGGGTTTTGTCAAACTAGAAGGAATCTCTCGTCATGCGACATCTGGCAAGACAAGAACGGAATGAGCTCACCTGCTGCAGCACTTTCATGGCTAACTGAGGTGTAATCGCCCCACTCGTGATCAGTTCATCCAGTGAATCTGTCAGAGCCATTCCGATCCTACAAAGTGTTGAAGACGGATCTATAACCCTTGTAGAGAATGTTGCCTACGATGAGCCGCGGTAGAACTCATAATATGCGGACGCCATGACTATGAGAGGAGGAGAGGCGCGCACAGCCACGAGTCCTCCACCAAACCGTGGTGTCTGCGTGGCTATTGGGTGGAGCAGGTTGGTGAAAACGAGAAAGTAGTCATCTATTAGTAGGTCTGTTTAAAACTGAGTATATGTACATGGTATGCATTATTATATTCCGTGGGCTAGATGCTGGTTATAACATGACGAGTGGAGTCGTCGAATATAACACTCCGTGACTCTAAGATATCATACCATAACAAGGCTCAAGCTCAAGGCTCAGGAGACCAAAGGGTCTGAGCCATCTGCCAAACCTTCATCATTCCAGTTCCAAGACTACCACCAAGAAGTCAGCAGGAGAATTATTAGATGAAAGCAGAACGAACTTGGCATTCTCAACCTCTTCGATGGGAAGCCACACTGCATCTTCAGGTTGGACAAGAGTATCCCTCTTCTTAGTTAGCTTCTTCGTCTTGTTTACTTTGCGGCCTGTGGCAGGCACGATAGACCTACTAATGGCCTTGAGCGCAGGAGGCGTGGCGGTTTCACCTACCAGGACGACCCAGACCACAAAGTAATCTTTCCTGATATGAGAGAATACATGCTTAACAGTTCCCGCCAGCTGAGTCTTCTGAACAACAGACAAATGGGGTGGAGAATCATCCGCTGACTTCTGACGAGAGGCTGAAAAATCAATGAACGGGGATAAGGCTACTTGGAGATGGTTTGGTAAATCCTTCTTGGAAGGATTCGCCCCAACATTAGGTACACTCGGAAACTCGTAGAGGCCAGCGAGAAGACCTAAAGAAACAGTTAAGCTGTGAGAAGGTATCGTGAAATAAATAGGTCCAACTTTACCTGTATCAGGCCGTCGGGAAAGCAGAAAGAACCGGTCAGAGGAAGCGGAAGTGTTCCATTCGACAACGTGAACAACATCAATCTCCTCACGGGCCCTCTTTCGCTGGACTTTCATAGGAAAAGACGTGGGGCCCCAGCTTTCGTTCAAAGGCTCACAGAGGTTGCAAAGATCCTCAATGTCGGCAACTGGTGCAGGCTTGTTATGTCGGGGTGTGAGAATAGCAAATGCTTAAAGAAGGATTGAGGCGTACTTCGGCTACACTGGATCCCCCCTTGGATCCGGCGCACCACGTTCTCAATGGGCAGACGGAGCATTGTGGATCGTGAACTTTACAGACGGTACTACCCAGTTCTATGAGAGCTTGATTGATATCCCCCGGGTTCGGTACCGCCTTCTTCTCAGGAAGCACGAAGGGGTCATTCGGCAAAGGCACCTTCTGGACAAGAGAAGGTGCCTCTAATGAAGTGGGTACCGACAACACTGTACTTGTGCCTTCAACCATAGCCGAGGCAGCAGCCCACAGGATATCCAAGGTAGGCTTCGATTTTGGGGCGCTGTGGAGGGCTAGAAACCGACTCAGAAGCCTATGAACGTTTCCATCAAGCTAACTTAGATGAGCTCCCGGAATCTGACCCGATATACAGCGATCCTCGTACCACGGGAGCAGGTTCACCATACGCTATGGAGCTAATCGCGCCGGCACTATACCTCCCTATTCCAGGGATATCCGACTCGAGAGCTTTGGCATTGTCTGGTAGTCTTCCATTCATCTCATTCACTATTTTTTGGGCGCCTTGAAGAAGACGCGAAGCGCGTGAGTAATACCCCAAACCTAAAGCACGACACTGAATAGGCAGAAGAGCATTCAACTCGAGCGAAGATACGAACCTTTCCATAGAGCATTAACCTCGTCGACCGAGGCAGACGCCTTCCAAAAGAATGAGCAGGAAGACGGAGATAATCGTGAGAGCTCGGGCTAACCAACTCGCAAACGGTAGGAAATCTGTTGAGAATGTTTAGGTATTGTCCACCATGGAAGACGACTTGACAAACTTGCACATCCAGCGGTTATAGTAGGGAATTACGGTGGCAACTTGCGTCTGCTGTAACATGATTTCCGAAACCCAAACCTGACAAAAATCAATGAGTTATTATAAGCAAAGTCACCACAAGAGCAATGCGATAGTGTCGTGAGATACTGAGGGACATTGTTCGTACCTCGTACGCTCTTTGAGACCTCCCCTCGCTATCAAGACAAGGGTCGAAGCGCTTCCTCCAAGGCATCCCGCGCTTATCTCGAGCCTCTTCAAACCAAGCTAGTAACGAGGCCTGAATCGCGTCTCTATGTGCTGGAGATACCGTATGGACAGATGCTAAGTGTGACCAGCTAGTTAGAGCATCCGGGTCGGTTGTTTCCTCCTTTGCTTCAATCTTCTGGCGTTTCCGGGAGGAGGTACGAGGCTTATCTCTCTTTCTCGCCGCTTTCGAATTAGGTACATATTCATCTTCTGAATATGACGTGTCTCTGTCACTCGAGTCGATAACGTCAGCTGTAGCCTTCGTGAGATGAGAGTTTCTCTGGCGCTTGCTCATATGAATAATAGGACTGTCAACTCAGGAGTCCACAGAGGAAGCTATGCGTGAAGAATTTGAGTCACGTTCAAAATATTGGTCCTCAGTCGAGTCCAGAGAAAGCCCGACTTGGTTTGGTCGTAGAGCAGGAAGAGATGGACGTCGACACTGGATTTGGAAGAGCGGTTGAAGGACTCGGAGCGATGGTTGTAAGAGTTGAACGCGGTCAGGTGATGTTGACAAACGCGTTTGGCGCCCAATTGCTGGTGCTCCGACACATCTCTGACTTCCATCTCCAAGTTTCTGTTTCTGACATCCCCCCCTCTGTACGTACCGTCCAGGCAATCAGTAACTCGACTGAATGCTAAAATCGATGAGAGACATTAAGAAGTTCGGGGTCGAAGCCCGTCCTCTGCTGCCGTTCTTCGACAAGAATCCAGTAAAGTTACGGAATAACGGTGAGGTTAAACCAGAAGCTTTGTAGCCGTTCGTGGCGATTAGAATTGACATAGAAGAGTCGCCCAGATTAATTTCGGGACCTTCGAGAGCAAACAAAGACTCGAGTCTTCTGCCCCCGAGTCTGTCTAGTCGCATTGGATTCTAGAAGCACAACGCTGTCAGGACAGAGATTGGTATATCAGTGGATGCTTCCTTCGCGACTTTCTTTCTCTACAGAATGATTGCGGAGATGACTCCTCTTTGTCGTGTATCTTTGCGTTACTCAGGCCACTAGGCTAGTACCGGCGGACACAAGATAACACAGAACATGAGGTTGCTTTAGATCAGCGATGCAGAACGACACTTCTAGGACTATGTGTAGTTGCTGGAGCTGTCAACCGGTTGTGACTGGGCCCCATGGTAGCGACCGCAAGTCCGCTTCCCAAGCATGTGTATCTGAAAGGGGTAAAAGATCGAGCGTCTTAAACTGCCGTACCGTGACATACCACTTACAGTTTGCGGTTCTTCGCGGTTACTCCTCCGTTGACACCGGGACTGGATAAAAGGATGGCTATTGGCTAACATTGAGATATCCCTGGTGTGCCTACCAGATGGTCTATCCACCCTTAACCCGAAGAAACTCAAACTAATCTAGCGCTGATTTTTGAAGCGCATAAATACCTTGCATATGGCAGTAGGTAGTAAGCTTCTTTAGTGGCAGAGATGAAGGAGGCCGCACAGACGGAATACGGTGCAGTCTCTTTTAGAGGCCCAGAAGACAAATTAGATTAGAAATCCCAGAAATTGGGATACTGTACTCTAGTGTATCGACACACGATGTCGGGTCCTTCGGGGGGGAGGGCGGAGTTGGGCGGAGTAACCCGAAAATTTACACGTGATCCATTTCGTTTCTTTGCCCTCGACGTCGACGATGACGAAGAAACCATCTTGCGGGCAATCTATGTCACTGTCGACAGCATCGACAACCCGAACCAGCAATCTCTCTATGGAATCGTATTATCCTCTATCCCATTGCCAGAACCTCTGACAAGATTCGCTTCGCATGCTACCACTTACATCCGACTAGCTAGAAGCGAAGGAAACCCCAGTGTCTTCGAATTCTTGCGATCGTCTCACAATCAACCGCGTATACGGCATCCGTTTAGCGCATGGCTTTTGAAGCTTTAACCTACCGAGAGCGTGACATTTCTGTTCAAACGTCATCCTTCTTGAGCTCCCAAGCTCTTCGTCTACGGAAGACAAACGGGTTTCCCCCGATCTAACATCAGCCGAATTCGTTAGGCTCAGGAGGCATCTTCTTTACGATCTCTAGCGCCCAAATCTCGCTTCTTGAGGTATAGCCTTGTGAAGACAAGCAAGAGGAAGAATATATCATGCGTGCGACGGCATGGCTACTGGCTATTGGGTACATAAAATCAACAGGTGTAAATCAGGTGCTGCTAGAGTATGGGCTGGCATAAACCCTCAGAGCTACGAGCAGACCTGCACTTTGGGTAGGAGTTGCTTCCTTGAGTTCGCCAAACCCAAACCCTTATCTTTTAGATTCCCACACCCACACGCCACGTAAGGAATAATATATTCAGACAAAGTGAGTCAATCTCCACGCTACGCCCGTCACTACGTGACGGTACAGCTGCAGGAGTACCCTTTCATTAATATTCCAGGAATTCTATTTCTCTCGATAGCTCACTTCCGGCGGGCGACTCGACAATTTCTCTCGTACAGGCCAATTTCGCTCCTGAAACCTTGTTTGTACTCGTGGCATTTTCGTGAGAGCAGCTTCCTTCCGTCCGGAGCACCCTGCGAAAGCACTGCTTGTGGGTGTTTATTTATCCAAACTGCTTTGAGGGGATATCGTCCTCAGCTATTCGCAAAGATCAGGATCTTAACAGAGGTTCGAGCTTTCCACGAGGAGGATATCGGAGTTGAACCTACCAGGGAGAAGTTGAACGCCGAAAAAACTGTGTCCTCAGTATACAGCACCCAGTGAAGTCGACTAAAGGCGAACTCGAATCCCGGCACTTGTCTCTGCCCAGCGGGTTCGCTCGACGGATGAACAGCACGAGCGGAGTAAACTCCAAATATTTCTCTCTGTCTACCACGGCAATGGGAAACCTCGGCTGTAATAAACTCCCAGGTAGACCTGGAAAATTATGCTCCTTCATTCAGACGTAACATGCCAGATTTCTGAACTTTTTAAGCCTCGTCTAATACTTTAAACACCCTTTGGATGGCCCGATGACTACAGAACGCTTACATAGCCTTGCTATTCTAGACTCTAGCCTGAGAAAATCTCTTCGGTGGTGTGATTGCTCTCCATCTGGAGCATTTCCGTCGCCTTAACACTCGGACCTCGAGAAGGACCGACTACCCGCGAAGGGCCGTTACGAGATGGAACACTTGGAGTGCTCGAACCGCTCATCTTGAGCGACTAATGTGCTAAACTATCACTGTCGTGCTCAGCCGGGATCCTTGGCTTTCATTCCATCTCATAGTACGCACAATCACATTCGAGAGCAAAGAGCAACACCCTCGTTCATTGTACTCAGTCCCTTTCTCACGGCATATCCTTCATTGTTGCCCTACATCAGATCCACGACCATCTCAGTTCCTATCTTCCTCTTTCCCTTTCTTGCTCGGGCCAGTTTCTGATTTCATCATGATGCGCTTCTTCGAGGTAAACCGTAACCCTCGTCGGCTCTGTTATTCCACACTTTCCCCTTGCATTCGATCCAATCATGATCAAGTGGGGATCTGTGACGGCTCCACGGGAGGAGGACATGGAAGGATGGGAGGGCTATATACAATGGTGGAGGGGTCGCTATACTCCATTGGGTTTGTAGACTACCCGTCGTGGCCTTCTCGGAGGATTAACCACACAATCCGGGCCTTGTGGGTTTGCGCTCGACAAAGTAGCTCTAGCTAACGCTGTAATGTGCTATACTTTCGCAAGAAAGAAGTTGAACTTTCACAGGTGGCATAACTTCTGGACGATTTTAGGCCGACACCGGTATGTACCACAAGTTTTTACACCTCTACTACGCCTAACTAAATTTTCGGCCGAGCGGCTTCCACCTATAACAGTGACAATTCTCACTAGCCTAGGATCGCACGGAAGCATCTCGTCTCAAGCCACTTCTCCTCACCCTCCTTACTGCACCCGGATGATCATGAACTCACTTACCCTAATCTGCGATAGACTCTGATTACACGTTACCAATTCAAACTGCTCACAATGATGTAGTATACAGGGGGCCTAGTGTGTGAGTACATGTTGTTACTATTAATGTTAGCGTTACTGCCATAACGTTCGAGATCTTACACTTCTAGGGTTTCCCGCGGTCCTATTTCAAGCGTGAGGATGCTGGGCGTCGAGAGTCTCGACCACGGTATTCGACTCCACGCTCCCGTACTAGTAAATCCCAGAGTATGTATTCTAGGGATCTGAACTCGGACGTGGCTCACGATCGATCGAGGTCCTCAAACTGTATAATTTCTCCGTGGGGCTCCTCGGATGGTATCGAACCTTTGGTATATATCAGGGACTGTGAAGCCGCTACAGTTTTAGCCCTTGGGGTCCGTGCCTAGCACAGAGCGTCAATCGCGACGGCTGCCACTTGCCAACGGGTGGGAAATAATATATTGGTTGGGCTGAACTGTACGTATTTCTTCGGTTTTTGGTTTTACCGGCCCAGCGTGGTCACTCTAGAGGAACTGGTCGAGACTTTCAGTTCGAGGAGTCCGATGAATTTTGCGCGAGGTGTCAGTGGGCCGAGGAAGTCTATATGTACGTATACATACATACGACTCTACTGCTATATTTTGTGTGTGAAGGGCATGGATCTGGATCTGGATTCCACACCGTCGGCGTTGATTGTATGGGTGACCAGTATACTACTATTAACTCTGAATCGACTAGAGACGTATAAATGTATACGTACACATGGGAGCCTGAACTTTGTTGATACGGATTCCCTCCATCGAGCGAGTCCGTGAGAATCCTAGATTAGTGCAAGACCATTCATGTCAATCGCAAAGGAAACTGAGTACGTGTGTGGACGATGACTTTGAAGGCAGCGCTTGAAGGTAGCGCCGGAGACGCTCAATGGGTGGGAGATAAGAAGCCTGAGGTGTAGTTGTGAGGACGGCGAACTCGTCTTTCATGTGCTTGGCGTACTACTCGAGAAGGGAGTCCTTGGCCGTTTTTAGTAGTAGCTGCTCGAAGGGTCGTGGTTCAAGCACGTCAGTACGGGGAATGAATAGCAACGTTATTTTGATCGTCTACCAGCCCTTTGTTGAAACGTAGATTCGGACGTGAGACGACAATCATCTCAAAGCGGCACGGCCGCAAACAGGGCTCTCTAGTCTGTCAAGTCAAATTCATGCCCTCGCGTATGCTGTAACACAAGAGGAAATGATGTCAATTCTTTCGTGTTGAGGTGTCCATAAGTATTAGGCTCTAGCTATGTCGTGTATATTGTGATTTTTTTGGTGTTTCGCCACCGTTTCTAAGGTGATTTATTCGCTTTTTTGAAAAAGATATTCAGCACACACGAGCACGCAGGGCTGAGGTATTCAGAGCGAAATCGGGGAGCTAATGAATTGATTGAATCAAAGGATGGGCGAGGGAGGGAAGTGAATAAACGAAAACTCTATTGAGGCCCCCATGGAGGCCAACAATCGTGAATGGTGACCGAGGACCACAAGAAAGTCGCACTTGTGTAATACATAGGGTAGAAAGAATGCCGACGGCGCCGAGCCAGTCTAAAGTGATGGATTAGTGTGTTGTTACCCATCATTCCGCACGGTGGCTGGTGCCTTTCCTAGGATTCGGAGCCGGACTCGGATACTTTCATCTCGGTCGAAATGGACCTCTTGACGACGATAGGAGGTCGTTTAGCAACTTTTGGCAGCCGCTCTCGCATGTGCGGCGGAAACGTTTCAGGCACTCGTCAGCAGAACTAACACACACACGCAAACCACGAGATGCTTCTGTGAAATTCCACAACAAAATTTGCTCCAAGGAAAGAAGAGTCGGACGGACGGACGGACGGATAATCCAGGAGGGGGCTTTGAGAACTTTGGACGCTTTGGACGCTCCAGGCGGCCATTTTTTGAATGTCAATTGGTCATGAGGCCCAGTGGG
Organism: Agaricales sp. HM26-F1; assembly: GCA_002718315.1. Taxonomy (NCBI): domain Eukaryota; kingdom Fungi; phylum Basidiomycota; class Agaricomycetes; order Agaricales; species Agaricales sp. HM26-F1. The sequence continues at coordinate 514,723 of NIBX01000039.1, read as the reverse complement.
AGATTGGATAAACGCAACAGCACCCGCGCTAGCCTCAGATTGGCTTTCCATCGATATGATCATGATGAAAGTCGTATGTATACGTGGATACCAAAGCCCTCGTCGACTTCTATGCGTTCTAGAGCTCGAGGTTCGCGGGTGGATGTGGATAGTCTCGTAGCGAACTGAAGGAGGAAGAGAAGGGTCCCGGCTTAGGTAAGAAAAAGGACGATCGATCGGGGTTGATGGAATCAGAAAAGTTAAATTAGGATTTATGTGAGATCTGTCGAAAAGTGCCCTGAGAAGTAATTGAGTCCGGATGTCGTTCTAGTCAATAAAAACCTAAAATCAAACTGAAATCTCTCCCATCGGCGAAAAATACAAGCCAGGCCCTTTTCAAACGCTTGGCCAATCGATTATAAGTACCCGATGCCATCCACCGATACGCCCTTTCCACCCTCCCCCAAATGCAGCGTCCCACACTACAGAACGTCCGCATCACTTCTACAAAGGTCCGTCCCTTCTTCCTCTGTCCTCTTATATATTTTGTACTCATCCTTTCTCTCTTGGCTAGGATGCACTCCATGTCTTTCACGCGGTAGCACGCAATGTGCTACCCCTCATCGTACGTCGTCTTGATGCAGAAGAGCGACGAGCCATCTGTCCCGGTAATGTCTACGTCTGGGAGGAACGAGGCGGGGCCAACGACGACGAAGCTACCGTTCTCGGCATGGAGCGATGGTATGTCGTCTCTTCTGCTGTTCTCCCCAGGACCGGCGGCTAATGCGGAATCATAGGACCGATGGCATTGCATGGGGACCCTCCCGCGTTCGTGACGTAAGTTTTTGTTCTTGTTTGTTGGTTCTCACCGAGGCAACTTCCGAGAGAAGAGAGAAAGAACTCACTTCTTCTATGTTTTGTGCTTCGTAGGAGTTTTTGTTTTATCAGCAGAAGGAGGATATACTTCAAGATCTTACTACCCCCTCTGCCATATGGGATCATAGCAGAAAGTCAGTTTTTGGCTCAAACCTGTTTATGTCGAAGCCACGATCTAACCAAACACACCTTGTGCTAGGAAGGACCAAATGCCCGGGGGGCCCCGCCGCCTTAAGGATCCTTTGATGAAGCAAACATATAGCGTCTTCGTCTCCTTTCCATCCGACCGACAGCATGGCATACTGCGTAAATGGCACCTCAGTCAGTAATAGATCCCCTTCCACTGAAAAACCTATACGCATACTGAGTCTCTTTGTTTCACATATAGCTGCGTACTTCAGTCAATCTCGCCTCGACGAGCTATACACAGTTGACTGTATACCTGGGATTGGTAACGTCCCTATCCCAGACGGATGGTTCAAAAGCGCTCGTGCCCGAAAACCTCGACGCAACACACTCACAGGATCTGGACGGGATGAACCATCCTCCTCCGGCTCGCCTTCGTCGAGTCTCGAAAATAGATCCAGTCGACGCGAATCCTCTCACCATCACCCCTACGGCAATTATCTTCCCTCTCAGCACAATCAACCTCCACCTGCTCAGTACGCATCAGTCGATATGTATTGCCAGCGAGGTAATGAGTACCCCCGCTCGCCTACCTCTCCATCTACGTCTATTCACTCCCGGCCGACGTATTCCTCTTCGTGCTCCGTCTCTCCCATCGCGACTAGAGCTACTTCGCCTATAGCGATGAGGAGAGCATCACCCGAGATGTTAGCTCCTATCGGCGATTTACAAGAAGCTTTGAGGAATCGCACGAGGGATCCACGAGACGAAGAAATACTGAGACGCCTAAGGAATACACTGTTGCACTAACAACGAAAGCCTGCACCGAGGGCTGAGGACCATTGTATGGACCTTCAACTCCTAGATTCTCTTCGCTTTGTATTTCGCTCTATTTCTCTTTATCTCTCTCGCTGTCGCTCTTTTTTGCAGACTCATTTTCCGTCTATTTCTTGCATCCCATCTGCACACGTGCACACTCATATCGCATTTTCATCTCTATCGCATCTCTCTCCTCATCTCTCATCTCTTGTTCTTTCCTACATCTCACTCCCTCACTCCCTCCCTCTCTATCTCGAGTCTCACTACTTGGCTCATATCTTGATGTTATTCTTATTGTTTTGTCTCCCTTTCTCTCCTCGCTCTTGTCCTAAGTAACCTGTCCTATACCACTGTATTTTTAAAAGGATAATCTAAACCAAAACAAGCTGCCTTGCCTGCCATGCACATATGGGAATGGATTGGTACCTCACTCGGTTTCGGGGAAGCGAAACCCTCTTGGACTATTTCATCTCCGAACCCAAGTTTAGAGCGGTTAACGAACGGCTCGGGACAAGGCTCTTTTCAGTCATAGCGGTCCTTTACCTATTGACGAGAGCGTCCGAGTCGATGCGATGGCACTGGACGCACTTGGGTTTGGGTAACAGTTACTATAGCGAGCCTAGTGCTTGTATCCATATGCTCAAATCTGTATTACAAGTACTAGACGCTCTGCCCTCCGTCCGATTCCTCGTCAAAGAAGGGGTCTTCTAGTTCGATCTGTCCTCTGCTCCTTACATTTTTCATGTATCTACAGTATATGGTTCTGAGGGGCCTCCTGGAACAATTCCGAGGGAATGAAGCTTGCTTGAAGGAAGTCTAGATTGAAATGTATACTGATAGTTAATCGCCGCTGCCGCCAACCCAACCCTTGGAATTCGGTAGAATTCCAACATATGTAGTTGAATTGCATTAGGCCATCGCGGATGGTAGGTGACCCACTTTTGAGAACTCGACGGATCGTTTCGATACTGTCAGGGATTGATTGCTAGGCTAGATCTCATCTTTCTGGATTCGAGGAGGGTTTGAATCTAGTTTCGACCCTTGGCGTTCGATGAAGAGGGATCTTGAGACGCCGACTGAACTCTACAGATTCAAAAGAGAGGGCAAATTAAGCTGCCGGTGTCTCTCGCCGCTGCAAGTATATTCAACGGACGAAAAATCGACGAACCAGCGTCCAGATCTAACGATGCTGGTGTCATCGTAAGGAAGAGTCCCAGTTGGCAGACGACGCAAAGCAACCAGCGAAGCCGGCTATACGCTAGTAGTGATTCCATATCCGGTGGAGATGGAGATAGGCTGCGGCAGGCACCTCTATGACTCGCATAAGTATGTAGTCAAACGTCGGCTGCTGCAGTGCACAAAGTAACCAAAAAATCATCATAGATTGTGATGATAGGCACCTGCGCCCCCGCTCAGCATCACGATCAGCCTCGCCCCGACGTCAAGGAGGCGGTTCTGGAGCTATCAAAACAATCCACTGACCACACTTTACCGGCACCCTCGTGTAACTTGGCGTCTCTAGGCCTCTGATACTGTGATAAATTGGAAAACACTCGGTCGGAGCGAACTGGCGGGATGATGCAGTTTTGATGAGGAGCCGGCAAGCTACAGCCGTTAAGTCGCTCGAGGAGAGCAGACAGCCCTAGATTCTGTGTTGGGTAATCCACAAGACAAGAAGACATTCGCAAAACACTCGATCGATAGGACCGGTATCCAGACGCATTCACGGTCACCGGTTTTCTCTTGAAACACGATTTGTCGACGGTTAGTACCAACGGTACCAGTGGACCTCTGTGCTTCTTGGGCGTTTGGCTCGGAGCTGGAGCCATCGTACGCGTGCTTTGCAGCTGGTGTGAGATTACTTTCATTTAGCGAGTCGTCGTCGCCTTGCCAAACTACTTAAAGGCCGTGATTTTTGAGAGATCGATAGGATGTGTTCCGAACGCAGCCTCAAGAGGAAAGAAGAAAATATAGCAAGGCCGCGTAGAGTGCATATGGGTTCTTTTTCTTCCTGCAGTGTCAAGTCGTATTTTGTACGTACATTCCGCGTCTCCCAGTAAACCTCGTGGAATGCAAGCTTTTTTCCCTACGAAATAATAAATTAACTCATCGAATGGATGATTTTACCCACCGGGTTTTAAGCGTCGTTTCTGTCTTTACCAGCCACGGTTCTCGATAAGGCAGGAATCGGCTGCCGAGAGGTAGGCAATGATGACACTCTCAAGCATACGGGGTAACCTTCTCTGATCGTCAGGATCTCTCACCCTGAGAATACTACTTACGGCCTCCGTCGCGAAAGCGTCCAGTCACCCAGCAACTTGAAATTCTCCAAGTATGCCGCGGATTCGGTTTTGAACCACGCCTTCTCCACGAGTCGATGGCGAAGCACAGACCAGACTTTGACCTCCGAGCTGATCTCATGATGTTCATCGCACCGCTCACTACTCTTTCGAGCTTGAGCTTCGTTGGGTAGTGGACCAATGGTGGTCTAGTAAACAGACCGCTGATTCCCTACTGGCAGAAGATTGAAGTTGGCAGAACTCATACTAGCATGGTCGGTCTATCAGCGCTTGATCAGGATTTACTAGCAAGTACACCGTTCCCAATTTCAGGCCCGGGGCCTCGTTGCCTGCGTTAGACCTTACCGCAGAGCGTAGGATTCGCCGTGGAGTGGAAGAAACGATCCCGCGAAGCATTGTCAGGCCACGTGGGAGGAGGCAGATGAATAGGACTCTGAGATCCCCGGAGTTCTCAAGTTTGCCATGCTACTGTGAGACTGAGCTACTTACACCGGAAGGGATATCGATATTGGTGTGAAAGAAAAGGTATCCATGCTCTACTTTTGGAGTACTGGCAAGGACTTCTGATGTGTTGGCCTGTGGATTCAAAGAGACTGAGTGACTGAGCAGCCAATGTATTTGCCTACTTTCAAGTCAAGAAGACGCTTCATGCTGGTTGATCACCCAGTGAATATCCAGGCCTCTCCAAGTCCCACCTGTGGCCTACAGAGTTCCCTGTGGCTCCATGTAATCAGGGAATCAGCCCAATGCCAGGGATTCGACCTTGCTATCTTTGCTTACCTGAGTGAACATTGTTCGCTGTCGCATCAGGTATAGCGTCCCATCCAACATGTCCAACATGTACTCACTGAAGCTCGGAATCACATTGACTGCGATAAAGTATGATACACGAGGACCTGCCGTTACCAAGAAAGCTTGAAAGACGCTAGATCGATGAAGTGGCTGCACTAGTACCTTTCATCTGTGGCAACTCGTGTTGAGCCGGTTGGGTGCGTGCCACTGAGTGAACAGTATGGGAATCTTGAAATCGAGTTTGCTCCAGCGGCCTCCGCTACTACTAACGAAGCAAGTGCTTCATCTCACCTGATTGTATGTATCAGCTTGAGTACAGCTGAACCTCTACGAGAGTCACAGGCAGAGTCTGGACTCAGGACGCGAAAGGGTTTTGAGGGTGGCGCCGATCGATCTCATCAATCTGGAGATCTGGTTGCGCCAAATTATCCGATCGTCCACTAAAATTACCCAATTGGTAAGATGTCAACTACGGATTATCAAAGGAGCTGAAAAACATAGAATAAGAATTACTGACTGGTGTTGCTGTAGACGCCGCATCGAAGAGCCGGAAGCCTTGCGGTTGGTCAGTCTCAAGCCTTCTATCGCAAAGAGTTAAAGATCTATTGACTAGAATACACGGTAAGAGCCCTCTGTATCTGTGGGCCGGATTTGAGAAGAGCTTCGTGGTCAATTACCCGGACTAAGTAGGAAACGCGGAGCAAAACCAGTTGTACTGATTTGACGACGGTACAGTAGAGTACCGTCGTGCACCCCGCGGTCTTCAGCGGCGGCCAAAAAATGAGAGGCAGAGGATCTTAACAGTCTAGACACTGACTGTAGCTTGCGATTGAAGAACGAAAGTCCACAACAATGTTTTGGACACCATTTCCACGACTTTTGTTGATTTATGTTCCATCGTTTTGCGAGGTAGCATGTGGGTTCGAAGTGACGCGGAAATGTACCAGTACATCGATACAAGGGCGCCGCTAGTAAAGTAAGGTCAGCTTATAAAAATGCTGGAAACATACAAACATACGCTATTTGCCTGAGCCAAAAAATCCGTAGATAGAGGAGAATAATGAGCCTGCGGGAGTTCTTTGAGATCGGCCGTTGGGTGAGGATTCGGGTGATTACGAGTCAATAAAATTTCCATTAAGGTCTCGCCATCGAGTCCAGTAGCGAGATCAAACGTTCAATTCGAGATTTATTCACAACGAGGACGAAGCCAGATAACTGAGGCTGGGCGATGGGTGAGGTAGGACACGAGCTCGAGAACTCCTGTGGAGGTGACAAAGCATATTTACATCCCCTGAGAGAAACGATGTAAGCATCAGGCAGAATTTACGCAAGCTAACAGCACTAAGATTGTTTATTAGCGCTTCTCAATTGCGCATCAGCTCGAGAAGGTTTCCTGAGGCTTGAATCGACATGGAAGTGGAGGTTAAGGCCTGAGGACTTGTTCCGATGCCATCAATCTCCAGTACACCTGAATCGGGCCGGGCATATACATGTCACATGATTTCGACTGCTTGCTTTCTCTCCTCGGGCAACCTGAAGTTGACATTTACCTGTGCTAGGCTCTAGTCAACAAGAAATATCATCATGGCTCAAGGGCAGCAACCTGCTAGACTGCCGCTCTCAAATCAGCAGTCACCCCCAATGCTACCTGAACATAAAACGCGCGGTGCAAATCGATCAACGAAAGTTGCTGGGAAGCTGAAAGTTCTACCAGAGCAGCCAGAGGAGCAGGTTCCAACTGGGTCTCAGGGTCAGAAGGACCCTAACACAGAAGCCCATAATGGCGACAGTGACGATGGCGATGCAGGCGAAGATGAGGAAGATGAACCTGAACAACACGACGAAGATGCAGAGGTTCGCCAGACGGCGCTTACTTGACATCATCACTGACCAGCCCTCCAGGTTTACAACCAACTGTCGCTAATTCCAGATGGTACAGCCAGACGCGATGCTTTGAAACTTACAAAGAAGAAGGCAAAATCTCTACCTCGCGTAACAGCGTTTGCAACCGCTAGGTGAGCTCATTCTACTAAACATGCGAATTATATCCTCACTCCCGTACTAGCTCATACCGCATGCCAGAGCTCCTCAAATTTTTCAAAGCACGGAAGAATTCTCACCATACGGCAGCCAAGATGATTGAAGATGTGATATACACGCCTTACGGATATAATAGTGCACTATCATCAAGTGCTATGTCGGATAACTCGCGTCTCTCCTCAAGAGAACCGGTGCCCACAGCAGATCTGCTTGGATCTCCAGAACTGCTGAACGCTTCCACGCCCAAAAAGAGGAGTAAATTCCATACCGCCACGGAGGAATCAGAGATATTCGTGTTCGAATATGGCACCGTTGTGCTGTGGGGAATGACCGAGGCGCAAGAAAGGCGTTTCCTTTCTTCTCTGTAAGACTGACATACTCCAGAGTAATTATCCTTGAACCCCTCTGATGATTTCCAGGAAGCGGTTTGAGGTTGAAAAACTAGGTAACGAGGTCTACTTCTCCCCAACTATCTGCTCCAGCTCACTCTTCACTGCGACTTTCTAGAACCCGACGATGTTGAGATGGAGGACCTTAATTTCTATTACGCTAATTATTCTCGGTATGTCTTACTCCTCTACGTTGTCTTTCGCTGTCTGTTTATTTCCTAAAAGGATCTACAACGATGTTATAACCCTCCGAAAGGGCTCTGGATTCATGTATGCCCCTCACTTCTCTCTTTTGTCCCATGAATCATAATCATGATCATAATCATATTTACTTTTTACAGGACGAAGTTGTCCCTATCCCACGCCCTATCGCAGTCCGTCAAGATTTCATTGGTACGTTTCATATCAGCCCTAAGCGTTCTCTGTACAACCTAGTGAACGGTCCACCCAGTTTGAGGAGCTCATTTCCTCGACCATTGAAGAAACGAAGGACATTCCTGAGATAATAAGCGAAACCGGAAAAATCGGGATGCCTCACAAAGGTGATACTGGAACGATACCCCCACTCATGCCTTGAATATGCATTGATCCCTTAATCCGCAGAAATCATGCAACAGATAGGCCAGCTCTTTCTACTGAGAACAAACATCAACTCAGTTGGATCGGTTCTAGATTCACCTGTAAGTATTCCTTTATACCAGGACTCCGTGACTTGCCTTCCTGATCAAAGCGCTGAACCAACCTTGTAGGAAGTATTCTGGGTAAGGCGCTCTTCTCTCGCGGTAATCAGCAGGCGACTAAGTAGAACTCATCCCCACTTGTTCAGACGTACCCAGACCTTCAGCCCCTTTACGATGCTGCAAGGAGTTACCTGGAGATACCGCAGCGAATTAACCTCCTGAATACTCGTGTCGAAGTAATTGTTCTGCACTTGCTTGGTTTTCCTTTTCCTAATATGGCGTTACTCTGATCAGGTGCTACAAGACATGCTGCAACTCCTCAAGGAGACTGTATCTTCAAGGCATTCAGAGAGGCTGGAGCAAATCGTTATCGCTCTCATCGCAATAGAAATTGGTACCTGTCTAAATGTGATTCTCTACGGATGTTGCCTAGTCTAACGCGATACTGCTTGCCCTCAGTTTTAGGTATCGTGACTATTCTTGTTGATCTCATGGCTTAGTTTGTCTCCTCTGGAAGAGCCACACTTGCTGTTCTCTATCCTATATCCCTCACCATCTAGCGTACAATAATGCTTTTGACTGGACCTTTACAGTAACTCCACCCATTTGTAACATCATCCTGGATACAACCCTTTTACTCCTTTTTGTACCCCGGCTTTGCCCTATGACATGCCGTCAGCCACGAGGAATCCACTCTCCTCTGGCACATTGTGAGTATATGTGAGCTTACACACCGACAAACCTTCCGTACCCTACGGAAGTCCTTGCGATTCCATGAAAAGTTCCTTCTTATACTTTACAGGGTCATCGTACAACGATGGGAATCGCCGTACATAAGATGAAAGGGGGTATTCAGAATTTTACCGAGAAACCAGGAAAGTTCCCAGTCCAGTCTTCCGCTCGGACCCCTAGAATCTATTCCGCCTGAGCCCCAGAATCGCCACGACCGCCAGCGGCCTTGCCTTCCTTGGGTCTCTTGCTACTTCCAGACTTGGTCTGTCTGAAACACAAGAACTCTATCCCTGTAGCCCTTCTAGTGTCCGCCAACGTTTTCTTCACGCCGTCAAGATGATTTTGTAAGTTCTCATCTCCGGGTCTCCGGGCATAAGCCTGCGAGATCTTGTTATAGAGATCTGAGAGCGTCTTTTCTGCCGACGGTGTGACGTATCGACTGAGAGTCTGATGAAGAAATTCAATCTCCAGAGTCGCCTATGAAAAGGGGTTAGAAATAAAACAGACTATTAGTCAAAACATAGAAAATAGGGTGCGGAGGAAGGGATGTCACCCTGAGCATTCCGCCCATCCCGAATCGCTTTACTTGCTTGAAGCATCTCAGCGCTTCTTCAGCCAGTTCATCAACGAGAGCACACAATGACTGTTCCAGTAGGACGGCTGTGGTGCTATTCACTTGCGCGTGAACGCTGACCAGGTACATCAGGATCTCGTACATGTACGAGCGGATCTCTGTCAAGATAGCGTCAGTACTAGCCGCGACTTCGATAGGATGGGGAGAATATAAGCAAAAGGGAGAACGGAATCGCGTAAACTAGGTGGATGCCGCTGAAGCGGCTGCCACAAGAACAGGAACATGATTGACTCACCAGTTGGCTGTGGGGTTTCGTACCAATCCATGTCACTATCCAGGACCCCGGTGCGCATTAGGACCTTGACGACGTCGGCCTTGGGTTTAATGTAGCTCTGGAACAGTGTCCTGTCGAGCTGCCTGACTACTTCCATCAACGTCTATTAGAATGTAGTAAAATCTATGGTTAGTCGCGGTCTGAGGTGGGTTCTGATCGTATCCTCACCCTCTTGTCCTCCTCTAAATTAACATTGAAGGCGCTCTCTAGTTGATTCATCATGCTAGGGATCAGCGCGACGGAAAGGTACTCCAAGTTGGATACGACGATCAGTAACCTAGTATCCTGAGCCAAGACGTCAACTCTACTCAGGTATGGGACAAGGGGTTAAGCTCACCGTGTTCTCGAGATCAAGCAGCTCGAGGCGATTGGATATAGGAGCGCCAGGAGCTCCTGCGGGCGTCGACTTCTTTCCAGCTGCGTCGACCACGCTCGGCTCCGAGGCCAAGAGGACCAATCCATCTAAGAAAGCATAGACCGCATCCACGAATGCCTTGGTGAGCTTGGACACGAAAGCGACTGATACCGGGTTCTGCTTCAGACTGCGAGAAGCTGAGTTCGAGGCCGAGAGGTCAACACCACCAGCAAGCTTGAAAGCAGCCGTTGTGATATGTCGCTGATACAGCTCAAATTGCAGGAGATACAAGGTGGAAGAAGGCTCCTGAGGGTTGAAGGCCCAAGTCTCCAGTTTATAGAGCATCTTTGCATCTAAGGTGATCAGTCAGTGATCGCAATCCCGGATGTGGGGAAGGAGTGGCACCTCTGTGCCAGGCTGTGGTTAGGATATCCCCAAACCTCCACCTCATACTTTCCATCATGCTTCGCAGAACGGACGTAGTCTCGCTGGAAATCTCCATAGCATTGAGCTCCGTCACGCAGTCCTGCACCTCTCCAACAATTTTCATGAGCTGCTGGCAAAGTGAGATTGAGTTGGTACTGAGGGGGAGGAGAGTTGGTGTGCTACTGGAGGACCCTCCAGGAGACGTAACCGCCATATCAGAGAGTTTGAAGAATTCTGAGAGATGTCCAATAAAGAGCTTGATAACATCTAGAGCCATAGTTCTGCATTGAGTCGGACTCCGACGGCTGGTTGTACCAGATGTTGTGTTCTACGATGAGGATCAGTGTGGTCGAGAAAACGACGAAAGCAAAATGCTATAGCACCTTCTTGAATTTACCCTCCGTAAAGTCTCGAGCGACTCTCCAAAAGTTGGGCAGAGTCGAGAGTAACACGTCTTGCAGAGACTTGATCATGCTGATGATAGCCTGCCAAACGGCCTCTTGTCTACAATGAGCTGTACCCAGCTGTAAGATATCACATACAACGGACAAGCTCAAAAACACTGTACCAAGGACATTATCGCTCTGCTTCTCTTCAAGAGCAGTAATCACAGTCTTCAGCTCTGGAACGAGCTGAGACGCAGGATCATCTTCAGGTATATCCGGTAGTTGTGAGAGTTCCACTACGCAATATGTAAGAACGAGAACCAGATAATCTTTAGGTGACGTACGTTCAATCTTCGCCTTAGTGGAATTATATACGGTGTTCATCTGGGTGAGTATGAACTTATGTTGGCTATCAAAGTAAACCCAGGCTGGTTCATCGTTGGGCCGCAGTTCAGTCAGGATTCTGCAAAATACATGAGGTGCCGCATGTGGGGAACAAGAGCTAAAGACACCGACTCAATGGTCCGCTCCTGCTCCTCAACACTTCTGGTCGTATCTTGAAGCATGCGAGTCAAAACGTTCTTCATCTCCGTCATCGCCTTCTCTACATTTCCCCACACTTTATCCAGTATCCGTTTCTGTTGCTGTTCGGCTTCAGCAGCAGGGCGGCCTTCTTTCGTCCCTGTGATAGGCAAGAGCTGACCGGGTCGCGATTCGAGTAGATACTTGCCCTTCTTGTAGTCTCGCATTGCGGCTTCATAACGCCCCTTGGGAGTAGATTACCTCGGCACGAGCGTATGCTCAGAACGAGAGGAAAGCGTACCGCTTGTAAGGACTCTATAAGGACACCGGGTAGGTTGAAGAAGAATTTAGATCGCTCAAAGACACCTAGGGTTGTTCGTAATTTCTGAGCCTTGGATGCATTCTCAAGGACGGGCAAGAAAACTTGGTTCGCCTTGACCGCGGCCTCTATTGTAAACTCATTAAGAAAATCAAGAGGGTGAGATGGCTGGAACGTACGTTTAAGCTCGTCATGTAGGGGCTTAGACCCAAACTCGGTTTCTTTGGCAAGCAAACCCTCCCTCATCTCCAAGTAAATGGCTGAAGAATGGACATTGTTAAGAATCGGTCGACAGAATTCGAGAATGCAGACTTTGGCTTACCGTCAGTAGAAGCTTTCACGGCCACGAATCTATCAAAGTGGTCCTCGACCAAAACTTTGATAGCTTCGGATCTGGAGTCGATAGAATTCTGCAAAGTGGCAACTCCGGTCGCCAAATCTTGAAATGTTGCATTAGGATGCACGGTTGAGAGGAATGTTTTGGGGTCGAAGGATTTGGAGGTGATGAGAACAGCAGCCTCTATAAACAAATATGAGCGCAAAATATGGTGATTTCATGCTGAGCTCTGACTTGACTCCATGTCCATGTCTCTTAGGCTGTGAATCGGCGTTAGATTGAAACACATCGAAGAGCACAAGCATATCTCTCACTTCACTCTCATCCCAAGGCCCAGAGGATCGCCGCCCTCACTATCGGTGCTCCCCGAAGGCGTTGCAATAGAACCAGCTATGGAGTCTTCAAGATCATGGTCGACCTCTTCCCATTTCCTAGTAATTATCTGAGTTGAGTTGCTGACAGTGCTCGAGTAGTTGTATTCATGGTTGTCTGGTCGGCTACCTGGGTCTTAAAGAGGAGATCTTGTATGCTTTCAGGAGAGTAGCTTCGTCAACATCAAAGTTGGATTTAGGCATTCAGATTAGAAGACAGGGTCAAGTAATGAGTGCTATAATGCAGCACGCAGAGCGAAGGAGAAGGTCAATAACGAGGAGTAGGCAACTAAGTAACAGAGTTGATGTAGAGCCTTTTGCCGCGGCCAAGTCTACTACAATGGTCCAATTCTGGTGAGTATCCCTGAAAGGACTGAGCAAACATGGTAAATACTTTTCTCGATCCACCACGCCAGGAGGCACTGTCACAGCGTCTGACCCAGTTATAACCATATCAGACCACCTGGGAGGTATCGAGCGACGAATTGACTAGGGTCAGCCTTATATTGATTCGATATCTAAGTCGCAACTATCAATACCTAAGATTTGGTAGGTTGGTTTTGGGCGCTGCTGAGAGCTTCAAGGAAAACCAATTCCGCCTGGAGGTTGGCACAAGCGATACCAGTAAGAGGAGCACAGGCCAGCTAGAATAATATGAAAGTCCCTTGGGAGATTCTCATTGATACATTCTAAGAGGTATGAAATGCTTGAAAAACAAACTCTACAGGTACATAGGTAGGGAACTGCCTCGACGAAGGGTGGTATTATATCCCAAGGGATCTGGAACGCACGGTGCTAATTAGTAGTGCTAATGCTGGCGCTCTGCTGGGCGATTTCGGGCTGCCAGAAGGGCTCGCGCCGAGGAGTTTCAATGAGCAAGTGGGGCTCGTGTTCAGCTGCGTCTTGGACAGCCTGGACAAGACTAGTCGCAATAGCCTCTTCTGACATTTCAAGGGGATGAACGCCCTTCCTACGTCGTTTGCGGCGCGCTTCATAGTCCTCCTTCCACCATTCATGCAGAACGTCAACAGCCCCCCAGTATTCCTTGTAATATTCTGTTGGCTTGTGATCTTCGAGTTCAAAAACTGACTTCAAGGCATGGCAGATCTTGACGCTGACCTCTGTCCATTCCTTGAAAGGGAGAGGATTTACGGGTACACCACCTTTCTCATAACTAGCGCAAATCCATACGAGGACCCATGTGAATGATTCAGCATCATACCGATAAATACGCGAGTTATTGAGCTGCTTGAAGACGTCTGCGAGCAAGTCTAGGGCCATGAACGGCTGGGTGCCTTGAACGGAGGATCAGTGAAAGACGATAAAGAAGTTTCGACGACGCCGTACCAGTGCGATCCATGCCAATATCACGATCTCCATTAATGGGTTTAATGACTGCTAAATCATAGTCATTGAGAACCCCTCGCCACCGACCGTTCACCTGCTTGGCCATGAGGTTCCTGAGACTGATATCTCCATGATGAACGCGAGCTGCCCACAGATAAAAGTGACCTGGGAATTACCAATCAGCACTAATGCGGTTGGATATGGGCAGAGTACAGATGATTTACGGAAATAGCAGTCCCACAAAGCTTGATACATGTCTGCTGGGGGAAGTTCGGTGATTGGAACGAGTCCTTCGAAGACTAGAATCCTGAAAGTACGAGCGCCTCTCGTTTCTAGTCCCAGGATGTCGTTGTCCAGACAACGCTCCTTTAGATCTATACGAAGCGTTGTTTGAATCTTTGTGAGATCCTTTCGAATATGAGAGGTGTCGAAAAAATTGTATTGACACCAGGATTGCAGCATAGGAATGTGGTTCCTGATGTACTCATTGTCCTCGCCCGCTCTCTCAGCCTCTCTGATGACTTCAGCCTCGTTACGCCTAGAGATTTCGGGCCACAAGAACTTTACCACCCACTCAGGTTCGTCCCATTTGGGCGTCCCTGGAAGCTCGGCCGCTGGATATACACGAGTATCCCTGCCTCTGAGAAGGTACTGAGGGCAGTAGCTCTTCTCTGTATCGACGACGAAAAGTTTTGCTGGAGCATCAGAGTTGTTTGAGACAGCGGCGTGTATAGGAGACGAAGGCTCATGAAGATCATAGGAAGAGGTTGGTTCAAAGGAGGAATCGGGTGTCAGGGAAGAGGAAGAGGCGTGAGAAGAGACGAGGGAAAGAGGGGAGGACGAGGTAGCACTGTTTGAATTAAGGACGACCTCCGGAGCGATGTCGCTCTCATGACTCCGGGCCGCAACTCCAGGAGACGATTGGCAAGGAGGCTGTGAACCCACAGTAGCGCCTGTCGTCGGGGACAATTTACCACCAGCAAAGCTACCACTCAAGCAAGTCTCACGCTTGAAGTGCTTTGCCATCTTGGCCACGGTTTTCTGTCTGGTTTTTGGGCCCACGGGAACTTGCTCGTCTGCATATGGGGGCTTCAATTCTGGATTAATACCGATTTGCTCTGGCGGAAGGCGTTGGAGAATCCATAGGAGGACGAAGTAGTAAGGAAAGTCTTGTATATAGTCAAGTCCCGTGCTGCGGATAGCTGCTTGACGGTCAAAGTAAGAGAGATAAATGATGTTATCTGTCGAAGGTTTTGAATGAGCATCACGAACACGGAATTACGAACAGTCTGAACTCTTGCTTGAACTCACCTCTCACAACAAAGTTGATAGCGTGACAGACCCAAACTGAGCTTGATAGCTTGTCCGCAGCGTACCGGGTAACTCTGATCATCGCATCTTTAGCCATGTTTTCTTCAGATCGTCGTCTCTTGTCGGCGTCACCTATACTGCCAAGACCAGCTTGTTCCGAGTTTCTCTTAGTCCTGAGCTCAACCTTCTCTGTAGAAGGAGAGGGCGATGCCGACTGGGCCGCCTCTGTTGCTCGATTCATAGTATTCGAGACAGGGTTTTTGGGGTCGGGCGCTTCGCCGTTTCCAAACACCACTTTGAATTCAACCTCGGATCCGATGAGTGGTAATGGAGGGGACTCCTTCAATTTCTCGAAGGGAGTGGGCTCGTATCTTTTCTCGGGAAGCGTGATAATTTTGCCTGATCGCTTGACCTCGATGGCATAGCTGCACTCTGCGAGTGGCACGTTCGTTGAGGGATGGGCGCAGGATGGGGGAGGCTTATCGGGATCAGTCTGTGCGTCGTCGATGGCGAGTTGCTCCCACGTCGAAGAGGAATACAATCTGTTGTAAACCTCTGGAAGAATTCCAATAATATCCGGTTTGGTACCCTCGCGCCCGGGTGCGGATGGAAGGCCATTTTTATGCATTAATAGGCCATTGCGTGGGAAGTCAAGTCCCTCGGGGTTGATTTTCTCGAGGTCACAAAGTGCGTAATTACTCGCCATGATGAATGGAGTGTACATTGACATCTCGCCTTTACTCTCAGCACTGAACACGTCGCGTTAGTATGAGTTTGATGGACTCCGGAGAAAGAGGTTTCGCACATTTGTTCGAAGTTTTTGCGGATCTCTAGGCCATGAGACTCGGCACCGCCGTTGGCAATCTTGCACGCTTCCTTCAAAAGCGTATGGAGTTGCTTTCTAGCTCGCTGAATCGCTGCCTCGTCCGTTTCCTTCCAGTTGTCTTCGTGAGGGCCGTAGAATGGATCGCTCAACCGAAGGAGCAAGCGTAAGATCATGGCTCGAATGGAGATGACTGGGGTGTCCTTTATATCCTCACAGAGCTTCCAATTGATCTCTATTTCCCTAAGGACGGTCAGAGTCATGGATGGAGGAAGTGCCAGTTGGAGACTTACAGCTGAGTCGTACTGAAACCGGGTTTAGAGGCGGAATGGGAAGCAGTGCCTTGATTCAATGGCGTGGACTTGAGTTTCTCTAAAACCTATAGCGGCTTTTGACGAACCAGCCTGACCATTCTTATGACGCGACGACATAGCACCAAGTAGGCATATCAAGTTGAGTCTGGAGTTCTAACGAGAGCGTGTAGAAGAGCTGACAGTGGTGGAAGTAGTTCGTGTCGGTGGTGGTAGAAGCACAAAATCGGTGAAGAAGATAACCACTTTATCTGAAGACAGAAGCAGACTGCAAGATTGAGTCGAACAATGAAAGTACACACGTGTGGGTGGTTGAATGAATACAGGATGGGCCAATGTTTGATCCGGGAAGCTGATCCAATCAAATATTGATCGATCAAGATAAAGCTTGATCGATGAGCAAGCACGGAGCTATCCACAGATTCAACAGGCCAAAGGAGCAAATCTGCCAGTTTCCAGTCGACGCAGAATAGACAAGCTTAGACCCCAAACTAATCCAAACTCATATGCTCTTTGATTTGTTTTATTTCCTGGTCACTCTCATTTCTCACCGACTACTACGCTGTGCCAGGTCTGTGAACGGATGGCGTGTACCGGCCAACCTGTATCGATTGCTCCTGGTCCTCAACTGAAGCTCAGGTAGCCTGAGTGCTACTTGATTTTTATGCTCACTTGAAGGCATGGAATATGAGCCATGTCGTTTCCTTTCTAAAAATCAGGTATCTACAGCCAAAGCCAGTGTCCGGCCAAGAATGAAACTCAGTGGAGAACTTCATCTATGGATCTTTTCTTTATCTCCCGAATCACTTCACGAAGCCAGGACGTATCCTTAGACCCTTGGATACATAGATTCGTACACTTTCTTTAGCATCAGCCGCTCAAGAGCGGATGTTTCCCACACCCACATGTACGTACAACCGTACTGTAACGATATCATTGGTTAAGCCATTACACCGGCTCTTTCTATGTAACACCATGTAGAAGACGGCTTGGACGGATTTATCTCTTATATTCTCACTAAGCAGCTCTATCTGTGCTCAGTCAGCTGGAGCCGGGGCTTGCGCGTACACTGGGTGGTTCTGATTCTTCATCGCTAGTGGCGCGGCGTATCTCTCAGACACTTATAAGTTGACATCGACCTGGTTTACTTCCTCTTACTCTCAGATCCCACTACCTCCCCTTGTTAACTATCTCACATCGAACTTAAAATGTCTACTGAAAACAACCAACAAGTCGAGTACCGCAAGCTGGGAAAGACTGGTCTCCGCATTTCCGTACCTATCGTACGTTATATACTCATTAACACGGTTTCGAACGTTTGCGATAATCATCCCATGGAATCGTGTAGGTCGGGGCCATGAGCTTTGGGAATCCCGCATGGAATGTACATATGTGTTGCTTGACTGTGCGACCTGAATACTGACGTACCTATGATTGATTCAGGACTGGGTGTTGGACGAGGAAAAATCCCTCGAGGTGCTGAAAGCCGCATGGGATCGCGGCCTGAACACCATCGACACGGCCAACGTCTACTCTTCTGGAGATTCTGAGCGCGTTGTAGGCAAGTTTATCAAGAAGGTACGTCGGCGAGTTCGATCTACACGAAGAAAATCTAGTCGATCGAAGCTATCCTTTATCACTGCCAGTACAACATTCCTCGCGAGAAGGTCATCATCATGTCCAAGTGCTTCTTCATCTCTACTGGCGATGCCTCGATTAAGAGTGAGTGATTGGGCATCTTAGTCTGCCAGTATGGTTGCGTCTAACACTGGATTGCGATCGCTCTGCAGCTGTTGGACCTGGTACCGAGGGTATCAACGATAGACAGGAATGGGTCAACCAGAGCGGTCTCTCTCGCGCAGCGATCTTCAACGCTGTCGACGCTTCTCTCGCTCGTCTGGACACACCATACATCGACCTCCTACAAATCCACCGGTACGATCCTGAGGTTACGGCAGAAGAAACTATGAAGGTACAGAAGCACTGATCAATCTTATTTATGTTCTCCCATGTCTTATCTTTTCATGGATTCTGAATCCAGGCTCTCCACGACCTCGTTCAGATGAACAAGGTCAGATACATCGGCGCTAGCTCAATGCGTACCTGGCAATTTGCGCACTTGAATGCAGTAGCTGAGAAGAACGGTTGGACCAAGTTCGTCAGTATGCAAAATCAGTATTCTCTGCTCTATCGCGAGGAGGTAGGGTTACAACCAGTTTTCTTCAGTCATATTTCGCTGATCGATGTAATATTTAGGAGCGAGAGATGATACCGTACTGCAAGTTCAACGGCATCGGACTCATCCCTTGGTACCCTCTACACTCGGGATACCTCGCCAGACCACTTGCCGCCGAGACAACGACCAGAGCCGAGAGTGGGCAGAAAGGACCGTATGCCATTAAACTGACCGATTGGGAGAAAGAGATCATCAACCGCGTCGAAGAAGTAGCTAAGAAGAAGGGCTGGAAAATGGCCCAGGTTGCGTTGACTTGGGCGGGATCTAAGGTGACGAGTCCTATCGTTGGACTGAGCTCAGCGCAGCGAGTTAATGAGAGCGTTGTACGTGGCTTTGAGCTCACTGAGGAGGAAGTCAAGTACTTGGAGGAACCGTAAGTGACCACCTCTTGCTAGAAAGACTATCACCTGAAAACAACCTCTGAATCACAGGTACCAACCTAAGAAGGTGTCGGGTCATCTGTGATAAAGAGCTGGGGTATCGCCAGGGTAGTAGTTTCCTCCATTGTAACATAGGGACCATTGGCCCAAGGGAACGTGTTCCCATCACTCTATATCCCTGCTTGAGCTTGAAGGTGTTAACAAGAGATGTGAGAAATGAGGGTACAATGCGATTAGACTTCGAAAGCAGCACGAAATGGCAACAAAATGATGGATCAGGAGGAATTCGGCAAAACAAAGTCACGTTACCCATACAACTCCGCTCCTGCTCACCAATTGCTCTCACATCTACGCAACCCAGTCGCCATAACATTTATGGGATGCCTCAGATAACTCCTCAGCTTTACCATGGCTGTACCTTTCCTTTCCCTCGTCTTCTAAACTCAAGAGGTCTCCAGCGTTATCCAGTTGCATACGATGGCCTCAGCTTCCAACCACCTCACTCCAATTTTATCACTTCCAGAGATGTTCTCATGAACGATCGTCGGTTTCAGGTCTGGTGTCTCAATGGAGGGCCACCAGCATTTTACCCAGGCCTATACAGTACTCTGCACAAGGCAGACACACTATTGGACACGCGAATACGGAGGATAGATGGTAGTCTGGGACGATTCGACTGGAGTTTGACGCCCCAGCATTTCGATCCTACCAGGCCATGGCTTCCCTTTGTCGAAAGAGAGTCTACAAAACCGATTGACGACCTAGAGATGGTCAACCCGGAACTACTCCCTGTTCCCCTCGTATGGACGCCTAATATACCCGGCATCGACATCGGCGAACTGTCTCGGCCATATTTCGAGAGACTCGTCACTCGGAACCGCTACCTTGATGGTAGAATAACACAGTCACTCAAAAATTTCCCCAAGTCTGGCGTCGAGCGGGTCAATAGACCCCTCTTTCCTCGGCAACGGGACTTGGATGCACTGGAGGAGGAGATGGATTATGCTCGGATGGTAGATCGACTCACTGCGATACAAAGAGGTATCAAAGAGAAGGCAGCCTGGGTTCAAATGGCTAAAATTGCCCCTCTGCGACAACGGCGGGAGGGTGGTCGCTGTTCTTCGTCGTCTACGTCAATTACTCGTAAAGCTGATTCCAGGTATCTCGGAGTATGGGTCAACGGGATGGCGGAGGCAGATGTCCTCTGGTTACTGGACGCCGGTGTTGCCTGCTACATCATTCATCGGTACCAACCAGGCATCGATTTCCCTCGCAACTCCAAAGAAAGCACTCACGTCGTGGACCGTCGCAACAACACGATCAAACCTTGTCCCAATTTCGTTGACAGTACCGACTTGGCGAGACGATTTTCAAAGAAGAACAACGCTTATGTTTTTGTTGCTACCATCTCTGACACTGAGCTCAATAACGAGAAGTTTGATGATGATGCATATGGAGCTTGTCCCAAGATAACGAAGGAGGATCGACAACGTTCCGCGTCATGGGCGATAGCACCGCTCTCCACTACCTCGTCACCACTCAGCGACTCTTGGGCAGGGGCAAGTGCATTCCATGGGTCTGGTGAGATCCTCTTAAAACCTTCCATGCTCGGATCATATTCTTATATCTTGCTTAGAATCATCCTTTACATACCCAGGACCTCCTCCAGATACTAGCGCGCCGCCAGGTTAGCTTATTTGCGCTCTATAAATTACAAGCACTGAAGTCATCCATAGCAGTTTCCACCCCTCTCCCAAAGCCGGAATATGTTGACCCCTTCGCTGGTTTTGGCTCTTCACTCACGAAGATAGTCTCAGCCTCTGCACCTCCGGCTGACGACTTCAAACCTATAACATCTACTCCATCTTCGTTCGTTGTCCCTCACCAGCACGTTGAGCTACCACCACTTCCCCCACTTCCCCCGCCTCCGCCTGACTTGGAGTTTACCTTTCAATGCATGGACGTGGAACCCTTGTTCATCCCACTGCCATTCCAACCTGAAAGCCAGGTTGAAAGCGAGTCAGTGCTCCTACCTGATTCACTGAGCCTACTGGATAATCCCTCTATGGAGCTCGACGTTACGAGGCCTGGGCCGGAAGAGGTGGATCTCTTGTACCCTGAAGAGAAGATGGCAGTAGAGGAGGCTGTGGTGCCTCCTAGTGCAGTATTACCTGGGGATTCACCCTCTCAATCAACCTCTCATCGTGAAGGATGTGACCATCCCTCTGTACAAGCTCCCTTGGTAGAGGTTCCGATCGTGCAGTCTCCACCACCACCCCTGCCGGAGCCGCTGCCTCCAAAGCGTAAAATGGTCAAGGTCAAGAAGACCATCATCGTGCAGAAGCCGCTACATCATCGACTGGTGTTCGAAACTATCTGCGATACTACTCAATCACTTCTGGACGAGATTCGTTCGGTTGACACGCGGTTCTACGAACGGATCCTCAAAGTTGTTAACATAACAACAGATCAGTCCATGGACGATGACGAAGAACAGTGGTCAATTATGTGCCGCTTTTGGCTTGTGGTTAGGCAGAACGAGGGCAAAGGGTGGTCTATGAGCCCGACTATGGAGCGGGAGAGTGTTATCCATAGCTGGTGGATGGTTGAGGACGAACTAGTAGGTAACGACGTTTGGGTCAAAGATGGTCATGAAGATGCTGTTCATGCGACAGTCGATGTTGAGCGCGAGATTGAGGAAGAACTTGAGGTTGACGAGGCCGAGGCCGAGAAGAGCTCTATGGAAGTGGATCAAGAGGAACCACCTTGCCTCGTCATCGGTGAAGCTATGTCTACCAAGCCAGAAGCCACCGCGGCGGAACATCGTCAACAGGGACCAGCCCCTGAATCCATTTCAATCATCTCGCCGACTTCCCTCTCTTCTACCAGCACTTACGTGGAAGAAGATACTAATTTCCCCCAAAAATCCATCCCTACTGGTCCTAGAGGTAGTGGCCGAATATGTCGACCTCCGCCTCCGGTTTCCAGGCAGCAACAACATCAACGTCAGCACCAGCAGTTCCATCCGCACCAGCACCAGCAGCACGATAGGGCCATATCCCCTCAGGATCAAGCTGCAAGACCTCCCCCAACAGGGCCTCGTCATCAACCAAACAACGGCCAACAACAGCCATACCATCGCCAACGTTCTTCTGGAGGTCAACCATCCCAGATGATGCTGAAATCCTTCGGTCTAGATAAAGAGCCTTGTCGTCCTCGTAATAGGGGATCTGGCTCTCGTCGACGTTGGGAAAATTAAAGAAATAGAATCCATGAATATTAACTTTGTATTTCCGTCTATGATCTTGCCATGTTATCCTTCTCCTTGAGCTCCTTGAATTGGATCTTTTTTCTTTCTTTCGTGTATATCTTGTTTGCAGTGCACTTGTACCATCTATGCAAATTGGCATTTTCACTTGTATATCCTCTCTCTATCTGTATTCTTTCAAGACCTAGAAGAATAGATAATGATCGTCATACTTCCTCACTGACACCGAGGATTCTGAATTTTTGGTTTTCTGTGTCGCCATTTGGACCGCGGTGCTTCCACAACAGCCATCATGTGTGGGCACTGTACTCGTTCTTTGGATCTCTCTCCGTCCTGCTGTATCCTCCATTACTCAACCGCGTGCAACAGGCGATATTGATCCTCCTTTGATCATTCTCTGCTGGCAAGGAATGCAGAGTGCTAGTACTAGGCTGTGCTTTCAGGCTTTTTTGGCTTTGATCGAAACAACCGTCATGTCATTGTCATTTCCCCTCTACTACGCATACAGGGACCTTTATCTTCATTTCTCACCTTTCTCGAGGCGCTAGTCTTGTCAATCTCACCGCCTGACTTACTCGCCTCCACTCCTGGCTCCCTTTCTCCTAGCTTCGTCTTGCCAACCTCCGTCGGTAGTACGAGCATGGTGCTTGGCGACCACGATCTCCCATTCACCGGCGTTTTCAATCTCCTGGATAGCATCTGTCCTCTGGTAGACGCGATAAACTCTGGGCAAAGGACTGATTCAGGCTGCAGGCTGTAAACGGATCAAGTCTGATGTGGCAAGGCATACAAGATGAGGTTCAAACGACTACTGCTGTAGTTCTGAACCTCCCGTGATAAAGTGCTGTTCGCGACTGCGAGATTTAAGGAGCTGGTTGTGTTTCTCAGGGCGCATCTTGACTGTATCCGCTATAGCCTCCATCCTCGGCCGTGTATGCGGGGTGATCTAAAAGCGCTTTCACTGCCATATCCCTTGCTGCTTGACTACTGGAGATGATTCCGCCTTCCGCATCTCTAAACCCAACGTCTGGGCAACGTCTGAGGTCAATCATGATGATTCTAAGGCGCCTAAATATCAACGATTGCAGCTACCGCTTCCCAAACCTTACAGTGTCAAGACCCGCAACGTATCTCTCAAGCAAGAGCAGTAACACTCTATCTAGATTCCTAGGAAATAGTGGTGGTTGGATGACGAGATGGAACTCAGCCTGATTGAGCTACCGAGCAAGGGGCCAACATTGCACGACTGCGTATTCCACCTTCAAGTTCCCCTGACTAGTCGAAGGTGGAAGTTAATTTCCTGCCGCTGACTCCAGCTCGGATCCTGTGTACCCCAAGCCTATATAAGCATAGAGCAAGTTGTTTCTCTGTGGTACATTCACCTCTCTATTCCTTCTGAGCTATCTGATCCTACCATCTGCCACCCAGATCTTCAGATACAGAAATCCAATCGATGTTCTCTCCACTCGTTTCTCTCTACTTCCTTGTATTTCTATGCCTTGTTCATGCAAGACCTATGCCCTCTGGTAAGTCTTACTGTACGTAACACTACTGATACGAGAGCTGACGAGCTTCTGATATAGTGGACTTCATCGTGTCAGCGACTCCAGCTTTGGAGGTTTCGACCGCAATAATCGCCGAGAGCACCCTCTCTACTACTCCAGTCTGGTCTGCAACCTTCCACACGCAACCTTCCACAACGACAACGACACGGCGACGTATAGTGAACGATGTGGGAATTTACTGGGGTTGAGCAATCTATCTTCCGTCAAGAAAGTATGCACCTCTCGATTCCAACTGTTTGCGTATCCTTCAAACTTATTATCATTATCCAGTTCTTGTTCCAGTGAATGAAGCGTCAACAGTACTCTCCTACGGACCTTAATATTATTAACAGCCTGTGTTAACATCGCTCCTCTTTTTCTACATTCTAATACTTCTACCCGCCCCACAAATTGGGCTCGACTACCGTAGTGTTGGCTTCCTTCATTTCTAGTACTAGTACATGCGCGCATATTCTGTGTATAGAACATCTCTAATCAAGATGGGCCCCATACGGGTGCCAGTACCCTGCACCAGTAACTCTCAGCTTGCAGTCTTATAGACGTCGAATACTGACGGTAAATTATTGGGACAAAATGCTGTATCTTGAAATCTCTTCGACACGCGGTCACGTGTAATTCATCTCTGACTTCCTCCACGAGTACCAGCCCAACACGTCGACTCGCTTAGGCTTATTTCAGTTCTTTGTACCATTCCCAGCGCTTGCCCAAATATCTGGGAACGGTTATCAAACTGTAATATAACCTCAATCCTCTCCTACCAGTTCTCGATGAGTTTTCACGGCTTTTCGTGGGGGTGAGGAGTACCCTTGAGTTCGATGTCGACTGAGCTGCCTCTCCGCAAATCTACTGACACGTCAGCAAAGGATGACAAGCACTCAGAAAGATGCATTATAGCTTCAAATCCAATTATCTCAGTTTGACCACAGGAACACGGGGTTCACTCGTTGCCAGCAGGTGCTTTGATTGGTACCGAATTTAGCGGTTGGCATCATGGTTCAGCCTCAATGCCAGCAACGCGTTTGAGGCAACAGTCGTGGGAGTATCTTGAGTCCGTCCAGGCCCATGGCTTCTTGATTGAATGACCCGAGCGCTTCGTCCTTCCAGACATAACACTCTCACCAGTGTGTAGTATGCCTTGATGTAGCTATAACCCAACTCTGCTGCGTTGTTTTTCTCTTTTCTGAACCTGCTGGAAGATATTCAACTATAGCCTAGTAGCCTTGGATGGGTTTGTTCTACACATCCACCACTCTGTCCGTGCGCCTCGTGTCTGATACACGCCCCTCGCTCGTGCAGACCAGTAGGCACCCGTTTTTGACTTTTCCCCAATCTCCGCTAAGTCCCATGCCCATCCTCCTCCACAGTTTTCATCACCTGGTTCCTTCTTCCATACAGGCGGCCTTGTGATCCCGATCGAGCTTTTTCTTTCCTTCCACCAGTAAGAATGGATGATATGGTTCGTAGGCTTCCAATGCCCGCAGTGAGGTGGAAGACATCCTTGAAGTTTCGATGTCATAGGTGAGTCAAAGAAGGTTAGCGTTCCCGCATGGGCGCTGATTCTAGTGATTCGTTCTCACACAAGTCTGCGCAGGATGATTCGACTATATTACCCTTGCGGTTGAACAGACTGGCTTTGGGTCCCAACCCTCACCATCATGAGTCAGGCCAGCCCCTCGAGTGGACTGAACCTCCATATCGGACTTCAGAACCAGGACCACTGCATCGACGCTCTTTCTTCTCTTTTCGAGATGCTGAGGCCCTACTCCGTTGAAATCTTATCCTCCGGCGTAGAAGATATCTTGAGCTTTGCTCTACACCCTAACACCCTAGCCTTGGGAATCGTCACATTGCCGACCAACCCCAAGTCGACCAAAACTACCTCAACACCATCTCCGGCAGCACCTGCTAGTATTCACTTCGATGGACGTCACTTCTCCAAACTGACTGGAGTCATACTTCCTGGGCCCACATCACAGCAATCGTCTCTAGAGCGTCGGCTTGCATTAGCTCAACCAGAAACTGTTGAAACCATGGAAGAATCCTCCGTTCTCACCACACCACTAAGGATCAGAAAAGCGGGGTCCTCGAGACAGGATCAGGATTCTCTCGAGGCCGAACAGGCATACTGGTTTGATCATCCTAATGCAACGAGGCAACGAGGCAAAGGAAAGGACGTTGACCGAAATCCCCATAAAGAGGACATGGAAGTTCCGCACCTATCTCTCAATGACACACCCGAGGAAGCCCAAGTAGCCCATCAGACGAGCCAGACATCCGATCTACTCGGCCAAGAAGGGGACTGGCAATTTCAAGAACGCACATCGTGGTCAGAATACTGGCGTCCGGAATCACCCCCGTCGCCTATGACTCCTGATGGTGACGGTGGGCCTCTGAGTCGCTGGGCTTGGGAACAAGAGCAGGAGCCCACGACAAAGTGCATTGGATTTGTGTACTTTACGACCAACTCTAGGCCGAACGACTCTCATGCGCCTGGAGAGTTGAGTGTCGGGATCGTGATCGATCCCAATCATAGATGTCAAGGCCATGCCCGAGAGGCACTCAGCCTTGCATTGAAATGGGCGTTCGAGGATATCCAGGTTCATCGTGTCCAGGCGCTGATCTGCGGTAAGGAGTCTCCCTGCAGGAACCGTATCATGGTCCTTCTCACCCAATCGTGAGTTTCTACCGTACTCATTAATCCCATAGAGAACCATCCTGGCTAACAATATCGTGCTTCTTTGATAGGTGCTTCAACTACGAGGGTGCCCGCCGTCTTGCCTTTAAGAGTCCAGTGGACCAAGAATGGAAAGACGTGGAGTATCTCTCCATTCTAGACACCGAGTTCCTCATGCGTGGTTACTTCACCTCAGCACCCAAGTCCCTTTGGGACGAAATGTTGACGCGTCATCAACGTGAACGGGAGGAATTACTAAGATGGGAGGAGCGGCACCACAACATATCTGCAAAGCAGTCATTAAGAAGGGTTGAAAGCACAGAGACTATCATGGGCGCGAGCGAGTCAGAAGCTGAGAGCTCTATGGAGCCTACCAGCCCTACTCTTGATCCCGCATACGACACTTGTAATTTGGCTTCAGCCAGTAGTTCTAGAAGCAGCACCGGCTCGTATTCGCGCTTCTCCTCGCCATCACCTATACCAAGCAGTCCAACTCCGTCTCAAGAAAGCTGGGAAATGTTCTCTGACACTTCGTCAGCGTCATTGCTGAGTTCTCCCCGGACCCAGTTCGTTATGCCAGCTTTCGACTGGTCATCTTTGGGTACTCCGTCGATATCATCGGGGTACGAAAGTGATGACAGATTCTCAGGATCGGAGGCAGAGAGTTTTACATACATCAACCCGCAGGAGGAAGGTCGAAGCTGAAGTTGTGTAGGGTTCACAGTATGGTATCCGCAGGCGGTATCATGCACGGCACGGAGATGTGTAGGTGTTGAACGTGTCGTTTCTGTGGTTCCTTAGGACTATAAATGATCATGAACTGTAATTTGTATTCGTTGGTTTAGTAAGTACAGTATGGACTAGTCTGTACTTGATTTCCAGGTCAATTGATTGGATACGGATGGTAGCCCTTAGGGCAATGGAAAAAAATAAAATGAACCAATGTTTCGAAAGAAGTATCAAATGGTCCAGCCATGAAAACGACCACTCGTTCCACGCTCAAGCGCGTTCATGATACCAAATTTCGAATCACTTCAACAGCACCAGGATTTCGAGGGGTGATGACGCAACCGAATGGTTTTGCCTGGAGTGCTAGGCCGTCGGAATAAGCCTCTTGAAGATCGACAAGATCCTTGAGGTCGTCATCCTTCGGTTTAGAGATCTCAAACACTGCTAATACAGAAACTATGGTTCGCCAGACAGATGCGTCCGCGAAGTGCCGTCCAACACATACCCTATAGCAGTCGTGAATGATACTGAGCGGTAATCGAATATGCGAATAATGAACCTACCTGCGTCCAAAACCAAAAGCTAACAAGTTGTCATGGTCGTTGATCTGACCATCTGCAGTGAGGAACCTCTCCGGCCAAAATCGTCGAGGTTCTGGATATTTTTCTTCGTTGTTTACCATGGCCCTGTGTCAGAGCTCGAGTGTGAGAGAGCGTACAGGAGTTTTGAAGACGCAATCCGTTCATTGCTCACCACACATTGGGGAAAATCATGCATCCTAATCATCAGGTCAAGCTCTGGCTGGGTTCAGGATTCAAGTGACAGGTATGACTCGCCTTTCGGTATGGAGTAACCTCGATAGATGTCGTCGCTCGTCGTAGTCCGTGGAACACCAAGCGGTGTCACAGGCATCCATCTCATAACTTCGCGATATATGGCTTCTAGATAGGGAAGCGAAGCGCGATCACAGAAGTCTGGTAAGCGGTGCGTGCCAACGACACGGACGATTTCGTTGTAGGCCTTGGTCTGTACTCCTGGGTTTTGACGCATCGCGAGGAAGAACGTGGAGAGTGCGCTTTTTGTCTAGGAAAGGATAGTGACCGTAAGCTGTAAAACCTAGGGTGAAGCATGTGTGCGTGAACTCACGGTCTCTGCACCAGCTGGACTTGTATGAGTATGAGAGTCGAGGAAAAAATGGGACTGGTACCTCATACCTGCATAAGCTGTGGCGCAAACCGCTCTGAAAATATCTTCAGATACATGAACACCAGACAGCGGGGAAGGCTTGAAATCCTGTAGGAGGGTAACGAGGCATGCTTGATCTTTCTGAGGTCTCAATCAGTATCATTGCTCATCGGGCCTTGGAAGATGAGAAAACTCACTGAATATTTGCGAGCAAACTCGTATCCCTCATCAGTCATGATATCGACAGCAGCTCTCGTTTCATCAGCGAGTTTATTGAATGCGCCGCAACCTGGGAACCAACGCGGCAAGAAGCGCAGGGCAGGAAGAGTGTTGACGAGCCATACACCGGGAAGAGTAGCTACCGCTAGGTTGTCGAGTGCCTTCTCGGTAGCGAGCATGAGCTTGCCTGGTGTGTCAGGAGATATATCATGTCCATAAACGATCTTCATGATGACCGAGGCAATCAAACTGGTGGGGATGGTGTGGATGATCAGACTTGGTAGCATGAAATGAGGTGGACGAAGGAGAACAAACAAGTGCGCATGGTTCATGAACTTGTCAGGGCTGGTCAATAAATCATTGAGGAAGTTGTGAAGCTTCTCAGCCTGGACAGGACGATAAGATAGGCTGGTCCTTGCGTTGAACCCTTGCTGAAAAACCCGTCGGTGAGCTCGCCATTTGTTGCCGTATGGAATGAGACCTAGAGTTCAGTCGTCAATACCAGCAGGGAGTTCTCTTGCGAAAACTCCCTTGAAACGGACCGATGTTTATGTCCCATCCCATTCTGTGTATGTGATCAAGTTGAGAACCTAAGCCACAGTAACCACAACTTGGTGGCACTCACAAGTCGACCATCGGGATCTGAGGGCGATCCGAGTACACTTTGGATCGCTTAGTGAGTAGCTCTCTTGCAACCTCCTCCGAGTTGATGACGACTATATGCTGCCCAAGAAAAGAGAGATGGATTATGTCGCCTGTGGTTTTTGCAGTTCAGGATCTGGAAGTGCCAAAACGAAACTAGTATTGGAGAATTATCATACCGTATTGCCTAGCTAATTCTGTGAAACGATACCACGGCCGTCTGGCTTGAACATCTTGCATGTTTCCCCATAACCAATGCCCTGAAGGTCCGGGTGGATAGGGAAGATACGCGAATTGTCGTTGCTTCGCTATCGCAAAAACAAGCAAGCACGCGAGGAGCACAATGCTTATGATATATATAGGAAGCTCTTGAGATAGCATTGGAGACTGAAGAAGGTGGGAAACCTGTTGAATGGATTATCGAACTCGGACAGACTTTATATCTTCTTGGAGTCTATTGCCCCTGTTCTCACAAAATTGGAAGGGAACCAGCTGACTTGTACGACATCTTCCACAAGTAGAGTTCTGAATGTGTTGATCGAGGCCTCGTGTCAAGGGGTACAGCGCCCCGTTCATAGTCCCATATCCAAGATGAGGAACCAGAGGATCTTACCATGTATGAGGAAGCGTTTCCTTACTCAGAACCAGAATCAGGACTAGCCGAGAGTCAAGTAACAGAGTAGAATCGTTACTGACATTGAAGGATTTTGCGCCGTGGATCCAGAGGGAGACAAACCAAAAGTTGCCTAGCATATCGAGGTCTTTTGCAAAGACGATGCATCCAACTTGAAATTAAGGTCGAGAGTGCAAGAAAGCTGTAATTCATCCATACTGAAGAAACAGACGGTCCTCGTGATGGATAAGGGGCCCCACGAACAACGCCAGTCACAACGAGCTGACCCTGAACGAAGGGAGGTACAATGCTTAGTCATCCTCAATCGACCTGCTCTGCACTGTCACTGCCGGCCTCGGAACTGTGTTAGCACCGTCCTCAGCAGCGAGGAAGGTATGAAAATGGGTCTAATCATTCTTTACCCACTTTCTCAACTATTTCCAGCACGAACAAACTCGTCACTTTCTTTATTCACCAACAAAAACGAGCTTTAGCTGGGACATAATTTCCTTGTGGCACCCCGACTTGTCGATTCTTAGCGGCGATGGCATCGACGCTGCCTAAGCGCCCGGCTAGTAGAGAGCCAGAAGGCAAACATTCACCCAAGAGGAGAATGCTTGCCTCGTCACCTCCCGAGGAAGGAGAGGTGGACGATGCAGCTTCTGGTTCGCCTGCCAAGGATCACAATAGACCCTCGGCGACAGGATCAGCTAGTGCTGGCCTTCAGAACCAGAAGAATAAGGTGGCATTTCCCTTCAAGACAAAATCCAAGGCTCCTCAGCCAATGGAATTGGATAGTCTTGCTTCTTCATCTTCTCGGAAGCATCATTCAACTCATCACACTTCGGAGCGGGATGCTCAGCACTCTGGCTACTCTAACGATCACCGTGGGGGAGGTTATGACCGCGACGACCGACTCTCTCCTGCTCGGTCTACCAGATCACGCTCGCGCTCGCGCTCTTCAACGTCCAGTAGACGACATTCATCGCCTAAGCATCGGCTTCCAGGGTCCAGTGCCACCACTCTTGATGATTGGAATGCAACTGGACGACGGAAAGAAGACAACAGAGTATGGACTCGTCGGGACAACAATGACGACCGACCTAGACATGACAGGGACCCGAGAGGTAGTTATAGAGATCGTGGAAGAAGACATGATGGTCATAACAGAAGAGACCACGGTTGGGACCGCCCTTACGACCGCAGAGATGACCACGGTGGGGGCCATAACAGGGACTATCGACGTTCGCGAAACTGGGAGCCCGATCATTACAATAACTGGTCGAGAGATGATCATGCCCACCGAAATCGACCTTACGGCAGCCACTCGCCTCGAATAGACAGATATCCTCCAAACAAGGGCGATTACTATCGCCCTGCATCACCACGAGTCTATGAGCGTCCTCGAAGTCCCTCACCTCACCCACACCGATTATTGTCTCCCGGAAATGATCGTGTCGACCATCATGATAAGAGCTATCGCCCAGTCTCTCCCGGTCGGATGCTTGTACCTCGTTCATCTACCCCGCCCGCTCATGCAGGTCTACCACCTCGCCCACCTTCACCAACTGCACGGGTCCTACCCCCGCCACCGCCTCCACCTGATTTACCTTCAGAAAGGAAGTCAGGTATCTCGTTCCAACTCCCATCGAATGCATCCTCAGCGCCCCCTCCTCCCGTTCCGATTGAAGACCAGATGCGGTTGAAACCTAAGCCCAACGACTTAGAACCTCGCCTCACCAGTCTGAAAGATTCGGATTCAACTCCACCTCCTCCAGAGAACAATCCCCCGCCACTGCCCCCGCCCCTGCCCCCAGTACCTGGCGCTCCCAATGCCCACTCTCCCCCACCATCTATGTCACTCCCCAAACCTCCTACAGATTTATCCAAGGAGCCACCTCCTCGGCAGGAAGGCTGGGAGAGAGGGAAGAGGGAGGAGCCACCCAGGTCAAGGCCGCGTCATAAGGCCCCAAGAAGAACGTCAAAAGAAGAGCATGCCGCCTATGGGCGAACTTTTCTTGGCTGTGGTCAGCAGGCTGACTATGAAGTCACAACCAAAGTCGGAGAGGGAACCTTTGGGTCGGTGCTGTTTTCTCATTGCTTTACGGTAGCTGACAACTTTACTCCAGCGAGGTACACAAAGCTATGGAGAAGACTACCGGCAGGGCCGTGGCCCTCAAACGAATTATGATGCATAACGAGAAGGAGGGAATGCCAGTAACAGCTCTTCGAGAGATTAAAATTCTCAAGACTCTCAAGCACCGATGTATTGTCGACCTACTCGACATGTTCGTTGTCCGGAGTACGTTCCCTATCACACTCTAGTCACAGTCCTGGTATTCAGCCCTGACACTTAGCAGGCAAGGACAAGGAACCCTTCTCCGTGTATATGGTTTTCCCATATATGGATCACGACCTTGCTGGTCTTCTGGAGAACGATCGTTTGAAGTTGCAGCCTAGCCATATCAAACTCTACATGAAACAGCTGCTAGAAGGGACTCACTACATGCATCAGGTTTGTCTTTCGCTTAACATAAATGATTGCTTCCCCGTCTGACTCGTCAAAACACATTCAAGAATCATATTCTGCATCGAGACATGAAAGCTGCCAATTTGCTCATATCCAACGACGGCACTCTCAAGATTGCGGATTTCGGTCTGGCGCGCGCGTATACGCCTTCCCTCAGCACTAACCCTGGTAGACCCGGGACTAAAGATAGGAAGTACACAAATTGTGTTGTTACCAGGTGGTACCGCCCTCCTGAATTGTTGCTCGGGGCAAGGCAGTATGGTGGCGAAGTAGACATGTGGGGTGTTGGGTAGGTCCACTCAGCATCAGTTTCTGACAAGAACGCTAAATTGTGCTTGCGCGTTCAGCTGCGTTTTCGGTGAAATGTTCCTTCGAAAACCTATTTTGCCCGGGTCGTCAGATCCCGATCAGCTAGAGAAAATATGGGGACTCTGTGGCACACCAAATCAACAAGATTGGCCACATCATGACACTCTCCCTACATTTGATGCGCTGAGGTTCAGACAGACCCTACCACGGAAGGTTAGGACCTTCTTCGCACCGTGAGTCTTCTCATGGATAAAGCCGATTGGGTATACTTACCACTATTGAGCGTAGAATGGTGGATTGCGAAGAAGCGCTCGATCTCCTTGACAAAATGCTCATCTGTAATCCCAAGACCAGAGTGACTGCTGGTCAAGCATTGCTGCATGATTGGTTCTGGATGGATCCCTTGCCGGCTGAATTGGGAAGGTTGTTCAAATATTTACTCGTCCTTTCAGCTATCAGGAACTAACTTTTCCCTTCTCAGCTTACCTATCTACGAGGCTTCTCATGAAATGGACAGAAGGAACAGAGGAGGGCCTCCACCAGGCTTCAGGCCTCCAGCCCCCCAGGGACATCAACCAAACCACCATTCTGGACATCACAATCACCATCCCGGACGGCGCAATAATGGCCGCGGCTTTGTTCCTCCACCCCCAGGCCTTCAGCAGGCTCATAGGGACATCCAGCAAGCCAATGGCACTGGTCCCAGTTTCGCCCCTAATTTCCACAACGCCCACGGACATCCTCCGCCTCCAGGGCTTCCGCTCAACGCCCCACCACCCATCTTCATGAACGGTCAAGGCCCTGGGCCCAGACAGCCACCACCTAACCTCGGACTTCAGCCTCCTCATGCTAATAGACACCCTGGAGGGCCTCCATTACCTCCTATGCCCGGACCGCCTCTTCCTCCTATGCCTTTACCTCCAAAGAATTATAACGGACCACCTCTGCCTATGCTTCCGCCGCCCCCGAACGGTTTCTTACCAGTTGGGTATCCACCTGAACTGAACCCTCATATTCACAGCTACATCCCCCCTCCTATTACTGACCCGCGCAACCAGAGATGGAGCGGTGGAGGTCCTGGTCCTCACGGGAACCCTGGTGGTGGAGGCGGGGGTCGTCGCTGGAATGGAGGACCGCCTCCAAACGCTCACCCACCACCTCCACCACCTCTACCACCTCCGCCATCATCATCACAGCCGCTTCCACCACCTCAACCCATGAGTGTCGATCATAAAGCCGTTGGGTTACCCCCTAAACCCCCTGGAGCTGCCTAGACCTTCCAACTGCCTCTTCCTTATTATTGACCAGCAGTGATACGTTTACACCTCATGTCTTGCATTTTCCTCTTTACTGCCACACTGTCCCGTCCCTTGCATGATTCTCTCCCCCTCACATTCTACGTACGCCCCTCTCGTCGCATACACACACTTTCATCCACTGCAATAGTCATGCTTTGTCGTGTTTCACCCGTCGTTTTTAATGTCACCCCATCTAACCATACTTGTTTGAGGACGTGCTGTAATATTTTCTTGGAGCATGTAATTTGGATTCTATTCCAGTCTTCGAAAGAATACAAGGGTAGAAACAATCAAAGATAGAGGAGTGACAATAGCAATAACGTTAAACGGTATGTACACAAAGCAAAACAGACAAGGGGACGGGCGTAGCAGAAAAATCGGAGAAAAGCACAGCAGCAGCGGTTATAATCAAAGATTGCAGGCCAAAAAGGTGAGGGAATCGTATCAATGTTGGAAAGTACATTCGAGTGCCATCAGAGTCAATAGAGATGCGTAAAGGTCCTGGAAAGCGAAATAATGGACAAATGAGAGCTGACAGGAGAAGGTAGTGAGTAAAATATAACATGAGTAAACGTGTGAGGGAAGTTGTTCAGCTCTCCTCCTCGGCATCTTCCTCAATGGCGGCTTCTGGCGCAGCTTTCTTAGCCGCTTTCGACGCGGGCTTGGCCCTCTTAGAAGCGGGCTTTTCAGAAGTAGCAGCCTTGGAGGCAGGACGCTATTGGAAGGAATATCAGTGAAACAGCTAGGGCGATAGAAGGTATTGAGTTCCATACCTTGCGCTTCTTGCCGTTGGCTTCCTCCGCTGCCTCGCCTTCGGGCTCGTCCGCTTTAGCCATCTCCACGTCGCCATCCTTGTCCTATTCGCAGTTAAATTGAAAGAATTCAATGTGTCAAGCCAAGAGCGAGATATATTGGGGAGTACTGACTTTTTTCGCTTTCGAGGCAGGCGCTTTCTTCTCTTTCGTAGGTGCTTTGGCTTTTTTGGCCTTGACTGCTGGTGCCTCATCGTCTTCTGCATCGTTCACGTCGACCTTAGCTACGTCCTGGGTGATCTCATCAGTGCCGGAAGCCTCTGCGTCGGCCACCTGAGATCGATGAAAATACATCTTAAATATACAAGTCTTGCTTTGAAGAAGGAAAGCGATATGTACCTTCTTCTTCGACACCCGGCTAGCTGGTTTCTTTTTCTCTGGTGCTTCACCTTCTGGGTCAGCCTTCTTCTTCGTAGTGCGCTTAGGCTTGGGCTCCTCAGCGTCTTCAGCGTCTGCCTTTTTCTTTGTGACGCGTTTAGGTCTGGCTTCAGCTTCCTCGCCAGCGTCTTCAGCTTTCTTTTTCGGGGCCGCTCGTTTGGGTTTCGGCGCTGGTGCGTCACTCTCCTCCGCCGCTGGTTCAGCCTTCTTCTTTGACGCGGCAGCCCGTTTAGGCTTGGGCTTCTGATCCGCATCCTCGTCCTCGTCGTCGGCCTAGAATAGACGTTCGAACGCGCGATTTCTAGAGGAGAATGCAAATCAACTGACCTTAGCAGCTTTCTTTGACGCTTTCTTCGTTACCTTCTTGACAGGTGCAGGTTCTTCCTCATCCTCGTCTGATCCCGGAGGGACCTCATCTACTGCGGCAGTGAAGTCTTCTCCCTCAGATTCATCAGCAGCCTGTACAACGAGGCGATGAATATGTAAGGTCGAAGAAGTAGGATGTGATAAGCTCGAATACCTTTTTCTTGGTTACTCGCTTCTTGGGGGCAGCTTTCTCTTTTGGCGCCTTATCCGCCGCCTTCTTCGCTGGGGCTTTTGCCTTCTTAGCAGGCTTCTCAGTCTCACTCCCCTCAGCATCGTCGTCGTCGTCCTTCTGTCAATCAAGCAGTCAGTCACCCAGAGTTCCACGGGTCCTTTGGTGTTGACTGACCTTGGCCTTGGCCTTTTTCGTTGTAGTCTAAAATGGAAGAATTAGTACGGAGAAAGCACTTCGTCGATTCAGAGTGAGCGAACGAACAGAAGCCTTGGCTCTCGATTTCTTGGGCTTCTCCTCTTCTTCGGATAGCTCGTCCTCATCTTCCTCAGTCGCCGCCTTCTTTGTCTTCGAAGGGGCCTTAGCCTTGGGGGCAGGTTTCTTCTTGGTCTCTTCTTCACCGTCTTCTCCCTCAGGGTCCTTAGTCACGTCTTCGGGATCTACCTCTCCAGCTTCATACGCTTTCGTGATCCGTTCCTGGTCCTCAGGTTTAAGGTCCTCAAAACCATCCAAGTCTGGGGCTTCGGGAAAGTTTTTCTTCATGTTGGCAATAATCTTGGGAGTCACACAGCCCCAGTGTCTCCACGCACTGTATGATGGGAAATGAGACAGATCATCATTACAGATATACAGTCATAGTTCACGTACAAGTTGGTATGACCTGCGATTTCCACGACGGTACCCACCCTGAGGGTACCCTTGACAATGGGAGAACCTGTGTGGATCGAGATATGTGAGATTTATGGAGAATAAGGCAAAAATAACGTGTTCCACGCACCTGAGCATGGCTTAGGTCCTAGAAAGTGTCGTGTCCACGAGACATGAGAACACGGATTCAACTAGTTACTTCGACTGCAACTCACCTTTGCATTTAGCACGGTTGGAGCTAGCATACTCCACGCGATAACCAGTCGTTTTCTCTGACATATGAATTGTGAATGATAGTGGAAGGAATAGAAAAGAAGGAGGGAGGAAAGAAAGAAAGAGAACTGGGAGATGGACCTTTGGTTGGAGGCCCAACAAGAACAGCTGGTTTCAAAGTCCGCACGGGCCAGTATCTGTTGTTACCACTGACACTCAACAAAAACATGCATCTGCCGCATTGTCTTCGCTCTTTCTCCTTTTATTTTATTTTATGTACATTTGAACTACGGTGCTGCAGATATTTGTTTTTCGAGCCAGGTCATAGTTGTTCCTGTTCCTTCCACGCGTCGGTGGCTGAACGTTGGGAGTTGCACAGTACTTGTGCCGCGGCACAACAAGTTTGGTCAGGACTCCAGAATCTTTGGTTAAAAGGCTGGCAAGGGCTAGAGTATCCGATTCGTATAGTTTCTGAACAGCGAGCTTTCACATTGCAAAGTACCAAGGCTATGTAGATCAGATGTTGTGGACCAAGGATCTGTTGGTTCGCAAAACTGTTGTTGGATGGGAAGCCATGGTACTCGAACACAGTCAGAGGGCCATCCAGAGCAAAGGTCTGCAACGCAGCATGAACCCAGATCCAAAGGAGAGGGCTTCAGATCACACGAAAGGAGAGATAAAACAGCGATGTATACACAGTGCATCCAGCACCAAATCCGTTCCGAAATAAATACGACATAAAATATACATGCCAGAATGTTACACTTTCACCCATCGACTGCTCCGAAGGATGCCAAAAGCGGTTTTGAGTCGTGAATGAAATCGTTTATTCGTAGATGTTGATCGAGTTGAAGTCGAAGTAAGCGTCAGCGAAGGCACCAGGGTCGTTGTCGACGTGAGCTGTGTGTCGAGAAATGATGAGTACCCGGCAAGGTTAGTTTAGTTGAGGAGAGGGTACTCACAGACACAGCTCTGTGGGCAGCTAGCTGGGTAAACGGTACCAGCCCAGTCGCCGCACAACGTCAAGTTAATGATGATGTTGTTGGCGGCGAACTTGCTGTTCAGGTCGCAAGAGGTGTTGGGGAAGTAGGCAGCAGGAGTTCCCCAGTTATCGGTGTTGACAGAGCCAGAGCCGATGTCAGAGGGGACGTTCGAGCCTCTCGGCCAGAACCACACCTTCATGAAGTTCGAGGTACGCTCAAGTGCGTAGACACCTCCGCCGTTGGCGTTGAAGGCTGGGCCGTAGCTGTTGGCGTCTCTGAGCGCGACACCGCATCCGGCGTTGCCGTTGATTTGGTAGTTGCAATCAAGCTGCTTCCAGGTTCTGAGGAAGTTGGCAATCAGTATCCACGGGAAGAATAACATAAGAGGGACCTGACTAACCCAGTCATCTGAGAGGTGTCGCCAGGCATCGTGCAGCCGGGAGTAGTATGGAGGGTCGCGGCATTAGGGCCCTGGTCGTTCACACCCTCAAGGATATCAACTTCTCCCTAGAGATAAAGATGCACCGCTCAGCCAAGCGCCGAGGGCATTCAAGCAAAGTTGATGACTTACACCAGCTGGCCATCCATCCTCCTTCACTTCCCAAACAGCGGGCCAAGTACCGCAACCCTGGGGCATGTGCTTGATATCGAAACTAGAGATGGACCGGTGTAAACAATGTTGGAAAGCTGAACCAGCGAAACAAGGTAGACTTACGTCGCAACGTGGGTAGTGTAGGTCTTCTTAGACCTGAGACGGACAGAGTCCCTCCCACGAGCACCTGGCTGGACGACGTTGGTGGAGTCAGCCTTGAGGATGAAGCTGTCTCCGTTGGCGGAGGTCAAGCCCTTGCTGGCGGCGGTGGCCTGATCGACGTAGTTGCTAATCATCAGAGCCATGTTAGTATGATATACTTTATCAAGAAGGAAGAAAGAGAGGCTCACACTCTGCCGTTGGTTGGGTCAGGGATAGCCTGGTACTCGAAGTAGCTGTTGAAGTCGACACCAGCGACGTGGTCGGTCCTTGAGTAGGAAGCAGCGGTAGCGGTGCTGATGAAGGAAGCAAGGGCGATGAATGCAGCGGACAACTTCATGGTGGATGAGGACGACGACGAGAGGAGGAGAGGATGAGAGTGAACGAGGGGAGGTAGCAGCTGAGAGCTTGAGAATATACCGATAATCACCCAGGCCTTTTATAGCTCAGCATCTCTGAGTCTCATGGTTACGACAGCCATAAGGTACACGGAAGAGAGCAGCATGACGGAGGCAGTCTGCCCAAGTTTGGAAAGAGTAGCTCAAACTGAAGATCGCCCATATTCCCGGTAAGCCCGCCGCGGGTACATCATTGTTCAGATCGGCTTGTGTTCGAAGCAGTCCTTGAGACGCCTATTGTTTGACAGAACTCTCTTCGATCCTTGGGGAGGAGGAGCAGACCCAGGCGGTTTTGAGTTCGTAGAGTGTTGCCCAACCCTCACGGGTAGCAAAGATAAGATGATTACAGTAGCGATAACCCGGTCAGACTGTGGAAGCTACCGCGTTAACAACAACCGTAGCGGTGATACCGCGCTCTGTGAATAGATCACCTTCTGGAGGCGCAGCCAGTCTGTATGTGAGAGACGGTGAATACAATCTTGGCAAAACACAGCAGAAGATACTCACTTGGCGAGCAGAGTTGCACGACGTTCGAGGTAGCGTTGCTCCACAAAACAGGTCACAGTACCTGAAGAGGAATATGTTTCGTCGAAGGCGACGTTGAAGCGACGTCGTCTCGACAAAATCGGTACCGGTACGCGATCAGTAGCCATCTGGAAACCATGTCAGTTGGTTCGAGTTACGACGGTCGTCCTCGATGGACGAATCTGTACAAACTGAAAAGGTCTCCTCCTCCGTCTGGAGGAGGCCCCAAGGGGCAGGAACTTTTGATGATAGTCCATACTGTTCTGCCTCGGGATCACACGAACCGGTACATCAGTTATTGTCGCCGTCTATGCACACCACCGCGGCGAATCAAGAAGAGGCTACGACGAGTGATTCGCCCAATTGTTCGTCCCGGTCAACGAGAGCACATGGCTGCGCCGCGTTTTACACTGCGATAAACTCGTGTAACGATGTCGCCTCCGTGAGGTGCAGTGAGAGTCTGTAGTAGAATGAGGGCGTTTCTCCGGTGAACTGAGGTCAGCTGCCCGGTATGGTTTGTCTTGTCCCAGGCTTGGTCCCAGGACTGTCCAGTGCTTGCATGAACAGAGTCCGAAATCAGCTCAGATCAAGTTGAAACTGCTGATGACATCAGAGACCAATCGCGCCCACGTGCAGAGGATGTGAAGTTGATTCCGAATCCGACGCCGAATTTCCAGCGCGGCGAATTCGAGGCGAATATCAGCGTCAATGGCGTCCACAAAGGGTAGGTAGTAGAACAGAGAAAAGGGGGCAAGAACAGTATCAGTTTCTGACCAGATGCAAAAAAGAGCTTCATATTATCCTAGCCTGACAGTTAACAAGAACTCAACGTAGACTCAGTCACAACAAAGGAAAGAGAAAACCTAGGCCCCTCAAGCCGCCGAGTTTGCTCTGGTAGAGAAGAGCTGCTCACTTGCGACGCGTAAAGAACAAAGCTACTAGCCCTGCCTGAGCCATGAGTAAAGAGAGACCAACGGTCACACCAGAAATTTTTAGGTCGATTTGGTGTGAAAACTCCTTGGCCAAAACACGGGTCCGCTTCCAGGCCTTGATCAAGCGATGCTTGCGAACCTTCGGCTGCCTATCAGACGGGGCAATTGTAGCCCACGACCCTGGTTTAGAGAGGCGTTGCTTCTTCCTACAGTGATAAACCTCTAGTAGGAGAGAAGTTGATTAGCCAGTGATCAAGTGTTTGAATCGGAAACACAGACTAACTTTCGCTTGAGACGCCAGGCTCATCAGGTGGTCCCAGGTCCTTGACTCGATATCCTCGTGTGATGACCCAAACAATGACGAAACAGAGGGATAGTACAAGGATTGCTATTAAAGCTGCAGCTATCGCAATCACCGCTGTATGTGACAATCGAGCTAGACGATACAGTTAGTCCACGGGCTCATGACAGCAGTAACGTTGGGTTCACTCACATGAGCTGCTAGTGTTCTCCATCCTTGCAGTTTCCGAGACGTAAGTACTCTGCGGATCATTCTCAGTAATGCTTCCAAGATCGTTCGTGGGTATCGAAGAATCGCTCGTGGAAAAAGGTAGAGGGAGGCCAGATGTCTTCAAACCTGCGGGGCGCGTTGTACAAGGAGATTCCGATTGAGAATCATTGGAAAGCGAGAGCGAAGTTGGTCCTCCAATAGCGGTCAACCATATGTGCACCAGGTCCAACGTCACCGACGAGCACGACGCAAAATTGAAGAGATAAAGGCTATGATTCCCCAGGGGGATGGATGAAGAGTCGAAGAGGATACCGTCACCGACATTTGGAAAGTAATTATTCGAAGGATTTTCATCCAGAGAGGCATTGAAGTGACAAGATGGGGGTTCCACCAAACCTTCTATCCGGACTCGTTTTGCTAGAATAAATTGGCGTGATGTTGGTGACATTATACATTAAATTCTTGAAAGGAGATTTTACTCACCAGAGAACTGAAGGTTCAAGGAGCCAGATCCAGTATCATTAGCGGACGACTTCCAGACCAGAGAATCGCAGCTACGGTCCCATCCATTGCTTAAGGTGTAGCTGAGTGAGACCATAGGGTTGCTGAGGTAAAGGTGGTCCATGAGCCCAGGTAAAGGAAGCAAAATCAGTCAACACTGCAGCTTAAGAGCGAAGTATATATAAAATGCAGAAGAGAATCAGTGGAAGGTCGTGGGGTTCTCTGACGATTCAGAGAAAATATAGAAGAAGGCAGAAGGAAGCTGGGAAAGGCAGCCCCATATATCTAGTTGTCACCTAATACGCGCGCAGAGAGCTAAATCAGTCAATCAAGGAGCCACATAGGCGATTGATAGCTCTTTAAGCACAGTTAGACGGGTCGTCGGGAAGATCGTGTAACAGCACTCGGCTTTCTTAGAGGGGCATCTGAATGAGAGTGGTCAGCGCTACTCGGCGGAGCACTCGATGGTGGTGAAATTAACGATGAGCTTTCTTCAGCCAAGAGAAAGAAGCAAAGATGAACATCATTCGAGCACTGTTCACCATAGTAGGGTGTTCGGGGAGGAACTGTAGGGTCCAGAAGAGGTCGAAAGATAATGCTATTCGTGGGATATCCTGACTGTGAATAGGTCAACAGAAACCACAATGTACGGGAAAGGAATCTCACAAGGACGCGGGTTGCGCTTCTGATACTTCGCTGTGCTCTCGAGCTGTGGCGCCCATAACCGAAGAGAGATGATCCAGAGTTGAGGACCCTGCACCGAAGTAGCTACGTCCTATGGGAGCTTCAGCCATGCATCATTCAGTGGTGTGGGATCGCCGGGGAAAGCCAAGAAATAGATGCCATACACCGTCGTCAGACGCGGTTCCAAGCGAGACACCAGCGGAAAAGGCTATTACTAGTAATCGAGTCTGACTCAAAGAAGCACAGCTTGATTGCTAAAGAACAAAGTCAGAAGAGAAGCAACATCGTTATCGACCCAATCCCAAGGGAAGATATCTGACTGTTCCGAGTTTGGATGAGCAAGACAGTAATTATGTGACGGATTAGCGGCCGTTAGTAGACTCGAAGCAAGGATTTATCAGGGATTATTCGTGCTCGTGGTATGAGGACCTAAAAGTTTGGGTTGGGCACTTCTTAAGACGATGCAAGAACTCGAACGGTGGAAGCAAGTAGAAGAGAATGAGTTCGGTAGT
Organism: Agaricales sp. HM26-F1; assembly: GCA_002718315.1. Classification (NCBI taxonomy): domain Eukaryota; kingdom Fungi; phylum Basidiomycota; class Agaricomycetes; order Agaricales; species Agaricales sp. HM26-F1. The sequence continues at coordinate 472,543 of NIBX01000039.1, read as the reverse complement.
AGATTACGTCATCACAAACTTGAACTCAAACTCAAGTCCTTCGAGCGAGGCAACTGTGCGCTTTGAGAAATCATCGTGTTTTACACCTATACAGTATATAGTATGGTATCACTAGACCTACCCAAATAAGAGAGGCTTTTTGAGGAAATCTTATTCCTCATCTCATCCCATCCGCCGTGGGATTCGCCACAAACACTCCTATATTACGCATACGATCAAGCCGACGCATTCCCGACCTTCTCCCTCATCAACGCTTTCTTCTGTTCTCTCAGCCTCTTGCTCTCACGAATCCCGAACCCGTCCTTGAACACCATACGCACTTCCTCAAGACTGAGGCCCGCAGTTTCAGGGAAGCAGAACCAGACGAAGGTGCAGCCTAACGCACAAAGACCTGCGTAGAACCCGAATGCGCCGGATGGTGTGATGCGGTCCATGAGAGAGAGATAGGTTGACCCGATGAGGAGATTGCCTGCCCAGTTCGTAGCGGTGCAGAGGGAGGTGCCGATTCCGCGGACTAGAAAGAGAGGAGTAGGTGGTGAGATTGAAGGTTACTGGTGAGGATGAAGGGGGTTACCTTCGAGTCCGAAGAGTTCACCCTGCTGCCAGGGCACGTTTCCAAGCCCGGTAGCATACGATGCTACGAAGATGATCATAGAAAGTAGGACGATGGCTGACCACGCCGTCGAGTAGTCCGTCCCATCAACAAGTGTATTGTTGGTCTTCATCGTGAGGACTAGTTCGATTTCCGTAAGAACCATATATCTCTGTCAATGAAAGAAGCCTTACAATGGAATGCGACACTGGCGAGAGTGAGACCAACAACCATGCCTGGGGCGCTCCAGATCATGATCCTCCTTCTTCCGATCTTATCTATCCATCCTAGCGCCACGAGCGTGAAGAGGAAATTGGTTCCACTGATAATGAGACCCACTGCGGTGGGTTGATTGAAGCCGATAGACTTGAATAACGTAGCGGAGTAATACATCAGGGTATTGAAACCACAGAGTTGCTGGAAGGCCTGCATACCGCACCCAACAACTAAAACGCCAGGTTAGTGCACTACAAACCTACAGGTTAGGCGTATAGCTCACTGAGGGCACGGCGATTTGGCGCAATGAAGACCATGGAATTGAAGCGCTGAACAAATGTGGTCGTGCGAGTAATCTCTACACTTTCTCTCACCGAAGCTTGCAGTGCCTTGGCCTAAGAGAGGTTGGGGGCATGAGTTGGCTGGTCATCGTGAATAGCACCGAAACATACTTTCAGCTCAACTTGCTCTGGAGTAGCATGTGCATAGATACTGCGTAGCACTTTATGCGCGGCCTCGAAGTTCCCTCTAAGAATCAGGATTCGAGCTGTGATGCAACCAAGTCGTCAGCAATGTGTTCTACAGCTCTGAGGAAATCACAAAACTCACGAGACTCGGGCAAGAAGAACAGGAATCCAATCTGAATGCCAGCAGGTACCGCACCCAGACCGACCATCCACCTCCAACCTCCACCGACTTGCTCAAAACCCGCACCGATACCATAGGCTATGACTTGCCCGAGTGTGATCATCACAACGTTGAGAACCACCTATTCAATGTTTGAGTCAGTTGACATTCTAGATGGGACGGGTTCAATAATTTCACCATGCGTCCCCGCAGTCGTGTAGGGGAAAGTTCTGCAGCGAGATGTTAGTGCCGATGCTGTCGGTACAAGGATAGTGCGCGACAATACCTTGGATGTACAAAGGAGCGATACAGGCGGCGAGACCGACGCCAATTCCTATCAAGAACCTCCCTCCAATCTAAGCGCTGGGTGAACCACCGAGAAGGAAAAAACAGAGAAACAATTCATACCATAGTCCAGACGGTGTGTGCGACGGCCTGGCAGATTGCACCACCAATGAAGATGAGATCTGCAATACCCAGCACGAACCTTCTTCCAGTCCAGTCTGACATGATGCCTGCCGCCTAGTGACCGTGAACTCAGTGCAAGTTACAATTTTTGTCAAGAAAAAACACTAGCCAGTCCCCCAAGAAGTGCACCCAAGGTCGTCGAGGATGTGATCAACTCTTTCTGGCCACTAGAGAGCTCTTGAGGTCCAAGGTCCGACTTGATAGTGACCAAAGCGCCGGAGATAACGCCAGTGTCGTAACCTGTTGGTTGAGTGTAGTATGAGCGTGTCTGCTAAGAAGGTGCACCCACGTATGTTCAAAGATACTAACCGAAAAGTAAACCAGAGACTGTGCAGCACAAGACGAGAATCCAGATGAAAACTGTAGTCCTTTCCTCCCCTTCAGCATGAACCATAGCTTCGCTGATCTCCCCTGTCTGCATGTCCCGTATCACATCACCAAACTCTGTCGTCCCCTCATAGGATTTGTCGTGCTTTTCGTCGCTGTCGTGCATGGCAAGGTCGTCAACAAGGCAAAAGAAGCGTGCAAACAGAACGCAAAGAAGAGAGTACCGGACAGGGACCGGATCACAACACCCCACACGAAATATTCTCTCTGCATTCTTCTAAGCGAAGCTCCGAACCCCCTGACCGGTCCATGAGGCGTGCGGGAATGGATGATTGGGGCCTCCAAAGTCCATGAGATCTTTCTTGGAGGGGAAAACAATTCTAAAGTGGACCGAAATTCCATCATTTGGTACGGGAAAAGCTCGTCAGTTGAGAGAGTCTGGTGATATGGTCCATTCTAAACTGTTGGCCTCATCAGATGCACTGATTCCGATGTTGGGCGATATGCATAGTAGACGCTCATGAGCCGACGGGAGAAGCTGGCAGACACGGTACAATCGTTTTCTGGTACAAGTAGGCCAAGTATGGCGTCAATGGTGTCGCTAGAGCGTACAGTAGTCTATGTGCATGAACAGTCCTATAGTTTGTTGATGGCGATGGTCATGGTGCAGCACTGGGCTGGGCTGGGTCACGCGCCGAAATGGCCTTAAGCTTGTGCAATCTGCACCCACTTACACTATAGACTTGAATTCACACTGGGCAACAAGGGAATCAATCAAGAGTAATCTGAAGAAGGTCTGCTTCTCTGAACCACGACTTGCATCTGGCTTCTACGTATGGATCGACTGGATAGAGTGATGATGCAGATTCGTTTGCAGTGCTATTACTTCGACTTCTCCGAGTTAGAGGACTCCTGCTCTTGCTCCTCGCTGAGCTATCTGACTTCAGTGCTCGTCTAGTCCATTCGGACTCCTGGCATAGCAAGGTGCCTAAAAAGAGTACGCTTATTTACTGTCCTTTGAGTCGATTCCCGACAACAAACCAAGAGCGCTACCGTTACCGAACATCTGTTGCTTATCAGAGAACGCGTACCCCTTTGGAGACCAAAGAACGCGTCAGCTCAGCGAACACTCTTCTATGGTTGCAATTTAAGGACTCCAGCAGTCCTTCGTATCAAATGGACGCGTCAGCTCCAGTTCTTCGGACTATAAAGCTTTCTGTTCAGCCTGCCTAGATTTCAACACGGTACAACTCTACTCTACGCCTACCTCTCACTGAACTGACTAGGTTTCGTTCCTACTATGTCTATGAGTTCTTTTGCGAACCGCTTCTCCACCTCTGGCCTTCACCTTCGTTCTATCAACGCCTCAAAAATTACCACAATATCCGACTCGGAGCAAGACTCCTCTGAGTACACATGGGGCTCTCAAGCAGGGCTAGCAATGCCCACTCATGGTGCCCCGAGCTTCCAAATCTCGGACGTGTCAGATGTAAGTTCACCACTATCCTCCTCTAGTGTCATGACCAACGTTCTTACCCTCTTTCACGACAAAAAGCCTAGTTCATTCCTTAGGCTTCATACGGACGACCACGCCAACCCGACCTGCAAGATCAAGATCAAGCACGGCACTACCACTCTCGCCTTCAGATTCCAAGGTGGTGTCATAGTCGCTGTTGACTCCAGGGCGACGATGGGAAGCTATATTGGTGAGTCCGAGCCGCGTGATTTCGACTGTGTCGTCAGAACTCTTACGCGTTTTTGTGCTTGCCCTGTTGTATATGTAGGATCTGGCTCTGTGAAGAAAGTGCTCGAGATTAATCCATACCTCCTCGGTACGATGGCAGGCGGCGCTGGTGAGCTCTTCTGCCTTACCCCCTTTCTGTCGGTCTCCTTGTGCTTGATACATAATACTTTGCCCGTCAGCCGACTGTCAATACTGGGAGACCTATCTCGGGATGCACTGTCGCCTGCACGAGCTCCGGAACAAGGAGCGAATTTCTGTTGCAGCAGCCAGCAAGTATCTCAGTAATCTAGTCTACTCGTTCAAAGGGACTGGATTGAGCATGGTGAGTGCTCCTCTGAACTACTAGCGCGTTGATACTCGAACTGTAAAACTCACCTCGAGTCGATTTGCTAGGGTACTATGATATGTGGATGGGATAAAACAGTACGTCTGTGTCCCTACTATAGGCCAATAAACCACGGTATTTATCTCAAGGATCTTGCCCTATTTAGGGACCGGCCGTATACTATGTCGACTCTGACGGCACCCGACTCAAAGGCGACCTCTTCTCCGTAGGGTCAGGCAGCACATTCGCCTACGGAGTTCTCGATCAAGGGTACCGCTGGGACCTCACCGACGAGGAAGCACAAGAACTCGGAAGAAGGAGCATCTACGCTGCAGGTCACCGGGATGCGTATTCTGGCAACTCTTGTAACGTGTATCAGGTCAGAGAGAATGGGTGGGAGTATATAGGTGGGTTTGGTTTTGATTATGGTCCTTTTCAAATTCGAGCATGTCTGATTTTTCTCGCGTGTTACACTGTACTAGGAAATTACGACTTAGCGACCCTCCATGATGAAGGGCCGAATGGTGTGAGTAGAGAGGCGTATGGGTACGATGTGCGCATGCAGCGGGAGTGAAAGGAACGGGAGGAAGCGGTTGGCAGAGATTCATTGGACAGTGACCAGAGGCCTATGGTGTAGAGTACAGCAGTGATAAGATGTATTTTCTATTGATACAAAAATATTATTCTATCCAATGAGTATGTCTTCAGAAAAAGCCTTTCAAATTGTAAAATACTGCGATAGTGCCAAGCCCTGAGATCAACTCAAGGTAAACTGTGCACGAAACAGGCTACAGTGCCATCCCAGCTGGAGAAGGAGTGGGCGCGATAGTCGTCACGATAGACGCTCCCGCAGAAGTGAGGCTGGCGATCAGCGAAGAAGCAGCAGCGGGGTCCAACGTCAAAGTCTCTGCCTGAGTGGCCAAGGTGGAAGGCTCGCTTCCACGCGTGACGGTGACCGTAACCGTCTCAGGAGCCTGTGACGCCGTAGAAGTGCTGTCGTCCGACGAAGTTGAAGTAGCAGATTCGGTGCAGTGATGTTTCTTGGTGCTGGTGAGAGTTTGGGTATTAGGACCAGAGGAGCTGTTGTTCTTCCCAGTGTCGTCCTCGTCCGATGTCTTTGGATCCTTGTCCTTGGAATTAGATCCACCCTCAGGATCAGTCGTCTCATCAGGATCCGTGCCAAAAATGCCACCTTCACCACCAGAAGACTGAATCGCGCTCTTCGCATCTTCTTCGGTCGCACAAAGAGTAGTCTAGAGAGATATTCAGCTTCGTCGTTCGGAGAGAAAGACAAATAAAGAGCGGAACTCACAGTGCCGCTGATTTTTGTGTTAGGCACAGCGAAACACGATTGACCAGAGGAGCAGTCTTTTAGCTGGAACGCTCCGTTGTTGCAGGTAGCAAGACTACCGTTGACGCAGGCTTTTTGCATATCTAAATCAAGGAGATTTGAATATTTTTTGTTAGGCAAACGATCACGATTTAAAGAGCACGCACTTGAGCAGGGAGTAGATTCTGACATGCCTCGAAAGACATTATTCAAGTGTTGAGCAGCCTCGGCGTTCTGCTTGAGAGCCTTCTCACTGAGTTTGGTAGGCGCGCCAGCAACGCCAACAAGGAGGAAAGAAAGAGCGAATGCGTAGACGGAGTTCAAGAGCATAGTTGAGTATGAATACAGTGCAGGTTCAGAGAATGATATCGTCAAGGATCGTAAAAGCTCGAAAAGCACCAGGCTCAGGTCTAGACGGGAACCAGAAGGGAAGGGGGTTGCAAGTAGAATCTCATTTCCATGATATATATGCTGAAAAACAATGAGCCCAAATGTGTCCAGTGCAACCAGGTACGATTATTGTTCTTGTCCATTGTTGTTCTTTGTGGGAGAACGAGAAGAGCCTGGACTGTATATATCGGCAATCACTGAATCAGCGAGTGAAGTGATCCGGCCGGCCAACTGTGCCGCCAGGCGCCGGAAGATCAGTCAACCACTCCGTCTCGACAGTCGACGCCCCGACATCCTCCCTCAAGACACCCCCTTTATCGACACTCAGCAGGATGGTGAGCCCCCATTTCACCGCAGTATCGTTTCTCAGAAGACTCTCCGTCGTCTTGGGATTGATTCGAGAGAAATCGTGGCCGTACTTGGGATGGATTGCTCGTTGGATTGTCGGATGACACGACTGGACGCGATCTCACTCATCTCCTGAACCCACCTCCAAATCGTTATCTAACCTCCCACTTCCTCCCTCCTAGACTAAGAAAAGAAGAAATGGCGGTCGCAACAAGAAGGGCCGTGGCCACGTCACTTTCATGCGTTGCTCGAACTGCTCTCGCTGTGTCGGAAAGGACAAGGCCATCAAGCGTTTCACCGTGAGGAACATGGTTGAGAGTGCTGCTATCAGAGATATCAGCGAGGCCAGCGTGTACCCAGGTGTGTATCCTCCTCTAGACGATCCTTGTTATGTGCGTTTCTCAAATCATTTGTTCATCTCAGAATACGTTATCCCCAAACTGTACATCAAAATCTGTTACTGTGTCTCCTGCGCTATCCACTCCCACGGTACGATTGGCTTTATCGTGCCCCTGGTCATTCCTTCTGAACTATATTCTTCATCTGTCTAGTCGTCCGTGTTCGCTCACGAGAGGGTCGCCGTAACCGTGCACCACCTCCCCGTATCCGGTGGAAGGACAACAAAAAGGTGAACCCAGCTGTCGCTGCAGCTGAGGACGCAAAGAACGCTGCCAAGGCATGAGAAACTCCCTTTCCATAGCTATAAATTCTATGTCCTTGTCCCATGCGTATCATCTCTCCCTTGTATGATTACACTTCGCACCTCACCTTTCCTGTTCAATTCAACATGCCTTCCACAAACGACGAGAGATTTTGCGTGAGACTGAATATCTGAGTTTTCTGCCCATCTACTATTATCAAATATGCGTGCCAGTGGTGATGGAATGCTGGAGCATATGTTCTACGAACAACGATGTGATAGAACTATGTACAGTGGTGTGGCTTTCACTACTATCTGAAAATCCATCATAGCCAGAAGCATAGAGTTGCCAGCGAATGTGAAGCCTAAAAAATTGGTCTTCGACTCTTGTTGTCAATGACGATCCCTCGTCCCATTGAAAGAGTGCTGGGAAGGGGGAGGAAAGAGTCGATGGTTGAAGAATATAAGAACCGAGTGGCTGGAGGGTTATATACTCCCCGGAAGTTCCCGTTGAGATCAATGATCGGATCACTAGCTCTGATGGCCAGCTGCAGCAAAATTCTCGATGCGACTTCATGCTCTCAGCTCCTTTGAATTCACCGTATCCCATGAATTACCATACCCCTTTGAGCCTCATAATATCGAGACGTTGAGTCCTTCTTGCTGATATTCACCAAATCGGCTCGAGAGAATCCAAGAACTTACGCCTACGGCAGCCCTATGGTCTCCTATGGATCTCATTCTATGGGGACTCCACAACGTGAAGCCGAGCTCATGAGTCTTCATCGGCCCCACAAATTCTTGATAACGAGAGCAAGAGGTGCCAAGACAATCGAATCTCCTAGCGATACATTTTCGATATGTTTTTCAGCCCCTCAATCCAATCTGCGGGCCAGATAAATCTCTGATAAATCCGTGGTTCGCCAGCGCAGGCTATCGAGATCAAGTCGTTGTTTCAGTAAGTCCAAGTTCAACAGCTTTCACACAACTGCCACTGTTTTCTTATGGAAGTAAATCGAACTTCCATTCAATACACAGTGTGCACGGAGTACAACCTCCGGTTTTGCCAAGACTTGTCATATCCTTGCCTAAATTGCGACGGTTGTTATGCGTCCGGCATCAGCAGCACGGAAACGAGTGTCTCCATGTGAAAGTGCTTTGTTACAGAGCACCCTGGGCTCTATCGTCAGTCAGGGAGAGAATCTGCGTCAAGTTCGAGACAATTGGTTCCTTTGGCGCAGATTGACAATCTTTCTACTGATGCTAGTCTACATGGTGCTTGCTCGTTACATTCAAGCTGCCATGAACAGCAAGTCAGTTTGCAGGTTCGCATTCCATCTCCGTACGGTGACTCGGTTTCTACGACGTCGATCATCCATAACTTGCCATGGACCAGGCTGAGGTTCGTGGAGCTCCACCAAACCCGCCCATACGTTCATGCCCCGCCCGCATGTTGTGGTTACGCCAGAAAGCACTCGGTCTATCGCTTGTTAGTTTCCATGAATCCCCTCTTGTCTCTGAGACCCTTGCAGGTATATAAGGAGCTTCGTTCTCCCATGTCCAACCCCTCTCCCAAGCCGTTTCCGACTTTTGGGGTCTTGGTCCACCTAGTTTCTTGACTCTCCTCCTTTCTACTCGTTCCTCTCGACTTCCACCGCCCATTACACCATGAAGGCTGCTTATCTTCTCCCTCTCGTCGCATTCTTGCACGGCGTCGTCGCTGCTCCCATTGGTAGCAAGGAGTTACACGACAAGGCCGCCCAGGGTTTGCGACTCCTTCAGCTCGGTGCCAATGAGGACCCAGTCTGGAAGACTGCTGAGCAGAAGCTGGAGTTGATGCGTCAGAGCACTAAATTCGTGAGTTCTCTGATTCTGCTGCTGATCATGATTCCGATGTTGATCACCGTCGTCCTTTGCGCTGTAGTTCGATGTCACCGAGACCTATGAACTCGAGCAGAAGCTTGCCTCTACGTCTTCAAAACAACCCAAGATCGACTGTATGACCTACTATCTCTTCCTTGACTGCGAGACTTACTTAGATAGCCCCTTAGACCCAGCGCCCTCGCACCAGAGCGACGTCGAGCCCCTGCTGTCGAAGCTCTCTACTTCTGCTCAACAGGCGGATCTCGAGAAACTCACAGCCTTCAACAACCGCTACTACGAGGGCCAGGACGGTGCTGACGCCGCTGCTTGGATCCAGGATACCCTTCGTGGCGTACGTACCATTCCTTCGCCTCATCTGAGCACCAAGTCTGATGAGGAGCGCTTCTATAGATTGCCAGCGCCGCGGGCCGTGACGATATCGAAGTTTCCGCCGTGAAGCATAGTTTCGCTCAGAGCTCGACCATCGCCAAGTTTGGCGCATCCAACGCCGAGGGTGAAATCACCATCCTGAGCGCGCATATGGATAGCATCAACCAGAACGATCCCGAGTCGGGTCGTGCACCGGGTGCTGGTGGGAATCGTCGTTTAACTGGTTTTGCTATCGTGATCTGACGATGATTCCCTCTCATTTGTATAGATGATGATGGTTCTGGAACCGTGAACATCATGGACGCCTTCCGTGTTCTCGCCCAGTCTGGTTTCAAGCCGGTTCGTGACCTTTTACTCACCAACCCATCCTCGAACTCATAAGCAGTCGCTTTCACATCTGTAGACAACTCCCCTTGAGTTCCACTTCTACGCTGGAGAGGAGGGAGGACTGCTGGGCTCTGCCGCCATCGCCGCTGATTACAAGAGCGCAGGCAAAGCCGTCAAAGGTGTCATGCAACTAGACATGACAGCCTAGTGAGTATTGTACTACTCACACTACCTCCTTTCACTCTTCTAAATAGTCACTTTCATTCAGCACCAAGCCCGGAGGCAAGGAGATCATCGCTCTCATCAACGACAACGTCGACTCCAGCTTGAACGCCTTCATCACCCAAGTCGCCGGTGCTTACTCCAGCCTCCCAGTCGAAGAGACCGAGTGCGGCTACGCTTGCTCAGACCACGCTAGCTGGACCAAGAACGGATACCCATCTGCTTTCCCCTTCGAAGTCGGCTTCGGAGACGACAACCCAAACATCCACAGCGACGCTGATACCACTGATGTTGACGGGTTCTCGTGGGAGCATTCGCTTGAGTTTGCTAAGCTTGCTGTAGGCTTCGCGTGAGTATCTTCTCTCCCTTGTACTAGTTACCATCATGCTGAAGCAGGTGTTTGTTTGCAGTGTTGAGCTCAGTGCTTAAATTACTGACGACTGCGAGCTTAAGTGCTAAGGAAGACTCGGAGTGTAATCTAATGAGTATGTTGTCTGTACGATGTGTTTAGTTATGCTAATTGCAATCCAAAACAATTCAAAACGATCGCACAGTGGGAGTTCGGACTGAATATTACCCAGAGAACGTTGTCGAAGGAGACTAGAGCGGATATGATATCAAACTGTTTACAGCGCGTTTGCTAACAGAAGGAACATGTGACCGTTCCTCCCCAAACTCTCCCCGCGGCGACCTCCCTCCATCTGGACCTCGTCGCCATCGAACACGGCCCACGCAGTCTTCATGCTACTTGTCCTTGGCACTGCAGGATTCGTCAACCGGAGTATCACTGGCACAAGTTTTGCGTCACCCGACGTATCACGATCTGTGATTCTACAGAACGAGCCCTGGTTATCCGGATCTCAGCCCTCTGAAGCACCCTTCCTCAGGCCTCGTCTTCCATTGAGTCCTTGAAATAGCAGCAAATGCATGTAATGGCATGACAGACTCTGACTGGACCTTGTCAGCTGCGCTGGGCAATACTGGCCGCTGTAGTGGTTCTTTCCGCTTCTTTCAGTGAGATCTGGTTGGTTGTGATAAGCAGCCGGAGATATTGAACCTTCTCGCCCTACTGGGTTCCTTTGGTTTGTTCAAAGTTCAATGGAAACCTGATCTTCTCTCGATGGATCGTAAGTTTAGCCTTTGTTCAGTCCTTGTTCAAGATCCTCGTGACAAACGTTATCAGCAGCAGACTTGACCAGCCAGCTGATGACAACACTCGACCCATATGGTGCCAAAGCACATTGGCCTACACAACCGCATGCTGTCCCAGCATCTCTGACCTTCCCAGAGATCCCCCGTCCTCTGGGCGCTCTACCGCCGGTATATAGCCTACTCAATCCAGCTTGAGACGGTTCTCCGAGCATTCCAAGTTTCCCCCTCCCGACCGTTGAATCCGATTGCCTCTGAAAGATGAAGACTTTACAACTCTTGGCCTTACTTGCCTTCTTCAAGGGCGTATGCTCGATTCCTATCGCGATTTCGGAGGTACAGGAGAAATCTGCTCAGGGTCTCAGGCTTCTTCAGCTAGGAGAGGATCTTGAGCCCGTATGGAAGACGGAGGACGAGAAGCTTGAATTGATGAGGCAACGCGTCAACTTCGTGAGTGATTTACTATCATGTTCTCCTTGAACCAGGGAGCTGAAGAAAGCTAACTGTTTCCTTGCTCAGTTTGACATCACTGAGACGTACGAGCTCGAGCAATCTCTTCCACCCGTCGCCTCCAAGGCCATTGCTGCTACATGTTCGTCTTTCCCGCAGAGTCTACTCACTTCGTCGCGTATTAATCAATCTTTATTCATGCAGACTCTCCGCCTTCACACCAGAGTGCTGTCACTCCCTTGCTCTCCAAGCTCTCTACCACACAGCAGCAAAGCTGGTTGTCTACCCTCTCTGCTTTCAACAACCGCTACTACAAGAGCTCCACTGGTGCTGATGCATCTGCCTGGATTCAAACCACCGTCCGTAACGTGGGTCTACATTTCCTTGTCGGACCTACGACTATCCGGATCTAATATGTTTCCATCGTGTAGCTCGCCAGTGCTGCCGGCCGTAGCGATGTTCACGTCAGCGCTTTCTCCCACAGCTGGGCTCAGAGCTCGACTATCGTCAGTTTCGACGCCGCCACCTCGAGCGGTCCCATCACCATTCTCGGCGGTCATATGGACTCCATAAACCTGTCCAACCCAACCTCGGGTCGTGCCCCTGGTTCTGATGATGATGGTACCGGCACTGTCAACTTGTTGGATGCTCTTCGCGTCTTGATCCAGTCCGGATTCAAGCCTGTAAGTTGTTGTTTGATACGTTATGCATGCGGCTTCTTGACCTATTTTTTTCCCCCTCAGTCGACTCCGCTCGAGTTCCACTTCTACTCTGGAGAAGAGGGTGGTCTGCTCGGATCGAACGCCATCGCTACAAGCTACAAGAGCGCAGGAAAGAGCGTCAAGGCGATGCTTCAGTTCGATATGACTGGCTAGTGCGTTGTTTCTTCTGAGTCGAATGCTCAGGCTTTGACAAAATACATGACGATAGCGTGAAGCCTGGAAGCACTGAAGTCATTGGCCTCATCAGCGACAACGTCGACACGGGGTTGAATACCTTCATCACTCAGCTGGCTTCTGCGTATGCTAGCATCCCAGTGGCCACTACTCGGTGAGTGTTCACAGCAGAGTCAAACCAACCCTTTCTTCCTCACTTACCATCGCTTCACAGTTGCGGGTATGCCTGCTCTGACCATGCTAGCTGGACCAAACAAGGCTACCCATCGTCTTTCCCCTTCGAATCTCTCTTCGGTAACGACAACCCCAACATCCACAGCTCCGGAGACACTACTTCCGTCAGTGGCTTCTCTTGGCCCCACGCCCTCGAGTTCACCAAGCTTGCTCTCGGCTTTGCGTGCGTACACTCCTTCCTCTCCTGAAATTTACCCTGAAACTGAAGGCGGCACCACGCTATTTCATAGATATGAACTCAGCGTCTAGTTTGCTGGTTTCCTTGTGTTCTTGTGGTTGCATGAAACTAACTTGTATGGGAGTGCGTTGATCTAGATACTGGGATGTATCTATCTGTGGTGGAAAATGAAAATTGTATCAATTCTGGCACTAGTAGGGTGATGTGGTGTACTTCTGGAACACTCGATGCGATCGAACCTCCAACGACGTTATGTTATCCTTTCATGAATCGCGAGCTTGACCCTCCAATCTCCTCTTCTCAGAAGTATGGGCTTTCCGATTCCGATTCTCCGCTAGTTATAGCTCATGTGATCGTGATTGTTTGTTTTTGTTTGACTCTCAATTTATATACCGCAACAAGCTACTACGAACAGAGCTAAGACGCGGTTCCTGTATGTACAAGTGTGCTACAGGCCTGTGTTCTGGAGGTGGATGTGTAGGGGGAGGAGTGTATCTAATGGGTGAAAGTTTGTATGCTCATGTGATCGTGAGTGGTGGCTGGGGCTCGGCCCCTGGGGTGCTGGGCAACTCTTGCCAGCTCGTTCTCTAATCAACATTCGAAATGAAGAACACATCGACACCAAGCGGCTCGACTCACCCATTCGCTCATTCAAACAACAAAATTGAAATTCTGCCGAACGGCATTGACGTTGCAGAAGAATCCGCCCTCTACGATCAATTCAACAATGTGCGTGCACACAGCGACTGGCAACCCGCTATTCGTCATGGGGATCTCTCTCTTCTTCTCAACTGACGCATTGGACCTCTTTTTCTAGAATGCAGACGAAGGGACTCGGTCCCAGCGGCCGTCTAGTTTTCAGAGAGCATGTTCTCCACCAGTCCCTCCTTCTGTTTTCTCCAGGGAGTCTATATGGCTAGGAGACAGTATTGGCGAGAGCCAGACTTTTGCTCGAGATGTGGAAATTAGCGGATGGACTGACGTGGGGGATAAGGATGCTTTAGGCTCCTACATAGGTATGTGTTAGTTCCCCATCTTATCTTGAGCTGAGTGCTCACAGTGCCGCACCGTCTTGCAGCGTACGACTGTGCTATCACGACCAAAGAGGTATGTTGTCTGCCCCTCTCAAGCAGCTTACAGGCAAGCTCAAATTTCATGTTCCTAGGGCACAGTCATACATGTCCACAAGCGCTACAACGCCTTTTGCCAACTTGAATCCATGCTGAGACGAACAATACCTGTAAGCTATCTATCATATTCTACTTCTTCTTGCTCCATCACTGACCCACGTTCTTCATATGTATATAGAAACACCAGCAGCATTTCATTCCATCTCTCCCACCAAAATCAGCCCTCGCCCGGTACAGGCCGGTGTTTCTCAGCCATCGCAGAACACTGCTGCAGCACTGGCTTTCTTCGGTGCTGCTCCATCCGGAAATAGGCGCTTCGAAGGCAGTACGAGTTTGGGTCATGGAGTGACCGCCCCATGTCCGCTCGTTCAGATAGCAGCTTGCTATCAGCCTGCGATTGACCGAGCTTTGTAGCTTTCTATTTCATCATCCAAGAACCCAGACCTCCCCCGACTCGCCATGCATAGACTTCGTTGATCGACCTTGCGGATGCCTCGTGCACGGGCACCAAGTCCAAGCACCACTTGTTTGCTCGGAGAGGGCAGGTATACATATACCGCACCTACAATCGCCCATAGTCATCTACAAATTCCAACTCTCAACTCTGCCCCTCCTCGCTCATCATGACAGAAAAACCTCCGTCCAGCTATCGGCAAGACCCAACGATGCTGCGTCTCTCGACTGCACTCTCAACGGACTCCAATCTACAGAATCAACCCATGCTTTCCAGAAGTTCCAGTGCTCGCAACTGGGCGTATACCTCCCAAAATAATCCCCCGCCGACTGATAATCTACGGCCTCATACTACTCCTCCAGTCGCGTCCACCTCTGGTCAGCCTCTACCAGGAACTTACTCCGAGGAGGAAGAGTACATGAACATTCACCCGAGTGGTATCGATTTTGGAGATGGAGAAATCAATTGCGGGAACTCTGACACTGCCAGTGGCAAGAAACGAGGGATACCCTTCGTCGGGGGTTTCGTTAGCGGGCTGAGAAGATTGCCCAGGGTCGTCAGAGGGCCAAGACACGCTGATAGGACAAGGAGGGATACAGAGGCTACGATAACCGGTTTCATACCGCCCCCACCTCGTTACCAGACCCAAGACGAGCAGCAGCAGCAGCCTCCTGTGGACCTCACGAACATCCACTACGTCCAAGGGTCCGAGATGCCTGATCATAGCAGATACACTCCGGACCCTCGAGCTAGTAATGCGCACGATACAGAAGCTGCTTTCACTATTCCCCCGGACCCAAACTCAGAGCATCTTCCCCAGCATATCAGCTCCCCACCCAATACCGTTAGTGTCATCTTGGGAACGGACGATAGACAACAACAGCTGCCACTTCACATGGATCCACACCGGGCACCTGATTACGCTAAAATGGGGTACACTGGCACATCGCATCGCACGGAGTCGATCACAGGAACAAGTTTCTCCCATGGACTTCCCGCCCTTCTGGATTTCTTCAGGAATTTGTACGAGATGCCGTGGGTCTCAGAGCATCGGATTGTCGACGATTATCGTCCTGGGCAGAGCCTCCCTGATAAAGGAAGGAGAAAACGGAATGTGCCTCCTGTGTCTTGGTACCCTGCTCCCTCGCTGAGCAGGCACCAATCCGTGGATCTCACTCGCTCCCTCGAGTCATCTATCATGCCTAGCCCAAGACCCGCTGCACCTGTGATCCCAAGACGTCACCACCATAGCCAGAGCAGGCCCCGTCACCATCACCACCACCACCACGGTTATCATAACACTCACCGTAGCTCCAGTTCTCGAGATTACGGCTACGGCAGTAGAACGCGAGGTCCGACTCAGCGCAGGACGAGCTTGAGGAGGTACTCTGGGCACGGAGGGAGCCATGCCTCGAGGACGTCACCCCGTGGGAGTGCATCGACTGGTGTGATGTACAGTCCTACGGTGGCTGCTCAGCCTTTCTATGTTTTGCCTCATCAGCCTCCAGCTATCTATGCTCCTGGATCTCCGCAACATGGTTTGGCTCCAGGTGAACCAGGGAATAGCCAGCAGGGAACACCACAGGGGCCAGTGACACCCCCGTATTATATGGTACCGGTTTTGCCTTATCCGTCTCATGGTAGGAGGGAGGGCAACAAGTACCCCATGCATTCGACACCAGCGCCATCAGCAGTCAGTGGGGGCCATGCTCCGTAGTATCTTATTGGTTCCTGGAGCTCTTGGTTCTTAGACTGGAATGTTCGAACACTGATAGACATTGTCACTGCACATGTATATATACACCCCTGTAGCAACTATGTACCCAATTGCAACCTATGAAGTTGGTCCCACGACAACTACCAACACTATGCCAATGAGGCGGCGCCCTCCTGAACTGGCTGACGCATATCGTAAAGAAAGAGATAGGCAGAACTCGGATGAAGATAATGTGTTCTACTTCCTATACGAGCTTGCTGAACATGGGAAGGAGGGAAAAGATCGTGTGTCTGCTCCTCTTCAGGTGGCGAGACCCAAATTTCAGGTGTAGAGACTCTTGACTTTTTGAACCATCTCGCAGGAAAAGTAGATAAACCCTTGAGCCCGTTCAGTCGTCGGGACTGTAGAGACTTGAGGTAGGCGATCGCTCTTGAATCTTCGTTGAGAAGGAGCTGTACTGAAGAGGGCACGAGGGTTGAAGGAGGAAGCGACGATTCGATGTCTGTTCGCTTTTCCATGTGTGATCTAACGATACAACGGGATCGAGGTCCAGTAGTCAGCATAGGATCCAAGAGGATCCAACGCCGTAGGCAGAACAGCATCCCAAAGAAAACGAGAATTGCGGATCCGATTCCGAGCACTATAGCCGCCGCTGCTGGGAGATTAGGTCCATGGATTTGGTCGGCGTCTGAGCCATAGTGGAACGCGCCGTCGCTCGGCTCAGATGAAAGACCGCTAGTACTTGAAGTTGTGGGCAAGATGAACCTTCCTGGATCTGTAAGGATCGGAAACGTGATGGGTCCTATCGGATAAGGACGATCTGTAGGTACACTCTCGAGGGAGAGGTCATCTGTAGAAATAATTGTTGGCGATGACGAATGTTCCTGCCCCCTGCTATCCGCATACGCATGAGCAATGGTCGCTCTGAGTTCCTCCGAAAATAAAGGTCGTTCTGCAGTAAATTCTGCCGCTGCTCGCTTGCTTCCGGAGCCAAGATGCGTGGGTGGCGGAGATAAAGCCAAGCGACCCATCAAGGCAGCCGTCACTTGAATCCAATCCAGACTTGAGAGTAAGCAGAGAATGGCTATGGATGGCTGAATTCTAGCGAGAATGACTTGTGAACCCATGAAGCAAAACTTGAAGGATTGTAGGGGATAAAAGAGTGTGATATGGTAGATTAGAAGCGAGGAGTAGTGTAGGTATGAAGACTAGTTGACAATGAGAGAGAGAAGAGAGACGCGGTCACGGGGAGCTCCGACCACCTCGCAGCAAACCAAGAGCATGCATATGCTCTCATCCGCTCTGCCTTTCGCTAATCTTCCAGCTAGACGCTCAGCGCTTAAAACTGGAGCGCTGTAAAGGGTTCGCGGCAGCAAGGAATCAGCAAACGTAGATCATATATATATACGACTGCGTTGATGGTATGACCCGCTTCTTCCCTTCGTCCTACCTTAACGTCGACGTGTAATCACTATCTGGTTATCTTCAAGTCCGCCACGATTCAGTTGGGGCGGAATACAAGGCCTAGAACGTCACCATTACTCTTGCAGCGTCGGCATCAGTAAACGCCGCAATGTCTTCAGATCCTACGGCGTTGATAGCAAATACCTTCATTTTCGGTATGCCAGGGCCCTTCGCTTGCTCTCACTTCAAAGACTGACGACCACCATCAACCAGTTTCTCATCTGTATTGTGGCGGAACGACCTTGTATGTTCTCGCTCAGCAGAGAACAGCAGATCGGCAACAGCTCCTTCATCGCAATCGACATATTTTCATTGTCGCAACGCTCAAATTCCTGGGGACGATTAACTTCGTCGCCTTCTCCGCTGAGTCAACACGTAAGACTGGACCCACCCAAGCTGGTTTATTACTTCAAGACAATGCTGCGTTTCTTATCAGCGTTCTCGCACAGTCTTACCTTGTAAGTGACCCCGAATTGCTACTCGAGCGCATGTTGACTTTTAACAGCTTTACCGTTGCCATATCCTATTTGGACGCCGGAAGCTCATCTTGACCGGATTGTTAGCAGTACTTTTCGTGGTCATTGGTACGTTGTCCTTGTTTCTCAGCGCTACACTACGCACTACGCACCGTGCTCATCCGTAACAGCTTTTGGACTGGCAAATATTGCAACCCTCGGCAGATCTCGTTTCCCCACGCAGTACGGATCTTTTGCTGCGGACATCACATTCGTAGAGTCACTACCGCTTATCTACTGGCTCCTCGCTCTATCGTTCAACATTGGCCTGAATGCACTCATTATCCTTCGACTCCTCCGGATGCGATCCAAAGTTCGCCTCGCCCTCGGACGCGAGTACAGTCAGATGTACACGGGTATAGCCGCTATGCTGTTCGAGTCTTCGCTCCTGTACACTATCATGTTGATCATAGCCTATTGGGCTCTGCCTGAGGGCGGAACTGCCAACTTATTCTCTCCCCTCGTAGCGCAGACAGAGGTACGTTCAGGTTTTGACTTCTCAACATCATCACGCTTATCATGCCACAATCATCTTCTTCAGGGCATCGCAGCGGAGCTCATCATACTGCGCTTCGCTCTTGGACGTTCCCTCTCAAAAGCAACCATCCTCGTGGCCACCACCAACAAACCCGACATAGAAGCCCAGATCGGCGCTCTTGGAAAACTGCAAGCACAACCGACACCTCCTGACACATCGTCGACCCAGTTCACTCAGCTATACCCGAGCTCGGTCGCTGCAGTGTTGCGTTCCCATAACCAGCCGGAACCGGTAGCGTTGCTGAACCGCAGAATAGAGTGGCAGAAAACGGGAGTGGAATCTCAGAGCGATGACCAGAAATAGCAAATTTTCCTCTGCGTCGATATTTTGGAAGTCGTACGACGACGACCGTCTCGGTCGCCTCTTACTGCTTGGAACTCTCGGATCCCACGGTGCTCTCCCTGGAATTTCCGCTCCTGGGAACTCATGGCGAAGAACAGGAAACTGTTCTGCTCCGTCGACTCCCCTTCGAATAGGATCGTCACGCTAAAACCGAGATGCCAGAAAAGCTGCATAAGCCAATGTATCACTTCATCCACTGCATTTCTTCGGCCCTCTGTGCCCCCACGAGGCCTCCTCTATTTGGAGATTATGCACACACCAACGACCTTCGGTACACCACTTACTCCTTCACATATCACAAGTACTTCTCGAGGGCACAAACTTCACCGACTCACTCATCGTTTATACCGGCTAACTTGGCCTCTAGTCATGTATTCTAGGTTTCATCCTTGCTACGCTATATCTCTCATCAATGTACAAATATCACTAGAAATCAGCAAAGTCCAGCTGCGCTAACTCCCTGTACAACTCCCCACAAACCTCAACAATTCCGAGCAGCCCACTTTCGCTCTCTTTTGGCGCCCGGTATACACTTCGTCTAAAATCCTGGTTCCCACACAAGCCTTGCTTTTGTGGAACGCCCCAAAATGACCGAGTCGCCCGCAACACCACCCTGGGATCCCTCGGAATACTCTCTACTTCCTTCATTCTCATCCTGATCTTCGTGCATCGGGTCTTATCTGATAACCGTCCTATTTTTGTGGCCATCGCTATCCCACCTTATCTGATAAAAAAAAGCGAGTTTATGTGTGGACTTTACTACCATATCGGTGCTTTGCTACATGCCCTCATTTCTGTCTTAAGAAGGACCATGGGCCATGGTTGACCACAAAGAAGCGAAAGATGTTGACTCGCCATTCCTTGTCCTTGTTTCCCCTCTTTCCTCTCCTTGTCTCAGCAGGCGTCCAGCACGTCTGGTGGAACATCACGTATACCACCGCCAACCCAGACAATCTCTTCTCTCGGACAGTCATTGGCGTAAATGGGACGTGGCCCCCTCCGTCTATCGAAGTCAATACCATAGACTCCCTGGTTCTTCATGTTCTGAACTCGTTGGATGAACCCACGACGCTGCACCATCATGGCATGCTCATGAACTCGACTAGCTGGGCTGACGGCGTCACGGGCGTATCTCAGTGCGGTATCCCACCTGGTCAGGAGTTCGACTATATCGTACCTATTAATTCCTCCGGGCAATGGGGTACTTATTGGATTCACGCCCATACGAAGGGACATATGATCGACGGCTTGCGCGCACCACTTGTCTTACGCCCACCTGTGGAATTCTACGCCTCTTCTAGCTCTGCAGAGGTCTCTGGGTCATCGAGCTCCGCGAAGAAGCCGAACGTAACGTACGACGACGAATTTACCGTTGTGCTTGGGGATTGGTATCACGATCGCTCGGATGGCCTCTTGGACGAGTTGATTACGTTCAGAAATCCTGCAGGAGCTGAGCCTGTCCCAGGTATGTCTTCTATCGTGCACCACTGCCTCTCTTGAGAGGCTAACATGATTTCATAGACTCGGGTTTAATATATATATCGCATGGAGGATCCTACCTCGACTCGCGAACTGGTAACGGTACGTCCCCGTCACTCGCTCAGAGTCACCGCTCACACATGGAAACTGAGGTAACCTCTGTAGGAATCGGATTCAACGAGAACGCCTCCCTCCCGTTCGAGTCCGGTAAATCGTACCGTCTAAGACTCATCAACACTGGTGCCTTTGCGACTTTTCATTTCTGGATCGATGGCCATAACTTGACGATCATTGAAGTCGATGGGGTATGCTCTTTTCTCTTCTAACCCCTTACCTTTAAAGTGTGCTTATGATTGGTCTCGACAGACTGATATCGAGGAATTCCCCGTTGATCATTTGGCCGTTGCAGTGGGCCAGAGGTACTCCGTTCTCGTCAGCGCTAGGAACGATACGTCTTCGGTGAGCGTTGCACTCTTGTGCTACCTAGTCTCATCGCTCATCTTTCTCCTCTCATTAGAACGTCACCGACTGGGCAATCCACGCGAACATGGACCCCACACCGTTCGATACTATACCAGACACACTGCAACTGAGTACACTACACTCCTTTCTTTTCCCATCATCAACACGCTCATAGTTTCCTCTTGTTTTCCTTAAGATGTGACTTCTCGCGTCACCTATGGCTCAAATCTCGAGCTCAATAATTTGGGGGATGCACCAGCTGACGCGTATTCACCCGTGGATGACTTCTCAATGATTCCTATTGAGGTCATTGCGCAAGTCCCAGCAACCAAGGAAATCGAACTCGAGCTCACCTTGTATGTCCCTCTCGCACAACTCGATGTCGCTTTCCTCTCATGAATCGCTCTACGCTAGTGATACAATGGACGACGGGACGAATCATGCCATGTTCAATGAGACTACTTTCAATTCACCTCGCGTGCCGACTCTCTTGTCCGAATTGAGCCTTGGCCAGAACGCAGTACAAGAGTCAGCCTATGGCCCATTGAGCTTCTTTGTAGACCACCTTCAGGTGGTGGATCTTGTGTTGAAGAATAACCCAGACTTGGGGAAAGCGACTGTTATGTACGTTGATTCTTTATGCAAACATGTGGATGTTCATGAACACTTGTCTAGCCACCTTCATGGGCACAAAGCCACTCTCGTGCACCGCACTGATAATTACCTCTCGGACACCTCAAGCGTTCAGGATGGTCAATCAAATCCCATGAGACGAGACACGGTGTACCTCCCCGCTAGTGGGGAAATTGTCCTTAGGTTTGTTGCTGACAACCCCGGAGCATGGATACTTCGCAGTACGTACATGTTTTCTCATTCTTCTTACGTTTGGAAGAACGGACCCTAACCGCAGGATTCTCATCTGGATCCGATAGGTCAGAACGAGTTCCACTTCCTCGCGGGCTCAGCGGTGCGGCTCATCGAGTCCCCACTCCAGGCTCAAGAACGTTCCGACGAGTCTGCCTCCGATTCAACCTTCACTCTTCCTCCTCCAGCTGCTCCATTGGCCGGGAATGCCAACAATATCAGCATCTCGATCACCCCACCACCATCCTCCCTGGTCTCACAATGTCAGGCCCTGAACCAACCTACTACCGGTAATGCAGCCGGTAACGGCGACGCTAGTAGCAGTGATTCAGACTTGGGTAATCTGAAAGGAATGTTCGTAGGTCCGTTTGTTCAGAGGAACGGATGGCATTTGAAGGGGATCGGTGCGATGGCTGGTGCTGTGTTGAGCGCGGTGGTAGGCATGTGTGCTGTCTGTTTGTATGCCCTCACAGGGCCAAATGATGATGAGGAGAACGTGGTATCTGTTATGAGGCAGACTGGATGGCGAAGGTGGAAGAAAGTATGACAGTAAATCCATGGAATTATCAGAGTAGTGAAATGTGTACTCTCGCAATGGGCAACATGATCGCTTGAACATTTTATACTCTTCTCATTAAAATGTTGAGCACTGTGCGATGAATGTTAGCATTGAACGTTTGAACTCAGAAATGCGTCTCATAAGTCGCGATCGCTCCCGTGTATGTAATAACTAAATTTGGCAGTTCATGCTAATCAGAACAGTCACGAGATTATTTGCAACTTAGCCTGGACCATCTGCAGTGTACACTGTGACTGTGGCTCTCATTTGTCAGGAAATGCGTTGTACAAAAATCCTCGAGCTACTTTTATAACTCTGAACCTCTTTGCTGGTGGCTTGGGCTCCATGATCGGTCATCCTTGTTCTATTGTAGGTTGGCTCAGGTTCAAATGTGTACGAGACTGAACTATGAATTATAGATGACTGCATGAATGTTGTTTCTGACGGTTAATCTGTGACGATGTGACACTCTTCCTCTCTTCAGAGAGTTAAAAACGAGTGATACTACTAATTGCCGTTTACCGTCTCTTTCTTCTTATACCACAACCAAGCCGCTGGTAGCCGCCCCGTCTGCTCTCTTGAGACCCCCGAGATGGACACTGACGCCACGGTATTGGCACTGTATGTAGTCTTCAACGGTGAACTCCCTTTCAATTTGTTTTCTTCGTCTCCCAAGCTTACAATCAGACGGCCAGTTTTCCATTTGTGGATGTCTGGAATCAACATCTGCAACTTTTTATGGAACCGTGCACCTCAAGAGAGTATGCGTCAACGCGTACAACACCACATCATCATTGGATTACTGGGGTTTTTTGGATGCGTGAATCTCACTGCGAGGATCCTGCCCTGTATTTTCGTCCAACTCGGAAGTGGGATTCCCTCATTATTTCAGGATGGCTCTGGGTTTGCGATTACGCTCGTAACCCAGTTATACCTTGTGAGCATTAACGTTTAACATTCGAACTTGATCACTAGGATGGGCTGCTTAGCGATGTCGGGTTTCCCTCAGTTTCACCGTTGTCACATTTTCCTGAGGCACCGGAGATTCGTGGTGACTGGCCTGTTCGCTCTGCTCCTACTTCTCACAGGTATTCTGGATTCTTATACGCAAGCGAATCTTAACATGACTGATCCACTGGCCTTATTAGCACTCGGATGCGCAGTGGTGGTGCTTCTAGGCTTCTCCGGACCTTCATTCATTCCAATCGTAGCCAGCACATACTGGTTGGCCGTGGTCCTAGGCAACCTTGGGATGATTGGCCTCATCGCCGTTCACCTCTTTCGGAAGCGACCGAGGTTTACGGTCAGCTTTGATACACGGTCAGCACCAGCTGTATACCATGGCTTCGTAAATTTAGGATCACCGTGTATCCTTGTGTATTGGCTGGCGCTTTCCTGTGTTGTCTTAACCCCATGGAACATTGAAGCACCGTTTAACCCCATCATAGTACAATCGCATGTAAGCCTTCTTCGTCCGGTCAGGTTACTCGTATGCTAACATCTTCTTAGGCCATCGTATGTAACATCGTGATCCTAAAAACTTGTCTTGGGCTCTCCGCGACGAAGCACGAGAACCTCCTTCTCATCGTCAAGAGAGCCCGCCATGAGGGGCGCAGACGTTCAGCATCAGTGGGGGGTGCCAGTCTTTTGATGATGACTCCATACGGACCCCATCAAGCTCCCGTCTCTCTACCCACACAAACACGAACGACTCCGCAAGTAAGGGGGCCTGTAGCGACTGTTTCACGCTCGCATAATTGTCCAATTAGAGAACCAAACGCCCAAAGCATACCTCTGCCGTCTGCAACCGCATCTCCAGTTTAGTAGTTTGAGGACCGTCCTCAGTCGTACTGTTACACGAGCCGACTAGCTGTACTCGTGCCCCCGTTCGTAATTCTTCCTATCTCTGCAGTTTGTGTACCATGTTCTCCCTTCTTTGTTGGTCTTTCAAGGTTCTCTACTTTGTGCCTACGAAGCAAAACAGACTGGGGTCGGCTTCTAGGGTTCATCGTTCAGGATCTTCGTCGTTCGCTAGCGGGGGTTGCAAACTAGCTTATACCCTTTGTTTTGGTCATTTCTCACATAACTCAGTCATTCTAAGGCGTCAATCACTAGCATGTACATACCTCACCTTCGTTAATTCAACAGTCCTTTCTTATCCATCGCGACTCGCGAGTGCCAGTTCGATTGTCCAGCCAACAATTCGTTGAAGAATGGCATAATTCAGAACCTAAGAATACTCAATCGCTAGATAACCTCGTGCATATTATAATGAGAGAAACAAGATACAGAACACTCGGGACTGCGTCTGCAATCCTCCCATGTACGTAACTGCCAAATTTGGCAGTTCATGCTGAACAGTATAGTCACGAGACCTTTTGCAACTTAGCTACCAGAAAAACTAGAGCGATACACCGTGACCCTCATTCATCAGAAAACTCCTCTTATCATAGCTGGTGGCTCAATCTCTATGATAAATCTTTTTTTATCAACGTAGGTTGGCTTACGATCGAATGGATATGCAGCTGAATTATTAGAAATTTAGGTGAACGCAAGAATGTTGTCCCCGACTGCGCACTTGTGACGATGTGACACTCTTCCTCCCTCCTCATAGAGTTAAAATGAGCTGGGTTATCGATCATTTACCTGTCTCTTTTTCCCACCCGAACAAACTCGACAGCTATCGTAGCTCTGCTTACTACTGGGGCATTGGAGATGGACCCTTCAACAGCATCCATATATACGGCTTTCTACAGTGAGTTCCTCTGCCAGCCGCATATTTATCTAGCCAAAGAACTCATAGCCGACGGGATAGGCTCTCATCTCTGGATTGCTGGGCTCAATCTCTGCAACTACCGTGACCGCAAACCCCGAGAGAACATGGTGCAACGCACTCAACAGATTCGCATTGTCGCAGTACTGGGGATTTGTGGATCCATAAATTTCCTTGCGAGGGCATGTTCATGGGGTACCAGCGCCCAAGGAAGCTTGCCTGTCATCCTGGTTCAGGATATCTCTGGCTTCATCATTACGGTTATAACCCAATCCTACCTTGTGAGCTCCTATCGTAACATGATTACTGCTAGGGCAGCTTCCTCACCAACTTGTGTCTTTTCTTCAGCTTTATCGTTCCCAGGTTCCCTTGGGACGCCACAGATTTGTTCTGATCGGTCTATCCGCCCTCTTGTTGATTCTCACAGGTATTTCCACTGAATCTATGCTTAATGGGAGATGACCTGGTTCACCACTTCACTTAGCCTTTGGGTTCACAGTCCTCGTTCTTCGAGCTGTATCCAATTATCCATTCGTTGGGGTTTTAGCCTTGACGTACTGGTTTCTTGTAGTGTCAAGCACTGTTGGGATGATCATCCTTATTGTCATTCAACTCATCCGAAGACGAATAAGGGTCAAGGTCGATCTCGATAAAAAGGAGGTCTTCATCTACAACGGGTTCATGGAATTAGCGGGCCTGACCATGGTCTTATACCTCGCAATGATTTTCTCGGTCTTCACAACTCCTAGGGGTGCCCAGGAACCGTTCAGTCCCACCATAGCACAATCACTTGTCAGTCTTCTCTCTCCGTCTCGAAAGTTTGTTATATGAACCTGAAACTCCCTTTCTAGTGCATTGCATGTAATATTGTGATTCTAAGGACCTGCCTCGGGACGCGCGCAACCAACAACGAAAGGCTTCGTCTCGTCATCAAGAGAGTACGTCGGGGAGGACGTCAACGTTCAGCATCGGAGGGAGGTGTCAGTCCTTTCGCAATACCTCAAGCCCAGTTACTTGAACCTTCTGTTGCGCTGTCCATCCGAACCACCACTACTCAACAGTTCCCGAGCTCTATAGCAGCCGTTTTGCGATCGCATAACCGCTCAGAGCCAGGGTCCCATTCAACAGGAAGAGTGGTCCCGGCGAGGCCGGTTGTTTGAAGCTTAACCCCTCGTGGTATCAGGATATGCCATCTGCTGAAACTACAAACTGTCAACCGTAGCCGTATGCTATGGCATTCACTCTGGTGGCAGCTCTTCGTGTGTTCCAAACTGCACTTCCTCACGATCTTCCGCGTCAAGGACACATACTAGATATGCCTAACCCAACCCCTCTAATTCTCACTACGAAACAGACACGGTTCTCAACGCTCCCTTCTTTCCGCTAGTCCGGCTTCTGCTCCATCGAGCTAACCGTGTATATACCTCACTCTCGTTAATCCAACACGGACCTTGCTCATCCATCGTGTGTGCCAGCTCAGCTCACCAACGAACAATTCGTTCAAGAGTGGCATAATTTACAATATACATAGAGTACATTTCATCTCTGGATAACCCGTGTGTAGTATGATAAAAGAGAAAAATACAAAACAAGGTGGAACGATGCACTGGCAGTGGAAGATCGGAGACTAATCGAGGTACGACTTGTACGCAGCTCTAAAAGCCTGTTTTCCATCTTTCTCAATGACATCCTGCATACAAGGTACGAATCAGCTATGAACTAGAGATATGTGGACGCAAGTGATGACGTACCCCATGACAAGGGATAATCCTCTCAAAGTCCCAACCAAGGACAGTCTTCACATCTCGTCGCATAGCACTTGTCAAGAGTCCATGTAGCGTCAGCAAACGAGAATTCTTAGAAACAGAAGAAGAAGCGTACTCTTTATCAGTGCCCATCGACCAAGCAAACTTGGAGTGTAACCAAGAATTAGGACCGAGTCCCTTGAAGAAGGGGATGTGGCCTGAGCTTCCGGTTTTAGAGTATTGTTCGTTGCAGGGCGTGTTAAAGAGCAGATCTGCTTGGATCATGGTTTTGGTTGCTGGGTGGAAGAACGCGACGTCTTTGTTGGCGAAGCCAGAGAAGTAGCTGTTGATATCAAGAGAAAACGCGTGAATTGAAGTCGTGTCCGTGGGTTTATGAGGCAGCAAGAACGAACCAGTGCTGTATCTGTACGAGG
This sequence comes from Agaricales sp. HM26-F1, assembly GCA_002718315.1. Lineage (NCBI taxonomy): Eukaryota > Fungi > Basidiomycota > Agaricomycetes > Agaricales > Agaricales sp. HM26-F1. Next base: position 445,351 of record NIBX01000039.1, on the reverse strand, counting down.
ACATAGACAAATCATGTCAGTTGGTGCCAAACACTCAGGAATCACTGTACTTACATCGTTTTCGAATCCATACAGAGTGCCAGGAGCATCAGCACCCCATCCTAAGCACGCAAGGCTTAATTAACCCATGCGTTCGAGTGAGGAGGGGTAAAGCAAGGTCTGGACTGACTTCCGTCGACTTTGAGGTCCTTGTTCATGAAGCGTGATATCGCTCCCTCGGGAACTATCACCTTCGCATCCGGATACGCCTTCTTGAAATCACCTGTTCGAGAACAGAGAAATCAAGAGCAAGTGCAAGAGCAATATCGAACCGGTGTTTAGCGCTGCGAATGCAATATATTGCCGGTTAAGAAGTAAAGACTTACCGAGGAAGAGGTGATGCACGATGTCAGCGCCGATGATATACCTGTGTGTGCGTAAGAACGAGTCAGGATCACACTACAGACTTCTCCCAGAAGAGCAGTAAACCTGAAAATTTTGAACGTACTTCACAGGACCCAATTTATCAATGGTCGACTTGGTCTGCTCTGTCAAGGGCGTAGACGCGAGGACCCATACTCCACCGTCGCCAAGCTTGATCGCAGTAGACCTCCCACCAACAGGGATAAGCCCAAACCGCGAAAAAGGCCTACGAAACAACGACCGTTGGCACCGTCGTCAGAGTAATGTTACCTCCCAACAGTACGGAGGCAAACCCAGAGAAACAAGGTCTAGACGCACTTTGAGAAAGTCCAAACGTCTTTGGCTACTTCACGAATAACCATATCAGCGTCTGACATGATATTCAACGTTGAGGGTGTTAGAACTGGGGATGTAGAACGAGTGAGACGAGGTTGGCAAGAGGATTGGAAGTGGCTGATGACTAAGTAAGTGCATTCGAGCATCTTATCTCCCTTTAGTGTTTGTGATGTCATAACAGTGACTACTCAACATTTCTTCATAGCTAAACGGGATCTTGGAGACCTGGACCAACTAGAACTGTCACGGACTCACGGTAGACTATCAGCTGGACTAAGTATCTCTCGGATCTCAGTCCTCAGTCTCTCTCGATTTCCCCCCTCGACTATGCATCCGGCTTCGTCTCGAGTCTTGTTTACGGAATGGGTATCTACCTATTTTTTACTGCACTGATACATCGTGCAAACTCTCGCGAGTGAGAGGCTTGCTATTAGTTCTCACTATCTGTCAACGACTTGCCTCACACCCAATTTAGTCCTCCAAAGGTGTATCTCAGCTCTTTCGTTGGCCAACCTCATTCTCACATAACTTGGTGGCTCATCAAGCCCATAGAAGAGATAGTTCCATGATCGCAGGAAGTGGCTGCTTGTTACCTCTGACCGACATCTCCTATGGTCTGAATGAAACATCCGAGGGCACAAATTCTCCTCGACAAGGCGTCTCATTATCTCCTGTGTATCATATCTAGTCCTTCAACTCCGGAAGCTTGCGTATGGGTCTTGCGGCAAATTAGAACCTGCATACGATACGTTCTCATGTTCTCTTTCGCCTCTCTACCCACGCCAGATCGCATCGATAGTGTTGGATGAAGTTCTAGGGGGGTCACGCTATCTCCCTTTCGTTCTCTGCAACGCTCACTGGGCTCTCCCCTGGGTTTCGGCCCCCAGTCTGTGCTTCGCAGGGCCTACATTGCTGTCGAATGGACACAGGGCTATAGAACAACAGAGATAGGGCGGTGTACCCGACGAACTATCCGCAGCTGACGATCGCGATCTATAATTGAGTTCTGGGGGTATATGATATAGAGACGCCCTAGAATGCTGGGGTTTGGTAGAGCACGAGTATGTGGCTACCCTTGAGTCTGCGTGTGAATGGGCTCAGGCGATTATGATAATTAAGAAAGAAATTATAACTGCAAAGGAAAAAAAAAACACGGGTTCTAGGTATAAAAAACCATGGAATAGATCATAGAAGCTCTAGCAGGGGATAGTTCTTCAATGAGTAGATAAGATGCTAGCAGATTAAACCATGAGCACACGGGGTAACAAGACGCACAATGATTGATATGACTGGGAACGTGATCTTTTCTCTTTTATGGTCTCGTCATTCGGAAGGTATCAATCCGTTCAACCACTGGAGGCGATCGGGCTCAGAACAGGGCTTCAATCCAGAAACCAAGCGGTATCGTCACAATACCATAAACGGACCTGAGTTGGAGGCAGGAGATATATTGGATAGTGCATACCGAGAGAGCAGTACGCAAACTATATGATTGTACAAGGGCCTGTGAGGTACACCTTGGTTTGTGAGATACCGAACCAAACAGAGAACAGTAGAAATAGAGGACAAATTCGAGGAGACGCAGTTATACGTGCCCTTAGCAACTACTCATCTTGAACGGAGGGTGACCAGGAGCGGGATGGGTGTGATGCAGACAGGGACGGGGAAGTTAGATAGTTTGTGGAGCTGAAGAGGGCAGCGATCGAAAAGGGTCCGTTCAGTTCATGAGGCGACTACCCAGTGATCCCTCATCAGGTCCGTGTACTTGCACAGGCTTCTTGCGTTCACGTTTGAAAGCCGAGGAGCTGAACGAGCTCGAAGGGATGTTGTACTCCGAATTCTCCAAGATCTCGCCTCCGTTTGACCTTATCGAAATCGAGGTTCCTGGACTCGAAGAGAGTGCGAAGAACCAGCTGGAACCAAAGTACCACTGGTATCAATTGTTCTTGGACTGGCATTCCTATGGTCAATTGTTCCTCCACATACAGTACGTTTCACTCCTCTGAACATCAAAACGCTAAGCTCTGGCAGTCCGCTTCTGTAGCCTGGGGTTATACGTGCAGCATGAATCCAAGCTCATCTCATTACCGCACTCTTGGCAACTCATTTGCCCACGCAGTACGTGGTACATCGTATACAGTGGAGTAATCGCGCCAGCTGTACATCACCTCCGGTACTTCAGACGAGTATCATCTCTCCGCTTTCGGGACCACGGATACTTTTGCTGTAGAACTTCCCTCTAATATGTTCGCGTTGCCCGCGTCTTCAATTACGCCGGTCGTTACGGAGACTTGGGCGGGGTTGTTGGCGATGCTGAGGTTGCTTTGGGCATGCTGTATGCAATCGAGGGGTATTGCTGCGGAGCTGTTGCTTGATATCGTGTATAATCGTGGGGAGAGGGTCAACTGTCCACCCTAGATCGTAGGTCACCGCGATGTATGCACTGAAAAATCGATAATGGATATTGGAAGATAGATAGCTTGTGAGTTTTCTTGAAGTTAGGCCTACTCAGAAAGGCCTGCAGCTTGCAGTCGCAGCTGCTGGGTCTAGGTAGCTATTGCTTAGATAATCCACCGAGAACTCGCTCTCCTGCCGATGGCATCCACACAAATACACCACTTCTTATTCTTTCCCAAAGCTGTTATTTTATCTCATTCAGTCTCTAGGTCTTGAGCTTGATGTACCCTTGGCGATAGCTAGTGGTACGGCATCACTAGGTCATTCTACGCCAACATTATTCCACGGTACTACAGCTGAAGTTGAACTGAACGTACGTATTCCTGTATCATAACACCTCCATGAACGCACAACCCAGCGCTCTTCAAATAATTTCTGGTACTTGGCACGGTCAATCTATGCCGCGATGAGTCTTCGCACTTATCGGCGAGAAACGGCTCAGATCTGCGTCGCTCTATTGCCTATTCACATGAACGTAATGGAAGTCGAACACTCCGGAGATAGTGCACACGCTAGAACAACTGTGCTGTATTCATATACGGTACCGATGGGCCAACAAAGACAACAGGAGTGCGGCCAGGCAATGCTATCCTAGCTAAGGGCGCGGACTTGGCATCTAGGATCGTCTGAACATTCTCTAGGTTTAAAAGAAACAGGTGAGCCTCGAGTGAAAGCATCATTTCATTCATCGTTCATGGGATTCAGACTTCGTTCCCACAGCGCCTCAGTCTTGACTTCTTGTCTCCTACTCGCTGCTTCTGCAGGAGCTCAGAACACTACGGAGCCACCCTCCTTTGACTGGTCCTCCGTAAGCTTTCAACAGTCACTGGGGCAGACAGCAGCTGATAGCTCTCTCTCTCTCTCTCTCTCTTTCTTCGGTCGTAGATCACTCCGAGCACCAACCTTAGCTGGGTGGACTGCTATCAGAGTCCGTTGCAATGCACCCGTTTTAGTGTAAGCTACCCCGCACTGCGCTCGCGTTCAACGTGTTTATGCCCTATTTTCCAGGTTCCTCTCAATTACTCGAATCCAGAAGCAGGATCGACCGCAATTGCACTCATTCGCGTGCCCTCGCCATTGGCCGATACACCGTCTTATAGAGGACCTGTGCTTTTCAATCCCGGAGGCCCAGGTGGAAGCGGTGTTGACGCCATTCTCCCCTTGGGTGCTTACCTCCAGCTTCTCGTTGGAGAAGAATTCGATCTCGTGAGTTTTGATCCTCGAGGTATGCGCTTTCCACTATGCTTCTGTGTAGCTCCGCTTCATCTGTTACTCGAGGCATCATGAGGACGACACCGACTATTGATATCTGGGAATCCGACGAGGAACATGAATCCTATTTGCGAAATCTTTATACAATCTACGATATTACTCAAGAATCATGGACCACGCTTCCTGACCGATTGCAGAACATCACCGCTTTGAACGCTCTGATCAAGGATCGTGCTGGAGATGTCATTCAGCACGCGACCACGGACAATGTAGCTAGGGATATGTTGAGCATTGTCGAAGCGCACGGGAGGGATAAACTGCAGTACTTTGGCGTTTCGTGAGTGTTATTTTTCTAGCTACCTCCCACTGGTCCAAGAACCAAGCTCATTTTTTCCACAGGTACGGAACTGCGCTTGGCTCGATCTTCGCCTCTATGTTCCCGGTGAGGCATACTAGTTTGCGCATATGAACATGGTTCTCATCACTGCATCTATTACAGGATAAGATTGAAAGACTCCTCATCGATGGTATGATGAATATTACCGACGAATTTCGACCCGTTTTTAATCCTCGTTCCTTCCCAGGTGTATTGGATCAAGAAGGATTCTTTTCTCGTTTGTGTTTTCCTAACTCGATGGCAACCGTGTTCTGATGGTGCCCTAGACAATTGGACCAACAACATCGTTGACGCTGACAAGACCCTTCAAGTATTCTTCGAAGCGTGCATTGAAGGTGGTCCAGACCTCTGTGCCTTCTACGAGCCCACAGCCGAAGATATCACCAAGCGATGGGATGCACTCCTTGATTTTATCAGCGCTGGAAACGTAATTCTACCCGATAATAGCACACTGAGTCTGGTGGGCTTCATACCCTATGTGCACACCACTCTCTACAGTCCCTTCGCATACCCAGAGCTCGCTCAAACTCTACAAGAATTAGAGCAAGGGAATGGCTCTTCCTTGAACTCCGACATTAATCTAGCAGGGGATACCAGCCAGTACACTATTTCCATCCGGTGCACTGACGGTGGGCCGATTCGAGACACTGTCGAAGAGTTTGAGGATTACTGGAACCAGCTGAGGAATGTGACTAAGTATTTCGCCGGTGCTGTCTCCGTTGTCAGGCCATCTTGCTAGTAAGTTGATTCCGTTCTGCTTAATTGGCCTGACTTAGAAAAACCGTCTTCCAGCGACTGGTCTATAACCCCCGATCACTTCAAAGGTACACTTTTCTCTCGCTGTCGGACTTGCAGTACTTGATCTCAAATGTTTGGTTAGGCCCTATTGGTGCTGACAATACCAGCTTCCCGCTGATGTTGATTGGTAACACCGCAGATCCCGCGACCCCACTGTCCGCGTGAGCAATTCAGCTATAGTGAGTATAACTGTGGACTAACAGTCAACCCGTCACCTTATAGGGCGAAGAAGACTTCGGCTAGCTTCCCAGGCTCCATGGTGCTCACAAACAATGTTCCAGGCGTGAGTATCTTTTTTCTTCCTATGATCTGATCGTTTTAGTGGTACTAACTCTCTCGTTTCTCCTTTCTAGCACTCCTCGCTCGCCACTAATTCGAAATGCGTCGGAAGATACATCCACCAGTATTTCCTGAATGGTACCCTCCCTGAAGAGGGCGCGTTCTGTGATATCGAAGCACCTATCTTTACTCCCACCAAAGGTACCACCAACAGTACTGTTCCTGTTGAGAGTGAAGGGATGCCAGAGAAGAGAGATGATCACTTCGAGGATCTCTCTGAAGCTCTGAGGCAATTCCAGAGCAAGGGTATCATGCGCGCCTTTTAGATGTCAGATAGCTCCTTTATTATTTTCTCAAGGACTTGGTTGCCTTTCGAACCTTACCAGTGGTGCTTCAACTGGGATCTCTCATTTCCTTTATTCTACCGCCGCTCTTTATACCGAATGATATCTATAGTTCTTAACTCAGTGTATTCATACACGATCGCGAAAGTCTCCCGGTTTCCTCTGAAACTTACCCCCGTTCAACGTTCAATCCTAGCATCTCAAGTTCTATTCAGGCGAGCAGACTTGGGACCTTTCTTATCTTCTAATTTATCAACTGAACCTAACCTTTGGTTAATACGATTTTACTTCGAAGAATCCAAATGAAAGTGCTCTGCCTGGAGACATGGGAGAAATAGATTCCACGCCCTTGATGCATCCAGCGCCCGTCCTCTCCTAATACCATCATGATCAAGAACATCTGCTGCAGCGTCTGAGCAGGGTCTCCTGTGTCGCCTCTCCGACGATGTCTATTCTAGACTCGGTCTTGTGCTGCCTCAGCATGGTCTCTGCGTTCACCCAGAACGTAGATTTGATACTCTGGGATCAGCCCGTCCAGTCCTCCAGGCATCACAAGCAATACCTAGAGCCGCAGACTCTAAGGCCTCAGACCTCACGCTACTCACAGTCCGTTCACCGCGATTCACCTTAGTTTGTTCCCTAGGCTTCAACTACTAGGGTGTGATCCTGCGGGGCCTGCACTGACTGGTACGCCAGTTGAGTAAGGGCTAGAACGGCCGAGATAGAATGGTGAAGCTGATGGACCTTCCTGCCGTTCTTGGTTGCACTCCAAACTGGTTGTGGGATCGGGGTACGGAGTGGCCCTACGCTGATATAGTATGGTTTCAAATTGGAAGTATGTACGGTTTGGCTGATGTGGATGAATTACATGTAGGGACAGGGTAGTGTAAAAAGTATTGTACTATGTAGTGTAATGAGTAGCATAGTCAGTAAGGCCTAGTAAGGAGTGGTACAAGTAGTGTACTATAGTATATCCCAGCAAGAGCGAAGTATATAAGTATGATATTTTGTCGGAAGCTTCCAGTTTCGTACAAAGTTTCTGGCAAATTCTACTGAATTGTACCAACTTCTTACGATAGAACGGTCACATGATAGCACACCTTACTCCAATCTCGTCGTACTCCTTGCGATTTCACCTCTTTCTTTAGCCTGAGCCTCAAGACCAATCACTAGTACTTCCGCGAACGACCTACACCAAATACACTACTACAGCTACTCAGGAAACTCGCTCCAAAGCATCAATTTCACTTCCCTATCTCAAGATTTGGTCTCCTCAGTCCTGCGGCCTCGCACACCAACTATTACAAGCCTCTTCCCTCAACATGTCTGATACCCTTCAGACTTCCGCAACTCAATCTCATCTCGTGAAGAAGAATCAGTTCGATCATCTTCGTGATTCCTTGAATGCAGCTCTGGAGCTTTCTATCGCCTCCTCCTCAGTCAACTTGTTACCACCTATAACAAAGCTTTGGCGGTCAATCGTCAACTCGCGGCAAGACAGAGAATGCATGGAGTTTGCTGGCGACTCATTTGTCAAGCTTTTTGCTGTGAGAGCACTTATTCATAACTATCCCCGACGGGAATGTCGCTTCTATGAGGTAAGTTCCGTAGATTAGCCAACTCATCTGTTTGTACGCTACTCCCAAACTCCCATACTCTTGATAGATTTGCAGCTCCGTTCTGGTTAGCAACAAAGCCTTCTCATTGGCACTCATCAAGGCAGGATTTGAACCTCCTTTGGGTCGTAACTTGGAGAAACAACACGGTGATTTTTATGAGATGCTGTTTGGATCCTTCTGCCACGAGCGCGGCCTCCGCAAGGCTTTCAAGTGTTTCGCACGTCGATGGGACCAGATCATCCGCGCTGTAGTCGCAGCATACGATAAACTAAGGTTTATTTTCCTGATCTTCATCAACTTTGGTACAGTATTAATTTCTTTAGATCACCGCAGGATCCTGCCAATACTATCAAGCCCAGTGATCAAGACTTGGGTCCTCTTGAGAAGAAGGATCTCGTCCCGACGAATAGTGTAAGCTCACTTGTAAGTTGGGATATCTCGTGAATCTGATTATATCTCTGCAGAACGTTCTCGGCAAACGCAAGGCTATGTGCTCTCATGAGACCCCTCTTGCTCATCAGAAGCCCGAGTCCAAGCGTGCTCGCCTTGACCGGAACAATTAGTCCATTGCTTGTTTTACTTGTTCCCCTCTCTCTATATCGCTGCTGAAGCATAGCTACCTATATGGACAGATCTCGTAGGCGCTTGTGTAACCTGATCAATTCTATTTCTACGCCCTGCCTATTTGATAACCCGAGCGAGCGACTGGTACTCTTCTTTTCTCTGCCCCCAGTTTGAGAGCCTCCCCCTCGACGAGCCAATTATCGAGTACAAATCATCGCAGATCTGTACACACTGCCAAATTGCTCATAGTAGTAAGCCAGGTCGCAAGATGACGCGACGGAACTCATGGAAGACGATAGGACGTGCGGTGTACTGGAAGTGACTAGTGGAAAACATGAAAGCAAGTCGGCTGACTTTGAGTAGACGGGGCAAGTTAAGCGCCAGGAATCAACCTTGAAGAGGACAGAAGTATAAGGGTATCAAAGTATTCAAAGTATTCAAATTCAAATTCAAAGTCAAAATCAGATCAAAGTATCAAAGTCAAAGTATCTTTAAAATCGTCCTGTCTGTCCCTATCTTATCTCTTATCTTATCTACCCCTTTGTCTCGTTTTAGTCTCGCCTTGGGCTTGCGTCACATCTTGAGTGGGCCACCTGAGACCCGCCTCTCGCGGTCGTACTTAACATTTGACTAGCATTTATTAGAACATATAAGGGACATGTCGCTCCGTTTCAGCGGCTGTTCCCCGCGGCTATCTTGCCCTTCGGCCCTGCATAAACCAAAAATGGAAACGAAGTTTGGACCCAGTTGCTCGACCCATTTTTGGGTTGGTTCCAAAAACGAGAGAAGTCATGTGCTTCATCCTACCTCGTTAGAGTACATGGACGTGTCCTGTGGGCTCAGATGGATGACAGTCAGCGCGTGTGTCTAGGCCAAAACATCGACATCGGCTCCCTGATAGGCCAATGCGCGGGAGGGGAAACTTGCCCAGCCTAAAATACAGCTGTCGTGCGACCCCGCACAGGCACAAAACAAGGGGAAGGGCTGAGCGACTCGACAACATCTTTTCCATCTCAAGGATTCCTGATCATGAAGCCCAAACGCCGAGTGGATCAGCGTCGTCGTTTGGTAGTTGACGATTGGGCTTGGTGAGAATATCACTCGTTGCGGGGGTCGTTGAAGTTTGCGGAGCTGAATGGTTCTGCACTGGGGGCAACGGTGGGATCATCCGGAAATAAGGACCCTAGACTTGGTGAGCTACCACTCGAACTAGGCGACTTCATCGCTCCAAGGGTTCTCTGTTGGCAAAGACGGTATCGTTGTCTTGCTATCATCGCTCGTATGGGTATAGAGTATGTTCCACTGAAAATCCAGAATAAGATACATAGCAACTTCACGGGCCACCAGGGGTGAACTTCGCGACCAGCTGGAACTACTAGTACAAGGACAGGGCAACGTATAGGGAAACAATGGAACGAAGCAGCCTTGCGCAAATTGCGTAACCAAAGAAGGTGCGGTGAAAGAGGGTGAAAGACAAAGAAAATGGCGATGAAGTAGAACGACCTAAGGGGTTGAGTTGTTTGGTATCTCATTTAGATGATTAAACGGGACCTCTAGTTTGACAGAATCGTTCATAAACGGATGAATACATGTCGTAGCTCGACTTGTTGCATCCAGATTGGTGAGCTGCACCTTTTGCCATGGTATCTTCTTCAGTCTTGATAGGCTCAGATGTTGCAAGATCCGAGATCTCGAACGAACTTGACGACGAGTCACTGTTGCTTTCGTAAAGGTTGCCAGGAGGAAAACAAGAAACAGAGGCATTTGTGATATTAGAGAGAGGTTGCTTGGAAGGAGTCGACGACTGAGCTGAGAGACCTTCCAGCTGGTTATGCAGGCGTTGTATTCCAGAAGGTGAGGTGCGAGAGAGAATAGTACCCATAGGAAGGGCGCGAACATACTCTTGCATCCGCTCGTCAATAGGGCGTACTCCGGCGGGTGATGTAGCCGATGCCAGAGGGACACTATCAAATGCAGTTCAGGTACTAATTTTTAAAATGACGTAACTTGCCCAGAAACGCTACGGACCTTGCAGTAGTTGTGATGGATTTATCCACAGCACTGTAGAAGAAATCCAACTCCCTGTCAAGAAGCTGCATGCCTTGATCAAGCCCACCGTGAAGACCGTGCTGGCCGAGCCGCTCGATAAAGTGCGTCGGAGACTGGTGAGGACGATCAGATTCTTGAGCTGTCTTTCTGTACGGAGACTGGTCGTGTTTCTCGATTGGAGATCTAATTCGGCGACTTCGCTTGCAAATCCCGGCGATGCCTCTTGAGCTGGTGAGGGTACGACGAGCTAACTGCAGCGAGCGATCGGGATTAGACGTATGCTGAGTGGGTCAGTACCACAATGGACATACCGTGAGATCATGGGGTGACATTTCTGGGTGTCTAGCCCGAAGCTCAATGAAAGGGAGACAGTAGAGGAGAGAACGGCCATAGGCTGTATTTTCTCCTTGAGAATCAGATCCTGTGGCTTGCTGTGGTATGAGAATGTCTTTATGTAGAGAAGGACTTGAAGATGTAGTGTGTGCTGAAGATAGCGCTGCCTTGAAGTTGCTTGCCCATGTATCTTTCTTGAGCGCGTTTGGCGCCATAGCGGTCGGCTGGATAGAGGTGTTGAGGGGCGATGAAATCGCTGAGAGTAGCAGTCGTGTTCGTGGTCGCAGACTGAAGTAGAGCGAAGAGATACAATAGAGGAAGGACGACGTCGAAGTGGTGGTCACTGTCAACCTTTGGCAGGGAGATGGGGTTGAAACGTTGACGAGACGGGCTGATTTTGTTGCCCGCGGTCCACCCCTTCTCCCTGGTGAAGAACGATCACTATGCTCTACCTGCTAGCTACCTCCCACCACTTCGAGCTACTTCTCATGACAGTCAGCCAAAGCAAACGCGTTCAAAATTGTCGAGAACTACCCACAGATGAACTCTATCATCCTCTCTTGCTTGTTGAGCAAGAATGCACCCTTAGTCGCGCACCATCACCACAACCGCTCCTGAGCGAGGACCGTAGAAGTCGATAGTCTTGTCGATGCCCTGCCGCGAAAGGTGGTATTTCTCGCAACACAAGCACATCCTGGAAAATCTAGCCAAGTCCAAGAGCACGATCCATCTACAATTGAGGATGTTCCTAATTCGATTTCTTCGAGGCAGAAATACCAAGGTCCGAGTTCATACTGGTGAGTCGCACTCTTCTTCGCCCGCCGTTGAGGTACGCGGGGCCGAGAAGCTCGAGTTGCAGCTCACTTTTGTACTTACCTCGGATAAACCTTTGCAGACGTCTGGTTCCTCAATGAATGAAAACCCACACATCGCTCATTGAAGATATTTCTCACACTCTATCACGAGAACCTCGTACGCTAATATTGGTCTCGCTCATTGTGTTCTGCTGAATGTGCTGAATGTTTACCCGCAGGTATCTCGGATGAAGCTGAACAAAATATGAACTAAAGAAGTGTCCTCCTGCCTCGGCCCGTTCTTCGAAGTATGCCCTTCAAGGTCAGTAGGGGAAGCAGGACCGACCGCGGTTCTGCGATGACTCTTCCAAGAGGTCAGTACACACACATAAAGGCACGATGTTACCAGGTCCAGCTCTCATCAGGTCCCTCTCAGGATGCCCCATCCCCTGTACTCGCTTCTACTGCTTTGTTTACAATTTCTTCTCTGTCATGCGCTTCTGCGGGTTCGCCTGAATCCATCGGGCGTGACAGTGACCAGAGCCGATCCCGAGTTCAACAACGTGTGGAATCTCCCTGCTACAGCCTCAGGTTCTGTAACATTCAGCGGCGTCACTTTCACTCTGGCTGCCCAGAGCGGCTCGGTGCTCAAAGGCTCCAGATACAAATTCGGATGGAACTCGATGCCTGCTTATCTCGGAGAGCGTACCATGAGCGCTGGTGTGTCGACAGACACGACGACTGGACAGTCTTTGACACTCACTTTGTCTGGTCTGGCTTCGGGTAGCCATTCTTTGGTGACATATCATAATGCGTGGGATAATCTAGCTGCTGTCGGACCTGTTGCAGTTACCGTCAATGGTAACAAGATCATCTCTGTGAGTTAAAACCCAATATAATCCAACACCGTTTCTAACGTCACGCGTTCTCCTCTCTAGAGCTTACAGCAAACTATCCGTCAAACCAGTCTCTGGGATGTCGCCTCCTCCTACGTCACCTTCAGCGTGAACTCTGCTAGCGACCAAGTCACGGTCGTCTTCTCCTCCGTCTCTTCATCTGCTGCCGATAAACGCGTCTTCCTGAACGGGTTCGAACTCGATTCCTCTGATATCAAAGCTATAGCGAAACTTCCCAGCCCTGCTCAAACAGATCTACATGTACAAGACAACAACGGGGCAGTCGTACTGTCCTGGGCTGCGCCTGCCAACGGTGCTGCTTCGTACGACGTATACACCGGAGTGAACGGTGGAACCTTGACCAATGTTGCTTCTAAGCAAACGGGGAGGACGTTCACTTACTCAGGTATGACGAGAGATCCATTCCATCGCACTGTATCTCAACTCATTTTTACTCGTTCCTTCAGGTCTCGACACTGTCAATACCTACCAATGGCGTGTAGATGCTATCACTAGTTCTGGTTCCACTATCACCGGCCGAGTGTGGTCTTTCCGTACTGCTGTTCTTGCTTTTCCGGGTGCTGAGGGTTATGGGCGAGTTTCGTTCGCCTCTGGTTAACATTGCCTGATCTAACGTCCTTTTCTTAGTCGCTTTGCTCACGGCGGCCGAGGTGGCAAAGTCGTCAAAGTCACGAAACTAGCTGATGATGGGTCTGTTGGAACATTGCGCTACGCTCTTACATCCGTCACTGGCCCTCGTATTGTCGTCTTCGACGTAGGAGGTATTTGTATCTCCTCCTCTCCATCATCTAGATGAATATTTATATACGAGTTTAGGCGAAATCAAGCTTACCTCGAGGTTGGTCATCTCAGATGGGTTCGTCACCGTCGCGGGCCAAACCGCGCCAGGCAAGGGCATCGTCGTCACTGTTGAGCCTTTTGGTGTATCGGGCACCGATGACGTGGTCATTCGTCATATCGTACGCTTAATTTTATGTTATCCCTCGTATACCCACGCTCACCACCTCATCTACTTTTCACAGCGCACTCGACCAGGTTCGTCATCCGGTGACACAGTAGACGGGATGGGTCTTGCCGGAGGCAACTTCTGCATCATGGACCGTTGCAGTATCAGCTGGACCATCGACGAGTCGTTCTCCTCACGTACAGCTCACAATATTACCCTCCAACGCACTATGATCTCCGAGCCCTTGAACGTGGCTGGACACAAGAACTATCCTCCTGGAACGGCCCACGGTTACGCTGCTTCTATAGGCGGAGATTATGGCAGCTTCCACCACAATCATATTGCGCACGCGGAGGGCCGCTCGTGGAGTTTGGCGGGTGGTCTGGACGACAATAATAATTTTGCCGGAAGGTTGGATATCCGAAATAATTTGGTCTATAATTGGGGTTCGTCTTCCTTCATTCCTCGACGCAAAATGGGGTACTTATGAGCTCGTATAGGTGGGCGTACCACCGACGGTGGTGCTCACCAGGTCAACTTTGTCAACAATTATTACCAGCCTGGCCCCTCCTCGACTGTCCATTTTGACTTGAACGCACAGTACGAGGATAACTTCGGAGGCTCGCAGACTTATTTCTGTGCTGGTAACACGCAGCCTCCGTTCTTCACCTCTTCCGCTACGCAAGTGTTTACATCTGGTAGTGTTGGGCCTTGTACCTCTACCGTGTCATTCACCCCTGCTCCCACTTACCAGAAGTTCTTCACCTCGCAGTACGTTACTGAATTCTCTGTTAGCGGATTGTGGGCACTCATTCGTGTTTTCCTTAGGTTCTTTGACCCACTAGTGGAAACCCAAACTGCAGATGAAGCGAGGAAAAGAATCATGTCTGACGCCGGGACCCAGCAACCCCAGATCGACGATCACGATCAACGTATTAGGAAGGAAACGGTACAGAACACCACCACATACGTCGGGTCTACCTCTGGGAAGAAAGGTCTCATCGACAACGAGAAAGATGTAGGCGGTCTGGAGGCGTATCCCCTCACGACTAGAGATTCTACCTGGGACGCGAATAATGATGGTATCGCGGATTGGTGGGATGGCTCCAACGGTGGCGTCAGAGGATGGACAGCTATGGTGCGTTTAGGCCACTTTCAGCCTTCAACTTGATCTCCCAGCCGCTGATACCCCGAACAGGACGGGTACCTCAACTTTATGGCTGACCCGCACCTCTTCGTCAAACCTTCTGCCTCCGCTACGTACGATATGGTGACGCTACTGGCCTATGGGTTCAAGTCACCTACTTTCACTGCTTCGACAACCAAGAACCTTGGGACTGTGACCGTCAGTGGAGGGACTCTGACATACAAGGCAGGCTCCGCGAAGGGTATCGACACCGTCACTGTAGCTATCAAGGACTCGGAGGGTTCGAGTTGGACGAGGTCTGTGGGCGTGGCAGTTTTCTAGGTTACTCTCCTACGCTGCAGATTGACTCTGTGCTCATTCGGCCTGACCACAATCACACGAATCTCGTCTTCCATCCCCATACAAGCAGTTCTTAGAGGACGTTGGATCCCTGTGTTAAATTCCCGGACGATAGCGCTCGACTCAGATTCCGCAGAAATCAACCTCATTTGTTATCGTCATCTGTGATTCTAGGTAAATGAGCGTTGTCACTATGGTTATCGCGCTCCAAGCAGTGTACCCATGATTCATCTATGACGGTGCTTAATACCGAGCCTGATGGTGACCAGATATTCACGCATATGCCCTCTGGCGTTGTAGTTGGAGCTGGAGGCTGCGCTTGCGGTTCCGGGAGTTGACCGAGAGCGAACCAGGGGCAGCGGAAGTAAATTGACATGTGACTTCTTCCCGCCTTGTTAAGCCCTTTTTATAAAGTTGGCAGAGATGGCTGTCGACTTCAAGTTAAACCACCCCCAACTCGCACTCTCTTCCCTCTTGCAATGCCCTCTGTCAGACAATACGAGCCACTAGCCATTCACTTTGGCGCTGGCAACATCGGCCGTGGATTCATAGGCCCTCTGCTTGTTGACTCGGGCTACACCGTCATTTTCGCGGACATAGATAAGGATATCATCGCCGCCATTCATGACCACGGTTATTACGACGTTCATATTCTTGACGACAAGGAAGTCGGGAAACCAGTAGAGGACATTGCTGTCGCTCACATTGACGGCATGCTGTCGAACTCTGCTGAACTGATTGACAAGATCGCACAGGAGGCGGACATCATCACGACCGCCGTCGGTCCCACCGTCCTAGCCAAAATCGCAAGCACACTCGCAAAAGGCCTCCAGCGTCGTGCAGAGAACAATGTGGAGAAGACGCTTAACATCATCGCCTGCGAGAACATGGTCGGCGCGACCGACAAGTTCAAAGAACTCATCCTCGAACATCTCCCCTCCGACTCGTCTAGCAAGGTCCACAAATACCTCACTGACTACGTAGGCTTCGCGAACTGCTCGGTCGATCGAATCGTTCCACCGCAGAACGGAAGCGGAGAAGATTCAGACAGCATCGATCTGGACGTTTCGGTGGAACCATTCCACGAATGGGTGATCGAAGAACCAGCTCTCAAACAGCCCCTGCCCCTTTCCATCCCGGACGCTAAATTCACCTCGAACCTCTCCGCTTACATCGAGCGGAAACTATTCACTCTGAACACCGGACACGCTCTCACGGCGTACCTCGGTTTCTTGCACGACAAACATAGCACCATCGACGCTGCCATCTCCAAGCCTGAGGTTCTCAAGGTCGTCAAGGCGGGGATGACGGAATCTGGCGAAGCGCTGAAGAAGAAACACAAGTTCTCTTCCAAGGATCATGAGCGATACATCGAGAGTATCCTCACTAGATTCAGGAATCCCAACATGAAGGATGAGGTGATGCGAGTGGGACGATCGCCGTTGAGGAAATTGGGCGAGGGAGACAGGCTCCTTGGTCCTATCAAGATGTGTCGAGAGTATGGGTTGAAGAGGGATAACCTTCTCACGGGGGTAGCCGCAGCACTCCACTACGATAACCCCTACGACGAGGAAAGCGTCGAGCTCCAGCGCAGAATCAAGGAGAAGGGGATCGAGGCCTATGTCAGAGAGTTGGCGGAAGAAGACCATGAAACGGTGTTGAAGGCCTATAGGAAGCTGGGGTCTGGCGAGGAAGGAGAGTCGTTGTCGGCAAGATATTGATCACAAGTGGGATCGACGGGCTTTGTTTTCGTTTCTGTTTTCGTTCCTGGCTGGACCAGGCTGATAAATGCTCTGGGTTTCGTATAGAATATTGTGACAAATCTTCCAACAGAATTTCTTGGTGTACGACTTTCGTCTGTCGAATTCCCTTCTCTCTTACTTGCTCATGTACGGGTAATGTGTATTAGAATCAGATGTACATTGCTATTCCTTCGTTCAACGTCACTGCATCTTTTGACCACGAGCCTACCACGACATCATTGTTAAAGAGTGGATACTAGGATATTCGATAGTTTAATCTACTAAACTCAAAAAAGGTCCTTAGAATCTTCCCCTGTTGGATCTTGTAGTGTCGGCCAGCTAGTCGTTCAGCGTTATCGCTCCCGATGTTCAGGATATATCTACTAGGAATCAGTCTATTAGGGACGATACATCAAGAACTCACCTGCTGAGAAGCTATCTACTGAGAAGCTATCTACTGAGAAGCTATCTACTAAAGTATCTACGGAGAAACTATCTACGACGGGCGGCCACATCAGCGTTCCGTATGAAACTCGAGGCCACTCTGCTTTACCCCGCCCCCGAGCTTGCTTAGAGTGAGATCCTGGGCGCGTCGTATGGAGGTCCATCAGGCTCACCATTCTATCTCAGCCGTTCAATGGCCCAGCTTCCGAAGAGAGCCGATGGGCCCTGCAGAGCACACTTTAGTAGCTGAAGCCCAGGGGAACAGCTGATGTGTGCATCGCAGTGAACGGACAGTGAGATAGCGTGAGGTCCCTAGGCCTTGATCCACGCCGCAGTCAGAGATCCTATGCAGAACAAGTAGGGGAAATCAGGAGGGAATGATGAAGATATGGATGCACGTCCTGGCTCACCGTGAATTCCCTACTCGAACGACCCGGATTTAAACCAAAAGAGAACGTTGCCACAAATCATACACAGGAGAATCATTGAGCAAGACGCTGGCAGCTTCAGGAGTTCCGAGTCGAAGAAGCCACCTCCGAGGAATTCGTTCTTATAGGAGAAAACGATAGCCAGGACGCCAAGCTTCAATCTGATGGACCTCAGTACCAGCTAAAAGTACTGAGCTAATTAGATTCTGCTGCCGAAGGTTACAGCCAAAAGATAGAGCATCACTGGGTTCAAGAGGCAGCCGATTTCCACTTTCTTACGACACAGAGGGTCGGAGCTTTGCCAGAAGTCGATGACGGACAAGTTCTCCTGGAAATTTACAGTATTCTGGAGCTAAGTTCGATGACGGAAGTCTTGCTGGTCTAGGACTTGGTCAAGCGTCCGAAGGTAGATGATGATGGGTGAACTAGTGAGCCCATCTCCCCTTTTGCTCGCGCTCGGAGGTCAAAGCCTGATGTTTTTGATCCCTAACACTTTTGGTCAAGAGTAGGGCCTTGAGCTTGAGGCGTTTAGGAGCTGAGGGAGACATAGCGACTTGGTGGAGCAGGTTGCCAGCGGTGATGCTGATGGACGAATAGAGGTTGATGTGGTTGAAAGCAAGACGAGAAACGATCTGAAATGGACCCACCTCCGTGCAGCGACTCGATACACCATCGTATCATCATTCGTATATACAGCTCAGCGGTACTAGTAGTAAGGCAAACTCCATATCTACGATAATAACAGATAATTGCAAGCCAGAGCTACACTATAATCAGTAGAAATCATGGGGCTCCTAGTACAGGAGGAGCTCGAAGTTGAGCACGGTCATCTCAAACAAAAGGTCCCGAAGGACCATCCCCTGTCAGTCCCTTTATCAACCATTGAGTGGTCGTCTTACCCCCAATGCCCATGTACATGATCTACCTACAGAGAATCTACCTACTACCGATAATCTATCTACAGTACACGCGAACCGACGGTCAGCCACATCAGCCTTCCGTATGAAACCTCGAAACCTAGGGGCCACTCTGTTTTTACCCCGAGCTCCCAGAGCTTGCTATAGAGTGCGGCCATGAGGTGCGGGAGGTCCACCGGGCTCACCATCCTATCTCAGCCGCTCAACACCCAGTGGGCTCTGCAGAGCACAAACTAGTAGTGGCCGGAGCCCAGGGGATGAACTACATAGTTATGCATCGCAGTGAACGGACAGTGAGTTAGCGTGTAGTCCCTAGGAAGCCTTTGTCCGCAACAAATGTTGACCCAAATCTGGGATAGCTAAGGAAGTAAAGGAGGTGATGATAACGCATCGGGTGCACCTTGTGGTCTGCTGCAGATCCCATAATCGAACAGACTGAATTGCAATGAAGGAGCCTGTTGTCAGGAATCATACACAGGAGGTTCTGGCGAGACGTCGAGGCGATATCAGTTCGAGCTAACACCTCGAATGCTTCCTTCCCATAGGAGATGTTAGCAGCCGGATGTCAGGCATCCACTCGAAAGAGTCAACCAGCGAAGAAACGTGTTGATAAACACCTTGTTTGCAGAGAATAGTCGAACCAGAATCGAGAAGCCGACCAAGCTGAGTTCACAGCTACAAGGCTCAGAGGAAGTACCAGGAAGATCTAAAGCTTCGGGCCTTCAACAAGCCTCAGGAGTCGGACATCGAGATGTTTCGTCAGGAGAAAACATCAACCAAGGTGTCAAAGGTGATGGTATGAGATTGGCCATAAGCGCTAAACTGGAAACGCCATTGCGTCACTTCTGATGCACTGATGCACTTGTGGTACAGAGCAACTCACGAAGAGAAGTGAATCCTCTGAGCCCTTTCTCACTTCGACCACATCTACCCCCCAAAATCGTTCATCGTTCGAGACCACCAACACCATCTATCTGGTCAACATGCCTCCCTTGTCTTTTGATCTTCAATCATTGAACGATAACCTCGAGGAAACGCTCGCCTCACCTCAAAGTACATCCTCAATCCTTCCTGAGCAAGGAAGAGCTCTCACACCATTGCGCCGCGCAAGGGCACGGAAGGTTTATAGTCAACTCGGGACCAGCATGCTTCGCTTGTTGCCCCTTGTGAAACTATCTATCATGCACCAGAGCTTGACCGCAGGCCATCTGTCGGTAGGTCTGATTCCCCGACCTTGACTCTGCTAGCAGTGGCTCCATATTCGTGTACTGAATATCCTCGTGTTAGACTGCCCGTGAGATACTGATTCGTCCAAGAAACCTCACGAATATCGACGCAAGAAGCAGAAAGAGAATAGCTGCCCTTCACAAGAGACGCAAGGATGAGGCGAACAAGGAGAACGCTCCCACTTTTTCGCCCCTGGAACTTGATTCGTTCATCCAACGTATTGGTCAACATGGTCTCCGGCGTGGAATCAACGCCGGTTCCCTACTTTTAGAGGAAGACTTGGCTTGTTGGTATGATGCTGTGGATCGTACCATCCAGGGAGCTCACAGGTCTGTCGCAATCTTTCTGTCTTCTAACTCAACTCCCCGACTAGACAGTTTTCACAGTCCATCTCAGGCGCCCAGCGTCGCCTCCTCCTCCTCCTTGAATGCAGGCGCTCCTCAATCACTTGAAGAACGCATGCGGCATTACGCTTCCTCGCTGTGCACAGAGCTCCCTCTGACCTTAAGCGACGCTCCCGAGTCCTCAGAATTCGAATATAGCCACTCTTATCTCCAGGATCTGCTCAGATGCATACCAATCGCTCCGATTCAAGAATCAGGGACATCCCCTCATGTCCTTCCCAACATCAAGAACGCTGTCGAGTCTTCAACCGCAAGTACTTCGACCTCAAATCCAATTGATACCGACCATAGCGCCTTGCCCTCGAGCGCGTCCAACTCCTCGATCCTCCAATATGAGTGCACAGACCCTGATTTGCACCAGCTCGAGATCGATAGTGATCTGATGTATGTGTGAAGTTCAACCCACCTTCACGAATCACCGGTACCTGCCAGTCCTACTTCGAATTCCGTTACTTCGCCTGTTCGCACTTGACAAACCGTCACACCACAGCCTATCCTGCTACCGGATGCCTCAAATTTTCCTCTTCGGTGCTTTCTTCTTCTTCCACTACTGTCTTGGTGATGCTTTAGGTTTTGAACAGTTCTATGACGAGTGAGTGGTTTTCCCTCTTGTTCCTTGGTCCCGGTATCGGTGCCATTTTCGGTTTGTATCGCAGTAATCTTGTGCTCCCAATGTTCTTCTCGCCCTGTACCTTCATCCATGTTTCATACGATATATCATACTATGCCATCGTCACGTCTTTTCCTCTCAGAATTAGAAGCGAGAGCTGATCAATCTCAACTGTCCTCGTATGCGTTTGCTAGGCGACAAGCGATGACTTTGGTTCAGCGCGAACGTGTGTTCAGCTCCAGAGATAAGCAAAGTACTCCGACGTATACTCTGTTGTAAAATCTGTGAGAAGGCTGGGTCATGATTCGTCTGCGAAAACTTGGACTCGCGACTCTGTATCACGATCTAGTTAAAAAACAATTAGAGGTGAGCGAGGCTCGCAACCTTTACGTTGGGGATCGACAAGAATACGAGAATCATATACGCATACAACTAGAGCTACTCGTACAGGTACTGAGAATTGAATACGATGTTTGACTGCATACATTAAGAAACTTTGTGTGATGTGTTTGCGGATAGTACTGCATATAAGACGGATTGGCGACTAGAAATGTGGAGACGGTCATGGAATCTTGAATCTTGAACGTTTGAACCTTGTAGCATGGATGTGAGAGCGAGGGAGCAGGATGCGGGGTTGGGCTAGTTGTGACTAGGACGAGAAGAGTCGGGGTTGATCGTGTGAGCGTGAAGAGGAGAACCGTCGAATTCTCTGTCCTTCCTCTTTCCGAGCACTTGACGCTCAGGCTAGTAGGGTAGGTTTGGCCTCAAGTAGAATGCAAGGGAACAACGGGCTTACCTTAGAAGACGGTGGTGCGAGATATTCCTTAGGAGATATGGAAGCTCTCAGTTCTTCATCAATGAGACACAATTTCTCCGTCAAGTTGAGCTCGTTATCTCTCAACTTGAGGATCCGACCAGGTGGTTGAGGAAACCTAAAGGCCGTGCATTTATGGGAGCAAGTTGAGAAAGAAAGGGAACAACCGACCTCATTTCATCATAAGCCGCAACGATGGCACGAATGGGCTCATCCCAACGAGTTGAGAAGTCGATCAATCCTTGGTCAAAACCATGTTCGATGGTATAGGACCCAAGGAGCATTTCGTAATTATCGCCATATCTCTTGCGCTTTGGCTGTTTTGGAGGGGGAAGCCCTGATCGGAGGAGAGCGAGCATGAAGGACCTGTTACACGAGAGGGCGGAGCTGCATAGCTACGAACTTCATGAGTATTTTGAACAGCATACAAGAAGACGAGCCAACTGATCGTGCCTGCGCATACATTATAGAAGATATGTTCCCTTCCGGGATATCGATAATGAAGTTCCGTCTTGCTGTATAATTCTGCGCAGCCGTCTCCTAAGAACTCCATCCTCTCGCGCTCTTGCTTTGAATTCATGATCGCGTTTGATGTTGCTGTGACGGGCGGGACGAGCTCGATAGGAGAGTCCGCGATCGCGATTTCGAGAACAGACATCAAGATATCGAATTCATTTTTAGCTTGATGAGGATTCCTGACGGGCTTTAAGTGCTTTGAAGAGGCTCGAGAGCAAGGCATGTTGATAGAGGAAGGCTAGTAAGGCTGGACTTGAAGCTTGAAGCTTGAAGTTGCGAACGTCAAGGACTGTTGGATACACTACGCGTCAGGTCGCACGCTGGGCTTCGTGCAGCTAGATATAATATGATACGTTGAAGTAGTGTTGAGGAGTCAAGCTACAAGCGTGAAGGTCGCACAGGAAGGACTGAGGGCAGGGGTGAGGAAGAAGGTGGGATCGCAGAGGAGAACCAAGCATGGGAGGCGTCATATGATCGTGAAGCAAACTTTGCCACTGTGACTACACCAGGCTTGCACTGAGCCTGGTCGTTTGGCGTTTGCTGGTACAGATATCTGGGTTAGCAGCGACTAGAACAAGCTCATTGGCAGTCGTCGCTACTGAGAATTCCGACATAGTTGTAATAAGGACGGACACATGTCATTCGCTAGCTCATTGACAGTCTACCGGCACTGAGGTAAAGCCAAAAAAGTCCTGAAGATCTCCCCTACTAGATCTTCTAGTGTTGATTCACCAGAAAGTGGTTCATCGTTATTCCTCCCGATTCACAGGGCATATCTACTAGGAGTCAATCTACTAGAAGCCATAGAGTGAGAAATCACCCGCTGAGGAGCTACTTACTAAGAAACTATCTACCTAACCATCTACAGAGAAACTCGAACTATCTACAGTACATGCAAACCCACGGTCGGCCACAACAGCTTTCCGTATGAAACCTCGAAACTTCGGGGCCACTCTGCTTTACCCCTGCCCCCAGAGCTTGCTATCGAGTGCGATCATGGTAGCCGTGGGAGGTCATCGGGTTCACCATCCTATCTCAGCCGCTCAACGGCCCAGCCTCAATTGAGAGCTTATGGGCCCTGAGAGCACAAGTTAATGGCCGAAGCCCAGGGGATGAACAACTTGCGCATCGCAGTGAACGGACGACGAAATAGCGTGAGGTCCCTATACCTGGTGCCCTCGGTTTATAGATCCTATACAGAACAGGTAGGAAGAATCAGGAGGGAATGATAATGACTTGGATACATGTTCTGGCTCACTGCGAAACCCCTACTTGAACAGCCTTGATTCGAATGAGAGAGCGCGTTACTATGAATCATACACAGGAGAATCCAGCGAAACGCTGGATCCGCATCCGTGGAGGCATCAAGCTACAGGAGTCGGACGTCGAACTCCCACCGCGGATGTTTCGTTCCCATGTATAGGAGAAACCCGTCAACCAGAGTATCGAGAGTCCACTTCGTGGATATGCTATAAATGTGTTGTACTGGATGAAAGAAGGGAACAGCCAAGGTATAGAGTATTCAAGGGTCGCGAAGCGGCCAGTTTTTCGCTTTACAGCACAGAGGATCAAAGCTTCGGCAGAACTTCAGTCAATGAAAAGCCAGTTCTCCGAGCAGATTTAGTACTATGGGTTCACGTCGATATCGGAGGACTTGCTGGTCGAAGACTCGGTAAAGCATGCAGGGAAGGTAGATGATGATGGTACAGGATTGGCGATAAGCCCAAGGAAGTCGTGACACGACTCTTTTGCTCACATTCTGGGTGTCGAAGCCTCATGCGTTTCCTGACCACGGGCATGAGTATCTCAAGTGAGAAGGGAGGCACCGAGAGACTTGGAGAGCTTTCGAGTTGTTCAGTCGACTCGAAGTATCATGTAATCGTGATTTGTTTGTTTGACTCTCAATTTATATACCGCAACAAGCTACTACAAACAGGGCTAAGACGCGGTTCCTGTATGTACAAATGTGCTACAGGCCTGTGTTCTGGAAGTGGATGTGTAGGGGGGGTGTATCTAATGGATGAAAGTTTGTTCATGTGATCGTGAGGCTTCACCGTTTCGCAAGCTTGTCCGCTGGTTGACGGATCTGACCTGGTGGAGGCTGAACTCACTGGGATTAGTATCGCAGCTTGAGTGCCATTTCATTGCTGTAGAGCGTATATATGTCATTCGGTAATTCTATCTACCGAGCTATAAAAAGGTCCTAATAGTAAGATCCTCCCCTGTTGGATCTTGCAGTGTTGACCAACTAGTGATTCAACCTTAATACCCCCAGTTCCCAGGGTAAATCTACCAGGAATCAGTCTACTAGAATCCATATAATGAGAACTCACCTGCTAGGAAGCCATCTACTGAGGAACTATCTATTAGACTATCTACCGAGAAACTATCTACAGTACATGCGAACCCACGGTCGGCCACATCAGCTTTCCGTATGAAACCTCGAAACCTCGAAACCTTGGGGCCACTCTGCTTTACCCCTGCTCCCAGAGCTTGCTATAGAGTGAGATCATGAGCCGACATGCGAGGGCTCCATCAGGTTCACCATTCTATCTCTGCCGTTCAATGACCCAGCTAATGGGCCCTGCAGAGCACAGTCGAGTGGCCGAAGCCCAGGGGAACAACTGATATGTGCATCGCAGTGAACGGACGGGGAGATAGCGTAAGGTCCCGAGGGCTTTATCTTCGCCGCAGATAGATCCTAGACAGAACAAGTAGGAAAAGTCAGGATGGAACGACGAGGAGTTGGATGCATGTCCTGGCTCACCGGGACAACCCTACTCGAACAGCCTGATTCGAATGAAATAACGTGTTACTACGAAGTTCGAATCATACACAGGAGAAGCCAACGAGACGCTAGATCTGCATTTGCGGACGCAGGAGGCATTATGCTTCTGATGTCGGACGTCGAACTTACACCGTGGATGTTTCGTTGGGCCCATATACAGGAGAAATATCAGCCAGGTGCCGAGCATCCACTTGGTGAATCCGCCATCAATGCGGCGCACTGGATGAAAGTACCAATCTATGCATCTGCGACGAAGGGAACAGCCAAAGAATGGAGCATCAGGTTCGAGCGGGAGAGAACTTGCTGGTCTGAGTCGAGGACTTGATACTCGTAAAGCGACGCGTTCAAGGGTAGTTTATGTAGATGTAGATGGTACAAAGGCCCTGGTTATAAGCCCGAGGAAAGTGTGACCGGCTCTTCATTTGCTCGTACTATGGAGGTGAAGTTTCCTGACCCTGAGGCTCGCATTTCAAGTAGAGGAGAGCCACAGGAAGACCTTAAGCGTAAACTCGAGAGATTGTAGCTGCTCAGCGCTCAGCACTCAGTCGCTACTCAGTCCAGCTGGTGGGCTACCGTGACACTTCAAGTTGGTCCAGGAAGAGTCCATGTACCGATCCGGACCGATCTGGCGATCAGCAGTACGGTCCCAATGGTCCAATCAGATGCTGTCGCCCTCACGCCTTGCTCGCGCCCTCAGCCTAACGTGCCCTTGCTCAGCATCTGCGCTCGACGTATCTGTATTCACGCTGTGGACGACCTGTAGTCTATTTAGTTCAAGAACTCTAGACGCGCTGCTCTTTGCAATTCCCTCACGCTCATCGTCTTTGGGCATTTTAAACTGCACAATTCCACCCCAACTTACCTGTATCTAGAGTCCCTTTCCGTCGAAGTTCAATCTTGTGGACATCTTCAGACCTTGCGGAATTTCCTACTAAAACTCACGGAAGCTTGTGTTACGACGTGTGCTAGGCTTCTAGATCATGGAAGTGCTCAGTGCTCATGGATTGATATTTTCGACTGGACAAAGCCACCTTCTCTCCGGTGAGAGCCTCGGCAAGGGATGTTCTGCATCTTTGTCTCGTTCAAGCCCAGCGTTCGTCATGTTTTCTGTCACAACAAGTGAAGATTTAGGCTTCAATGGGACTCAGTGACTTGGAGATATGCGACTTGAGGTGCTTGACTCAGAGTAGCAGCTCCAAGTCGCTTAGTCTATTCTTTTTCTCTTCGTCGCTGTTCTCCTCGTTCTGCATTGCTTGTGTTGATTTTACCCAGAAATCGAGGCTGCGACTCGTTGTCGTCATCAATGCTGAACTGGATATGACATTGCGTCACTGCTGGTCCTCTTGTTGACAGGATAAAGAGAGCTGCTCAGGAAGAGATGTGAGACTTTTCCTCATCTTTCTTTCAACCACATCCACCCCTCTACATCGCCCATCGCTCTATCTGGTTCCCTATGGCTCCTTCCATCCTTCCTCAGAGCTTACAGAATAACTTTGACGAAGCGTTCGCCTCCCCTCAGACCACATCTTCGATTCTTCCTCATGAAGAAACCTCTCTGACACCACTGCGCCGTGCGAGGGCACGAACGGCCTACAGAGTCCTTGGTTCCAGCCTCTTCTACGTGTTGCCGTTCAAGAGACTAGCTTCAAAACATCAGCAGTTGACCGCGGGGGATCTAACGGTATGTCTCTTTTGGCATCTTGGACTTTATTAGCAGTAGCTCACGAACTGGTTACATGCACGTCAGTTGGCTCGCGATATACTCAAGCGCCCTCAAAATCTAGAGAGGATCGATGCAAGGAGCCAAAGGAGGATCCAATCACTCCGAAGAAAGAGGCAAGATCATGAGACGAACAAGGAGAATACCATTTCTTCAAGTTCGCCCCCTCTCGATCCATTCGTTGAACGACTTGGTCAACACGCGCTCAAACACGGGATCAACGCTGTCGAGCAACTGCTAGAGGAAGACCTGGAGTGTTTCTACCGTGCCGTGGATAAATCTATTCAGGAGTGTCCAAGGTATGTCATCGCTTCCTATTCATTTTTTCTAGCTTAGGCTTTACGACCGACCTACCTTCGCAGTTCATCTCAGATATCTGCTGCGTTTTCCTCGGATACAGGCTCGCCTCACCAATTCGCAGGGCAGATGCAGGCAGGCTCTCCTTCTCTAGTCTCAGGCAGCACTCCTGAGTTCGTGCAGGGCAGACGGAGATCCAGATATGATCGTATCCATCATCTACTCAAACTAAGATCGATTGCCCCAGTTCAAGCATCCAGGACCTCTAACTCGGTCCTTTCCAACATTGAGAGCGGTTTCTCTACGGGCGCAAATCATCTTTCAACCTCGGATGCTACTGATACTACAGACTGCAGCTCGCTGCCCTCATCCACATCCAATTCTTCCGTTCTCAATTACGAATGTACAAATCCCGACCTCCACCAGTTAGAGAGTGATAGCGACTTGATGTTCATGCACATGTATTGAACCTACCTCCAATGTTGCCTTTCAGTTCTATTCTAGCCTCCTCACAACGATCAACTTCATCCTATATGCACTCAACCTCGATCTCCACAGTCTATCCTGCTTCTGCTTCTTCGATATTTTCTCTTGGGTACTTCCTCTTGCAGCTGTTTCTTTGGTCATGGTCTCTAGACTCTACTCGATAGAGTGATGTGTGGTGGATGGGTAGCACTCCCTGGTGCTTGCGTCTGCACATTCCCATGGATTTCTTCCGTTTTCAGTTTGGTGACATCCTCTCGGTATCGACTTCCTCAGTATTCCTCTCGCTCTGTACCTCCGAACATTTTCTACATACATATATTATATAAACCACTCTGCTACATATCCTCGTTGTGCCATCGTCACAACCCTCATCCGAAAAATGAGGTGTTGATCAAGATGTAGTTAGCTGGACATAAATAACTGCTTTGGTTCAGTGGTGACAATGTCACAGTATACCAGCGTTGTAGTCCAGGCTCACGAGGCTACTCTCGCGGTGCATAACCGCCCACATCTAGATCGGGTCATAAGGTACAGAGAGCGTTTATGAATGTTTGATTTCGCACAATAAAATAGGTATCTGTGAACAATAGGACGTACAGACTAGAATGTTTGTACAGGTATCGAACCTTGAGTACTGAGTACTTGATTGCTAGCTGGATCGATGGGGCAAGGACGCAAGGAGCGAGGCTGGGCTAGTTATGACGACGACGATAGGACTTGAAATCAATATTATGAGGCTGAAGAGGAGTAGCGGTGAAGTCCCTGTTTTTTCTTTTACCGAGAACCTTTGACTGATTATGCGCCGAGAGAGAAGGTTCGTTTCAGGTAGGATACAAGGGAATGATAGGCTGACCTTAGAAGACAGCGGAATATATGCGCTTGGACAGACGTAATTCTCCTGTTCTTGTTTGATGAGACTGAATTTCTGGGCAAAATCAAGCTCATTATCGTCAAACTTCAAGATTCTTGCGGGGGGTTGAGGAGACCTAAGGGCGATGAGTTTATGATGGCGGGCTCACATGAAGATACAGAAAGCAGACCACATTTCATCGTAGGCTGCTACGACGGCGCGAATGGGCGTATCCCACCGCGTTGAGTAGTCCATCAGCCCTTGATCGAAGCCATGCTCCTCCTGATACGAAGCAAGGAGCATCTCATAGTAGTCGCCATAATGTTTGTCTTTCGGGAACTCGGCGAGAGGGGGGAGACCCGATCGGAGAAGAGCGAAAGTGAATGACCTATTGCTGAGGAGAACGTTGTTGCATAACTAGAGATAATCATGAGTATTTTGAAATGCATACAAGAGGACGAGCCGACTGGTGATGTCTACACATACGTTGTAGAAATGACGTTCCCTTCCTGGGTACCGAAAATAGAGTTCTATCGAGGTATACATCTTAGCAAATCCGTCCCCTAGGTATTCTGCTGTCTCTCTCCTGAGGTGTGAGTCCATCATCGCGTCTGAACGTGCTGTGAGGAGGGGCACGAGATCAATAGGACAGTCTTCAATAGCGGTCTTGAGAACATCTGTCAAGATATCGAAACGGTTGATAGCGGGCTGTTCCTTGTGCCTGGTAGAATAAGAGCGCCTTGACTCGCTATAGGGATACCGCAAGCTGGACATAGTGATAAGAGAGGGATAGTATTGGCTGGGTTCGAAGATTTGAATATTGAGACTGGAATATACTACGCGTTAGGACACAGGGCAAGCTTCGTGTAACTGGACGGTATACCAAATACTGCAGTATTTGTTGATAGTTTAAACTTGATGGCCTGAGGTTGAAGGTCGCGCAGGATGGATTTGAGGAAGAGTATATCTTGAGGCCTTGAGGAGTCGCAGAAGGAAAAGTCTGAAAGCAAACCTGGGAAATGTCATGTGATCGTGAAGCCCCACTGTCAGTGGTGCCGCACAGCTCGTCCCCCTGGTCGATGGGTGAATCTGAGCTGGCGGAGGCCTGGAATTTTTTTGGATCTCAGATTGAATACAATGTCCTTCTCATGGGATAGATACTATGACATTCAATAGCTGATTGAATCTACTTACTAAACCCCAAAAAAAAGTCCCTAAGATCCTCCCCTGTTGGATCTTGCAGTGTTGACCAACCAGTGGTCATTGGCCCCAGTGCCAATGGTATATCTACTATAGGAATCAGTGTACTAGATCCATATACTGGAAACTCACCTGCTGAGATCTGAGAAGCTTAGCTACCTACTGACCATAACTGAGAAACTACATATCTACTGAACTATCTACCGAGAAACTATCTACAGTACATGCGAACCCACGGTCGGCCACAACAGCTTTCCGTATGAAACCTCGAAACATCGGGGCCACTCTGCTTTACCCCTGCCCCCAGAGCTTGCTATAGAGTGAGATGCCAGAGGTGCGGGAGGTCCATCAGGTTCACCATCCTATCTCAGCCGTTCAATGGCCCAGCTTCCGAAGATAGCCAATGGGCCCTGCAGAGCACAGTTTAGTGGCCGAAGCCCAGGGGAATAACTGATATGTTCATCGCAGTGAACGGACTGGGAGATAGCGTGAGGTCCCTAGGCCTTTATCCACGCCGCATCTAGGTCCAATGTAGAACTGGTAGGAAGTGTCGGAAGGGAACAATAACGAGTTGGATGCATGTTCAGGCTCACCGCGAATTCCCTACTTGAACAACCCGGATTCGAATGATAGATTGCGTTAATACGAATCATACACAGGAGAGTTCAGCGATGCGTCGGAGGCATCTGCATCAGGCCTCAGGAGGCCGAGTCGAAGTCACCTCCGAGGATTTCGTTCACATAGGAGAAAACGATAACCAGGACGTCAAGTGTCCACTTGAGACGACGAGGAAGTGGATCTCCGAGTCGTGGAAATTCGGTCCAGATAACATATGTGTCCGCTGCCAAAGGATATGTAGAACCAAGAACAGATCGTCGAGAAGCAGCCCCGGGCAAGATCCCCATTACCGTGACGTGGTGGAGGATCGTATCTCTGGCAAAACCTCAGTCAAGAGTGGACCAATTCTCCCAACACTTAGGTCTCTTTTCTGAGGTAAATTTTGATGCCAGGAATCCTTGTGGTCGGCTTGGTAAATTGCTTAGAGGTAGATTATGGCGGTCTTCGACTCTGTAAGAGGAGAGTTCAAGACTTTCAAACGTCCAAAATGTTCAAGCTTGAATAGCCCGGTCACAGTAGTGTCACTGATCACGAGTCACACTGACCTTCTGAAGTTTTGAGCCTACTCGAGCCTCGTAACGTCCATATCACAAGAACCCAAATAGGTTAAGATACCAACACAAACGAGGATATTAATTTGCACACCAACCAGGCAGGAAAACTTATTCCATGAGTCTAGCTGCTCTGTGGATGCGGATAATGTCTGGACAAGATGGTGTCACGCTAAATCTGTAGTCAGTCATGGATAGTGACTTGATTACTATGTACACAGTGATATACTTAGTTTATCGGCTTACACTGACCATACATATACTCTCCTCAGTGTCGATTCGGATATGGAACGACTCCAGGCTAAGAATGGTACGACGAGTTGGGAATGGGTGCCCCAGCACCATTATAAGACTGCTTACAATCGCGAATTCAAGGATAAGCGTCGTCTTTCCGATGCTCGAGTGACTGCCAGATATACCATCCAGAGACCCTATTACTAACCGACTACACTACTTCAAACCGTACTTGTAAGCCCACGATCAGCCATCGTATGAAACCTGAAACCAAAAAAAAAACTGTGGGACCACTTTTGCTCCCGCCAGAGCTCATCGTAGAGCGCTCTACCTGCCAGATGGCGGGGTCGGTTCATCGTTCTTCATCCCACCCCAGTCGTTACACCCTACTCGAGGACAGGCCGTAGAATCACACCTGTTAGTCGCCTAGGGGACGAATCAGTGTGCATCGCGCATAACGCAACTGTGAGGCGTACCGTGAGGTCTGCGTCCGATATACCCGGCAGCTGTTGGGTCTTTCTATGAACCCCATACTCGAGCAGTTGAGTGCTCAGTGCAATATGGTCACTGTCAGGAACACTATACAGAAGGTTTCTGACCGAATGCTGTCCGAAGATGTTGCGTTCACACCATAGGAGTTGAGGAATTTGAGTACCAGTTTACTCGCGGAGTGGACGAAAAGTGCCATGTATTAGCCTTGTGAGCCGAAAGATAGAACCGAGAAAATAATCCACGAGATTCTAGAAAAAGCAAACAGAGAGACAGTCCGAAAGGAATATGGCCAGGCGTCCCGACGACGATACCTGGTAACTCGCATCAAAGGTTTACAATAACCTATGCAAGCTGCATAAGTTGAGAGTTCGCATTGCGAAGTAGGCTCAGTAAAAGGCTGGTCACAAGCCAAGCTAGTTTAAGATTGAATCTGGATCTATTCCAGTATATACAAGAAACCTACGAAAGAGACTGGTGAGAATCAAAGCCTTCGTCCGACAAGAAGAGCGATAACGTACATTCATATTGGATAATCATACTGCAAAGACCTATGGACCATGGGATCAAAGCGGAAACCCAGGTACAGCGTCACCAAGACCCCTCCAAGCATCGTCCAAAATCCTATCCTCCTCATCGGTCACATACCCCTGCGCTCGACCCACCTCTCCAAGGAAAGGTAGCACGTCAGGGTCGCAAACAGTGCCTTCCTCGGGTAGAGCACCATCCTTGAAATACGCCCTAACGTGTTTCGCCGTACACAAAGAAGGTGCACTGAGCGAACAGTGCCCATAGGACCTCTGCTCCAGAAACCCAGAACCACCGTATCTC
Organism: Agaricales sp. HM26-F1; assembly: GCA_002718315.1. Lineage (NCBI taxonomy): Eukaryota > Fungi > Basidiomycota > Agaricomycetes > Agaricales > Agaricales sp. HM26-F1. The sequence continues at coordinate 413,252 of NIBX01000039.1, read as the reverse complement.
TTTCGTACCCTCCTAGCATCGGAGATAGGACAAACAGGATCGAAGGTGGGTTGAACGATGAGTACTGGGAACGAGGTGTAATTCGCCGCCAATGCTCCTTCGAACCTCCACTTGGCGCGGATCTTCCATTCGAGGCAGCTAAGACGGATGTTCGCCCACTCTATAGCCCCGAAGGAGGATACTGAAGTGAGGTTGTTGAGGTACGCCTCGAATTCGCCAGGTAGATCAGAGAGAGGACCTGCGTCGCCGCATGCGATGGCTTGGAGGGCTTCAGTTTGCAAGAGCCAAGGTGTATCTGCGGTTTTGCAGTCGCACTTGTAGGACAGGGATTCCGATTCAACGACGCGCCCTAGAGTGGTTTGGTTTCTCTGCTCCACGGCGAGAATAGCCTCGGCGACTTCAGGGAACGCTTGGATTGGTTTATACAGAGCGCGGAAGAGCTTGCTGTGCAGGTGATGCTCCTCATAAACGGTAGGTCCTGTGGACGCGAACGGGACAGGGATAGGCGATTTAGTAAGGGTGGCGAATGCTTGTGAGACTCGTGCTTGGATCTCGGATTTTGTGGACTCGTAGAGAGGGCATTTCTCTGGACCAGCCTCGTGGCAGAAAGAGTAAAAAGAGGCGAGCACTTTGTCGGTGTCGTGGAGGTTGGTCAACCAATTTGCTTTGCGGTAGTCTTCAGCGTCATAGACCCCGTCGATGACGAGTCGTCCGACTTTGTCTGGGTACATGGCAGCGAAATATTGTCCTAGGACACTGCCGTAGCTCTAAGCAACAAGCAGTCATCAGTATATGGTCTTCTAATAAGTACATTAGAAGGGTAGAAAACTTACGAATCCCCAGTACTGTAACTTCTCCTGCCCCAACTTCTCCGTAATTCTCAACATATCCGTAGCCACGGACGCGGTGGACACGAATCTACCAGGTCCCCATTCAGACGCAGAACCATTGACGGATTCATTCCCATCCCCTCCAATTCGGGTTTGACATCTTTGAGAAAGGAGGGAGGCTTGACTTCTTGCTAACGGGATGGCGTTCTCATGGGGGCTGAGAGGCACTACGGAAGCTTGGAGAAACCACAACTTGGACTGAGAATCGGAGTCGAAACATTGAGCCTGGGGAGTCGTGGCCCCAATCCCTCGCGGGTCAAATCCTACGTCAGGTCGTCAGCCAACCTTCGGGCTTGACCCGTGAAAGTCACAAGAATGAGTTATACCTAGCACATCGAACTCTGGTCCAACGATCGTTGAGAGATTCTTGCCGAACCCCTCGATGAGGTCCGTACCACTTCCACCAGGACCACCTAAACATAAACAAGAGCGGTCAGCATCCATTGCTCCTCGAGACGAGTCACGATACACAAACCTGGGTTGACCAAGATTGTTCCCTTGTACTTGCGCTTATCGGTCACGGTAGCTGGGATCATCCTCAGCGCGATCTCAGTCTTAGGACCATCTGGGGTCATATAGTCCAAAGGTAGGCTCAAGCGTGCGCATTTCTGTGCCTCAAAGCAGTCCGACCAGGTGATGTTCTCAGATGGTTTGAGCTACATACCGGTTCGTCAGAATCAAGCAGGTTCCCAGAGTAACGAGTGAAGCAAACGTACGTCGAACCAGTTGAAGTTAGCAGCTCCCGCGTCAACTTCAATGCCGGTAGGTGCACTCTTCCAAGTGTACGACGACGAGGAAAACCAGAGATAGAGAGCCACAAGGATAAAAATCCACTCGAGGGGGATTCGGAGAGGTAGAAGCTTGCGTTGGCGTCGCTGGGGCTCAACTGCTTCGCCTTCTTCGTGGAGTACAACCGCTTTCTGAGGTTTCATGATGGCGGTACTGGAAGAAGATCCAAGAACTGGATGACGCGGCAAGTCTGTTCGACAACATCACAATGCCACTAGTGCTGCTGATATGGGAATTTGACCGGCGTCATCGCGGTCGCTTGTTTGTAGTGGGTACCGTAGATCGAACGAGTTCGCTTCCCCAAAGACGAGTTAGAGATGAGTATTTGCAGAAAGTCTGCGATTCGAAGAACCAAGTGCAGTTCTAAAGTATTAAGGGATGGATGAAGGAACCGCGGGACCAGAGCAAAGGCACTCCCACGGTTTGCCGGCGGCGAACTCCGCGCAATCGTTTCAAGATCCCCCTTCCAGTCAATCACCGAAAAAGCTCTTTCACTCCTCGCCTTCCTCCACCTAGAGGTCCCCCCATCCCGGTCCCCTGACCAAAAATCGAAGGCACTCTTCATCATTCTTCTTTTTGCACGACGATCCCATTTTATAAATTTCTATCCTCGTCCATTGTAGCTCGATCTAATTTTCATTTCAGGATACTTGTTCAACAAATTCAGTTGAAGGGCCACTTCGAGAAACTTGGAAATACGCTGATAAGCTCATTGCTCCAGGAAATGACAGTTGCTACTCGGCCTTGCGCTGTGGCAGACAATCTTGGGATACTACAATATCCCAAGATTGACTGTTACAGCTCTTCAGGTTTACGTCTCCTCAACGAGGCAAGAGTTTATAGCTGTATCTCCTGAGCTTGACAAGTCAACGCTCCCTCTTTGAGTATGACTGGATGTGCGTGTGGATGTCGAACCTTTGATTGCCCAATCTTTCCGGGTTAGAACTGACAATGCGTTTCGCTAGGTCTCCGGAGGAATTCTATCATGTATAGATTGCAAGCAGACAGTACTACAATGGGAACATATAAAACCCGAGCCATACATAATGATTATAAAACGAGAGAAGAGAGTGATACAGAGCACAACATGTAGAAAGCAGATTGAAACGAACGAATAACCTGGAAGAGAAGACGTCAAAGAAGAGGAAAGATAACAAGAGCGAAGACAAGAAAAACAAGAAAAACAAGAACGAAAACATTCGGGCTCAGATGGATCAATATTACTCTCCGCTGACAGCTCTTTTCAACGTGTCTTGCCATTCTTGCGCGAACTTCGTCAACGTCTTGCTTCGAACTGATGGAATAAGCTGGTCAAAAAAAAGGCGCCAAAGATATCAGAGGGAGGGGTAGTCGTACCCAAGATCGTCAAAACGTCTTTCAAGAGCTCTCTCTTATTCAAACCAGCCACAGTGGGGCACCACTCGTCCTCTCTCTGCGTCCCACTGCCCGGTCGCCTGTACATCAATACCAAATTCACATCAGCCCTCATTCATACCCAAGCATCCCAAACAAGGAAGAAACGAACCAATAGACAGGCCCAAACAACTCCTTCACAAGTTCCTCCGCCTTGGCCTTGAACCCTTCATCCCCAATCCTCTTCGCATAAACCAACAACGCCTGCTTGAATTCCACCCCACTCTCCACGAGCCTCGCCGCATGCATCCTTGTCTCCAGATGCCCAAGCGTCATCGCGATGCTCCACCACTCCGGTTTCGTCTTCCCCGCGTTACTTTTATCAGGGTTTGAGTAGAGGTGGGTGCTGTTGGCGTTACCCTCTGGGAGTGGTATGACTGCGGACTCGATAGCTGCGACGAGGGACGCGGAGTTGGCGTTGGAGCGGCTGAGTGAGCTGCCTGCGCTCCCTGCCTGAAGGGTACGTTGTCGGCCTTGCCATGCGTCGCTTCCGTCGCTCCACCAGTTCTCACTCAGCTTGATGAACGCAGACAGGGCGGGGTTGTATGTGTACACTATATGGTTAGAGCATACGAGGATAGGTAGCCCATTCGGGCGGACGACGGATGTGGTGAGCGTCACGTTGGGCCCGGTGAGTATAGGTGCGAGGGATACAGGTGGGAAGTGGGCTGATTGGGATTTTATGTTCCTAGAAAAAATAAAAACTTCAGTTTAAGGGATATACAGCCGGGCAAACTTGTCAGAGAAACATACCACGAGAATAGTTGACCAGTACATGTTATTACAAGAAGAGACCATTTATGACCCTCCATAACATGGCAGGGCGAACCAAGCGAGAGCGTGGCCATGATTCTCCTCCCATTCGCCGAGTACACATTCACACACCCGTCTTTCATGGCCACCGCCATAAAACACGTCGTCATCACCAGTGCAATGACGGGCGAAGGGAGGTAGTCCAACCATTGACTCTGCTTCCCAGTCACATACGACACCTCCGTGTAAGCTAGAAAAAAAAGTATCATGAGAATGTGCAGCAAAGGAAAAGAAAAAATGCGTGCGAACCATCACTCTCCGGCACCGGATTACTTCCCTCGAACACCCCATCCGCATTCGGCGCACCCTCCAAACTCTCCGCCTTCAAATACGTCAACACAGGGGGTACAGGCAACGTTATCCCCACCATGCCCCCCGAGGTTGTTGCACCTCCAAGATTAGCATTCACCGCAGGGAGAGGCCCACCCCCATCGATTTGCTTGATCAGCCCCGGCTCCGGTCGACTCCTCTCCCCGCCCATGGTCCTGGGTTTCTGAGCCTTGGGCTCCTCACCGCCCTCGTGAGCAGTAGACTTGCGTTTACCCCTCGTGGTCGTAGTGTCAAGGATACTGATACTGGGATTCGACACCCCACCAAGGTCCATGTCGACGTCCATGGACGGGGGTATAGGGTCGTCGGTGAATCCATAGGTAGTCACGCCGTTGGTCCCAGCGTGAGAGTTGCTCATGTGCGATATAGGTAGGACAGCAGACAACGGGGACGGAGAACGGCCTTTGGTGAAGAGTCTAGAAGCGGAAGTACTGGTGGACAATGTTGATACCGGTGGAGCAGTATCAGCAATAGAAGCAGCGAAAGAAGCAGCCCACTTTTTCCCCATTGTGAGAAATTCAGGAGGCGGAGGGATATACTCGAATATCTTCACTCTCTCTCTCTCTTTATTCTTCTTCTTTGGCACTAGGATATTCACCTGTTCCGGGGCTACCACTGTGCTCGGATGAAACCCGTTTTGGCCAATGGAAGAAGAACTACTGCCTTGTGGTTCGTGCTTGGGTGAGGGTGGGGGTGTGATTTGGCTGTGGTGGGAGTAGCCGTCGGGGAGAGGAGGAGTGGTGAAGTTGAATTTCTTGAGGTAGGTTTCTTGAGCGCTAGTGGGGGCGAGACCTTCTAGTTCTTCCTGCTTGAACTGGAATGCAGCGAGAGTACCGTCAGAGGAGACTGCATAGAGAACCAATCCGTCTTTCGACCTGGGTGGGAATGTTAGCTTTCCTGTGTTTGAGTAGGGACGAGAATAGGACCGACCAGCTAAGATCCATGATCTGCCTCTCAAAGACTTCCTTGGCCACGATGAGCGGGCGTGCGGACTTAGTCTGCCATACCGAAACACTGCTGTCATCTGCACCGAGTGCAACGACGGAACATATGTTTGAGGTTACGAGAGGCCCATTAGGATCTCTCAGGAATATGTGAGGATTGTAGGCCTAATAATGGTGTCAGCATTTAGGAAGGGTCGGGGTCGAAGAAAGGTAAGAGCTTACCGCGACCTCAATCGTATTCTCATGGCCGACAAGGCTGATCTCCGAAGTCCAAGAACCTCGTTGAATCACGGCAGCGATAAAAACGTAGCCTTTATTGTTCGTCGCGTTCGAAGCGGTGATATGAGCGCCGTCGGGAGACCAACTAGGAAAGCACGTTCAGCAAAAGAAAAGATCCTGAGAAGACACAGAACGAGGTCTACCTGAGGCGCCGGAAAAATGTGCTCCCAGGCGAGTCCTCGAATGGTTTCCTGACTTCCGCTTCCAGACCCCAGTCAGTTGTTCGCCAGATCTTAACGGACTTGTCATCTGACTGGGTTGCGAAGAACTCTCCGACGGGATCCCAGCAGACGCCCTTGACGAATCCTTGATGTTGGTCGAGCTTTCGTATCATCTCTATTGCAACGGATTTTCGTTACATTGTGGAGATGAAGACCATACGAAGGGGGCTTTCATACCGAGCTTGTATCCGCACCACACGATAACTTTCGAGTCTAAGCCCACGGAGGCTAAATATCGATCTCCAGGGGACCACGCTACGTCTGTTATATCTGAAGAGGATGGTCTGAGCGTAATGGCTTCCTGAGGAGATGGCTGGTCAACTCACCACTTTCATGACCCGGAAGTCGCTTCAAAGCCTTCCATCCTTCAATATTGATGTCGTCGCTGCCCCATACTTTGCCTTTCGCTGATCTGATATGTGACAGCAATATCAGTACCCCGAAACAAACAGTGTATTTGACCGTAGTAGACAGAGAAAGCTCACACTCACGGATCCAAATCCCAAATCATCACAATCGCGTCGTCACTCCCGCTAGCGAGCCATTTCCCGGAATGAGCCCATCGCACAGTCATTACAGGCCCCGTATGCATCGTCAGCGTCGAAAGCGACTTTGGAGGTTTCCCAGATTCCTCCGAAGCAGGGTTAAGAATAGGCTTTGTGCTCCATATCCGGATTTTGGCGTCGAGACCTCCAGTGGCGATTCGTGAACCATCAGGATGGACGTGGACGGATAGTATTGAGGTTCTTTTCGCGTTTGCGGTGTCTGTTCTTGAGGATGGGTCTTTGTGTATCACCCATGCTGGTTTGGTGAACTTCATAGTGTCCCCGGTGAGATGGATTCTCTCAGAATCGTGTAGGCCCTGGTTGAAAGAACGCAGTTCCAGTTCTAACGTCCACGTCTCCTCAGAAGTTGTAGAGAGACTGAAAGAGAAGAACAAAGAGTCTATAGCCCAGCAGAGAAGGGAGAACCAAGTTAACTGGTGTGAACCGCAGAAGACGCTGAGAGCACCGATGAGATGATGGGAAGAGTTGGTCTCCTCGGAATACAGCACAATATACTACGGCCCGATATCATTTGAACCTGACCACTTCCTGACAAGACGAATCCCACAAGAAATGGCAGACATCGATTATTCCTTATCTCTATTATTTACCCACTCTTTGCTGCATTTTGGTTCAATTTTCAACGCCGAGCTGCTGCTAGATTCCTTCACCAAAAGCTTGCAAACCTCGTAAATCATGGCAATGAACGCGGTGTACTACGAATCTGTGAGGCATCTCGGGCTCAGCTGTCGTGCTCGTCTGACAATGGAGATACGTAGCCACGAAACTTCGAAATCAAACAGATTCCAATCCCAGAGGTTGGAGATGATGAAGTTCTGTTCAAAGGTGTGTACATCATATGCATACCGATCAGGTAGATTTTCTGACGCAACTTGTTCAACAGTGTCCTACTGTGGTCAGCTAAATTTGCCTAGCTGTATCTCAAAGTATTGACTTCACACCCATTCACAGGGCTGTGTGGCACAGATTGTCATATTCACGATGGCGAATTCATCGCCCAGTTTCCAGTACGCTCAGTCCTCCTCTGACAGCCATGTTTGGAACTCACTCAACTTGTGTCTCTTTACTCAGTTGGTACCAGGACACGAAGTCGTCGGAACCATCGCCAAAATGGGGAAGAACGTCCCGACAAACCTCTTTGCTTTAGGAGATCGATGTGTCGCCGACAATTGCTTCTCTGTAAGCTTTCTGTTAACCCTTGAGCACGACATGAGTTCAGTCTGATTCAACGTTCTATACGTACCTCTATCGTGTCGGATAGTGTGACAACTGCTTCTACTGCCGCCGCGGTCGCCCGCTCCTCTGCGAAGACTTCAGAAGCAAAGGCGTCACCATGAATGGAGGCTTCGCGAACTATGTTACCTTGTAAGCCTTTTCTTCCCTTCGTCTTCGTCTACGTGTCTGGGTGCAAGGGGGTTAGACGAGTTAGACAATTGTTGACAATGATTCTATTAACAGTGACTACTCTAAAGTGTACAAGATCCACAATCTCACGGATCAAGAAGCTACTCTCATCGAACCAGCCGCGTGTGCGATCCATGGAGCTGATAGGCTGAATATCGGCGTAGGTGTGGAGGTGCTCATCATAGGTGCAGGTCCTACAGGTAAAGTCTTAAGTCTTGTCCTTCATCTAATCTTTTAGCTTCTGCACAATGTACTGACTGGATTTTGACAGGACTCATCCTCGCACAACTGCTCAAACTGAACGGCGCGTCCAAAGTTGTCATCGTCGCCAACAAAGGCATCAAAACTCAAGTCGCTCAGACTTTGAACGCAGGCGACTCATTCGTTGAGCTGGACCGAGAGGATCCAGAGCGGGTTAAAGCACAGTGGGCGGAACTAAAGAGGGATCATCCGTATGGGTTCGATATCGTTGTTAGTAGTCTTTCATCTCACTCTCTTCAATGGAAAGGGCTGCCTTGAGACAGAAGCTCATGGGATATCTTATAGGTCGAGGCCACGGGCTCTGAGAAGATAGTGAACGACGCGATCAACTACGTTCGTCGTGGTGGGACGCTGATGGTATATGGCGTGTATTCGAATGATGCGCTCGTCCACTGGCCGCCCTCTAAAATTTTCGGGGACGAAATCAAGGTCAGTCTTCCCATCATCCAGAGCAAATTACATGAAGTGTACAGTTCATTCACGTGAGTTTCTTGGTGATTATGGTAGATCATAGGCTCGTTCGCGCAAACGCACTGTTTCCCTAGAGCCGTTGCGTACCTTGAGAGTGGTAAGATCAGAGTCAAGGACATGGTGCGTATCCCTCTCACACAGCGTATCATCTTCCTATAACGATAAGTAGCTAATGCACATCGTCGACCTTCAGGTCACCGACGTGTTCAAGCTGCAAGATTATCAGAAAGCTCTGGACAAGATCGCCAGCAGGGACGCGGTCAAGGTCATCATTGATGCCCAGTGACACACGCACACTGTAATGCATACCAGAAGGGGAACATCGAATTCGTCTCTGGTTCGAGGCACAGTATGTTTGGTAGTAGAAATGATAATTAAAATGTATAGACAATATCTGTTACACTAAATAAGTTATCCCGGATCTCATGGTAGTGTGCCTTCAGCTAAGTATGGGAGACCACGCCCTGCTCTTTCAGGCAAGAAGCTTCTTGAACGCTAGCCTCCACATCTCCTTCCCATTACCCTCGAAAACGTCCTGCAGAAAAAAGAAAACCAAATCAGTAAGCCAAACATACACATCGTCGCGTACAGTAGTCGACCATGGCCGGGAAATAAGATGATGACTTACACCATGGCAAGGAATCACCCTCGTGAAATCCCAGCTATCCACCTTCTTCGCGTGCTGTGCCATAATCCTTCGGGTTAAAAAAGAGAAGTCAGCTCATCAGTGAAGGGAAGTCTACGTGGAGAAGAGGACTCACTTCGCATCAGTCGTATTCTTCCCCACATACAACCTATGCATGAACGTCGTCGGGTTCAACGAGCCCAGGAGAGGCACTTTGGACGATTGTTTGGATTTAGAGTACTATCATATGCCAAAAACATAAGAGCAGAAGTCAGAACAATCCTTGGATAGTAACTGGCGAGAGAGGAATGAAAAGCGCTTATAATCACCTGTTCGATGGCGGGGAGGTTGAAGAGCATGTCCGCAACGATAGCGGTCTTGCTGGCGACGTGACACCAGACCATCTCCTTCTTTTCTGCGGCGCTGAAATAGCTATTGGATGGTGCGGTGATTAGTGGTTAGCTATCGTCCTGACTAGGAAAGGTCTCTGACCATGGGAGAATCTGAGGGCGGGAAAATCTGTCAGAAAGGTCTTGAATCTAGGAAGAAAGAACACCATGTACCTCGCTCTCGTATCCAAACGTGGGGTACTCCTCTGACTCGTACACTACCCGACGAACCAAAGAGTCAGGCAAAGCAATGGCTGACCGTGAGATGCAAAAACTTTACCTCCATCGAACTTTAAACCCTCCTGAGCCTTCTTTTCCACAAGCTCTTTCACACCAATGAGCTTAGCATCAGCATACGCATCTCTATACTCCTCTGTCCATGTCACAAATAAGCCTATCGCTCTCGCACAAAGTCGAAGAATGTAACGTACTGAGGTATAGATGATGTAGCTCCCCAGCCGCAATAATCCACCTAACAAAGTCCACAGTTAGCACGTCTGTTCTCTCACTCGTTGGGTACAGATACATGTATAGAAGATGTACTCACTTAACCGGCCCAAGGGAGTCGATCTTCGTCTTCGTTTCCTCGTCTAGCGGCGTAGACGCCAAAACCCATACGCCCCCAGAGGAGAGCTTGATAGCGATACTCCTGCCTCCTGCTGCGATGAGACCGAATACAGTGAAAGGGCTGTATGAGTGAGAGGAGTATTATAAGTCAGGCGGTGACCTGAAGGCAGGATGTAGATTTCTCGCACCGAGAGAAAGTCCAGAGACCGGGTGCGACCTGGTCAAGAGGTCAGAACTTTCAGACTCAGAAGTCTAAACCGCATGCGACGAGACGGTCGACGCGCTTTGGTTGTAACGCACCTCACGAATAACGAGCTCTGACATTTTTCAGTTCAGCTTATGGAGTAGGGTTCAAGAAAAGGTGTATAGGGTGGGGAGCTGTGATCAGCGTTTGAGTTCAAGAGAGCAGCTGCAACATTTGGGCTTGGTATGCCAATTCGTTGCGCATTTGTGATGATTGTCAACGCCGAGGAGGATCTGCGTTGATCATGATGTGATGTAGTTACAGTGATCCCATGGCAAATGGTTGATCTAGTCAATCTCAATCGAAGAAAGAGGTCCCAAGGCTTCTACGTTTTACGGATACATAACAGACAATCTGATATCCCACAGCCACTGTGTACAGCTGCATAGAGACCAAGATTGGCGAACTGGGAGTGCACCATCGACCCGCGGTCGTGGCGGAGGAGTTTCCAGCACCAAAGCTCAAAAATCCGCAAGCAAAGTGCTCGAAAGCTCCAGGTGGAGAGGGTACCAAACATGGCTCAAGGCATTTGCACGGTGGCTTCATAGATGAAGAATGATCTCAGCCCACATGTCATATCCTAGGCAAACGACCGCGAGTCAGCATTCGAAAACCCGGGACGAACGAAATTATGACCTACCGACCAGGTCTATTGCTACTCGATCCACCAACCACACCATCGAGTCCAATTCTTGCAGCGAGGTTCCGCGCTCGAGCAAGATTACCTCTCTTCCTCCTCATAATACCGATGACTATCGAGCCAACGGCGAACAACATATTACATCCCACAAACTCAAAGAAATCAGCACGCTCTTGAACGACTATCCGTCCGCACGCTTGAAAGGCTGGTGTTTCTGGTGAGGGCAAACTACCCTCTTTAGAGGTAGGTACTTGTTGGTGTGGTTGAAATTGGGAAGCAGTTTGAGGCGGTGAGGCGGTGACGTTTGTACAGTGTACTAATCGCCTATTTCCGAAGGGTTGACAGAATGGCTGACCCAGCTAGCAAATCGTTCAACGGTCTTGATATATGATCACTAGGATTGACTCACAGCACTCTCTGGGCAAGGCGTGCATGGACCAAATGGCTCGCATACGATATCACCAGAACCTGCATTGCTAGCTCGTATAGAGTTGGAAGTGGGATATCTCCCAGACCGATGTAGCTGCTGCTCCGACTTTGCGCTGACTAGCGAAAGTAAGCAGATAAAGCATGTTATTCTTAAGTTTGAAACACCCCGGATTAGCAGGTAAGCGGACTCCAGCCCTCAAGAATGCACTCACACAGATACAAAAGTAGAACGTAAGTGGATCATTAGGGTAAAGTGTGGCAAAGTTCGCTTTAGGCGTTAGGCCTTGCGTACAGCGTTGATAGACAGAAATGGCACAGAGAAGGGCGTGTGAGAATCGTGTAGATGTTCTATGCTGAAGCTTTGCAGTTGCTTTACAGAAGCATGCAATAACTTGAAGAAGTATCAACCAGTGGTGGGAGGAGGTAGAAAGAGCAAGGCACAATCAAAAGCACGTGGAGAGAAACACAACAAATTCACCGAAACGCGGTAACGTGATCCTTTCACCTCTTACAAGTTTACCATTTTCGACCGTTCTCATAACTTCAGCTGCAAGTTCAGGCTGTTCAGACCAAATGCTATCTGAATACGCGTTTCTACTAGACTCCTGAGGGCGAAAGAAGAATCTAGCTATCAGCTTCTCAGGGCGGATCATCTTTATAACAAGCCCGATGTCCCCGACATCAAAAGTCCTTCGGCTTTTTGAATCCAAGTCTTCTGACTCTTTTCATAGTCTCTTCTTTCATCTTGGACACCATTGGGGGCACATATATTCTCCTCTTTTGGCCTGCGAGTCCATCCCATCTGTCATGGGGCTCTGAACAGATGGTTTTCTTGGAAATGAGTCCGTCGCTTGGGCCACTTCTGGAGCGGCCATTAGCGCCGTAACGGAGCTTGTTCAATCACGTCGATTTCTAGGCGGATGAGTCAACTTGAACACACCATGCATGGGGACTCTATGCACTGGCAGCGCTTCTGTGGTCCCCTATGCGTGCGACATAGTCTGGGCACCCAATCCTGTGCATTTAGCTAGCATTTCTTCTTTTATGATCATTGGGAGAACCGAAGAGCCTTTGCACCCAAGCTGCGGTCTGTCGACTGGAGGCGCCTTCGAAGGCAGCGTTTACGGTCCCCCGGATTCTCTTCAACGCATTCTCGGAGCCATTCTCAGCAACGAACTTTCTCACAGGAAGCCTCCGGCAAATCAACTCACGGATGTAACATTCTGACGCAACTTTCAAATACCTTCGGAATCAAGGTTTTTAACCTGATCGCCAGTGGCAGTTGCTTGTGCCGCACAGGACACTCACTTGGAGTATACAAGGCCCGCCCGGTTCGGGCCTTTTCTTCTTTCTTTTATTCCTTCTACCTCAGTCATCCATTACTCAGGCTCCTCTTGTTCTTCTTGTGTTCCCCCACTCCTTCGTGGGTTTTCAGGACTTATTGTAGTCTAACTCGTTCCACTGCTGCCTGAGATCGATACCCCAGGATCTAGCCGACGAATTCCATGAGCAACGAACATGAACCCCTTCTTCCCCGGGATTCTCAAGATAATGAGGTCGGACAGCATCATAGCTATGATGAACGCATCCCTGCAAAACGACCCAAAAAGACTCCTTTGCCCAAGCTCCAGCTGTTTATTGTGATTGCACTGCAGTTCGGTGAGGACTTCCCATCGCAGATATTATGCTTCAACTTGTCCACTCATTCACTCTCCGATTAGCTGAGCCTGTAACTGGGACTGTGATATACCCATTCATCAACCAACTTGTTCAAGAGACTGGGATAACTAGTGGAGATGAGCGACGGACAGGATATTATGCAGGGGTCATAGTAAGTCAAGCTTCCAAACCGGATCTTCCTCTCCCACCACCACCCCCGAAATCGGGGAGCTGGCTGTGACTTGAGCCATACTATATCGAGACATACTCGAACTAACTCAGTACTCTTTGTGCTCCCTATACGAACCTTGTAAAGCCCCTACTGAAACGACCCCGCAGGAATCCCTTTTCTTCTTGACAGAGTGCTTATCTGTCTACCACTGGGGAAAAGCCTCTGATTCCAAGAAGATCGGTCGTCGACCAGTGTTACTCCTTGGGACTGGCGTGTCCGCCTTCGCCATCTTCGCTTTTGGTTTAGGACGGTCGTTCTGGTTTCTAGCTCTCACTCGAGCCCTTCAGGGCGTGTGCAATGGAAATATTGGTAAGTACCATATTCAGCCTGAGCTAAACTCAGCGAGTTCGTGCTCTCTCTGAACTATGGAGCTTGCTCAATTTCGCCTTTTGGCAATATATGCGAGTCGTGTGACCACCAACCCAAGAGACTGGCGAAAAAAGCCACCACGGTGGCTTTTCACTCTATATTGTTTTTGGATCCGAATGAATGTCAACGTCAGGACTGACCTCGTCTTTTCTACCGATCAGGTGTAACGAAATCTGTGATGGCTGAGATCACAGATTCAACCAACATGGGCAACGCTTTTGCTTTCATACCTGTAGCTTGGGCGACAGGTGAGTTTCAAATCCATTGCATCTTGGAACAGGTTCTCTAATTTATCGTCGTAGGTGTAACGATAGGGTACGAGTCTTCTTCGTATAGCTCACTGCGGCCGTTCAAAATTGACATTCACCTTTCCTCTCTATGATCCGTTCCGCTTCATCGACTTTGTCCTGCGTTCTCTTATGACGCTCTACGACATTGTGGTCGCCATTCTTTCATCCGTTCCAGCCCTATCATCGGTGGCACGCTTTCGCATCCAGCAGAGCGATGGTCGTTCGCAAATACACTCTTTTTGAAGACCTTCCCTTATTTCTTACCATGTTTCGTGGCTTCCTTCGCCCCGCTCGTGATCTTTCTACTGGGCTGGTTTTACCTTAAAGAGGTGGGTCTCCTCTTGTGCTTGATTTTCAGCATTCTAGACGCAATGTTGACATACCGGTTTCTTTGCGTTGAGTTAGACCTTGCCATCCATCGTGAACGCTAAACCACGGGACTCCGAGTCTGCCGCCATAGCCCGTAGGGGGGAGCTGGTTGGCGATAGCTATTGCTCGCCCACTGTCGACGGTAAGTTCACTGCTTCCGCTTCTGTTTCCTGTGCTGATACGGACCACCTCACTGACGTTAGATTCGGAGCCTACTCATACCTTCCTCACCCTCCTTTCTAGAAAGGAAGTCTTGATACCAGTCATAAACCACAGCTTCCTCGCACTCATGGAGCAGTGTTTTATCGTACTCCTTCCACTCGTCTACTCGACCTCTATTCCCAATGGAGGACTTGGCCTATCCGCATTCGAGATAGGCACGATCATGGGCACTGTTGGCTGTACGTGCCGTCTCGCTCATCTTGCCATCTGCATGACTCTGACCGTAGTTCTTCAGTCGTCAATGGTATCTTTCAAGTCGTCTTCTTCGCCCGAATACTCGACAGACTAGGGCCTAAAAAACTGTATATCCTATGCTATTCATCCGTGTTTATTGCCATTCTCGCGTATCCGTTGATGAGCTCCCTTGCCAAGGCAGCAGGGAGAGTAGGCGGAGCAGTGTGGTGTGTACTGATGGTACAATTGTGTTGTAATCTCACGATTTATATGGCTTATGGTACGTTGCTTCCCTCCGCGTCCGTTCTCTGTTTTATTATCACTAGCTTATGGTGTTTTCAGGTTGTTCGTTCATGTACACAGTCGACGCTGCGCCCTCCCACTCATCGCTAGGCGTTACCAACGGTCTAGCACAAATGGTGAGCACGGTCATGCGAACCGTCGCTCCTACTCTCGCTTCGTCCCTCTTCTCCATCTCCCTGCAGAAGCAGTGGCTCGGAGGAACGATGGTATACTGGACGTTGTGCTTGATTGGTAGCATCGGTATTTACACCGCTGGGTTCTTACCGGTGGAGTTGAAAAAGCGATGAAGCGCTTCATTGCGTAATCTCCTACAATATATATACATGGAGTGACAGGAGAAGTACATACATAGATATGAATACGTATACGATCTTCTAAAAGATACACTGAAGGACAGAAGAAATAATAAGAATACCACCCTGCATCTCTCACTCCGAACAGTCCGGTTCTATACCCATAGCATCGCTAATAGCATCTATCAGTATATCGTTGTAGTCTCCCACTGCGTGCCACATCGCGAAACCCCTTAAACCAGCACTGTCGATGAACTTGCCCTTGGCAGTGAACGAAGTGGCATCATCGTATGACACCATTGTGTTCGTCGTGGTGTTATAAACGTATGGCTATCCAGCAAAACAATTTTGAGTGATAAAGCACGCAAACGAACCCAGGGAAGATCACTGACAGTCTGACTGCACTCGTCGTAACGGTAGAGTATCCCACTATTCGGATCGACCTTACCGTCAGTCCCAAGGAAGCCTCCGTCCACAAGACCCCAGAAGTCCCATATGCCACTAGGAAGCCCAGTCCCAGGAGCACCGCACTCATCTGTAGCACTAACATCGCTGACCGCATCCAAGCTATCACCCATAGGCTGCTTCGTCTTATCAAACGGTGGGTCAACAGCCATACTGCCATCAGCAGCTTTCGCAGAAGACGCGTCTACATAGAAACTGTGTCCGTACGCAGCAACACCCAGAACGATCTGGGAAGCTGGGAAAGACGCAGCGGTCCATGCTTGGACTGCGGAAACGGCGGAGCCTTGGGGGTTGTTGGAACAGGAGTCGTCGAGAGGTGCGTCGGGGCCGACGGAGGAGCTCCAGGATCCCCATACGTCGTAGTTCATGATAGCTATGGGGTAAACATCTGAGAATCCAGACGGAGGTGACGAACACAGGTGCGAAGCCGACTCACCTATGTAGTCTAGCACAGAGGCAAATTCTGACACATCAGACATGGGCGTTCCATCTGGCCCCATGAAAGGCGCGAGGCCCGTCGCAGCGGTAAGTCTCAAATCCTGACCTGCTGGATCTGAACGCAACTCTTTAAGAAAAGCCAGGAAATTGGCAGAGTCGTCAGGCGAGATGCCATTGCACTCTAGTCCTTGTCGATTCGGATATTCCCAGCTGCAACAAGAATTTTCAATCAACTGGATCAACGACCTGAAGCCTCACAGATAGGGGGGAAGGTGAACGTACTCGAAATCAATACCATCAAGGTCGTACTTGGAAACCAGCCCAAGGACAGTTTGTACGAAAGCAGTGCGGTTCTCAGCGCTGCCCACGGCAGTGGAGAAGTATATCGAGCCTGACCATCCGCCGATTGAGAGCAAGGCAAGAACGTTCTGCGGCCAGAAGGACACCTCAGCTCCGTCTCAAGCGATGGAATGAAAATCATAACCACTAACATGGTCATGGGCCATCGACACGAAGTCTGATAGAAGCTAGAGATGTTGATTAGAAACTGTTTGCATTCTTGGAGGAAAGAACTGCTTACAGGCTCGTTCGAGGCCTCCAGGGATATTGTATTGACATCAGGTGTAATAACGCTAGAGGACGAAACCGACAGAGTCAGCATACTTATAAGAGAGAAAGCTAAACAGGCAGTTGACTAACCCAAACGCGTAAGTCAACGCAGAATACTTCGACCAAGACAGATTCTCCAGAGGAAACTGATCTCCCAACCATCCAGGATACCAAGCCGTAGCTACCGCATCATCCGGACCTAGACTCGACTTCGAGCCACCGTTACCAGCAGCACCACTATTGCCAGCATGGCCAGAAGCAGAAGCACCTCCCGCAGATTTGGGAGGCGTCAAAGAGCAGTAATCAGTTCCGAGCGCGAACTGGAAGATAGAGAAGAGATAGAGTGACAGGATGCCAATGTGAAGCATTTCGTAAATACAAGTTCGCAGAGAGTGGGGGGTTGAGTGGGTTATCCATCGTCAGGAATGACAGAGGGGAGTTATAGTGCGTTGCCTGGCATGGTTCATGCGCGTCTACAACGTGCTGGAGGGACGGCTAGCCTCGTAATGCCATTGCCATAGTGAACAGTCCACCACGAGTGTACCCTCCGGTTCAACACGCCGTTTTTATCCCTCAGGAACTTGAAACAGAACGCGTCGTCTATCAGTCGAGGTGGAATGAACGGGGACGTTGTTTGTATAAATTGTAGACGATGTCAGTAGGATGTTATGACTCGCAAGGAGGTATCGGAATGAGATATGGTATAAGCGAGATCAATGAAGAGACACCAGAGTCTGGAGCATGCATGCGGCCTCCGTGCATCAAAGCACTCAATTTCAAGCCCTGCTACAAGCACAGTGTAATCGCTACTTCCAATCTCAAAATTTGAATTGAACATTATTCACATTCATACACTAAAACGTCGAAAAGATGAAAGAACCCAATGAGAAAAAGAGACAGTAAACTACTAGATACAGCTGGGAGGAAAAACGAGGCTTTTCAATAAAATTGTCGAGGTCGACTTAGATCATAATGTTAGTTGTGGTAGGGCAGCAGTGAACATCAAGTCCAAACAGGTCCTGAGCAGTGAGAAGGATTATTCCATGAGAGAGGGTGGGAGGAGTAAAAGGACTCGGATTTAGGGTGTCGCAGAGGGTGTACCGAATACGAATGTGAAGCCGGTGGCAGATGCGGAGCTGGTCTCGCTGCTGGGAGCGTCACTGGATGAGGCAGAAGCCAAAGGAGAGGAGGAGGTGATAGCAGAGGTCGATGTCACAGAAACCGACAGAGACGCCGACTCGGAAGATGAAAGAACGGAGGATGGAGCGGCAGACGAAGCCGATGCATCTGTTGAAGCAGAAGCAGCAGCTGAGGTAGCAGTCAAGCTCGCCTCTTCCGTCTCAGGCAACCCAGTCGTCTTCGGGAGAACAATCGACACTGCGCTGGACGCCGACTCTGAAACCGAAGCGGAGACGGTGGCTGAGGCAGAGCCTGATTGAGATTTGCTGGCGTTGCTATCTGAGGAGGAAGGAGCTGCAGTGGTGGTGGGAGCGGGAGCGGCGACTGTGAAAATGGTCACTGTGGAGAGGATTGTGACTGTTTCGGGGGCTGAGCCATCGTCGGTCTGGGCAGAGGTGGAGACAGATGCAGAAGGGGTGGCAGAGACAGAGGCAGCGACGGAGGACGAGCTAATGGAATCTGTCACGGAAGCAGAGGAGGATGGGCTAACGACCGAAGAAGAGGGCGCAGGGAAGCCAAAGGACGACGAAGCGGAGGCAGTAGCCACAGGAACTTGCGTTACCGAGAACACCTCAACCTGTCGACGACCGAAAGATCTGGCACGTATGTACATGGGGTTAGGACTGACGGTGGCCGCTGCTGCGTTGTCCAGAGTAGTACTAGCAGCCACACTGGTAGATGCAGTTTCTGTGATCTCCTCGCAGACGCAGTCTTCCTCGCCCTCGGTGCATTCTTCGTCTTCGCCGTCGTCTGAACCCGTCAGGCCACCAGAGATACCACTCGCTTCGATTCTGTCGATCGCGTCGGCTTCTGTGTCACAGGCGACGCTAGTGCCAGGTGCGTCGAGCAAGGGCGCGGCGTAGCACTTGGTATCAGCTTTGAGAGCAGAGCAAGAGACTGTGATCTTCCATGCTCCGTTGTCACATTCAGCAACCGAATCGCTGATGCATGCAGAAGTACCCTCTAAAGAGGAACGTCAGTCAGATTCAGTCCCATTATGAACATCTGAATGAATCTCACCCTCGCAATCACCACCCTCTTTAAGAGCACCAGCAGCAAAGAAGGCATTAAGCTGCTGAGCCATCTGACTGTTCTGCACCAAATCATCAGCAGAAAGGGCGTTCCTCCTGAGCAGAGCGGGTAACGGGAGTTTGGTGGGAGCAGCAAGGGCTGTGGGGGCAGTCATCAAGACCAGAGTGGAAGTGAAGACCAAAGACAGTCGAGAGGCAACCATTTTTTTCTGTCGTGAATTTCGCTGAAATACGTGAGAGATAGGAATGCGCAACGTTGAGGGTCGTATAAGGACAGGCGTGAGTAGTAGTGGGAGCACCGGGCTCGAGAGATCCGTAGCAAGAGAGAGAGAGAAAGGAGAGTGGAAAGGAACACCGGGAAGTCTAGTGGGGAATAGAATCCATCAAGAAAAGATAATATATATACTGAGAGTAGCTGTGGCCGTAACAAAAGCCTTCAGTTCGAGGACAATGGAGGTTTGCTGTGATGAGCGCCCATAGACCATAGCCGGTCAATTGTTCTCAGCCAATTGTTCTCCTCTATTTCTGGCAACGGTTGGTGTACATCTGGCGGTGTGTCCAAATATAGCCAGAGCGTGGATATCTCGGACATCCAGAAAAGTGATATAACATTGTGCGAACAGTGTACGCTCATAGATATGTCGGAGGTGGTTGGAAGAAAGCTCGAGTCTGAAAACGACGTAGACGCAGGTCGAGTACTCAGGGCACAGCCACATACCACCAGTACTGGCATATGCCAACTCCACCAGTGAATTCGATCCTCTCGAAATTGCGGAAAACTCATAGTCTACATAAGTATATACCATAACCATACATATACAACCGAAAAACATACTCAAGCATAGTCATAAAACAAACCCTACCAGAAGCAGTCCGTGAAACCCTTCCCCTTACACCGACAAGTCGAGCCTGAACAGACAGTACAGCAAACACGGGGCATAGCATACGGGACATTTCGAACTTCGGATGACCTCTTGTGTGATACATCTATACACAAAAGTGACATTAGCAGGAAAGTTGGAGAGAACAAAGAGAAACAAGGGCTTACGAGTAACAAAATAAATGCCCGCACATCGTGGCTGTAAGTTCTTCAGCTGGGTCCTTGAGGCACTCTCGACAGTGCACACGAGGGTATGATAAACGTGGCGAGGCGAAAGGTGAAGCTGAGTCGTCAAGCTCCACTTGACCTAGTGCTTGCAGCACTGATTCTTGTTTTATGAGGCTACCTATATCCATTGTTAGGACGAAGGGTGATCTTGAGAGATGAATATTTAATATTTAATGCCCACTCACTGTTAGCGGCGACCTGATCCTCCATGCCACTCCATGACTTATTAGAGGGAGTTGAGGGAGACGAAATGGCGAGATCACTAGGTGAGCTAGGCGTGTAAGACCGCACTATGAACATTCCGTCAGAAGATCCCAAAAACGAAAGCGCTATAGAATATTGGATATCCACCATAATTCTCATGAAAGACATCGGAGGGTTTCGTCTCTGGCAATCCACCACGAGCATGCAAATCTTCTTCCTCTATGACCCTATAGCAATCGATAGGCTCTTTCGGGGAAGATACCGACACACCAAGCTCCCAATGAACTCCAGCACCGCAACTGGCGCTATGAGTCGTAACAGTCGGCGATTGATCATCGACTGGATAATCGAAGGGAGACTGCCTGGCACTGGGAGGTCCAGGCTCGAGCTCGAATACCTCCTTGTCTTCTATCACAGGTTGAGAAACTGCGTCGTCTTCTGGTGTAGTGATTAGAATGACAGGTGTGGGCACATCACGCGGCTGCTCCTGATCCACCACTTGGAGAGCAAGAGATTGTTCGACATCCAAACCCCTTGTAGGGTCACTAACTGCGGGGGTTTGTGGACGAACCTCCGCGGCCTGGTCTTCAGGACTCTCTACAACATAGGACGTGTTCGGAATGGGAACGGGGGACGCTTCCTCAGATACAGGCATCAAATAACTGGGAGAAGCAGCCGGTACTTCTGGCAGAGCGTCCAACGCCGAAAACAGCTCGGGCGAATGGGGCGTCTGCGCCGCAGAGCCAACCTCCACGTCCGATCCTGAGAAGGCGTTGGGATGCAGAAGTTGGTTTTCCACCGCATCCTCAAGCAGGTCCACACGTGCTTCTTTGCCCTTTGGTAGAAAAGGCCGCTGCGCCGCGGGGTGGAGAGAAAGTGAGGATGTGTGTATGGTATCATGGTTGGACTGTGAAGACGACGAATAGAGAGACGTGTTAAGTTGGGAGAGACGACCGGATCGCATGGGAGATGAGGACGAGGAAAGTTGACTGGTTCGGAGACTCAGTCTGGGTAGACTGCGTCGAGAGGTGATGAATTTATCCAGAGCAGAAGCGGACTCGTCGATCAGGGTGCTCGTAGAGCTGGGTTCGGTCTTACTGAAAGGATTGGGTCGACCGGGTATAGTCAGAGGCGGGTACGTGGGCCTCAACGGAGACCTCGACTTCGAAGCTTCCAATTTGATATCCTGTGAGGCAGGAAGCCAAGCCTGTTCACCTGGATCGTATTCGTCCCTCCACTCTAGGCTGATCTGAGTAGCACTCGCACGAAAAGCCCGGTGATATAAGCCATGATCCCGCCCAGGAGATCCAGCCACGAACGGCTTAACGTTTCCCTCCCTCTCACCACAAGGCGTGAGGAGCGCGGTCTGATCAGTGATCGAGTCAACACTTCCAACGGCATGCTCTAACCACCCTTCTTCCTCTTCCTCCTCCAAAATTGGCGCTACACCCTCATTTCGAGGGCTTCCATGCGCAGTAGTAGAACCCGCGCTGCTCTCATGGTCCGAGGAGCCAGGAGAATCCGAAATGTAGAACGAGGGTGCCTTGCTCCTCGAACGGCTGGGGTCTTCACTGACGCTGGTGCTCCCGTGGAAAGTTAGGCGAGGCCGAGACGACGAGCTGCGGGTGTTGATAGGTGATTTTATGAGGGGTAGCTGGTTGTTATTGGTCGATGAAGATGTGCTTGTGTCTATGAACGGGGTTGTGGTTAATGAGAGGCGAGGTAGGGATCGGCGTTCCGGGGAAGTGGTCCTGTGCTTGAATCCCTTTGAGGAGGAGAACGTGCCTCGGAGAGCTGCGATTTGCTGACTGATGGGACTGGGCAGATGAGTAGGCGTCACTGGCATGTCTAAAGCCTCGAGAAGAGGCGTCCTGGATCGCAAGGAATTCGGAGAAAGATACCCCTGCACGATTCGTGGGCGGATAATGGGGTCTTGTTGATCAGGCTCTGGAGTCTACGGAGAAGTGCCGTTAGTACCGTAGTGGGCAGAGAAACATACTGACGCGTTCTTACCCAATCAGAGCTCACCTCTGAAGATGATTCTTGGTGCTGGTCTGCCAGTTCTAGCAGTGCCATGGGCTGAGACTCAGCCTGGATCAAACGATAGTTCAGTACTGGTATACATACTACAACGCGTGGCAAAGCCTACCGAGTGCTGCAGGGAGAAAGAAACAGCTTCTACCTCTTTATCGGGATCTTGTTCTTCTTCCACGGGGTCGTCCTCAAGGACGAAAGAAACCCTCTTCTTGAATTTTGGTCTGCCGTCTGAGTCTAGTGATGTCGGAGGCGAATCAGTGCGGAAACTTCCTGGAGGACTGGGGGTCCGAAGGGCAGGCTTCAGAATCGGAACAGGTTTAGTAGGCTATATGTTTGATATCAGTGGAGGAAGCTTTAAGAGATCGGACGGGCTCGAGGCCTACAGTAATTGTCACGCTGCAATCCTCCACCGCGGTTGACTGGGTCATCGTTGAGGCGATGGATTCGTTGTCGTTGACTAATTCTAGAGATGGAAGGGAATCATCCGTTTCGAAGGCTGCCAGTACTGATACTGCGGTTGATGCTGGTGCCTGTGGAAGAGGAAGAGGCACGGAATACACTGGTGGCTTGGGTTTTTCTGGCATGAGTAGGCACTTCAGAAAGAAGCAAGAATGAGCGATACGTCGTGAAAGCAGACCTCGGGCTGAGATAGGAAAGAGAACTCACCGACCGCGGATTTCGTTTCACCCATTTAGGGTGGACTGAACGTAGATGATCGTTGAGTCCTTTCTGAGAGAATGGACGACGACGCCAAGGGCAGTGAGGGCAAAACCAATCATGGTCCATTGCGCACAGAGCTGTGGAATTTTCTTCTTGGAGTACCTTTGATTATATTCTTTGTTTGGCTTTTTCGCTCGATATCGAGACAAGGGGAGGGACGAAGACTTCTCCCTAGCTGACTCCAGACCAGAACCTATATGTCCTGTGATATCCTCACCCCGTGTTCCCCACGCACAGGTTCGAGACTGCCGTAACTAATCAGTTTGGCCATACTCCTTGGGCACACGATAAGCGTTCATCTCATACACTTGAGTATCACAATTCCCAGACCTGATACCAGATAAGTTGATGGCACAGGTCTTCGCACGCAATGTCTTGATTTCCGCCTCATATCGCCTTGAGACCGTGAGACTTCCGGTACAGGGTATACTGCCAGAAAGGAGATATCAAGGTCACAAATGGAGCCTCGAGGGAGGTGTGCGCTAGGCCTCGCTGGATCCTCATTCTATACAGCAATGAGAGTGTGTGATTGAATCAAGCAAGCTTCTGTGAATTTGATAGAGAATAAGGTAGGCCGACGCCGAGAGGTGTGTTGAACTGAGGCATCGTAGGGAGGAGTCGGTCGTGGGCTGAAGTACCAGCTGCAAGTTACAGTTCAACTTGCAGTTCAGATTTCGGAGGCAACTTCAGATGCGATCAGCCATCAATGCATCAATGATCCGGGCGGTTACACCTGGTCACCTCCACATCGGTTGGTCAAACTGAACGCCAATCTCTGGAAACTATCCAAAGAATTACCACAAACGCTCAGATAGTACGGTTCATCTGAATAAACAGGACTACGCTGTATCATCGGTAGATGAATATCGCCAGCCAGTCAGTTCTTGTCAGCGGGGATAGAACTCCTTTCGAAAGCCCAAAAATATCGTCTTGCTGGTTCATTCCTCCCTAGTAACGAAATCGCCGCTGGCTAGTGTATCACACACTTCTCCAGGGTCAGCAAGCCGTTCAATTTCGCGCTACGGATATAAGATGCTGTTGAGGTAGGCTTTCGTTCTTAAACTTCCATGCCGCGTTCTCATCCTCGTCTCCCTGTTCTCAAGGCTTTGAGTCTAGCCATCGCGACTCTGCCAGTTGTTTGGGGTCAAATTACACCAGACTTTGATTGGAACTCGGTACGAGCTAGCTCTTGCAAAGGTCTACTAGGTGGAACGCTCAAGTCAGTCCTACACTATAGATCAACCCCAGCAGTACATTGAACTGGGTAAGCTGCTACGAGGACCCTCTACAATGCACTCGCCTTCTCGTACGTTTCCTACAATGATTACCTCTGGCCCAATACAACTGAACATACTCAACTAGGTGCCCTTGAACTACTCTAACCCCGATGAGGGGACAGCCGCCCTTGCCCTTATACGCGTTCCATCTCCTCTGGGCTCCGACTCTCCCTCCTATCGAGGTCCTGTCCTCTACAACCCAGGAGGTCCAGGGAACAGTGGAATCCAAGCAGTCCTTCAAGGAGGTGCAAGGTTCCAATCTATCATCGGCCAGGAGTTCGATTTTCTGAGTTTCGATCCGAGAGGTATGAGTTTGAGCATCGACAGAAATCAAATCGTTTCTACGCGTTCTAACACCGAGTTGAATTTTCTAGGGGTTAGCTTCTCTACTCCCTCGATCGTCTGGACCAACTCCTCCGATGAGTTCAGCATTGGTGTCGACCTTCTTGCAGTTGACCCTAGCACTGCATCGACCTGGCCGGAACGCTACGACGAAATCCACCGGATCGGCAGCATTGCCAAACAACGCAATGAGGACCTTATCAAACATGTCACCACGGACAACGTTGCGAGAGATGTGCTGCGTATCGTTGAGGCACACGGAATGGAGAAACTTCAGTACTGGGGTATCTCGTAGGCCACCCTTTCCTGGACTACCTGGGTATTATGTGGCCTCTCACATCTCGTTATAGATATGGTACAATTCTTGGCGCAACATTTGCTACTATGTTCCCAGTAAGCGCCGCTTCATACACCAAGCACGATATGTTCCTTACCAGGCGTTTATAGGACAAGATCGAGAGAGTCATTCTTGATGGTAACACATATCCTCATTCGCTACATAGCTCATGAGTCTCACCCATTTTCTTTTCTCCAATAGGCGTCGTAGATCTAGAGGGCTACTACTCCGGTACGTTATCTCATCGGAATGTCCAGAAAATCGTACTGATTTCACGTATCCAGCCGACTGGCGCAACGAAGTCCTCGACACCGACAAATCCCTGCAAGTATTCTTTGACACCTGCGCCGAAGCCGGTCCAGACCTATGCGCTTTCCACTCTCCCACCTCCAATGAGATCGAACAGCGGGTCGACGCCCTCCTCTCCGACATCGTTCAAAACCCAATACAACTAAGCGACAACACCACGCTCACGCCTGCAGAAGTCAAAGGTGTCATGGTAGGGTCTTTGTATAACCCTGCAGGTAGCTACGCTGGCCTTGCAAAAACGCTGAAGGGCATAGAGGCAAGGGATCCTGCTGTGCTCCAGACACTGTCGTTTGGTGGTGAGGACGGTGTGTCGAGGTCTATTGAGTGCACGGACGCGAGCGCTGTTGAGGATAGCGCGGATGAGTTGGTGGAGTATGCGGCTATGATTCGTGAGAGGACCAAGTATTTCGAGATTCTGGCGGTGGGCGTGAGAGCGTTTTGCTCGTAAGTCTTTGTTCTGTGTCACTCGTATCAACGCGTAGGCTGATGATGTTTGCACAGAGGGTGGCAGATTCACCCAGAGCACTTCAGAGGTACTTGATTGACCCTTGCGTGGTAGTTACCCTTGCTGATCTTAAGTGCCTGTCTTCGTCAGGGCCTTTTGGCAGCAACACCAGCCATCCGATATTGTTCATCGGAAACACCGCCGATCCTGCTACTCCCCTACTTCTGTCAGTCACACCGTCTTACTTTAATGTTATTCTTGTGACTGACCATCTTCACTCTGTTCATCAACAGCGCACAGAAAGCGTCAGCTAGCTTCCCAGGTTCTCGGGTCCTGACGTTCAACTTCTCAGGCGTGAGTTTCCCTCCCGGTTCACACGTATCTTTCCTGCTAAAGACTGGTACACGTATTGAACAGCATTCATCTACCTTCGGAGACTCTCAATGCATGAATCAATATGTCAGACAGTACTTCCTCGATGGCACTTTGCCAGACGAGGGAGCTCTGTGTGACGACAACGTTGTCAATTATTTCACTGACTCGGATGCCTAAGCGAGCTAGGCTATCATTTCGGGATGAAAGGCGCTGCTTCTGAGCCTGTTCCCTGCGTTTGGCGAAAGTAAGGATGAGGATCCTTGGACATTGACTCTCTCTTTGGACTCAGACATTCTCATCGGACTCATAATACCTTCTCTTTGGACTCTTCTAGTACACACTCATTCCGTTCTATCCATCCATTCCCCTCTTTTAACGCTGTGATATACAATTTCTAACTAATCAGTCTCCGGGAAGGAGACTCCTCTAGTAATCTTATTCCAGTCGCTGTCTAATAAGTCCAGGAGCACTTTACACTTATTCCTGACGTCCCTCTCTGCATCGTTCCCGAGGAACAGGTACAACGGCCATTCCTTGCCAGTCGCCTTGCCCGTACCGTGGACAACGTCGACGACTGCTTCCATGCCTTTGTCCGGGTCGCCTGAGGATGGGTGCGTAATCAATCACAGTGATGAAAGAGAGAGGTAGAGGGGAAGAGAATACGTGCCTGGTTCCCTCCCTGGGATCGCAGCTATCCTTTCCGTCATGTCTTTGCGAATCGAGTCGTAATCAGAGATATGGTTGCCGTGGTATTGTCCGTTGTCGTAGATCCCTGGAGGCAAACGCGTTCAGAGCGCGTCAAACAGCTCAGAAGTACCAATCTGACTGACCTTCTGTACGGAATGCACCCGGCTCGACGATGAGCATGCGAATACCGAAGGGTTCCACCTCAGAGGCAAGACTCTCGCTGAATACTACCACAAGTAAGCAGTTAGGTTTAGTTAGGGACAGACGTGGCCTCTATCAAGTATAGGCACATACCTCGGACGGCCGCTTTACCAGCCGCATAAACTCCTGCGAAGTCATCCAAAAGTCAGCTTCGCTGAACTCAAAGAAAACCTGACGTTACACCTAACATCAGATCAGATATATAATGGGCAAGGCCGACCTTTCATCTGTGCGTAGAAACAGCCGGTTCAGCGAGATAGCTATAGGGGATAGGACCATGGGGATATTGTGTGAAAGAGGTATACATACAGGCGTTTCTGCGCTCCATTCGGATCTACTGCCGATCTGGACGATAGTTCCCGACTTGCGTTCTCTCATGTGAGGTAGGATGGCGTTGGTTACGTTCAGCAAGCCAAAGACGTTGGTATCGAACTGTTTCTTCAGCTGCGAGGAGCTATGTAGAAGAAGTAATAAGTCATTCCACCGCATAATACCAGTCTCGTAGAAAGACATATAATATATGCAAAACTCACCCAGCTTCCTCCATAAAACACAGCTGCCCATACCCCGCATTGTTCACCAACACGTCGATCCTTCCCCACACCTTGATAGCTTCTTTAAGCTTCTCTGCCAACGAACTCTCGCTCTCCGTAACATCCATCTGGAACAGCTTGATGTTCTCATGGCTCGTCAAACCAGCCTTGTCGAAGGCAGCTTTGAGCCTATCAAAGTTTCGGGCAGAGGCAATAACACGATCGTTCCTCGCCACTGCGATTTGCGCTAGACGCTGGCCGAAGCCTGATGAGCACCCTAATAATAGGGATCAACAAGTGATAGACTATGTCAGTGCCTGGTGTTATTCGGATTCTTGAACCGTATTTCTCCCTGTTACCTGTGATAAACCAGATTCGAGGGGACATGAGTCTATAGCTTGACAGAGAGAGGGGGATAATGAAGTAACGGAAAGACAGGAGCAGGCTAATAAATAGCTAGCAGTAAATGGGTATTACCGGTAAGCGCCCTCTCCCACAGATGATGCCAAATCGCATTTGTATCCCCAATAGATATATCGTTCGAGTCAGAAACGTCAGAGAATTAGCCTAAGTGGCCGTGAGCGGACGGAAGTCATGGTGGAGGACCACCAAAAAACAAACTTGGCTATTGTGGGCGAGTGGAACGGAACGGTCAGCGAACGATATATAAAGCAAATCGCATACGAAGACGCGAAAATGGATTAGAACGGTTGAGCGTTGATAATACAGGATCTAGGACGTGTAGATGTAGGTACAAAAAAGCGAATGTAAAATGCGCGACTGAAATAATACAGGACAATGTTGAGATAGCCGTTCCCACCAGACAAAAGGAGAGTAAAAATGAAGGCGTAAAAGGATGTTGAATGCTTTTGTGTTTCGTGTCGTGCAGCGTCACGAATCCCCGTCAACAACTAAACTCCCACAAGGACCAAGAAGAGAAGAAAGAGAGGATCAGAGCTTATTTAGAGCTCATGAATGCCCTCAGGCTTCTTGAGGTTCTTGGTGTCCACACCTGGGAGAGGGAACTTGCTAGCGAAAGCGAGAACCTCCTCACGGAGCTGCTTGACCTTCTTGTAACCCTCGCTCTCAGGCGAAGTGGCGACACGGACGAAGTCCTTGAGGAGCTTAGAGCCAGCCTCCTTCTGCAAGTCCAGGGAGAGCTGGACGGCGCGGTGAAGGAAGGAAGCGACAACCTTGACATCCTCCTCAACCATGTCACGGGAGGTGATAGCAGAGGTACCGAGACGGATACCACCTGGAACCTGGGCAGAGGTATCGCCAGAAACAGCGTTTTCTAGATTCCAAGTCAGTCCCGTCTTGGGTTAGATTGATTGCATAAGACGTACTGTTGATGGTGATGCCCATCAGGTCGCAGACCTTCTCGAGCTTGCTACCAGTGAGGCCGAGGGGTCTCAGATCCCAGAGGACCAAGTGGTTGTCGGAGCCCTTGGTCTGGAGCTTGTAGCCCTGGGCGACGAGCTCTGAGCCGAGAGTGCGGGCGTTGGCAACGACCTGCTTGGCATAGGTCTTGAAGGCAGGCTGGGCAACCTGGAGCAGAGCAGTGGCGACACCGGCAATGGTCTACAACAATAAAATACGGGTCAACATGAGCTGCACTGATGATGCGCCGAGACCACATACGTTGTTGTGGGGGCCACCCTGGCAAGCGGGGAAGACAGCGTCATTGACACGCTTCTCGAGGTCAGCGGCATCCTTGATATCCTTCCTGAAGAAGATGAGACCGGCCCTTGGTCCACGGAGAGTCTTGTGACTTTGAGGACGGAGTTAGAAACAGATAAACCGCATATAGCCTGAGTAAACATACGTAGTGGTGGTGACGACATCACAGTACTCGAAGGGGTTGTTGAGCTCCTGAGCGGCAACGAGACCAGAAGTGTGGGCCATGTCGCACATCAACCAAGCGCCCTCACGGACGGAGATATCCTTGAGGGACTTGTAATCCCAATCTCTTGGGTAGGCAGAAGCACCACAGATCAACAGACGGGGCTTGAAGATCTTGGCCTGCTTCGAGAGGGCATCGATATCGATGAGGTTGGTCTCAGGGTGAATGGCATAGGGGAGCGATTGGAAGTAGATAGAAGACGCGGTCATCTTCTTTTTGGCGGTCTAGATGGCGATTAGATCGTTTCGGGTTAGTTTCGGAACATGTGAGTGATGTGTTATCTACGCACATAATAACCGTGGGTAAGATGTCCACCGTCGGGGAGGCCGAGACCCATCAGGCGGTCTTGGGGCTGCAGCAAAGCAGTCAAGGCGGCGAAGCTATGGGAAAAAAGAGGGGCTCAGTCTCAGGGATCCACAAATTACGCGGCAAGGGCCTATCTTACTTGGCAGTCTAAAGGAACGCAGGCTCGTCAGTAAAAACGTTGGAATTCGTAGAGATAAATATTCCGACATACCGAACCAGAGTAGGGCTGGACGTTGACACCCCAAACGGCGGGGTCCAAGTGGAATGCCTCCAGGGCCCTCTTGCGGCACAGTTCCTCAAGCTCATCAATGTACTCGTTACCACCGTAGTAACGGTGTCCAGGAAGACCCTCAGAGTACTTGTTGGTCAGTATCGATCCGTTGGCCTCCATGGTAGCCAACGACGTCAAGTTCTAGTCGATTCACCGAGTCATTCAGCGGATGCTCCTCTCTCCAGGGCTAAAATCCAGAGAGCTCACCTCAGACGCAATCAGTTCAAGTCCAGTGAACTGTCTCCAAGTCTCCTTCTCGATGATGTTCTGGACGACGGGATCGATCTCAGCCAAAGGCTGGTACAACATCCTGTTCTGCAAAAGCCGTACGCAAAAGCCTCGGTTAGTCTTCGACGTGTCACCTCGTAGAAGTCAAGATCGGTTGAAAACGCACGAAATCCTGAGTGGTGGAGTGAGCCATTGTTCTGGATGCGAATGAGAGACGTGAATAGGATGGGCGGAGGATAGAACGAGAGATAGAAGAGGGGGAAAAGAGGCGCTGCATTTGCGGTCGTGCAAATTTCGATTATAGTATATAGGCTGCACGTGGACTCGCACGTGCTCTTTAAAAGTTTCCTAAAGAACGTCCGTGCGTCAAGCCGGTGCCGTATGCGTCCCGTCTCCGTTCTCAACCGACAACGGCTGGTCGCCGGAGGGCCTTGGGGAGGACCGACGGAGAATTGACCCAGCGTCGGTTCAACGCTTCCGCACTTGAGCTGCCTTCACTTTTCATCAACATCGCGGTTTCTCGGAGAACAACTATATTTTATTAACTTAGACTATAATTCAAGTACTCGTCGAGAGAGAATCCAAGAGAAAACCTCTCCAGATTCTACACCTCAAAACACCCACATCACCAAAGTGCACGTTCACCCCGGGTCCATCACCATCCATCGTTACGCATCTCATTAGTATAAGAACCTACCCATCAACGACCTCTTGTCCGCCCTCCTCAGCGCCTCAACGACCGCATCCAAGTCTCGCCTATCACCTGCCTGCATTGAAGCCGCTCCAGACTCTGTGGAGAAGTAAGGAATATCTGCGTCGTCGCAGATCGCACCATCAGCGGGCAGAGTACCGTTGTTGAAGTACTTGTTGACGTAGTCGATAACGCAGGTGGATGGCCAGGCGAAGGAGGTGTGCTAGTGGTTTCAAGATATTCCTTTTTTGAGTATGGCTTGCGAGAAGAGCGGGAGGAGGTTGAATTGGGCTTACACCGGGAATGTTGTACTCTAGTACCTTGGACCCAGGGAAGTTCTGGGCAGTGGCCTTGGCTCTGGAGAAAGCAAGTCTTAGGTCATGGCAACGTCGAGAGAAAAACGAAAGGAACTGACGCTGCAAGAGGAGTTACGGGGTCTGCGCTGTTGCCTATGAACATGATGGGGAAGCTGGTGTTGCCCTCGATAGGTCCTGAGCAGAGGAGACACGAGTGAGCAACACTCAAGTCTGCGGAGTTGGGAGGTAGCTACCCTTGAAGTTGTTAGGATGAATATCCCATCCACTAATAAAAATAAAAATCAGATTGTGCTCGCAGAGCAATTGAAAAGAGAGGGACACTCACGAGCAAACCAGTCTGAAAGAAGCCACAAAGCTGGAGAAATACTCAGAGTATCCCTTGATTTCCTCAGCATAATCCTTCAGATCCTGGACAGAATCCATAACAGTGACACCATCCGTGCACACAATAGCCTGCTCGATCCCATCTCCATTACCGTCAGTCAAAGCATATGCCGCAGTGGGATCACCGTCTTCCAAAGCTTTCAACGCGTCAGCGAGGGGTGCGAACGCAGCTGCAGGTTCCAAGAGCGTGCCGAGAATCGCGCCTTTGAGGCCAACGAAGGTGAGGCTCCCACCGCCAGGTACGGGAACCGGCTCCTGCTCGAGGCCTTCGAGGATAGTGTCCAGGCGCTGTTTGATCTCCGCTGCTGTTGGCGAGTTGAAAGCACAGTCGGAACCTGCGGCGGCACATTCCTGGAAGAATACGTCCAGGGCCTTGTCTGCGTCGACGACATGGATTCGCCAGTCCACTAGAATAGATGGAGGTGAGTTCTGTGTTTCTTTTTAGGATGTGAAGAGGATCTTTCGTACGGCTATAGCTGGCATTAGGAACATCTTCGCTGCCTGTGGACCGTTTATTAGGAAGAGTGGGTGGAAATACGAGGCGAAGACTGACCATCGAGCACCATTCTCTCGATCTTGTCCTACAAGGCCATAGTGAGAATGTGTCCAATCGATGAGAAATACTAACTCTTACTGGGAACAGAGAAGCATACGTTGCACCGATCACAGTCCCATACCTAAAGAGAAGCCGAGAATCTCAGTAATCGTCACATACCCTCAGATCAAGAGAGAGAGAGAAAGCACTAACGAGATACCCCAATACTGCAACTTCTCTTCCCCATGCGCCTCAACAATAGTGAGCATATCCCTCGCGACATTGTCAGTGGTCATATACTTGAGTATATCTCCCGCATTCTGTTTCGCCACGTCGCCGAATTCTTGCATCTTGGCATACCTCTGCGGCAATGTGTCGAAGTCACTGATCTCCATATCGAATGCATCTGAACCGAGGTTGAACTCTGCCTGCTGAGCCTCAGAGCTGAACAGGTTTATCTTAGGAACGGAGTTCTCCATGCCTAGCCGAGGTGAACAGGATCATCGTCAACAACACTGTAGCCAAGGAAAAAGAAACACCTCCACTTATGCTGTGAGGAGACACGAACCTCGAGGGTCAAAGCTGACGACATCATAGTTTGTCCCGAACACATTCTGGATGTTCTGACCTAGTGCCAACGTCCAAACGATACCTGAAAGACCCGGCCCTCCGGGATTGAAGAGAACAGGCCCGCCGTAGGTTGATGAATTCGCTGGAACAGTGGCGGGAAGGCGGAGGAGAGCGAGGGCTGCGGTTCCTGCACTTGGGTCGGTGTAGTCCAGAGGAACCTAGAGTTCGAACGGGAGATAGTTGAGACGAGGAACGAAACGCGGAGATGATGATAACGAGGTGGTTCCGAGATAGTGGATGACAGATCGTGGTGTGGGAGGATGGACGGAAGAGATGGAGGTATACGTACTGTGAGACGGGTGCACTGGAAGGGTGCGTCGTAGCAGTCGACCCAGTTGAGGCTCGTGCTGGGTGTAAGCTAGTGAAGAGGAGTTATCAGATAATCGTCCGCCAGGCACATAACTTAGGAACGCCTGCGTACCGAACTCCAGTCGAAAGTAGGCTCATCCTGTGCCGTGGCACCGCGAGCGAACAAACCAGCGACTAGAAACGCAGACATCGCTGCACGCCTAGTCGAGGACATCGAAGAAGAAGGTTGAGCTCTAAACCTGAGAAGCATAGTCCAAAGGGAGAGCAAGGACGACTTGGATCATAAAGCGCCTGTTGGTCTCAGTCTTTTATACTGAAGGTGGAGAGATCTAGAAAACTTGGCATGCCGTCAGTTGGCGTTTTGTTCACTATAGAGTATCTATGTGTATAGCTAGTGCGGATACTAGGCACGGAAGGCTGTGAAGATCGGGGCTAGTAGAAGCAAGAATTGTTGTTGCGAAGAGGACCATGACGGTGTTCGTATGCATTGGATCGACTCAGTGGTTGGGTAGAATGCAAAGTATCGAGAGGCCGCGGCGAGTTCCAAGGCTGGCCGTGGCCTTTGGGATCGCCAGCTCTGTTCACCATTCTACTCCGAGGTTAGCGCTGCCGCGTTCCTGGTACACAATAGTGAAATCTCTTGGTAAGAAAAATCGGTACATTCAAGTAGGAGGGTCCAGACACGGGTAGTAGGCTCCTGCATTTTGACAGGTTTTATCTGATAATCTATACAAGCAGACGCGCTCGTTACCAACCATGCGGTCAACCGGTCGTCCGCCCAGATTCACTCTGACTCGGCGGGTCCAAGATGTGCCTTCCATCGGGGCGACCATTTGGGTTCGTGGCATGGTCAAGTCGATTAGGGAGATCAGCTTTATCGTCGTCGTCACTAGTTTTGCACATACGTCCGAAGCAGGTTCGCTTTCACGAGTGGGAGGAGCACTTTGTTGAGCCTCTTGCCGCGTCGATCTCATTAGTTGACAGGGGTGGCCAGGAGTCTGACCATGTCGTGAACGTGCTTACAATATTGAGACTACAATCTCAACGTTCTCAACTCCATGTCCACCGTACGTTTCACTTCTCTTCCTTCTGATCTGCTTGAGGCAGAGTCCTCACCACCTTCGAACACAGAACGGCATTGTACTTGGAGGATATTGTTTTGACATGAAGCAGCTTCACGAATGGGCTCTGCGGATAGAGCCCAAAATCGACGAATATATTGCGACACCAATTGACGAAGACGACGAGGACGAGGTGGAAATTGACGCGTATCTCAACTACTTTATCATCGTCAACAGGTACTGCGTGAACCGCTATCGGTGCAATGTCCGTCCTTTGCTCAAGGTCGGCGCGAAGGACTGCGGCGACGGGGTCGCCATCTTTGTCACGAAGGATCGAAACCCCCTGAGGAGCGATATTAAAGCGTTTCCTGAGGTTGGACAGCCCTTCCAAGAGACCGAGAGGGACTTGGTAGTTTTCAAGACCAAGTTGGAGAGAGATGAAAATCTGCACGATTTACGGTGGCACACGTCCTGGTGGGGGTCTTGAGCGCCTCGTATCTCAATGGGTTCGTCCCTCCTTTTTGTCCGCGCGTTGTTCCTCTCTAAACTCGTCGACCTTTTTTAGGGGTTTTTGTATATGCGTAGCAATGTCATGATTCATCAGGCATGGCCTTTCACTAATGCGTTAGTCGGGGTTAGCGTCGAGCAGCTTTCAACACTGACTGCTCATGTGTGGTTTGGTTCAATTCGGTTGGATGAAGCCGTGGAAAGATGAACAACTTGGGCTCCCTAGCTCCTGCTTCATGGAGTCGGTTTACGGTTTCTCTTGATAAATAACAGGAACATTCAAGTACTTTTTACTACTACGGAATTCAGACACGGGTTATCTGATAATCTAAACAAACCAATTCACATACATGCGCTACCCAACCGTGTGCAGGATGTGGCAGGTCAACCACCAAGAACCTGCCCATCTTTCCCTACTCGTTTCAGCATCTCACCCAGCTTCTCCAACAACACTTTATTCTCCTCCTCCGATCCCACCGTGATCCTCAAACATCCCGCGCAACCCATCTCGTTGCCCCGGAATCGAACAACGACGCGTTGCTCCTCAGCTAACATCTTGTACACCTTCTCCGCCCTTACACTGTCTGCTTGTGCGATTGACCCTGAGGCGGCTTTCTCGCTAGACGGCGGTGGGCCATCGAGTATGGGTATCAACACGAAGTTGGCGTTGTTACCTCCGATTGGACTGCCGACGCCGAGAGGTGCTAGTTTGGAGAGCGAGACAAGGAGCTTGTCGCGCTCTGAGATAAGGGTGCTGACTTTCTGACGCATTCCTGATAAGGCGTCTGAGGTGAGAGCTGATAGAGCGAGGTGCGCAGTTGGTGTGGAGATATTGTAAGGAGCTTTGGTGTTGGTGAGGATCTGTATTATGGGGGGTTGCGCGATGGCGATGCCCATCCTGAAAGAAGACATACTGTGAGGATCGATGATAAGGAAAGTTAAAGGACGTTATTTACCGGATAGCTGCGAGCCCAAACCCTTTGCTCAACGTCTGCATCACACAAACGTTGTCGAATTCCTTCGCCAGCGAGACGGCGCTGGTCTCGGCTCCAGCGAAATCGACATAAGCCTCATCGACGACGACCACGCCCTTGAAGCCGTCCCACTCGAGTAACTTTCTAACTTCACCAACGTCTAAAGTCGTGCCCGTGGGGTTCCCAGGCGAACAAAGAAAGACCAGCTTGATACTCGGATCGTTGAACAAGGCCGTCTTCACGTCATCCAGTACCAACGAGAACCGTCCCTCCTTCCCTCCTTCCCCTCTAATTCCCGTTAATTCCAAAGGAACAGAGACAACAGCGACGTCGTTGATCTGCGCACAGACTTTGTACATCCCGTACGTAGGCGGGCAGATCATGATCTTTTCCTGAGCGGGCTGGACGAAGACTCGGATGAGTAGATCTATGATCTCGTCTGAGCCTACGCCTAGGAATATGTGAGATGTTTTGGGGTCGTTAGGAGTGGAGAGACCACGGAGGGACGCTATGCGGGCTTTGATCTCGTCTTGCGTCGGAGAGGGATAACGGTGCAGATCTGCTGCGAGGATATCATCCTGAGGCTGCGCTGCGGTAGAAGAGCTATTACGCGGTATCGAATGCCCCAGAGCGTTCTCATTCGCATCCAGCAGTATACCCTCGCTGTAGTCATCTCGAGCACATCGGTACGGGTGAAGAGATAAGATGTTAGGCCTGATGATTTTCTCAATATCGAAGTGGGCTGGCTTGTTCTTGGTGTACGTCGAGGACAGGCCTAAGATGGGCATTTGGTGCAGTATTGGGAGGAGTTGGTGAATGATAGAAGGAGTGAATGTGATGTGAAGGTCGAGTCATTCTAGACGATCCTGAGAGGGTAAAATTGTAGAAACGTGCTGACAAAGCGATGCTCAGTCTCCAACATAGGACGCGGTAACGTGGTCGATGTCCTCTACAGGAGGAACAAATTGCAAGTTCAAAATTCAGCACTGTGCGCTATAGCATTGGTTTAGTATAGGACGGTGGTACGCGCAAGTGTTGCCAGTAGCTTCTGTACTGATGAAGTGTATCAATGAAAACACAAATCTGCCAGGCGTCAAGGAAGCTAAGCCTGTTGAGCAACACAACCCTGCTCAGTCAATCTCAACGAACGACAAGCCCACAGAACTATCGAATCGAATCATAATAGACGAACAGGGATTGAAGAACATGGACAATGTAGTGCTGTCCTTCATGATCCGGCTGAGGAATAAGAGGAAGGACGTCACTTCGCCAGGCTCAATTAATGCCGACGCAACCAATGCGAGATAGCTACATAGTGGTATTTGCCCGATTTTGAGCCATGTAAGTTACTTGGGGCAGTACAATGTGAATCACAGACCAACCATGAGACGAGAATGTCTGAAGTGGATATCGATTCTGCCGAGCGCGGATGAGAATTTCTAGTGGGTATTTTTCTCCCTTAATAAGGGCACGCTGCAGGGGATTAAGAACAAAGCAGAACAAACGCATCTATATTGGACATTGATTTGATCTTTATCTTGTATAGGAGGTGCAAAAGGACGCTATGCGTCGAGAGATGGATCCTTGTGTCTAGGCCTGGGGACAAGCAAGTTGGGTGCAGGGAGAGGTAGACTTGCTGACTAATGAAAGAGCACATGTGATCGCGACGCCGTTGTGAATCACGCTTTCTCCGGCGGTGAATTCTCCCCAGTCCACAATTGACCGCTCTCCTAATCGGCGCCCTCGACAATTCCCCTACGGTACATATTGCATAGTGGACGATGGACAGATCGTCCAGCACGAACCATGATGACGAGCCCAATTCTTCAGGCTCACAGCACGCATCTGAGCCTCCCAACGAGGAGGCAGAGAAGAAATCAAACTTCAATGTTGCGTACGTCTACTCTTCTTTGATCGACCCCAGTTTCGAAGGACAACTATTCGAATAGAGTGACGATATTGACTCGGTGACTTTGTGCTTTTATAGATGTTTGGCATGTAGAGCAGTGAAGACTCGCTGCCAAAATGCCGGAATCGGCGTGAAATGCTCTCGTTGTCTTCGTCTCAAGATTGCCTGCGAGTATCGAGAACACAGGCGAGGACGACGTTCAGCGAAACCGGATAGGTGCGTACAAGCCTTGAACTCCACACAGATTATATGCTCCGATATTTCTCCGAGCCTGACCCTCTCCTGCTTTGCCATAGGCCGCATATCGTACCGCCGATTGTTCCAGCTAGAGATCCTGAAGACACCAAGTCGCACCTTGAAGCATCGTCTCCACCACTAGGCAGTCCTACTTATGGTCCCACTAGTCGTCATGACCAGCTGCATGACCAGCTCCCTACGTCGCCCTTCGGATTCCAGCACCAGGAGTTTCCTTACTCTACAGGTCGAATATCCGACCTGAGAAACCAACCAAGATCTCCGACGACTACCACCCATCGCACGGATCTCGTCCCCGATTCGATTCACAATCATCTCAATGCCCAACGTCCATCCACGTCCACGTCTCATGATCATACATCACCTGGTTCAAATTCAACAGACTCGGTCTCTCTGTCGCTTGGTGGAAAGCGACCTAGGATCAGGGACTACTCGATCGCTGGGCGTCTGAAGACACCTGCGGGACTACTTGAGCCTGAGAGGCAGAAGGAGGAAGATGGCGACGATGCTGATCACTGGAGGGATCCAGTGTCCATGGGTATACTGTCTGAAACCGACGCTGCACACTTGGTCCACTGGTACATTTCTCTCTCTTGACATTTCGAGTGGGTAGTCGACTGATCTCTCATCAGTTTCTTCACACATCTTAACCCCTTCATCGCATTGCTGGATTTAGCACTCCACACAACAACATACCTTCGACATCAGTCCTCCCTCCTCTTCTCCTCCGTCCTCGCGGTCACAGCTAAACTCTGCGTCCCAAACATAACAGTCTACCGTGAACTGCTCTCCGTCGCGAAGAGGCTCCTAAACGAAGCCATGGCTAGTGATATGTGCAGTCTCGAGCTGATACAAAGTTTGAGTATACTGTGTTTCTGGAAAGAGTGTGACGATCCGACGGCTTGGAGAAAGGTAGGATTGGCTATCAGGATGGCGTTTGAGCTTGATCTGCATTTGGTGGATACGTGGAGTCATACGAAGCTGGTGGATGGCCAAGCGGATTTACCAGAGGACGAGAGAGAAGCCAGAGAGCTTTTGGTTAGTTGGCAATTGATTTTTTTTTTTTTTTTGTTCTTGAACAGTTTCTCATGCCTCCATTCCTCTTCAGAACTGCGAAAGGGCATGGATACGTGAGCGCAGCGCTACTGTTAGATTTCTTGATACAGTGGCTAATGTGTTCTGAGCATGCTTGTAGAACTCGTATGTAAGTGACCTTCTCCAAACTGGTGAATGCTCTCTAATTCTGTCATAGGCTTTGATAGGACGTAAGTTGCCCTCAAGCAATATCCTTGTTTCCTATTTACCCGTCTCTCTTATTGCGCTCGCACACCAGGATCTCGTAAGTATCAGTATCGTACTCCTGCTTTCCTCACCAACCCATAAACTCACTATCAACCTTCGTAATAGCACGCAGTACATGAAACCAGGGATGATACCACCGCATTTAGTACCAGATATCTTCGCCTGGGCCCTGTCCCATCAGAAATACCCCTGCCTCTGCGACTTCCAACTCGCAGGCGCCAATGAGCTCAGTTACACCGCAGGGTCGTTGTATCATCAGATACATACGACAGAGATCAAGAACGGCGTAGCGTATCTCAGTTTACTTCAAGAAGCGCGGAATCAGCATATGGCGTGGAAGAAGAAGTATAGAACGTGCGTTTTCATGCTCCCGCACTACAGAGGTTCTCATGAGATTGCTGGCTGATCCGCTCTGCTTTCAGGGCATGCGGTACATTGGTTTGTTTCTTGATTCAAGAATGACTTATTGACACACACGCACCCTCTCTCTCATCTATAGACCCTCGTGTCTCCCTCGACGAACTCTCCGTAACAATGCTCCACTTTTACGATCTCTGCGCGGACATTAAATATTACGAAGCTCTCCACGCTCACGCAATTCATCAAACTTTACAGATCAAGAGCAAGGCAGATGCAACCACCTACGAACGTTGTATCAACGTCGTAGATTCTGTGATGCGTTTACTTGATTTCGTTTCTGGTTTGTTTGAACCTTGTGGTGTGATGAGGAACTCGCAGGATGTGTTTACGTTCAATACCGCGGATGCTGCGCTGGTGCTGACTAAGGTGCGTTTTTTGCTTATCGGCTTTATGGTTGGAGGATTGTGACTGACTTGGGGGATCCCTGAGAAGAACGCTCCTACGATAGGTCCTCAGTTCGTCATGTCGGTACGACAAGCCTTTGCGAAGGTCATAACCGCTGCTGGTAAAACAGCGAGGTCAGTGGCATCTTGTGTATCCCTTTTCACTTCCACCAGCTCACATCGTACATCTTGCTACTAGACACGATAAAGAAGCACCAGCTTATCTCGGCCGGTACTTCCAACAACTTCTCCGTCGTCTGAACGGCCAGCTGTCTACCCTCCCATCACGCGCCGCGTCCCCTTCGTTCTCTCGAGACACAACCATGGGAGATTCTACCAACAGGACCGTATCACAGGACACCAATACCAACATGGACGCCAACGCCCACTCCACGAACGGCCTCGCTCCTCTCAACGCGAGCACGAACTCTCTCTTCGATCACCCGGGCGCACAGTTCATCTTCGACTCCAGACCACACATGTCGAACAATCACCTCAGCAACAACAGTGGTATCAACGGCGGAGGAGGTGGACACGGTCACTCCATCATCCACCTCGCGCAGGAACAGCAGCTCAAACAGGACGCGGCTGATCCTATGGTGATCAAGTTCATGGACGAGCTAGGTATGCCTATGAGTCTCGGACTCGGATTGGGACCTGGTCTTGGGGTTGCACAGAACGGTGCTGCTGGTGCTATGGGCAGTGTGAATGGGACCACTGGTGGTACGGTTGACAGGGACGGTCAGCAGAATGGGCAACAAGGACAGCAGCAGACGGATTGGAATCAGATGTTTCCTCCGGATCCTGCGTTTGGGGATGATATCTATTGGTGCGCGGTTTCCTTGTTCGCCCTGTGTACTGGGAACTTTGGCTGATGAGGCTGAGGATAGGCTTACTGCTTGGCCAGCTCTCTCTGGCCTCTGGTCTGAGGGTCAAGGTCAACAAGGTCATGGCTAGTTACGCTACATGCCTGGGGCAAGACAAGGCAGACGCCTCTCTATCTGTCCTGCCAACATCGTTCTCAGCTCTGTTCGATTGATTCCTGATCAGGCTGTTACTATCTGTTTCATCTAGGTGTTACTGACGGTTATGTTTATTCGTGTTTAAGGTTGTGATATCTGCTGTGTTGTATCTGTAGGTCGTATTTTCTGTGTTGTAGTTGTCTGCTTCGATTCCTTGTATGTTTATTCATATCGTAACTCAATGATGTATCAGCAGTACCTAAGAGTTTACTGTGAACAAGGGTGCTCAGCCTTTTGGGCGTCCGCGTCCACTTTTGAATTCACCAGAGGCAAGACGCGGTCACATGTCCCCGGTATACTCAATAATACCGAACCGTGAACGCGTGAACGTCGACAATGATGTTGACAACGTACACTGTAACAGACTGCTCATTGGATTTATACGGTAAGCCTACCCTCTTAAGTTTCTCGTTGAACAGACGAAGAGGATGCTCCTGATAGTCAGAAGACAATGTACCATGGACGTTCTTCGGATAAGCCGCACATGCGCAGCCTCCGATGCATCAGCTGGTTCAAACCTTAAGAATAACTGAACGTGAGAGAGGTAACCCAGACAACGAAACCATGGGATTGTTCCTGGTTATTCTCAACTCAACGATAGGCTTTGGACTGCCATGAGAAACAAGTGGATCCTAGACTCGGAGGCCCGAAGAACATGAGAAGGTAGCTCATGGAGTGAATTCACTGTGGAGAGAGGCCATGAGCAAGCCAAGCATGCAGTGGAGTGCGAGTCAAGTAGGTTGCTCGTATAGCGTTCCTCCAGAATCTAAGTGACTGCGAATTTCCTCAGGCTACAGAAAGCTGCGAGAACGAACAGTAAGTGATGAGGAGAACTGTTCGGAGGTATTCGGGGTTACCCGTTCGGGTAATGATCACCGTCACGGTGGCCTCGGTAGATTTAGCGCTCGGAATCTTATCGGTACCATCAAAGGCGCTGAAGCCTTGACAACGGACCAGCCGACGCCCAACACTCGCCCAACACGTTTATTGACCTCAAGAAGGATGTTGGGAGACGTTGGGCTCTGTGTCCGCGCTAATCAAGTTATCAAGGCTTTGGCATGAGAGCGGGATGGACGGTGAGTGAGTGGGCTGTAGATGGGGTCACTGTGATCGCCGTGGTGATATCTCCATTACTTTAGATTTGCAGACGCTGTTGAGAAAGTCATAATGAAAAGAATTGTGAAAGGTGTGATTCCTGCGCAGTCGGGGTCTATGTATATCCTCTGAGCCAGTGGACGAAGGACGATTATTATCATGGCCTGCAGCTGTGAACAGTGAACGGTGCCAGTGAGAGATGTCGGAGGAACAGGCGGCAGATGGTCAGTTCGTCAAAGGCCATGCAATTAGCAATTCTTGGTGGCTCCACAGCTCGCCTATATCAATAAGCCTCCGAATGGCCTGCAACTGCCCTTGGAGCCAGCGTTACCCAGCCAATCCTGAAACGCACATCCGCCTTTTCTTTCTTTCTTTCTTCCTTCATCTCCCTCCCCCTTCTTCCTTTCTCTCCCCCAGCTCCCATGCTGTCCAGTCGACGATATGTCTTTGCAGGCGTAGCATTCGCATTCGTACGTTCACTCTTCCTCAAGTTGTAGTATCTTATCATTCGTCATCTGAACTGGCAAAACATTTTCTAGGTGGTGTTGCATTTACTTTTCGGATTCCCACTGAGTGACACAGAGTACACGATGAATAGCATCAAGCAGCAGTTCAATCTCGTCTCTGTAGAGTCCAACCAGACTGATGCAGGTGCTGATCCAATGCCATTTGTTGGGGGCGGCAGTAGCAGCGCCACCGAAGACGACGTCCGAGTCAAAGTCCTCGACTCTGACGTGATCGCCAGCGTCAAACAAGCTGGTTCTCCTGCTCGAGCACATACCAGCAACGACAGTTTCGACGACGACGACGACCTAGATGGCATACCGACCGAGCTGGAGCTGAACCACGCCGCGCTGAACGGTCGTGCCAACGCTACTTTCGTCATCGTCTGCAGGAACAAGGATCTGAACGGCGTCATCTCCAGTATGCAGCAGATGGAGGACAGGTTCAACAGGAGGTACGGGTACTCGTGGGTGCTCTTGAACGAGGAGCCGTTCACAGACGAGTTCGAGAGGTACTTATTTATTCTTCAACCCTTGGAGCTACCTCCGTTCTCCTGAGTCGCTGACGTTGAATTTACTCCTAGACGAGTCAAGATCATCACCTCCTCGCCTGTCCACTTCGGTCTCATCCCTGCCTGGCAATGGTATCAACCAGATTGGATAGACGAGAAGCTGGCAGAACAGAACCGAAGGCAGCTTCAACGACAGAGGATCATCTACGCTGGTGCGTCCTTCCTTTTGTTCCGCAGTGCCGACTATGAGCTCACCCTATTTTCCGTCTTCCCCTCGGTATACAGATAGCGTCCCGTAAGTAGTCTCTTGTTATGACCGCATCGCGGCGAGTAAAGGCGCCAGCTAAAAATAATTAAACATTTCTTCGCTCCAGGTATCGCAACATGTGTCGCTACAATTCCGGCGTGAGTTCTACTCCACTTTCCCCTCTGTCTCTCCCCCTCCTTCTCACTACCGAGAAATTCACGGTCACTAACAACCCGTTGTCCACGTAGTTCTTCTTCAAACATGAACTCCTCAAACCATACCGGTACTACTGGCGGTAAGTCAAAACCCCGCTCCACTTCTCTCGCCTCCCCGAATCATAATTCTCATGACCTCATCTTCTTCTTCGCAGGGTGGAGTGAGTACCCCTCCTCGCGCACTCGTTCTTTCTTCGGTGTTTTTTTTGCAGACGCTAACTGAATTATCCTCTCCCCCCCCCTCCCCTCCCCTCTCCACTCACCTCTGTTCTCCTATCGTTACCGAATTTCTCTCTTTCCCTCGCGATTTATGTTATCTCGCGGTGGCGCCTCACTATACTCAATCTGGAAATCATGAATGCACAGACCGGACGTGAAGTTCTTCTGTGACATCAAGTGAGTCTCATCTTCCCCTCTTTTACATACTTTCTCTACCGTGCTCGGAATCGCGGTTTTGCGGACAGATGAGGTGATTTTGCCTAGGGTCTATTCCGAAGTTGGTTGGCTGACTGCGGACGGAGGAAGCTCACCGTTGTGCGACAAGTCGGCGTGGACTCCTGAGCTAGGCTAGACCTTCTGCCTCATGTATCTTCCATGGCACTTGCCTATATCTGGTCTGGATCGATATATCTCCATGGGACTAACATCATCCTCTTCACAGCTACGATCCGTTCAAGTTCATGCAAGAGAACGATAAAGTCTATTGTATGTCTTATCCCCTCTCAAGCATGTTTCTGTGCTCGCCTCAGTGCACTGACGACTTTTGTCCTATTATTTACGTATGATATAGCTTTCACTATCTCGCTGAAAGAAATCGGGAAGACGATCACGACGTTGTGGGATGTCGTTACAGGTTAAACTCTTTTTTTTCTGGCATGATTTGTTGCGCAGAAGGATAAGAATGGCTGATTTGGTTTTGTTTTTGGTTGTAGAATTTATCAACGATTATCCGGAATACGTGCACCCGGACAACGCCATGCCCTTCCTCTCCAACGATGGGGGCAAGAGTTTCAATCTGTGTCATTGTGAGTTATCTTTTCTCGTGGTCCTCGTTTCTCACCCACCCTGATGAAGCTGAGCTCTGACATGATATATTATTTTGTTTTACTGTAGATTGGAGTAACTTTGAGATTGCGGACATGGATTTCTGGCGAGGTGAAGCCTATGAAGCGTTCTTTGACCATTTGGAGTCGAAGGGCGGGTTTTATTACGAGGTAGGTTT
The DNA here is from genome assembly GCA_002718315.1 of Agaricales sp. HM26-F1. NCBI lineage: Eukaryota > Fungi > Basidiomycota > Agaricomycetes > Agaricales > Agaricales sp. HM26-F1. Next base: position 368,568 of record NIBX01000039.1, on the reverse strand, counting down.
TTCTTTTTCTTGTGATGTTGGGTTTGATATTTCACTTTCGTTCGTTTGATGTCTCTTGCGTGTTGGGCTTGTTTCTTTTGAGCTCTTTCTCGCGATCCTTCGTGTTGCATTGTTATCTCTCACTCCACGTCGTGTCATCTTTCCCGCCCTTTCGGTGGCTCAAGTTTTTTTTTATTACATTCCCGCTACCCCTACATCTCTCACTCTTATCTACTCATCCGTTCTCATACAATCCTTCTTCTTGTTTTCACACCACTAACCTCACTCTTTTTTCTCTCACCAGCGCTGGGGCGACGCACCGATACACAGCATCGCCGCATCACTCTTCGCACGGAAAGACCAGATCCACTTCTTCAGCGATATAGGGTACCAGCACGATTCGTTCTCCCATTGTCCCAGGGGCAAAGAATGGAGAATGGGGAGGTGCGCTTGTGATCCGCAGAGTAGTTTCGGTGAGTTTTTTCCCTCCCCTGCCTTTTGATCTTTGTTGGGCCGTTGTTTTACTCATTCTACTTTCTCTATCTCTTCTAGATTACACGAAAGACTCCTGCTTGGCTCGGTTCGAGCGGATGTTCGGCCCTGATGAGGGGAGACATCTCAAGGACAGGACGAGTAAGGTGAAGGCGCAGCAGCTCCCCCAGGTAGAGGCACAGGCAGATACGACGGAGAGAGAGACGTCGAATCTCCTAGACACTAAGCCGCCCAAGGGACCTGGTGCCGCGGGGAAGAAGATTGAAGGATGAACCACGGCGATGTGGGATGTGTAACGTTACAGTTGTATGATGGATTATCTGGGGGTGGTGTTCAAGGGGTTTGTACGACGTGAGGATGGGAGGGGGACGCTTGTGGGGATGAAGGAGCTGTGAGCTCCGCGATGAATTCGCAGAACATGACTTCGAGCGGAAGTAGAGACGAAGGGTCTATTTCAGACCAGTACAACCACCGACCACCCGCATTCTAGCCCCCTCCCCCCTCATTCCTATAATCGGGGGCATAGGCATACCAACCAACCAAGGCCATACCAGCCATACTGTCAACCCCACTGAATCATAACTGACCTCATATTATTTCTTATTTATTCTCTTCTTTTGCCTTCCTTGTATCTCCCCATAATGGGAAATTACCGGTTCCGGCTGGGATGATTCAAGCCTGGAGGGGCTAGTGTTATGTGTGTTTGTATTGTAGTTCGTTACACGTTGATTCGTGGATAGATCGTTTCTTATTTGTGACAATATATCTATAGACGAATACAGCTTTGAGACGAATATCTGCACAACATTACCGATAGGCAGTTAGACTAGTAAGATGGTACCGCATCAGAACGGAGCCTCCTTGCGATGTCAGAGTCGGCTTGCGATCCATGGACTAGCAGCTTCACCCCCTCTCTCACGAGTTCCCTGGTCTCTTCAACACCAGCCCACGCAACCCTCGATGGCCATGTCACCAAGTGAGCCCCAACATGCGGAGCTATGCGACGCTCCAACTCCTGCTCTTCTTCAGGCCCAAGTCCACAGGCTCTATACGCACCCACAAACGCTGCGATCCCTGCTTTCGCAGCTTCAGTGCATTGTGGTTTGAACCTCACCAATAACTCCATTTCGGCACAAAACTGGCCTAGGTCCAAGCCAATGATACCGTGCCTTGAGATCTCCCAATCTACGATGCTGACGCTTTTGATTCGATGGGAGGAGGGATCGACGTCTAGGAGTGTATTTCCGGACCAGAAGTCACCGTGGACGAGCTGGAGATGGGCAAGTGGATGAGTCGTTTGTGTTTCAATGAAGGGAGAGAGCCGCAAAGCATACCGTGCCGTGGGCTTCTAGTATCGCTGCTGACGTCTCCTTTTCGATACCTTGTATGACTGTGATGTCTAAATCCCTCACGCCCAGTGGTTCCTTGCCAAGTAGCTCTAGTGGCTCACTGAGCTGCAAGGTAGACACCAGTCGTCCGTACGTCGCCCATGCATATATCGTCTTGGCTTGCTCATAGGTACCCAGCTTCTCCAACGCATCCGAGTCTCCACGCGATCGCGCATGAAACGCGTGGATGAACTTTCCAAGCTCGGTACACACACGCTTCACTTCCGCGGTACGCGGTTCTTCATTGGATGGGTCGAAGTCTATGCAATACTGCTTGAGTGTGACTGCGTTTACCCCACAGTCGTCCATGATCACGACGTGCTCTTTGTCGTCGAAGTGATGGACCTCTGGTACGGTGACGAATGCGTCGGCAGGCATCCACGATCGTACGATGCGCAGCGCGTTCACCTCGTTCCTCTGAAATTCGAGAAAGGGTTGATTAAGAAACGATAGCGAAGTGGTCCATAAAAGTATACCGACCTGCCGTTCGATATCCAGAGGAAACTTCTCCCCGTTCACCATGATAAATGGTTTGGAATGTTTCAAAGCGAGAGTGCTCTTTCCCTTGTAGGGTGTCTTCAGATGCAAACGAAAGACGAAGTTGGTATAGCCGCCAGATAGAACGTCGACCTTGTCTGCAGCAAATGGTGTGTCTACCAACCAACGCGTGAGATCTGGGATCGAGCTGAGATCCAGGGTTGCAGAGTCTTTGAGAGAGGTCATTGTAGTAGATAGAGGAGCTAGTTCCGTGGGTCCAAGGATGTTATGTGTTCGTCGACGGTTCAGTGTCACCAGTGATCTAGAGACTGAAGGGCTTGGGACCTTTCTGTAAGGTGGCGAGATCCATGCGCGTTGTATTTGAGGCTCCAATGCAAGGGAGCATCCTAGTCATTTGGCGGTCCCGAACTGGTGGTTATGAACAAGGATGATGATCACAAGGAGACCTTCATCCAACGCTCATCATCCCTTTATAAAATCATCCTATTGGTGTCAAAAAAACATGTTACCATGGTCGACCAAACTGCATCCTGAGTGTGTAAAAGAGCATTGATATCACTAGATAACTAGACGAAGAAGTATAGATTACTACGGCTCGAGTATAGATTGGATGACAATTCGAAGAGAAGAAATGAGCGTCAAAGGAGGTCATCCTCCGCTCAGATCGAGCGCTTGATTGCAGCTAGGAAGTATAACGAGGCCGTAGGGTGGACAGATATATAGGAAAAACAAATCTAGAGTATGTGACAGTGAATGGAGGGAAGAATGAAGGAAGTGAATAGGGAGAGCCGGGATTTGAGCTAAGCAGATCTGTAGCAAGTACCTCGTTAGTGGGCAGAACAGATCGGAGGAAGAGAAAGGTGGAACTAACGGTTCTTCATTCTGCCCCAGAGTCTGAATCTGCCTCCTCTTCCTCACGTTGGTAGATAGTTCTCGCCGCTTCGGGTCTTGACGTCCGTCGATTGGCAGGCCGCTTTTCGTTCTCCTCTTCTAGCTCATCTTGGTCTTGTTGGGTTTGCTGGATTGGGGCATTATCCTCTGATTGGTCTCCGGCGTCATCTTGCTCGTCGACATCGAATATTTCTCCCGCCAGTCTATCAATCTCCTCGTCTAACCGCTCTCTGTTCATCTTGTATCGCTGTTTCCAGCTCTGTGCCGTGTGGCGGGTAACCCATTCGTATTCAGGACCATCTTTCACCTGCACGGTATATAGATCAGTTGCGGATAAGACAGACTAACCTGTTTCGACGAGGGAAGACAATCTGTGACGGACCAATTCAACGAGTTGAGTGTACAACCTGAGACTAAGTCGTCCTCCTTGCTCCTTGTCAGGGCAAACTTCCGCAAGGAAGTTTACTAGATGGTCATCATCCGCTTCCGTGAACGGAGTTCGCCTGGAAACGAAAGAAAATTAGACTCTCTGGGTGAGATGACACGCCCGTGGGATACTCACCCAACCGGTGCCAGCACCTTTATTCGTTCGCGTGTTCGGCCTGAGTCTTCTGTTCTTTCTCGTTCGCGTGTCCGGCTTGAGTCTTCTGCTCTTGGGTTTTGATCAGAGCCTGGAGTACCAACGAGACGTTCTATGTCAGCGTCGAATCGCTGCTTATGGTTCTTGTAGCGCGTTCTCCACCCTTCTGGCGAGTGCCGAAGGGCCCACTGATAGTGGTCGCTTTGTGAACCCTACACAAACCCGAAGAGACAGTATCAGTATAATGGATTTATATCCACCACGCGCATCAAAAAAAGGAATTCAACCAAGAAGTCTGACTGACGAGAGTGACCAGGTTTTGATACATATTCTTGCTCTGACGTCCACCCTCTGGACAGTGCTTGGCCAAGTACCGAACAAGATTTTCGTCATCCTCGTCTGTATATTTATTGCTCACAGTAGGGACTACGCGTATTTTCCTGTAATTTTTTCAGCCCTCAGCAATACGTAAGTCCAAGAGAGAGATATACTTAGCCATCTCTCTCATAAGATTGTTTTCCCTGTCCGCTCCCTGGCTTCTCGGCCTGTCCACCACAGGATCTGTCGAGGTCACCGTTCTTGAGTCTCTCTCCGCATTCGTCACAGGTACGGTGGCAACGAGCACTCTTTTCTTGACGCATTTGTAAAGCCATTCCTTGTCTTCAACCCTGGCTTTCGTCTTGCTGTACTTCCGTCTCTGGCTGCTTAAAGTCTGCGAGCTGACGACAATTACGATGTCGTCGTCCTCCCCTATTCTCTCAGCAGAGTTCAAATAGGAAAGTGTGTTTACGTGTCCCTCGACAATGAGGCCGCCATATTCCTGCCCAATATACATTCGTGTTGGTATCTTCAGAATGCTGGTCTTGGGTTGCTTACCTCGATCAGGTCACTGAGGGATCTACTTGAGTTCTTGACAGTCGTATCAAGAATAAACTGGATAGGTTCATTGGTGCGAGTTGATACAAATACTTCCGCCATTTTCTGTGGTCAAAGATGGCACCAATATCCTCTGAGCCAAAAGTTCAAGTGCCAAGTGTAATAAAGGGAGGTAAGATGTATCACGGTCATGTGACGTCACGCGTTTCTATCTCTCTGGTTCTCTTGCCGTCTTCAGCTTGAAATCCTGGTGCCTCTCCATCTATTGACAGTACCTCATGGGAATATCATACGAAACATAATTCCTCGTATTTTAGGGCTATTTTTTGACTGGTTCTTGTCGACTGAGAAGCATGGCAGGTCTACAAGGACTTGTCTTTCAGCTTTTCAACCATCACATGAAACGAGTTCCGTCAAAGACGCAAGCTAGCACGATTCCTTGAAACCAACAGATACGGACATGCCCCGTTTGTTCTTGGTGATACCGTCCCGGAATTCGCAAGTGCTAGACAAGAAGTCTCCCGTCGACGTCACTCAACTTGGAATTCACTTTACGCTCAAACGCGGTGAATCGCCGTCCTTAGGTATGAAAAGATAAGAAGCCCTTTGACGGCGCTTCTGCGAGCTGAAGGTTTCTCTATCGTCGTGGCTGAGACACTATCGCGACCTCGAAGGTGTGCGCATTCCACGTTGAACCCGTCCTGATAGGTTTTTGGATGAGCTGATTGCATTCGTTACAGTCTTACGAAAGGATCTTCCTGAACATTGGCGTGCTAAGTCCGGGGTACCTGGAGCTCGTCGCATGCTGAATAACGTTTCTCATCAAGGCTAACGAGTTTCGGTGTTCCGGTTTTGTTAATCAGGGCTAGGGATTCTAAAACTTGAAGGCAGTTTCAACCTCGCAAGTTAATCTGATATTCAGTCCAGCAAGTCGAGCCTAGATAAAACCCGTACAAATCAGTAGCCAAAGTGCACCAATAAGCAAGACCCCCAAGAACCAAGAAATGGTCAGCAAGTTTTCATTTATTCGTAGAACGTCGGCCTGGCCAGTCTGAGGGTGTTACATAAAATAACAACGACGGAGTTCCTTGAGTACGCCACAAGAAACGTTGATATCGGCAATAAGAACTTTGGTGGATAATATTACATCAAAGAGTGCCTGTTATGCGTGTGCTGTAAGACTCAGGATTGGCCGCCCTCGACGATGATTGCGAGCGCGCATAAGCCGGCGAGAATGGGGTGTAGGAGTTTAAAATTTGACGCTTAGTCAAACATTTTCCCACGATCGAGCTCTTCCTCCAGAACTGTGACCACTAGCCGCGTTAGAGAGATCCCAACCATCGATTTCACTCAATGCGTCCTCAAGCCTTGGTTATACTATTGCCTTTGATGTACCAGGATGTACCGCTTCAGACCTCAGTTTGAGGTTAATCAAGTCCACCAATGTATCATTTCTATGGAGAGGCCTTGGTGCCGCTACTCCGAGTCGTCCCCCACGGTTCACAGGAATGTGTAGATTCCTACCAATACGAACATGCTTCACACGATGCTCGACTGGGTACTCCACGTCTCCTGGCCACTGACCGCTGGATAGCGCTGGATGTCCAGCGATTTCAGGGCATGATTTTGCGCTTCAGAGGAAGACCGTTCCGATCCAGCACCAAGCCTGAACGGACCGGGACTCCAAGCAAGGGACGAAACACGTCTCAAAGGACGCAATGGCTATCTTTTTGGACTCTGCTAACTTCAGAGATACGCGATATCTAATAGATACTCTACATCATACGCGATCTGGGTACGTGAAACTCTGAAGCTCTGCTTGAATGTTCGCTAAGTGTAACTCAGGTTCAACACGTTCTTAGCGTTCAAGGTTTCATATCATTGCATCAGCTCTCTACGGTCCTTGCTTCCAAACGAGAGTTTTGTCTTCGACCCCAAACGAGAGGAAACTCGTGTTCTCTTCAGCAAATGGTCACATCATCGCACAGATTGTTCACTGCTTGCTCATCGCTCAAGGACCGTCAAAACGTGCAGTTCTATCATGAGGACCTTGGATTCATGAATCTCATCTCGCCCCGAACTATCTCACTACCCCACAACATCATCTTCGTGAATTAATTGAGGGGTGAGTCGCTCTACGAACGCCAATGTACTTCATGTCACTTAGACTCCTCGGCTTCCTGTGAGGTCCTGAGCGTCTCGCTTTGAACGAGGCAAGTGTCGTCCACAACTTGTTCACGATAACATCGGTCATCCGTCTGAAATGGTGTAGCAAGCTCGTGTACGAGGTACCATGGGAAACCTCGAATAGTCTGAGCGATCAGCCAGCCCTATAAAAACCCTCATCACAAATGCACCCCAGCTCCCGCCCCCCCACATAACACCAGATTTACTTCCTCCTCGAGCATGCTCTTCCCTCAGAAAGCCAACTCGACACACTCCGCCACTAGGCACTCCACCGTCGAATCCAAGGCTCATGAAGTCAATGACGCAGCTTTTTCTCACCCTTTCGGTACCTCCGCCAGTCTGAGTCGGCTAGGAGGCTTCACAATGTCATTCTTATCCTCATTCTCCGGAAGTTCTTCCGAAAACCCCCCTTCCCCCACCGACTCAGAGTCCTCCGTTGAGGACGATGAGGATTTCGAGGTCATCGATAAGCCACCAAACGTCATGGCTGCACTCAAACAGCCTATCCAACCTAATCAACTCCTCATCGACGCTCTTCTCCAGCAGTCCCAGCGTTCTTCACCGAATACCATGAACAAAGTTTCTTTGGATCCAGTTTCTCTCTCCCCAGAGCAATCCGTCTCTCCTGTGCCACCCTCCAGAGTACCATCTGGCCCACCGGTGCCTGCCAACGGTCCATCTCCATCGGCCATTATGTCCTCCCTCCGTTTTTCCTCTTTTGCTACGACTGGCGCGGTAGCTGCATCTCTCAATCAGAAACAGCTCTCTGTCCATGTAGAAAATACCAAAATCCCCTCAGAATGCGTTTTATCTCCTATTGATTCTGTATCATCTCATCCTTCCGCTCATATACCCTTTGAAACTGGGGCTACGGATTGCCAATCTATCCCACCGCTCGATGCTATCGATCAGGTATGGTCACTCCACCTTTCTGTATAATTCTTCCTTCTCATAACGGGGTTCTTTTAGCAGTGTGGTGTCCATGGTTCAGGAACACCTTTTCCGAAAACATCTGCTTCTGGTTCAAGCGGGGCCACCCTAGCTGGAAGTGCTTTGTTTTCGGAACCCCTTGCTAAATGCGCTCCTTCTCCAACTTCTCCAGACCCTCCTTCACAGGGCTTATACCCAGTTTCTCCGGCTTCAGATTGCGGGTCACAGTCAGATCACTCTCCTGTAGTCCCAGATCTGCTTTCCCCAGCGTCAGACGGATCTTTACCATCTCCGGATGAGGGACCACTGACTCCGAGTCCTACCATGCCTACATTCGGCAGGCCACATATCATTCTTCCATCATCACCTACTCCCTGCCCCAGATCTGATAAGGTGTTGGCGACCCATGATCGTTTCCACAAACCGTCCCCGAAGGCCCCACCAGTTCGAAGCGATGTATGTACAAGTCTCTGGTTAGCTTTGTGTTCCTCTTTATAACTCAATTCATCCCACCCAGGAGGACGATCTCCCCTCTGAACGTGCCAATCTGGCTCCTCTATCTGACACGCTCGAAAATCATGCACCCATGCTTAATTCTGATTCCGCTTCTCTAATGCCAGCTGCATTGAGGACGAAGAGCGAAGGAGTATACACGAACATTGGTTCAAGTAACTCACCTGAAGCTACTCCTTCCCCTCCTGTCTATCCATATTCTCCAGCTGCGGAGCCATCTGTCGCATCAGCTACTACTCCTGCCCCTGGTAGCGAATGCGGGCCCTTCGTCGAGCTCGCCTCGACCACGGCACGGTCTTCCGTCCCTTCTTCCACAGTCACGCATAACCCCACTACCGGTTCTTCCACCAATGAGGCTAAGGGGACAGGCTCTCCTTGGACTCAAGACCCGGTCCCCGAGATAGCTGGAGCTATTGCTAAGAAGGTAGGCTGAATGATATAATTCATGAAGATCTTTCCCTCATAAAACCCAAACAGGTTCACAATAGGACACCGGCATCAGAGTTTAACTTGCATGAAGCGACTGCCGCGCAAGTGAAGGCGCCTACACGCCCTTCGCTTTCCAGACTCAACACGGGAGAATTGGGTCTATCGAAAATGAAACCCGTTCAGGATCAGCGAGAAAAGCCTCTCGTCGTTGACCAAGCTGTCGAAGATACCTCAAACTGCCTCTCTTCCAAGCCGGATTCTAGCGAGCCTTTAGCCACACCCCGGAGGACGAAACCGGCATCATCCAGCGGTCCTTCCACCCCAACTTCGCCTCCGATCCAGCCACGGTTATCCGCCATTGAGGTATCCACCTCCATATCCCCACGAACTGGGACATTCTCGACATCTGTTTCTGTGGTTTCCTCTCCTCATAGCGCGGTCACAGGCACGGCAACCGTCCTTGCAGGAGGGTTCCATAACTCGGGGCCGCTCTGCTCCGTTAACTTCAAAGGCGCCGAAGCCCGTACGTGTTCCAGTCACACTACTTCTCTTCAATGATTAAAGCCCTTACTCGTAGGTGCTGGCGGATCCATTGGATGTAACAACAAGGTCATTGTAAACGCGAAGATCTACTCCAACGAGATGGAACCTATGGTACGTCCTCTATTCTAAACTCTTCTACACAGAGCACTATAGAGCTCACGAATCGCGACTACCTCATAACAGGAGTTCATCAGGAAAAGAGTTCTACATATCCCTCAAGCATTGCCCCAAAACGACGGAGGCGACAGCCAGAGGCGTTCCCTCTGTACTCCACAAACCTGCGAAAAGATGCTCAACGATCTCATGGACTGGGCTCGAGAAGATAAATCTACTTCTCGTATACGCTGGCTCACCGGGAAGATGGGGACCGGGAAGACTACCGTTGCCAACACATTTTGCAGGCGACTAGAGGAGGAGGGCCTCCTGGGCGCCGGTTACTTTTGCAACTTGCTGTGCGAACCTTCGACTTCGCTATCCAAAGTTTTCCCTACCATCGCCGTCGCCCTATCACAGAGTAGTCCGGAATATAGGGACCAACTCGCGGGAGTCCTCAAGCGGCAGTGGGATATTGATTACTGGTCGCTTTCGGCCCAGTTTAGGACGCTCATTGCCACGCCATTCGAACAAGTACTGGCAGCAAGGTCGAAGCCCAAGAATCTCGTGGTTGTCCTTGCCGGCCTGGACCAGTGCTCTGGCGAAGAGCCAATGAAAACTCTTCTAGACTCCATCAGAGACGAGTTCCCAGCGTTCCTCTCCATCCCGTTAAAATTTCTGATCGTCAGCCATTCTGACCCTGTCACTGCCGACAACTTTGACCAGCTTTGGAGAATGCAGCCTTCACTGGTATCACACGATACTTCCCCTCAGCAAGTTGTTGCTCTGGAAAATATAGCCCATAATTTGGTCTCTTCCGACATCCGACTCTACGTCACGGCATCTCTTGGCGTTGTAGCTAGCGTAAATAAATTGGCACAATGGCCTCCCCCCTCACAGGTCAATATCTTGGTCAAACGGGCTGGAAGGTATGTGCAAAGAACTTCCGTGTATCTTCTTCTATTTGGCGGCGGCGCTCTTTATACCATACTAACATGCTCGCCGTAGGCTCTTCCTCTACGCCGCAACTGCATGTCGTTGGATCGGGAGTCCTCGCGCTGATCCTCAAGAACGACTAACGGATTTCTGCAGTTCTGCCTTCAACATGCAAGACACTGGCTTGGACACCGAACCCATAGACTCCCTATACCGTGGCATCCTGTGCAAGGCCTTCCGGGTCTGCGGTTCGAATGACTCGGAAACGAGTCGCCTTAGGATGATCCTTGCCTCCCTCGTCTGCGTGCAAACACCACTTTCCCTCACCACCCTATCGCAACTACTGGGCGGTCTCAAAGTACGAACCGCGTTGCTATCACTCCATTCAGTGGTCGTCGTACCCCGGAAGGGGTCGGACTCGGATCTTGTGACCCCATTTCATAGTTCATTCAAGTCGTTTCTCGTCAGCCAGAGGAGGGCGGAGTTCAGAGCAGGGGAATTCGTTGGAGTAAGGGTCTATCTCAACGAGGACGAAATCAAGGCGTGCCATGCTCTCCTTGCTCGGGAGTGTCTTTTGGAGCTGCGCCGAAGCCTCCCAGTGATTTTTCAAGGTCACCCACCTGACCGCTCCGAAGTCACACCAACGCTTTCAGAGGCAGTAGCTTACGCCTCTACCAACTGGCTCCATCATCTTCGTTCCTCTATCCTCGATATTTCAGCCCTAGAGTTCCCTGGAGAACTACCGTCTACCCTCAACTGTTTCCTTGAGAAAGACCTGCTTCTGTCATGGATAGAATGCTTGAGCATTGCGAATCAAGTTTCCCCAGAACTCGTATCGGGGATGCTTGATCTGGAACCCCTCCTTCCGGTGACTATCGTCTCGCCCTTCCCCTTGTATTACGAATCTGACTAAATTTCGAACGTTTAGAAACTGGATCAGAGAAAGGTTCTCCGCCTTGTTCATGATAAGGTACTGGCCAACATGGACATCATACAGCTGAACCATAGAGTTGTCCACGAGATCTTTTCGACTCCTCTCCATCCTGGGCCTCGCGAATGCGGGCAAATGGCAGTACCGGGTATGAGGTCTGACCATCTTGTTGATCTTGGCTCATTTTCAACATTTAGGTGATAAAGTTGAAGGAACGGACGACTTGCCCAGAAATTTCTCCCAGCCACCGCTGGAGCCTGAAACAAGGGTTCGTTCCTGCTCGACATCTTGTATAGACCTACCACTGACCCTCTTCCCGTATCCCGCTAGTCCCTGGCTGCGATGGAAGTGAAAATTCCCAGCTCTGCTGATATCCACCGCGGCGTGAAGGGCCTTGTCAGTCGCTTCGAACAGAAGCAGCAGCCTCAGCAAACCTCACAACCTTTTGAACCGCAAACCATGCGTAGGAAGCTTCCAACCCAAGGAGCATCCAAATCGCCAGCTGCGCCGCCTCCTCAACCAGCACCACGATTTTTTCCTTCGTCAACCCTAAATTTCCAACACTTACAAAGCTCGTTCACCTCAGCTCAGTCGCAGGTTGCAGGAGCTGTGAAGAAGGTTATTGATGTACCTACGTCGCATTGATCCAGTAAGCAAGTCAGGAAGAGACGGGGCACGCCTAGGATTATTAGGCACACCCGGTCCATTTCTGTGGATACCTCTTCCCAGAGAGGATTATCGTATACCCACTTCTTGTTACGTTTTACTTGTCCTCTAGACACAGTAGTAGAAATCGCTACACACCCTGATCATCACTTATGCTATGTTTCATGTAATTCCTTTGACTGTGTAGTATTTTACAATACCATCATCCTTTAGTTTCCATGTCTCGTCTGATACACTGAACAAAGCCGATTGAACAAGCCATACTGTAGCGGACAAACATGACTGAGGGCTTGAGCGAGGAGAACGCTACTACATCAGAGGACCATGCACCTGAAGTCATAATGCAGACCTCGGGCCTCAAGATATCAACCCAGATTTCGTTGTTATGTCATCTGCCGAGATCATCTCGTTGGGTGAGGCCCAATATTCGTTCTGATAAGTATAGTTCTCCATCCGGCCGCTGGTCAGGCCTTGGAATTGCTCTCGACGTGTTCGTAGATGTTTTCAGATTAAGGCACCGGTTTTCTCTCAGCCATCCAGAGAGAAAGACAGTATTTTACCCGTCGTGGAGTTAAGCTGAGACGAAGCGCCTAAGGGACGATCTTGAAAAACAGAGCTGCTTCAATCAACCGGAGTTTGAGAATCTAAGAATAAGAATACTGGCAGATGATGTGTATTCTGTGCATGAACGCGGCTGATTGTCCATCCAAAATAAGAGTACAAACAAGTGTACACGGTGCATGGGCGAGCACCGCGGAGCTCGAAAAAGAGTCGACTGAATGAGTCCTACAGGTTATCCAAGCGCATTGGGGGAGCGACGACTAGTACCTCAAAGATAGTAGATAACGGTCAAGGAGAGCAGGCAGAGTCGACCCAATTTCGAGTAGCAAAACTGGCAGACTTTACTTTCTTGCAGATAGAAGTTTAATCTAGAGTTCAAGCTCTGTACAATAGCGGCGGGTGCAATTGTTCAAGCTGCAAGTCTTTTCGGTGGGTGCGTCTGTACACAGACCTTTGCATGCCTTAGTATTACAATGGGGCGGTAATGAGTCCCGTTGATGTTGCGTCTCGCTGGAATCAATACAGGTTTGAGGAAGAGAATGTTGTGGCAGCATTGCCATAAGCAGCGCTTTGGGCTAGATTACCTAAGTAGCTCTCTTCGATCTTTAAGTTTTTGCTTCCGTACTTCTTGGACCGCCCTCCCAGATTGCTCGCGAACTTTTTAATCTAGAAGGATAGCAGAAAGAAACAACACGAGGCCAGTTCTCGGTCTCCACTGTAACAGCTGAATCTGCGCGGGAGTTGCGATTCACGCGTCTTTTCTAGCTGAGGATTACCGCTCGCGACACAATCAGGACGCCACAGAACTTCGCTAGCTACGCGCTCAATCAAGCGTTTCGTGGCCTTACACCTCGTCGATCCTATAGAAGACCCCATTCATTGATCATGAGATGCTTCGTGTATCGTGTGTCAATCTCACAGTTCCGACGACATCGTGAGTAACTGGCTCAACCAAATTTGCTGCTTCTCTATCCATAGTAGCTGTGGGAGCTATGGCCGGGCTCACTGGCAGGCCACGAGATCACGTCCACTAGGGAAATCCTAGGTGGGTACCGTACACCTAGCACTTGGTCAAGATACCAGTGGCCTGAGTCTGACAGAATCACGCTGAAATTTACCCTCAATTGCCTCACATAACCTACTTAACCTCGAGCTTAAGCTTAAGTGGGTTGTGAGATCGCCCTGTAGCTCCAGAGGCTGTTGTGTGCAAGTTGTCGATCTCTATGGCATCTATGAACTAAACAGGCCATATAGGGAACAGCACAAACTATGGGACACGTTATCAAGGGCTAACTCTCGTCCACAGATCTCGAGGATTCGGTGTGCGCTGATGCACCGCGGAAAGCTAACTTGGCACTCGACGATACATCCTGATGCTATATGCTTGCTCCGTCGACTCTCCTGTGGCGCTCGCTGATGGCGGACGAAAAACGTGTCGTGGCACCCCGTCTTCATCTCCAAGCAATGGCTGTCTCACCCAGATCTGTGTATTTAGTTTTCAGGGTTTCGACGAGGCATGTCGTCCACCTCAAAATTTGTGCTTGCAGTCCCCTGCTTGCAATTCTCCACGTCAAGATTGAAAGAAGGCACTGTGTTCTTCCGCGAACGTCTCAGGAATGTTAACCCCAGATCGACTATAAAACTCTGGTCTAATGAACCTCAGTGCATAAATGAGCTTCACTACACAGCGTGCAACCTCTTCCTATCTTTCAGATTTCTCTCTCACCCAACGTTTCACAATGTCCTACGATTACCGCCTGCAGTCCCAATACAACTGGGGACATGAGAACAGTAGTGCTATGGCGAAATCGTCAAGAGTGCCCTCTGTCGGGAATCCTTTTGACGAAGACGATGATGTTACTCTCATCGAATATCAAGGCCCCTATAGTACATCGGCACAGGTAAGCGTTTTGTACCTCCTGTACGTTAGTATGTTCGACCACACTGACACCACTGTTTCCAGCCCAATCCGTTTGGAGAGGACGATGATATCGATCTCATAGAGTCTCAAGGTCCCTATGTATCTCATATGCAGGTACAAAAACCGTGCTTCGCACCTTCGACCTTCAAGTTTACGATGCTGATACTGTTACTCATTTTGTAGCAAACCGTCTACGGCTCACACAGCGGTGTCCGTCATCGACCCTCCCCCAAAATCAACACTAGCGGGCAACGTTATACTTACGACAATAGCCTGCAAATTTCGGGTCAGTAACAGCTATCTTTTACCTCACCGACCATCTTCTGACCATACCTCAGCGCTTTACTCACCTTCTCCGGTTGGGTACCCTAACGGATATCCAGCTGCGGATTCAGTACATCCAGATAGTGTGGGGGGATATCCCAGAAACTACCCTCTACAGCATCCTTCCACCTCACCTACAGTAGAGATCAAGCTTAACGTCCAAACCTCGGGGGAAAGTACGCTCGCTCTTGCTTTTTCCCGTTGTACCATTGCTGACTGAACAACATCCATTACAGTTGACACTAGAGAAGGAAATGTCGGCTGCTTTAACACTGTCTCTGTACGCAACTATAACTACTATATGACGAACTCAAACCCAGCTCCGGTGAGTTATACCTCTCCCTATATAACCCGTGTACCTACGATCTCATGTTCTTCGCTTATGGGTCCAGAACACTGGTCGCCAGGACGCTCTAACTTACTTTCCTGGAGGACGACCCCAGCCTGGTTCCCAGAGGTCATTCTACTCAGCTCATTGAACCTTATCCGTGACCGCTCCTTCCACTTCGTCATCTCCAGAATTTAGACGAATCTAAAACGCACCGTCGGTCGAGAGATCACTGGTACTCAAGCACAATCACTCGAACTGTCACTGGACAATAAATTGGCCGAGGATGGAAATCCTGCGCCATACTAGCTGTACCTGGTACCCCGAAAATTACTTCCTTTGTGCCTTTGTGCCCCGTAAAATAACTAATATTGTAATTCACACTTAATCGTACAACTTCTCCCAGCCTGAACGCGATGCCCTCTACAACAACATCGATATCACAGCAATAATAATGAAGCTGGCTTAAACAAGCGATTCATAGACTCTATCGGTGACTCGTAGAGTACTTGGGTACTGGCCTAGGGAGCGAGTACTGGAAATACCTTAAACCCTTCGATGCACAATACCGTTTTTTATCCCAGGAAAGCTTCATGCATCATGCTTTACTGGTGGATCTGGAACTGGCTGACCGTGACCACTCGAGGCCTCTGACCTCGCCTGAAATTTTGATGAGCTGAATTTTTACGTAAGCTTGCCTGCCACTGTGATCGGGGGCTAGGACGGTCCGGTCCTAGCTCTACGTTCTTTCTCTTGGTCTGCTCGTTGTGTTCTGTTCATCGTTATGGACGGCGACAGAATGCAGATAGACAACCCTTCGCTCCCTATACCATCGACAAAGGACTCTCTTTCTCACAAATACGAAGATGCTACCAGCAGGAGACCTACACCGGACAAAATGAACGATATACCTCCGCATCAACCACTTCGCAATGATAACTCGACCTTTCCTCATCCCAGTCTGTCCAGGACAGACTCCCTGGGTACTTTGCTCCAGTCTACCGCGATAAAGGAGGATATGGCAGCTAGGAACCAGCAGAAACCACCCTCAACACCTTCAGAACCGCCGGCTGGGGCGGATAGGGTGCTCAACGTCACCGACGCCCTGAGTTATCTCGACTCGGTGAAGATGCAATTCCAGGACCAGCCAGACGTTTACAACCACTTCTTGGATATCATGAAGGATTTTAAGAGCCAAGCGTACGTGTTCCAACTTCTTGCCATATCCTATCTCCAAGTCTTGTCGGACATGTCATCCACCGTCCACGCGCCTCGGAGCTGCAGCATCTCTAACTAGATGTTGTGTTGCACAATTTCTGACATTTGGGGGTACCGATCGTTCTTGTTTGGATTGATTCGGTGTTGCACATCGATGAGGTTTTCCATTCATTGGTCTTGCCCCACCGTGGACGAACGCGTACCCATCGAACTCCTGGGTCCTGGACACCTCTCACTCGTGAGAAGAATAGCGATCATCCTAAATCATGTCTTTTCTCATCGGAACAAAGAAGGTCGACTGCCAACTTTAGACCTTGGCCCATCACTTCCGCAGATCAGCTGCTGGCGGTCACCCGTCGTTCCATCTTTCCTCTTACGATTCATTCCTCCTGCGTTTTCTTCGTGTTCGCTCCTGACGAATCATTTCCCTACAGTATCGACACTCCCGGGGTCATCAGACGTGTATCACACCTTTTCCATGGTCATCCGTCTCTCATCCAGGGCTTCAACACTTTCCTTCCCGTTGGCTACCGTATTGAGGCGCACGACAACTCAAACTACATCACTGTGACGACGCCTACCGGAACCATGATGCATACAGGTGGTGACGGTGCGAACGGGGAATCGCAATGGCAGCATGTGAAGGGCCCAACTCCTGAACCGATGGATAGTGGAGAAATGATGGGTACGACTTTACCTCAGCTCGAAATCCTGATGATGTTCCAATATTCACGAATTCACTCGCAGTCGAGGAAGACGCAATTGAACCCGCTGTGCAATACGTTCAAAAGATCAAGCAGCGCTGCGACCCGGATACGTATCGACAATTTCTGGATATACTTTCCAGGTACCACAAGACCCCGATGGACATAGATGAGGTTATTATTTTTGACCGTCTTCTTCCTTTTCTCCCATGATGCCCATGCGACTATCTGTTTCCTCGGACGTGTTGAATTCCGGGCTGATCTCTCATAATTAATATCTCATTTCTTCCCGTGCTATCCATACTAACCACAGCTCTCCCTGCCCTTTCTACAGGTATCCGCTCAGATTGCCCTTCTCTTCAAGGACGCCCCGGATCTTCGTGCCGATTTTAAGGTGTTCATGCCAGATAAAGGTCAATCCCACGCGCTTCTAGGTGGTTCTAGCACACCAGCTAGGGTTGGTACCCCAGCCTCCCAGTCCGATACGAAGTCCAGGAGAAAAGCTGCTCAGAGTACGCCTATTGTACAGGAATCTTCACTCCCTCAGAAGAGGAAGAGGAAGCTCGTCGAAAGGGAGAAAGAAAGGGAACCAGTCACTAGCTCAAGTGTCGCCAAGGCAGCGTCGAGTACTAGTAACACCGTACGTTGTCTACACATTGACATGGACTGAGCAGTGCACTTATGCATTCTATCTAGACAAAGAAGCAGAAGGTACAGAGCTCTCAAGATCTTGCTTCGTCATCACTCGCAGGGCAATCATCCTCAGGTCTCAACTCTGCCTCTCGGAAATCGTTGGGGATCTACCATCAAGCTCAGCCTCCGAACTCCTTTGAACGAGGCTCGATGAATCAACAGGAAGATAGACAATTCTTTGACAGAGTCAGGAGAGCCCTCGAATCTAAAGAGGTCTACACCGAGTTCCTCAAGATCGTCAATCTCTTCACTCAAAATTATATCGACACTGGCCGGCTGGTCAAGGAAGCTAGGAATTTCCTTGGAGATGGCGAACTGATGAAACAGTTCAAGGATATCCTTGGTTGGGATGAGCGTAAAGAGCGAGAACACAGAATAGCGGAACACAACCAGCAGATGTTTTATGGATACTACCCTCAGGGCGGGGGTAAAGTTGCCACCAGTGCGGTTGGGGGAGTTAAGACTCTTCCTGGCCGAGTTGATCAATCAAGGATGTACGGCAGCTATCGCCGACTTCCTCCATCTGTATGTTTCTTTCTCTCTCCAAGTTTGTATTGTATGCCTACTGAATTCTGCACTATCAGGAAGCGAACGTTCCTTGTTCAGGCAGGGACGAGATGTGCAGATCCGTCCTCAACGATGAATGGGTTTCTCACCCTACATGGGCCAGCGAGGATACCGGCTTCTCTACTCACAAGAAGAATATTTATGAAGAGGCTCTGCACCGAAGCGAAGAAGAACGCCACGAGTACGACTTCCACATCGAGGCGATAACCAGGACGATAGCGATGTTGGAGCCCATCAACAACAAGATCGCACAATTACCGGAGCAGGAGCGACACGCGTTCAAGCTCAAGCCAAACTTTGGTGGCTCAGGCAAGGCTATACATCATCGTCTTGTCAAGAAGATATATGGCCGAGATGCAGGGTTGGAAGTCACTAAAGCGATGCAAGATACGCCTGCTTTGGCCATCCCAGTCGTTCTGTCTAGGCTGAAGCAGAAGGAGGAGGAGTGGAAGAGAGCTCAGAGAGAGTGGAACAAAGTCTGGCGGGAGGTCGACGCTAGAAATTATCCTAAATCTCTTGACTACCAGAGCGTCTCATTTAAGGCGGCGGACAAGAGGGCCATCTCCACCAAGACCTTCCTCTCCCAGATAGAAGCCTTGCGAGATCAGCAACATGCCAAACGCGCGGCTCTCGTCGATCCCTTGTTCATCAGGACTCAGCCTCGACATCACATGGAGTTCATGATCGACGACATGAATGTGCTTCAGGATTCTTTGAAGCTGACCTTCTCGTTCCTCGACCGGACGCAGAGTCAGATCAACTTCGCGGACAGGAAGAGAATTGAAGGCTTCTTGCGGAGCTTCGTGCCTTCCTTGTTGGGGCTAGATACTGTTGCGTTCCAGGCTGCTTTTGCCACGAGCGGGCAGGGCGAGAACGGCCACCTCGATAGTGACCTCAGCGATGACATGATGAGCACGCTAGACGACGGAGAGGATTCCAGTGGAGGTTCTACGACTGGCTCCGGTAACAAGCGGAAGAAAGGTTCTTCGGCTGCCAACGGGAGCGGGGATCTTAGGAAACGGTTACTCAAGAGCGAACAAGCAAAGTCCACGAACAGGAAAACAAGAGGACAGGACGGGATGTCTCCCGCTGGTTCGAGGTTCTCGTCTCCAGCGCTCTTTGATAAGCCTGCAGACGCTTCCCCGAATGGCGAATCCTCGACATCTAGTGCGAATCAGACCCCTCCCGCCACGTCTTTGGGGAAGCTCAAGTACCCATTCTTCTGCAATGCTATCTTCTATGTTCTGGTGCGATTATTGGAGGTCAGTGTTGTCGTGTACCGTCCACAAATACTCCTACTCATTGACCGTTCCCTGTTCCTCAGACTTTGTATTCCAGACTCGCCTTGTTCAAGGCCATCACTGCCGAGATGGTTGCAGAGCCCACGAATGCCTCCTCTCGAGCACAAGCCAGTGGGGTAGACAGATCAAGCCATACACAGAACTTCTATGGCCTGATCTTGGAAACATGCGAACGGCTGTTCGATAACGAGATAGAGCAAACTGCGTTTGAGGATCAAATGCGGCATATGCTTGGGAACAAGGTAACCCTCCTCTCCTTGGTTCTTGTTCTCCTCCATTCTGGCCTGTGTAGCGGATCACTCATGTCGATGTTCACAGCATGCGTACAAGATTTTCACGATAGATAAGCTCATCGGCACGGTCATCAAACAGGTTGGTATTGCCTCTGTTAGCGTTTGAATATTGTCTGAGGTGGATAATTTTCCAGGTCCTTTGTGTTTTCAATGACCCCAAGAGCCAGGATTTCCTTGAGAACCTAAAGCGTTCTAGAACCATAGTGTCGCCTACTACGCAGGACCTCACGAACATCCAACGAAGTGCGGAGAAGAGCTTAGGTCCTGACGGAAACCTCTATCGGATAGATTGGGTCCCAGACCACAAGATCATCACTATCCAATTGCTGGGCAGTGATGATCCTAACTGCGAGGATCCAGAGGTTCTCACAGGGAGATGGCAAGCGTATCTAGATTCCTATGTGTCCGTGAGTGCTCGCATCCGGATGTTTCTAAAGACACTGTGTTCATCAAATCCTTTGTTCTTTTTTGTGTAGTCTGATGAGACGACCGGTGTGCCCGCGACCAAAGTAAAACGACCATTTCTACGGAAGTACGATCATTTCTTTGTTCTTCGGTTCGTAGCCTATCAGTCATCACTGATTTTGATCCCTTTGCTATGTTTAGAAACATCCCCACCCCACAGAGCCCTGATGTCCCTCCGGTGCAGGCTGATTCACGGGGGGGTCTTGAGATCAAGGTCTGCGTCCGAACTTATCGATTGTTCTTCGTGAGCGGTACGGAGGACTACCTCAGGAAGGTCGTGAACATAGAGGAAGTTAAGGATATTCACAAGCGATTGGAGAAGAAGAATCTCGCAAGGAAGAAATGGATCGAGTCGACTGAAATGCGGGAACCAAGGCTTCCTGTAACGCCGGGACCGGCGAGCTCGGGCTCTCCTATGGTTGAGAAACCATAGTCAAAGCGAGCGGCGTGGTGTTCATTGCCTCTCACACTGAGCGCATATACAGCCTCGCCCCTGTCCTCATCGCAAGTTGAACGCGATACTCTACTCTGTCTCTCTGGATACTTCATCTCTTGCTAACCAAACCATTTCCTCTCCGTCACCCATCGTGTCCAATATAGTTATACATATCTTGTACTTAGACTAGTTTATTTGTGACTCTCCTTAGCACTCATTGTAATTCAGGCTTCCCATCGAATTTCTACCACAGAATTTCTTGTTCATGAAGGAGGCTTGTTATTAGAGGAGCACCAGTGACCTCGGTCTAGGGTCGCTCAAGGTACTAACCGTGATCCGAATCTGGATTTGGACTTTACTCTGTTCGGTCACAAGGTAAATGGTGACTTCATTTCCAGGCCATCATGTCCAAAATCTCTAGCACTCTAAAGTCTAGCGTCCCCAACAATATAAGTGAAGATGTAAAAGAGGGGATTCCTATCGCTCGCCACACGCCACGGACTCTGTATATGCTTGCAGCGACCGTTATCCGCTCCCCAGGCCCCAAACCTTCACCTGCCTGTTTGGTTACACCCCGACCTGCCTGATTTATCTGTGCTACATTGAACCGCTTGCCCAACACCCATTCATAGACTCCGCTGCCGACATCAATGTATCCTGCCCACTATCATGTTTTAATCTAGCGCTAGCTAGGCTTGTCTCTATGACATCTGCTTCAACACAAGGTATCCTCTTGCGCTCGAGAGCTCTGCATCGAGAAAGCGGTACTGTATTGGTAATGACGATCCGACTCGGCATGGCTTACTTCGTCCTTTCCATGAAATTTCGCACTTCTCTCTCACTTTCAAAGTCGTCTTCCGTATGGAAGGGAGCTCTCACTAGCCTACAGTCTCCGAAATCCTCCACAGGGGTAACCTCCCGGTTGAACTACGGCTATTCTGCTTCACCTGCCAAATTGGGCGCCCCATCAGAACGGGCGCTTTGCTTGTTGTTCTTTCCTGCCTTTTATATTTTCGCCCCAGTACACCAAGCATCGGAAATGGCATGTTCGTATCGATCTTGCAATCGCCACATCAACCGGTGCAGACTCCTCCTGTTGCATCTCTGAATTTTGAGCCTTTTTAAGAGCTGAGCTCAAGGTCGATGCGCTTTACAACCTTTCTTCGACAACTTTCTTTCTTCCAAGTACAATTTGTGGCGACAGATCTCAAAGATGCAATCTAGCTCTTCCTCATCATCTAACCCATGCTACTACTACTATGCCAACCCGGGTCAGCAAAGTGCACCCAGAAATACGACTTCAACGGTGCACTCGACCGGACGCATACCCCAGAACGAAAGGATGGCTCTCAGTCATATTCTTTCGAGCGACCAGCCTCCTTCCTCGTGCGTCTACCTTGGATTCTAACTTTCGGTCACACTAACTATCATTCTCATCTTGCAGATATCCGCATCAGTCCTCTATACCTGACCGGAGAACTCGGCGTCACGATCCATCCAGGTACTTACAATCGCTCCGCTCCTCCCAATCAACGAGCTGATCGGTAAGCGCATATCTGCAGCAATGATAGACCCTCGTACTCCGGCAGGAGTGGGCCCTCGGTGATGTACGACAACTTGTTCTCTAAGCTTATATGTTGTGTTTGACTCATCGAGATTCGTTTCTAGGGACGTCAGCTCGCTTCTAAACTCATGCAGGTAAGCTAAGGATACACGAGGGGCCTATAGGCTCTACTCATCAGTACCCCACAGTATCCAAGACCCAACGATGGAAGCACGAAACTCGCGCTATCCCACTGGTCGTGAGGTACTCCCCACACCATACGCCACCAATGGTGAGGAAAGAGCGTCGCACGCCACAACTTATGCCCAAGGATGGACTCCAAACAATGCGACCCATCTTCCATCGACCACTCCAGGCCCTTTGCCGCATTCGTCTCACGGCTCCCGATACCCTACAACAGCCCCTGCGCGTCCATTCTCTACTCCTCCGATAGCATCCATGCCGCCTCAGTACCCTAATGGGGTGCATTCATCCAGTATTAACTATGACCCGGCTGAGGACGAATGGAAATGCCACGTTCGCAAGCTGCCGAACGGGGACTACGAATGTACCCTTTGTCCTTTAGGCGAAAGGTACGTCGCGAGGTCATCGCTCGTCAAGCGCCATGTCAGGGGAAAACATTGGGGTCTTAAGTAGGTGCTATACTCAAGTATTTTGTCAGATCCGATCTCACCTACGCTTTCTTTGATTCAGAGAGTTTCGGTGCGAAGTCTGTGATAAGTCGTTCTCTCAGGTTCGTGTATTCGTATATGTTGAACCCCCGAATCCTAATACATCCCCCTCTAGAAATCGGCTTTGGTGATCCAGTAAGTCTCTCGTTCTTTAGTAGCTTTCGGCCTCTACTAAGACTGCCTGTGTCGTCTATCAGTCAGAATACCCAGTATGTTCTTTCCGTTGAACCTAGTGCAACTACTTACTAACTACCCTTTTCTCTAGCACTGGGGCTCAACCGCACGTGTGCAGATACTGCCCAGAGAGATTCGGCGACCCCGCGAGGCGTACTAGGCACATGAAGGAGGTTCACGGTCATTCTGCGAGACAGGGCCACGGTGGTGGTGAGGGGTCATCAGGTCATCACTACGCGCAGTGGAGGGAATGAGGCGATTCAGGGAATTACTGTACGGGATTGGGAGCTAAACCGTGTGTTTGTTGTTGAACAAGGACTTTTATAATCTTCTCTTTTTCTTGTAACGTCGTAGGAGCGCTCTGTGGTGTTGAGGTGGACTCGTACTGTACATACATGTAACTAATAGTTAAGGGAGATCAATGGACGGACTGGATGGATTTGACAGGATCCATCACTCTGCTGTGATCCGCGATGAATTCCATCGAGGATCGACTCAATGAGCTGCTAGGTGCCTGCGTTGCCAATACAATGGTCTATCCTCCTTGCCATCTTCCCCTTCCGTCCAGTCTGTACTAGCATCGGAAAACGAGGGCAGCGAAGTAGCCCGCTATGATATACTGCGGCGTAGATTGCATGGCCACGCTCGTTGTTAACACCTTTTCTTTTGGTACGTCCGCGTCCGTGGAGGCTCCACGCATCCTCCAAGGCTTGCGTTTTTCGCATTCGTTCATCTCGATATTCTCAAGCTGACGCTTCTCCAGCTTTTCACCTGGTTTGCGCGGTCGCTACTCTTTGGGTCATATACCGTTATACGCGTCGTCGGCAGGTTGAGGGTACCTTCACTCAGCGACACAAACATGCTATCCTCACGGGCTCTTTCTTGCTCCTGGGCACGATGAATTACGGCTCTAGTTTTCCAATGGAGTTGCCCACGTACAACTACTATGGCGTTGCAATGCCTCCTCTGTGGCAAGAAGTTCCATCGTTCTTGATCAGCTTGTTAGCCCAGGGGTATCTGGTCAGTGGTTCTTGCTCTACTAGGTTTTCTGGGAAGGATAAGTCCCCAGAATGATTGCTGACGTCAACTCTCGAATCTAGATCCACCGTTG
Source organism: Agaricales sp. HM26-F1 (assembly GCA_002718315.1). NCBI lineage: Eukaryota > Fungi > Basidiomycota > Agaricomycetes > Agaricales > Agaricales sp. HM26-F1. Next base: position 344,305 of record NIBX01000039.1, on the reverse strand, counting down.
CTACGTGTTGTTGGGACAGAGGTTAATCCTGGTATCTGGATTCTTGGTCTACATGGTCGTCTTAACAGGTAGCATTATTCCTTTATCCAACTCGGGACTTTTGTGACTGAGGACTGGTTCAGCTTTCGGTGTCGCTAATCTTGTCTTCAACGGCGAAGCCGACGGATTCCCAACTTCCTCTCCATTCACATCTGATGTCAACTCAGCCGTGTCCTTCTTACCCATGACATACTGGCTCCTCTCGCTCTTCTTCAACGTATCCCTGAACATACTCATCGTCGGGCGATTGCTATGGATGAGGTCCCGAGTGACATCTGCCCTTGGTTCGGAATACGGGAAGATGTACACCGGAATCGCATCGATGATGTTAGAGTCGTCTATGCTGTACAGCCTGGTGCTCGCAGTGTCCTACAAAACGCTCCCTGGACTGGGAGGAACGGCGAATTTATTTTCTCCTCTGGTCTCTCAGACTGAGGTGAGCAATGCAGCTCGCATACAACAATCTTCTCCGAACTCACGCCGAGGTTTGTTGTACAGTGCATCGCTTCAGAGCTGATCATCTTGAGGTTAGCTCTCGGTCGTTCACTCTCGAAATCTGCTGTACACGCTGCGACGACCAGACCCGATGGAGCCAATCAACTGCCAGGTCCTGCGGCACCGCCATTAGGACGCCCACCAGGCTCGGAGTTTGAGAGTCGAATTACTCAGATTTATCCTAGCTCTGTCGCTGCCGTTTTACGCTCTTATGAAAAACCTGAGTCAGTATAGTGCATCATTTTTTCTGTTCACGCTCTGCTACTTTTCGCTGCTCTTTCTTGCTTTGAATGCTATTTTCATTATTGCTAGGGAATATTATTTATACCATGTATCTGTATCGCTGGGGCACCTTCTGCAGTGACTAGTTTTCAGCTCAGTCCCGCCTCGAGCTCAGGCTTTCGCATAGAATGATGATGTCTACCTCGTTTCACCCCTAATACAATCGTTCGCTGAGTGTTATAGCGGTGATAATCCTGTCGAGTGCTCGACGAGCTCTTGAATGCGAAGGCCAAATAACCAAGAACTGCAGCACCTGAAAAATACATGAACCTCTGCAAATTTTGCAATGCAGGTTGACGACGCGATCTAGTATTCCTGCTCCTTCGACTCTTGGTGATCATGCACACTGTTGTCACCAGATACACCATATCAGAATGAGGGCGTGGACAATTACCTTCCCCACAGTCACCGATAACTGGATCCCAACTTGTCCCTCGCTCAGCTATATTCTGGTTAGGGCAACATCCTCTGAATCCAGTTCAGCAATCTTCGCGCAGAATCGTGTCAAAGATATCAGTCGTCAGAAGGGCTCTGTTTTCGAGGTCAGAGAGTTGGATAGCCCAAGGAAGGGGGCAAGTCCAAGTAGTCCAAGGGAAGAGGCAACGCGGTCACGAGACGCATCAATTTTAAAACTGAGCTCAACACACTTGAAAATGGGGTAGCCGCAAAGAGGATTTTGTGAAATGGATTATACATCAAGGTACACGATTACAATACAAGAGAGAAGGTGAGAGAAAACATGCATTACAGACCTAGACAACAAGAAAGACGAGGGTACAGGCCGCACCATCTCTAAAACCAGATTGCCTCATATGGGTGGAGGTTGCCGTATTTGACCTTGATATCAGCGACGGTGTGGATCTCGCCGATGACTGAGCCCAACTCAGGTTCATAGCGAGCGCGGTGGTGAGCCTAGAAATGCAAGAGAGAGATGTAATGAGCTTGAGGAGCCGAGAAATTGGAGCAAACAGGTCCTTACCTCTACTGAGTCCCATCCAATGATACCAACAAACATGCTTCCGTTCTCAACAGAGTATCCCCAGCTCGAATCATGGCATCCCTTCGAGTTCCTGAGCGCAACCGTCAGCCTGTCCATCAAAGGCTGGAGGGATTCGCGGCTCCTGCCGGGGTTGGCGGTGATATAGACGGTTTCGACGACCTTGGATTTCATGGGCTCGTCGATAGTGGTTGGGAGAAGGACGTGGTGGACGTCTGGCTTGGCGTCGAGGATGGAGCGGAAGGTGGACGAGACGCGCTTGGAGGCGTCGGATTTCATGAATCGTTTGTAGTGGGCGTGAGATTTCCAGACTGTAGATTGAGTGCGTCAGTATGGTGTAGATCAGGAGAGAGAACAGAGGTAGACGAACTGGTGATCCAAAAACCGAGATGAGGTTCTTGAACTTGAGAGCCGACGTATGTTCTGAAAGCGCACAGTGTCAGCTAAAGCCAGCACGGTCAAGATAGCAGAATGAATGCTCACTTTTGCATCCCATCAGCCTGGTTCAACGCCTCCAGAGCATCGTCGAGGACGTGCGGGTCCTGGCGGTAAGCAGCAGAGTCGAACCAGATAACAGAGGGAGCGGGGCCGTTCATCATAGACATGGTCGAGGAAGAGTAAGTAGGATGTTTGAAAAAAGAAAAGTTGGTTGAAAGAGATGTAGGAGTGGAGAAGATTGCTCGAGGCAGGATGAGGATCCTGCAGCATAATTTAGTCGTCTTTTATAGAATCTAACATCCCAAGCCTCGTTGCGGCTAAGCAAATCAAAGGAGATGGATACACAGGATATCTTGTTGTAGATGAGAGTAATGTCGCCCCCCCGCAAGCGAAGTGGTCAAAAGCGAGTAGACAACTTTACGTGTTGATGGAGTCCAAAAGGAGAAGAGTTGACATGGCGCTGAAGGAACTCATGACAGTGAAGGATCATTTACGTGTCCAACCAATGTCTAAGGATAAGTCCATTTTCGTTCAAGAAGAAAGGGAGGAAGCCCCGTCTGATGACGGCGAGTGTTGAGCTCATCGGGGTCTTTGCGGTGGAGCTCGAGCTGGCAGTTACAGTAAGAGAAAATGCTTCGTCTGCCATCTGGTGCAGTTTGCTCTCGTGACTCTCCTGCAGTATCCGCCGAGCCTCGAATCACTCATAAAACGATTCAAATTAATATCATATCATATAATCAGAACTATAAAAGAGTTTATCCTCTACTGAGAAAACATCGCTATTATTCAAAAATCTTAGAACAAATTATCTTACTGAGTGAGAGCGTAACCAGATCGACCACAGAGGCGGTTGTGTTGCTGATTGAAACTAGCCAAACGTTCGGCAGAATGACAAGCTGCATGTCCCTCCTTAACCTCTCAAGCTGCACTAGTGACATTGGTGGTGCTGTTGGCGCTGAAAAGAGGCCCTTCAATATCGCAGTATGCCGCTTCTTCCGGAAGAATCCCATTCAAGAGGTACTGCCTCATGTACTTGGAGACACAATTAGACGCAAAGGCGAGAGAGGTGTGCTAAGAAAAATGAGAAAAGAAAAGACCAAAAGTCAATTGAGGCGACACGGAACGATAATAGAAGACATACCCCAGGAATATTGTTCACGAGGAGTGCGGATCCTGGGAAGAGGCCGGATGTTTTCTTAGCCCTAAAATTGTAGTAACTCAGTCGTAGAATTCAAGTTGAAACGGAGAAACGCACAGAGCGAGGGGGGTGACATGGTCGGCGGTGTTGCCAATCAACATGATAGGATAGCTGGTGTTGCGAGCACCGATGGGGCCTAGAAAGGGTTGAGGAAGAGAGCAAAGCTTAGCGTCTAGCCACACACCTTTGAAATGCTGAGGATTCACTTTCCAGTCCCTGTTCATCATGAGTGCGTTGAGCAAACAAAAGGGAAATTCAAGACGATACGTACGTGCAGGGCATTCTCTGCGACGAGATGGTCTCAGGAAAGTATGTCGATACGTTGCTCACTCTGTGCCAATATTCTTTCAACTGCTTTGGAGTGTCAGTGATTGGCCCGCCATCCGTGCATCTGATAGGCCACGTATATCGATTGGGGTCCAAAACTGGATCAGTATTGCTCGGCGGTGTAGCTGATGCCGTACCAGTCTCGTATTGTACCAAAGCGGCTGCAAGTCCTGGGAAGGACTCAACCTGGTACAACTGAGATCGAACATTGATCTGGAAGAGATCTGGTGTCATGGTAGTGCCATTAATTGTAACTTGGCCGTCATTGACTCGCTTCACCAATTTGTCGTATCGTTCGTTGATTTCTTTGGCGGTAGGAGCGTAGAATCCACAGAGGTCGGGTCCAGCTTCGACGCAGCCTTCAAAAAACCACCGAAGAGTTTTATCACCATCGCTGACAGTATCGACCCAATCATCTGTTCATAGATGGGCACGAGAATTCAGATGTCGACCAAGGAAGATGCTTACGAGCGTAATAACTATCCACATCTAGGACACCTAAAGAAGAGGAATCTCAGGTTCAGAATACTTCGAAAATAGCTTGCGATGCGTGGTGGTTCGCACCGTCGATGATGAGCCTCTCAATCCTGTCCTGCACACAAGTACAATTCAGACAAAGATACTTTTCTGCGCGATGTGTGGAGGACTACCGGGAATAAAGATGCGAATGTAGCACCGATAGCGCTGCCGTACCTGAAGACACGGAAATTATCGTTCTATCATGGTATTAGATCTGGAGCCGTGAAGCTACTCACGAGATGCCATAAGACTGCACTTTATTCCTTCCATGGGCTTGAGCAATAGTCAGGATGTCCCTTGCCACATTATCGGTCGTCATATGTCGAATCACATCTCCGTCTCGTTGAGCGAAAAGAGCATTCCAGAATGCTACTGCAGTCACTCTCTTAGGAATTGTTGAGAATGTTTGTGGATCAAGCCGAGTGAGCTGCGAAGAATTCGTCAACCAGCTCTGGTATTCTGCGTCCGACTGCCAGAGGTTGAGTCTAGGCATGGAATTAGAAACTCCTATGCAAAGAACCATCAGAGGGAAAGCAACAGACAATATGCTAAGCAAGAATAAATTTCGACCATACCTCGAGGATCGAAACCAACCAGATCGAATTCGTCACCCAGACGTTCCTTTATGAATTTGCCGCGAACGGCGATATCATTGACACCGCTACTTCCTGGGCCTCCTGTGCTGTATATAACGGGGCCCCGGTATGAGTCCGATGTATTGGAGACAAGAGCTGGTATACGGATAAGGGCTAAACCTCCAGTGCCTTGATCTGGATTAGAGTAGTTGAGCGGGACCTGCACGAGTATCAGTGATGCTTTAAAGATACATATGGTAGTATCGGAAGAGTAATCACGGTCAACCGAGTACATTGAAAAGGGCTTTCGTAGCAGTCTACCCAGTTCAGTCCCGGGCTGTAGGCAACCTATACAGATATTATTAGGATGTGTCTACCCTCTCGAGTCGTGGAGGGATCGTACCGAGTCCCAGTCAAAGGCGGGCGTATTAACCTGCGCTGCTGCTGAGGTAGCCAGCACGAAACAGCATGCAAGAAGAGATGGGGTAGCGGTGGCAGAAACAAGACGAGAGGAGCGTTGGCGAGGCATAGGGAGGTTCTGATTTACTTTCCCACCTCAAGCACCCGCTTTCTTATACGCATAAACTTGGACGCTCATCGGGCGCTGAATGCAGTAGATGTTGGAGCTGCAGACCGTCTGCACTGCACCCTGACGCGTCATTTCATTTCTTTCAATAGCATAGTGGCGAGTGAGGAGCCGCCATCGCGCGTTATGGCGGTCTATCGAGAGGAATAAATGCAAGTTGTGCTGTGCTGTGGCTTGGCCAAAAGAAAGGCCCGAAACCTAAGGCAAGCAGAGAAGCTGAAATGCATCTTCATCTAGTGATAGCTCGCCCGTCCAATGACGATAGCTATCGTGCGGTCGTTTAGGTTACTGTCTCTGAGTCGGGTGAAGGAGAGTTCCCCTACTGCGTTCAGGAAACACTGTATAACTGAGCGCCAAATTAGTGCCGGCACCTCATAGCAGCACGCATGGAACAAGAGAATAAGGAGAAGTCAGGTTCGCGTCGGACTGGTACACGAGGATGATGATGGTGATGAAAAGAGAGGACGAGGCGTGACCGCACAAACTTGAAACGAGGTCTCTGAAGTTGACTGGTAACGTTGACCTCCGGGGTATACATGATCAGGTCTCTACAGTATTGCCCTGTCCAGCAGTTCCTTGTAGGGTCCTAGGCCGTGTAATATCTATCTATCGGACAGTCGTTTCCATATGGGACATATTCGAGATTTGCATTACTATCAAGCAGCTACAGTCTCCAAGACAGTAAAAGTAGTTACACCGACTCGCAGTATACTAAGCTTCCTAGATAATCAACATCCAAGAAAAACATTTCGCTCCGCACACGTGCGAAAGCTAGGAATAATCGTCGTTAAAACATCCGGGAAATAACAGAGGATTCGATCATGCATGCATGAAAAGTTGAGAGGTCGATGTTAAAGGACGATACAATCGTCGTCATCATCGATTAAGAGGGGAACCATTCCAGAAATTGGTGTCGGCCAGTGAGTGGAGAAAGAACGGGGGTCATGGTGGTACATGATTGGTTTGAACTTGAAGAAAAGAGAGGAAAATGAATAAAGATAAGGGTAGAGACGGTTGTTGTTGATTGGTGTACGTGTCGTGAGTTGCTCCTCAGGGAAGCGTTGTGGGGGTAGAGTCATTCCGTAGAGAGAGGGTGGGTTGAGAACTCTTAAGCAGAGAACCTAGAAACACCACCGTGCATCCTTCGCCTATGAGTGTGCTGCCTCTTGACATTCCTGATCTGCGCCTTTGAAGCCGTCTCGTTCTGAGCAGCAGCAACCTCGGCAGAACGTTTCTGCAGAGCCTCTCTGCGTGCCTTTCTCTTAGCGGAGCAAGAACGCGTAGCAGTGGAAGCTGCTCCCTGGCTGGTCTTCGTCGAAGTAGGAGTAGCAGCAAGGTTGGGCGCAGAGGAAGAGTTGTGGGAGACGGCAGTGGGCTTGGAGCCGGAAGAGGGTTTGGCAGAGGTGGGCTTGGGCCCTTTGGAGGAGTGGGACTCGGAGCCAGAGCCAGAGTCGTCAGAGGAGCCGCTGGAGCTAGAGCCAGAATCAGAGCTACCAGAACCGGCGAGCTTGCTGAGGGGTGGGCCGGGGAAGGTGAACTTGGGCATCGGGACCTCGTCGATCTATGAAAAGATCAGATTAAATTCATGCCGGCTCGAAAATGGAGGGTTAGCAAACCTGGAAAAGGATACCCGGTTCCTTCTGGGTGTACAGCCCGGGAATGTTCACTAGCTCGTTGCCGCTGGGTTTACCGGTGCCGCTGCCAGTGACCTTCAACTGAGCGCAGTTGATGAAGAACTCGGCGCCACCGACTTGAGATCCCAAATGGAGAGCAATTAGCTCGTGGCGGAGAAGGTAATTTCCTGGAGCGAGGTCGGCGGGAACCGTGGTGGTTGCGAGCTGACCATCATAGATGTCTCCTTGGTACCATGTCTTGCCGTCGGGCTTGACACCTTTCTGCTCAGTCTTGAACCATTTGGCTTTGGTAGCATCGAAATCGCTGCAAGGAGTGTCGCCGCAGGAAGCCATGTAGGTCATGACTGGGCCCTTGTTGTGGATCCACTGAAGGAAAAAAGGAGGGAAAAAAAGATGATGTATCAGTACGCGTCGAGTGAAGCAATATATCGAGGTTACTGTACCTTGCCTTTGCCATCGCCTGCAACCCACTTAATCTTGATCTCAGAACCGGCTTTGACGTCAGCAACGTCAGTGCCAGCCTTGGCACCTTTCCCACAGACCAAGTTCTCGTCGTCGACCCCCAATTTGACAGGCTCGACGGCGTTGATCATGCGAAGAGGACTAGCATGAGGGGACATGGTGTATGGGTTGTTGCCTTCGTAGGTTTTCCCATCGATGGTCATCTCAGAGATGTACCCATGAGCAGAGACGAGAGAGGGCAGGAAGAACAGAGAAGAGGCGAAAAGGAAGGAGGTTGCGCGCATCATCATTATCACTGTTGGTTACTTGTGTTGATAGATTTGGAGGTAGTGACAGGAATTGATGAAGAGAATGTACGATTTGCGCGCGGTAACGGAAGAGGTCGTTGACTCTGAGGTGAGTGGGAGGGAGAGAGAGGGAGGGAGAGGGAGAGAAAAGAGGAGATGGAGGGAAGAGGAGGAAGTGGTTGAAGTTTGCTCGCGATCAAAATGCTTCGTTATATATGATGATCAGGTGGAGTGACGGTTACGCGACTAGAGCGGTCAATCTCTCCGGCATTGCATGTTGCTTGAATGAACAGCTTCCATTGCACTGCCGTCACAGCAGAAAAACAGGTCTACTCCTGTTTGTCCTGCAAGGAGAGAAAGAAAGGTAAAAATCGACTCTCTAAGGGTGTAGAACACGCCAAGCCCAAAACTTGGACCCATGGTAAGACCCATGCAACTTTTTTTCTGAGCTGGTGGACAACGATCAAATTTTGAGCTGGACTTGAATTGGCTCCGAGGAGGCAATTTGGCCTGTGAATTTGCTGTGGGTTATAGGAGTCGGCCCTCTGCGGTGGTCGTGGACGCTGTCAGAGCCGCCGCTGGCGTGGTCTCCACATCAATAGATACGGCACAATGGACTTTACATAGTACTTACTCCATGTCAATGGGAAGAATGGCAGCCCCATGCGCGTAGAATGTGTCATTGTGCGGAAGGGTCTCTAGAACATCGATAGATTTTGGGGAGTCGTGGCGGACTATCGTACCGCTCTTATCGAGTCTATGGTTCATAGGGAGATTCAGAATGAGCTGCAGAGCTGAAATCATATCATCTTCGAGGTGTGCTCGGGAATTAAAGTAAGATCTGGCTCTGAGGTAACTCTCGACCTCAAGGTTGGACGTCGTATAGGGATATGGTCACCGCGCAGCCTCCAGGGATGGCAACCCCGTGCCGAGAGAGCTGGCATGCTACTTCCCCACTGCGGCTCTGCCAGTGTGCACCTCGATGTGATTCAAGACTTCCAGTCACCGAATGCATGGACCAGGAGAGCCGCGTCTGGCCTCACGGATGCTGCGCGTGTGCGAGGCTAGTAGAGGAGGTGTAACCGTCTGCTCTGTCCTGCAGTTGAACACATCGCGAAATCGGTGCCATGAGCATACTGCATACGCACACGCACACATAGTTGCTGTGTCCAGATACGCGAGCAGCTGATGGAGACACGCACATTCGGAGGCTTTTATGCTGTGGCCACTTTTCGTACAACATTTCGCCTCAGCTTCGGAATCCCGCATGCTCAGACCTTCGCGCGCAGTTCTCTGGCAGATTGAGAGACTGAGATGACGTGGTCTAGACGAGCTCTATCTCCTGCACCACAGATGGCGATGTCCAGAGACAGATAGATGGCCAAGTACGACAACGAATCAAGTCGCCAGAGAAGGACCAGCCACCGAAGAAAATTCTCCAGAGTGTGCGTGGCCGGACAGAAAGTTTGCAGGCGTCTGTGGCCTCAGAGGAATCTTCAGTAGACAAAGTTCAGACGTGGCAAGGCCTGTGAAAAGACCGAAAAGGTACTATAGAGCGTCGGCGCTGCGGATGAGATCCAACCATCGAGGGCGACGTCAGCCTTGACAAGTTTCGGCACCTCATCTTCTGCTGATTCCCCGCTTACATAAGCATATTACTACTTGACTTCCAACAACCAACAACTGCCTATGCTCGCCGAACCTTTCCAGCAACAGGTCCCCATGCCTGAATATACAGACATATCCGAATTGCTCAACTCGGATCTCTTCTCTTATCCTTCAGCATCTAGCTCTGCTTCGCCAGCATCGAGCTCGTCTTCACCAAGGTCTCCACCCGATCCTTTCACCGTCCTAACTCCTCCCCAATCTACAACCTCCTTTCCAATCATATCCCAGGACAACGATTTTTTCAATAACTTCAACCTGATTCAGGATGACTTTTCCAAACCATCGTCAATGTTCAATATGCCCCAGTCATCAGAGCCCTTTGATTTTTTAGGCGCTCTGACCGCCAGTGGTTTTTCGTCTTCAGATAGTCCGGCCTCTGCTTCTACCATCTCGTCCCACCCTTCTGCAACGGATATGTGCATTGATCCTCAGCTTGTTGGATCACCATCCGTTGCCGAGGACGATGAGGAGGAGAGGGAAGGAACACAGTCACATCAGGATGATTCTCCATCTCCGCCATCACAGCCAGAGCACCTTGCCGCACCAATCAAAGCAGCCGGACACGGTAAAGGTCGCAAGGGCACCGTTCAGAGCGGCGGTATCACAAAGAAAACGTCTAAGGATAAGGAAAATAAAGCCACTATTCCTGTCATATCCAGTGTTCCTATCAGTTTGCCCGCCTCTATCTATAAGGAGGAAGACGACAACGACGATCTTCCTGCGGATTGGCGACCTCCTCCCGAGGTGTACGCCAAGATGTCCAGCAAAGAGAAGAGACAGCTGAGGAATAAGATCAGCGCCAGGAATTTCAGGATCCGACGAAAAGGTGAGAGTTTTCTCCAAACTTCTAGAACCCGCTTCTTGAGGTGAAACTGACGGTGATCATGATAACAGAGTATATCACAACCCTCGAAGGAGATATCGCTGAGCGTGATCGTATCCTCCAAGCAATTCGATCTGAACTCGGCTCTTCCCGTTCTGAGAACGTTGCCTTGCGTCAGGAAATTGCGGCACTCAAGAAGGCTCTTCTGAGTGACGCCAAAAGCACGGGCGCCAGCGGTGTTGCGTCTGCTGAGTCTGCTGACCTCGCCATCGAGAGCATTCTCAACCTTCCTCCGCCTGCACCTCTTCCAGAAATGAGCGCAGCGGAGATGCTCGCCTCCAAACCCTCCACACCCGCTCACTCAAGCAGTGAACTCAATCTTCCCAACACACAGAAAGATCTTCCCACATCTCCTCGTGTTGGCCAACGAGGATTCTGGGGTGGTGCCCATATCGGCCTTGGGGGAGGAATCACCCCCGTGCATACTGCCATCATGCCGGAGTGGCCAATCAGGAACGTCCAGAACCTTCCGAATCTCGGTCAAGCTCCTCAGGCTCCAACGGCCCAGGTACAGGTGCACCTCCAAGAGAACCTGAACCCTGCTCTCAACCATGGCAGGAAAGACGGTCTCAGGAAGACGAACAACACCAACCTGTCTCCGTTCGAGAAGTTCACCGACTCTACTTTGTTGACGTACCCAAGCATGGACCCGTACGTTTTGTTTCCTTTTCTTTCTCTCTGAACATCTTTACTTATGCGAGATCGCCAGATACCGAATGCAGCTCTGGAAGCTCGTCGCAGCTCAGAATGCCAATCGGGCGTCCCAGAACACTCGTGCTACTGCTCCACCGGCTGCCCTTCCAACTGGCCTTGGTGCCTCGCTACGTCCTGCATTCTTCACGGCCAACATCGGCAAATTTACTTCTTCTTCGTCGCCTTCTCCATCTCCTCCACCTATTCCTGGCAGCTCGCTGTCTGGTATACTGTCCGGCAAGCCCAAAGCCGGACTCGGCAGTGGTTCTTCTGCTTACAACTCGGCCGCTTCTGCTGCAGCGTCTACCGCTCCATCTACCGCGTCGGGCAAAAAAGATATCCAGCAAGCGCAAAAGGATCTTATGGTCGCCGCGCTTGCCAGTCAGACCCTGGTGTCCAGACTTGGCAGCGCGTTCTGGGACGCGTTCTCTGGAGGCTCGTCCTCCAATCCATCATCAAAGAAGGGCCTTGACGCCGATAAGGTCCGGAAGGTCCTCGAGGGCAAGGCAGTGGTCAAGGTCGTTGATGTTGACTCGACTCTTGCCAGCTCGATGAGCTCTTTGTCCATGTCATCGTCAACATCTACTTCTTCGCCGTTGGTCAACACAATGTCGAATAGCGGACCCTCATCGTGCACGATGCCTGATCTGTCCGGTGTGCTAGAGGAGGGCATGAGGAGTTTGACGCTGGGAAGGAAGCGTTGATCGCATTTTACAGTACATGCCTTTCTTCCTCTTTCCGTCGTCCTCCTCTCCTGCTCCCTCGCTGTCATATATGCCTCCTGCTGTTTTGTAGCTTTCCAAGTTCATGTCGCATTCGTTCATTTCTTTCTTCGTTTCACCCTGAAAAACACCATCCCTTCACTTCCATCTCATCTCATCATCCTTCATCTCATCTCACTGCCTACCCATTCCTTCGCTCCTTGGCTCGCATCCGTTCCCGTAGCCATTTTGAGTCCACTATCATTCACCCTCCACTCCGACTCCCAGAATCATAATCTCAAAGCCACAGGTGCTTCATGTACATATATTCTCGCATCGAACTCATATCTCTCTTTCCTCCCCTTGACTCCTCGCTTTCTTTCCCTAAATTCCTCTTTCTCCTCTCCCCTTATTGAGCATCCGGTAGATCCCTCGAACCACGTACGTACGTCTGGGTTCTATCAGCTTGCTCTTCAAGTTTCCTCTTTTCCTTCTCCCTTCCTCTTTTCCCATCTATAAAGTACATAAAGTGATTAGTTGCTCCCGCGTATTCAGTACGTATGTAGTGTAGTGTAGTTAGTAGCAGTCTCAAAGGTAGAACAGCTTCTTGTTCTTGAATTCTGTTTTTTTTTTTCGCTTCTCTCGTGGAATATAAATATATATAAGGTGAATCTCTGGTTGAGGAATCGTGGGGTAGCGTACTTGGAGATGGATCGGTCCTCATGAAGAGCGATGCGAACGTGGAGCACGCAACAGCGGATTGAATTTCCTCGAACTCGAGGCACAGTACAACGTCCAATGTCCCTCATGAACACGAAAATCTATCCCAAAACAACCACAGACCACAGAAAAAAAAACTACTTCAACTCAACGCCCTACTCACGCCTCCCGTAACTTTCCTCCACACACCAAATCCCCTTCCCTTATCTCTCTCCTCCAACCTTTCCTTACCAAACACCGTATCACCATCTTCATCACCACCCTGTGCGCCGAGTTGTCGAGCGTCTTTAGGTGGCCGTGTTGTGGGTATATGCATATGACCGAGAGTCAGCGAGATAGGTCTGGGTCTTCTAACCACCGACCCGTTCTTCGCGTACACCATCGGCTTGTCGTAGCTCGGGTCGACAGAGATCCAGTCTCGGCCTGTTGGACTGCAGGGGCTGTTCGATTGGACAGCTTCTGTACCTGTATCTGTCCTCCTTCTGACTCCATGGACAGACTCAGACCCCGAGCGGAGGTGAGAGGGTGTGGATATCGAGCCAGGGGAAGACCAAGGTGAGATCGTGGAGCTTGGAGAGTGAGGGGACGCCGATGAGAATGTGTTTGTCGTAGAGCTCGAGACGGAGGATGTGTGTTTGGAGATGAGGGGTTTCTTTGAGGTGTTGTTTGGTCTAGTACTTGAACCCTTGAGATTTAAGTTTGACAGGATTCCGAAGATCTGAGTAGATGATGTCGATTTATTTCTCTGTGCTGCAGAACTAGGATTGACCGTGTCTATGCGAAGCGGTTTGGTGTTCTTGGCAGGTTTGAGAGTTGTCGTGCTGAGACTAGTATTGTCATCTTTCGTTCCAAGTACTTCTCCAACGATGGGACGAGAGGGGAAGAACCATCCCGTACGAGTGGCTTGAAATCTAGCTTTGCCCTCCGCACCTGCAGTAAGCTGGTGCTGACGACCAGGATCCGAACTGAGCCCGATCCCACCAGGCGGACTGGTACATGGGGAGACAGGATTCGAGAAATCTGAAATCGGTGTAGCAGGAGGCGCTGTAGACGTAGTAATAGGAGGAGAAGGGGGTTTACAGTCTCCCCGCCTCGTGATGATGCTGGCAGTCTCGAAGTCTGAGAAACTTGATGCGTTGGTGAGTTGAGGAGAGGGTTGAGGTGCAGATGACGCGCTGGTGTCGTGTACGGTGTAGAGGGCCCTGTGTTCGCCGTTGATGGAGATAGAGCCGCACTGGTGATCAGATCAGAAGAGATGAATAAGTTAGGAGAAGAAGTGTCAAACGGCGAGAGGCATAACATACCTGAACATAAACTACTTTCCGCCCCTTCCCAGCTATAGACTCATCATCATCGGAGTCGAGCTCGATATTGGACGCACCCGCACTTGCATAGACATACACGAGATAAATCACAATTGTAAACACGACCCATACGTCTAGAGGAACACGACCAATGAAGATATGATTCTGATTCTGTGTTGCAGAGACATCTTGAGGTACAGAGCGTTGTCGTAGTTCATTCATGATCGCTTCACGAGGGAAGTTGTGCAACCCGCACATCTGTACTCGTTGAGTTGGATAGAATCAGACAGTGTGTAGAATGTAGTGCTAGAAGTGTGAGTTCGGTCTAGTAGTGTGCTTGAGGTAGGTTGGACTCGTCGAGGTCGGGATGAGACCTCGAAAACGATGACTAATCGTTGACTAAAAAGGAAATTCGAGAGAGACTCAGATGAATCCCGGTGTGTGGACTCGGATGTGTTCCTTCGAGCTGGCTGCAGGGAGATTATAGAAAAATACTGCTAATTCTGGGAGAATCATGGTAAAAAATCGATGAATACAGTTATCTGGTCTTACTACGCTCTTGGCTCAGCGGTATCTCACGATGTGTGATTATGTGACGACTCAGCACAGGCTGCACAGTATTATTCGAAGTCGAGTGCAAATCCTCCACCACTGGTAAGTGCCTTGAAAAGTCGCTGTTAAAACAAGGAGAGAGTTTTCTGAGTGATCCACCTCTTACCATCACCACGAATCCTCGTCTTAACCTCGTAAATTTTACGGGACTTTGGGCTGCTGTCTGGAGCTTATGCACAGTGACGATATCATGATGGCAGTGCCCTGACGAGTCAATGTGGAAACCGAAGTACCTCTGGAAGCTTTCGACTACACGTTCCCACATGAGGTGTATGGTAGAGTCTGGACCACAACTTTATACTCGCCCTGCTAGGTTCTCAGGCTTCAATGCACGAGATGGGATGATTATTCCCTGAACTTGTTCAAGGCTTCAAGCTTCAAGCTCCAAGCTTCTGACCCTGTGCGTTGTGTTTGAACGTGTGCGTCAACTCGATGCTCTCGCATGCTAGAGCGCCCAACCGAAGTTTACGGCGCTCATAAGGCTATTCCTATAGGAGTATTCAGCTACCCACTTTCTTTCTCAGTTATTCGTTAACGGTTCTACTGCATCTAGAAGAAGCGAGGTCGTGGATGGTACCAGATTAAAGTGAGCAGCCTTCCTGAATATCACGGCTTTGAATCTGGAGAATTTATACTCCCCAATGTTATCCAGATGGGAAATTGAGTCAATGGCGTACACCCAGCACTGGGAGGAACGAGGTACAATTGCCTCCGCACCGCAACGGTTAGGAGATAAGATAACGTAATAGTCACATGACTCTAAGCGCTCCGCCTTGTATCTCCAAAGGGACTAAAGCATTCGTTCTTGGTTGTTGACTGGAAGCTCCAGCGTCTCCACTGCCTCCTTTTGTTTCCGCCTCTGTCTTTGTTCTTCCTCGTTGCTTGGCTGCCACGAGGTATCTGCTATATAGCTCACCACCTCTGACTTCGCGAACCCTTCATTTGGTTTGCTTTTGACGACCACTATTGCTACTACCTGCTACTGCGTTATACCTGAAAGACGACTTATCAATGCGTCTTGGTACTGCTACATTCGCTGTTGCTGCAGCTGGCTTGGTACAGAACTGTGCTGCGTGGGGTGCTGCGGGTCAGTATTTCTTCTCTTTCTTACGACCGCCCAACTCATACCTCACTCCTAACAGGCCACGAAATAGCGGCAACGATCGCTCAAATCCATCTTCACCCCTCTGTTCTTCCCAAGCTCTGCCTTATACTCAACCCGCCCACCTGGGACCCTTCCGAAGCGGAACCAGAGTGCCACCTCGCCCCAATCGCCGCATGGGCTGACAGAATCCGTTTCCGCATGCGTTGGTCCGCACAGATGCACTACGTCGGTGCTCTAGGCGACCACCCTTCCGATACATGTCTGTTCCCAGGAGAGCGTGGCTGGGCGGGCAGAGAGGGCAACAACGTCTTTGGTGGGATTCGTAACACCACGAATATCGTGAGTAGGTGGAAAGACGAAGGGGAGGATGTGGATTGGGGATTGATGAACGAGGCGTTCAAGTTCTTGGTCCATTTTATGGGTGATATGCATATGCCTCTGCATCTCACCGGGAGAGATAGAGGGGGTAACTCCGATAAGGTGTTGTTTGATGGAAGACAGACCAGTAAAGATTTCTTCCTCCCTTCTACCTTAAAATCATAGCTAACTGTTGATCACTGTATAGACCTCCATTCTCTCTGGGACGGTCTCCTTATAGCTAAATCCCTGCGGACCCAAGTCCCACGGAACTACACTGTCCCACTTCCCTACCCCCAAGTCGAGCAGAACCTCCGCGGGGCGATCTACGACCCATACGTCCGCCGTCTCATCCACGAGGGTGTACTGGGTAAATGGAAAGACGAGATCCCCAGCTGGTTTGAGTGTCCCACCTCCTCAGGCTCCGCTTCCAAGTCCAAGACGCCAACAGAGGAAGAAGAGTACCTCTTCGCAAATGGTGCGGAAGACCAACAGCGTGTTTTGAGCGGTGGCGCTACGATACCGGGAGATACGGACGACGAGCTCGTGTGTCCTTATTTCTGGGCTCAACCCATCCACGCTCTCAACTGTGCCATCGTCTGGCCCAGAGCCCTCGACGAACCTCCCTACAACCAACATCTCTCCTCTTCATCCTCCCACTCAAATCCAGAACCCCACTCCTGCGCCTCATCCTCCCTCACATCTCTCCTCTCCTCATTCGACGATCTGGACCAATTCACAGCTGGTCGTAAAGGCGGTCCGTACCTCGAACTGGACACACCGGAATATACGGGGTACATCCAGGAGGAGTGGATCGTGGAGAAGTTGTTGACGATGGCTGGGATCAGGCTTGCGGGTATTCTGAATTACGTTTTCGCTGATGAGGAGGGTGGTGCACTTATTCCTCGAGCGAGGGGTTTGTGGGTCCCGGATTTGGAGTTTTGAGAGCGGACGAGGATCCTTGGAATTTCTTTCTCTGTCCCCTGATACTCATCTTTCAACATCAATATAGATCAAGCCTTTCTTCTGTACATATAAGCGTATGCACAACACGCATATCGCCTTTTCATGATGCCCTTTCTCTCTATCCCCTATTACTACGCTACCCTCTGTAACTCTTAGCAGCTTCAAGTATCTGCGGACCTGTGTACTTATATATCCTCGATTTCTCATCTATATATCTACGACTTCCCCCCCAGTATCTATATGCAGTTACTTTGAGAACTCCGTGAGATTCACTGTAACCTGATGATTTTCTTGAGGATTATAAAAGGGTATGCCCTCCACAGGTTTATAGAAAACCGGTACTTCAAAGAAAATTTCAGAAGGTACCCTCCCAGACTATTTATCTGTTTCGACTCGGAGCTCAGCCCAGTTGCAAAAGTTAGGTTTAAACATCAATTAGTGTGGATGGTACAGCCTCCCAATAGAATATATACCATAAATATAAAGGAATCATATATCGAGAAGAGCACGAGCAGAGGTGTGGTGTAACGTCGACCGAACTCATGGTTGTCCCACGACCAGCCTTCTTCCGCCCGATCTACATTTCCCAAACAGTGGCGTCATGGACCTGAACTCAAGGGCAGAACCTATACGGATTTATCATCAGTACGAGTTGCTCATACGGATTTGACTAAGAAAGGAGACGGAAGGAGAAGGAAATAATCCGTGATACGTACGTGACTTTGTAGTTAGCAGCACCGCAAGCACGGACGGCCTGGTCAATTTTGCCAGTTCCTCCGCAGGTTCCAGAGGTGTCGCCTGGGCGGTAGGCCTGGTTGCACGCGCAGCTGTGTTCATGATCGGAGATCAGTACTGTAGACAGAGGCAGAAGACTACCAGAGGAAAACGCACTTCTTGCCCTTGCAGGTGACGACACCGCAGTTTCCAGTGGTGGCTTCAATCTTCTGAGCCTGAAAGATAACAAATGATGAGCCAAACGGACGTGTTATGGAGAACTTTGCACTGACCAGTGAGTAACCCTGGATGTTGCTGATATCGTAGTAGTTCAGTCCGTTTGCACCGTTCATCTTGAACTCGGTCATACTGCAAGCCTTCTTGCCGAAGGCGATACCTCCCCAGCAGTCGTTCTCGCATCCAGAACCCGAGGGCTTATCGCAGATACGGCCTATCATCGAGGAGAGTAAGTCGTGCGTCAGAACGGATAAATTGGGGCCACGAAGTAGTAATAAACGTTATAGGACTGACCGTTCCAGCCGTTGGCGACAGTGATGGTCTTCTTACCACCAGCAGGGATAGAAAGCTGCTTGGCCCCGTCGTATCCGCCTCCGCCAGGGTAGTTACTGACAGTCTGACCGACAGCAAAACTGCACTTGTTTTCGAAGTAGATGTTGTGGCTAGCGAACACACCGGTGGCAGCGAAAGCCAGAGCAGCAGTCAAGAGGCGCATAGGAGAGAACATGGCTGGTAGTACGAGAGGAAAGAAGGGAATGTGAGGGGATGAGGGAAGACGGACATGCTGGTGCTGTATTTATACGGAGAACTCAGAATGGAGGCGGGCTTTAGTCTCCTGAGGCAGACCTTGACAATCAACTGCGAGTGTATAGTTTATATTGTCGACGCCGTGAAGTCCAGGCTTGGCTCGGTAGAGATCGCGTTGAAGCCATTGGGATTCGTTAGCTGCACTCCAAGTTGTACACGACGAGATCTGATGCGCAGTCGGGAGTTGCACGTATTACAGCCTGCGAAGAACGATTATTTAGTGACTGCAGCCGCCGCGGTGCTTGCCAGCTGCTTGCAATGGTGGTAGACGGAAAGGCTGAATTGATCTTCGACGTGACTCGGCGGCGACTTGATCTGCCACAGGTTCCTCTATCCGATACTATCCTCTCAGTGCTATCCTCTAGATCTTGACTGGAGTCTGTTTTCTGTACAATACATATGGTCTGCACGACCTCTTACCGCCCTGCCATGAGCTAATATAACCCTTGATTCCCAGGGCGTTCGTAATAATTAGCAGGGGTATAGTACCTATGGATCCTTGTACTCGTATTCTCAAGGCCTCACTTCTCATATCATACAAGATAAACTAGGCCAGGCTAGGCTGCAGTTGCGCTCGCCTCCGAGTAAAATGAACAATTCGCCTCATGAGCCTTGCCATCTTTGATGTGCCGCGATGCGATACGGCTATACGATTCGGCGCGCACCCACATTATTTAAGGAGCCAACTCGACGCGAAAGCTCAAGATCGGACTTAGAACACCACGAAAGGCACCAAAATAATCCCATGGAATATAAATTATCGGATATACCAAGAAGAAGAGAGTCCTAGCAGAGGTATATGTAGACCACCTTAGAGTCAGGCCGTCCACAGGTCGCTCCAACTCCCGTTCTCCATTTCTCCACTAAAATCCCAACTCCCGTGACCACTGCGCAAAATATTCAAAAAGTCGCCTCATGTGCATAAGCTCAAGGGCAGAAACTATGAAAGGAATAGTATCAGCACAGGTGTTTACACGGATTCACCTTACAAGTGCCAGCACCCAAGGAACTGGCAAGAAGAGAGGAAAGGAAGAGAGGGAGTGGTGACTGGGATACTTACGTGACTTTGTAGTTAGCAGCACCGCAAGCACGAACGGCCTGGTCGAGGGGGCCAGTGCCTCCGCAGGTTCCAGAGGTGTCGCCTGGACGGTAGGCTTGCTTGCATGGGCAGCTGTTTCAATGATATCGGATATCAGTACTGGATGAGAGGAGGAAGAGACGGCGAGAAGGAAACACGTACTCCCTGCCCGTGCAAGTGACAGAAGCGCAGTTACCACCAACAGCCTCAATCTTCTGAGCCTATATACGAGAAAAGCAGCAAAATGATCAGTAAATGGGTCACACGGATGATAAGTTACATTGAAATCGAAGATGAGGGTGCATACGTACCAAAGAGTAACCTTGGATGTTGCTGATATCATAGTAGTTCAGTCCGTTCGCGCCATTCATCTTGAACTCAGTCATGCTGCAAGCCTTCTTGCCGAAAGCAA
Source organism: Agaricales sp. HM26-F1 (assembly GCA_002718315.1). Lineage (NCBI taxonomy): Eukaryota > Fungi > Basidiomycota > Agaricomycetes > Agaricales > Agaricales sp. HM26-F1. The sequence goes on along the minus strand of NIBX01000039.1, from coordinate 324,428 downwards.
TACCACCCCAGCAGTCATTCTCGCATCCAGAACCCGGAGGCTTGTCACAGACACGGCCTATCGAAGAGTGAACCCTGAATCAGAATAACAAACTGGAAAGCAAGGGACGTCATGAGTGCATACCGTTCCAGCCGTTGGCGACGGTGATGCTCTTGGAACCACCAGCGGGGATAGAAAGTTGCTTGTTCCCATCGTATCCTCCTCCACCGGGGTAGTTGCTAACGGTCTGTCCGACAGCGTAACCACACTTGTTGTGGAAGGTGATGGTGTGGTTGGCGTATGCGCTAGTGGCAACGAAGACAAGAGCAGCGGTTAAGAGACGCGAAGGAGAAAACATGTCTTGGTGGATAGAGAGAGGGAAAAAGAAGGGAGGTGAGGAAACGAGGGAAGGCCAGCGAGGGTGTTGTATTTATACCAAGGACCGCAGCGTGCTTGGCTCGGTAGAGATAGCGTTTAGTCATTTGGAATTCTTTGGTTGAACCGAGGAGAGTTTCAAGAGAACCGAAAGCAGCCGGAGGATGCACACAGTGTATTACAGCTTGCAGGGAACAATCCTCTTCGTGATTCCCGCATCCACGGCGCATCCAGAGTTATTGGACGTCCGAATATGAACATCAGGAACTTTGCACCCTCCGCGTCGAGAACTCGGTGTTGCCACTTGTTGGAGCATAAATTCACCTATTACAACGAGGAAACCAATGATTTGCGCGACGAGTTGGATCCGAGAGGTACAGGAGGTTCGGGCTGGCACGGTTATTCTGGCTTAGAGATCCGAGAGGCACCAAGGTACCCGTCTCTCAGTGTGGTTTGTAGGACTGTGAAAACGAAATTCTAAGAGGTCACCTTGCTGGCGATCCCAAGATGATACGAAATTTGGTCGTTACTGTCGAGATGATCACCCTGGTCCCTGTAGCCGTCCCATGGATGCGAAAGGTTAATCAACTGGGGAATGCGGAATCCATCAATAACTTTCACGAGTTCAGTGATGGGTGCACTTACCGCGATGGTAGTCTTGTATGCATAGTAGTGCCATTAGTGTAGCTATGTATCATCGACCGAGGGGGTATTGCTGGGTACTGTTCGTAAAGTGCGGGGAGGGATGAGGCTGTATATCAGAGGAGATAACCATCGCAAGAGCTCAAGGCCCCTTCACCAATACTGTGAGCCTAGCGAGGGTCTGACCAGGTCTGACCGTCAGCGACGCGCTTCAGGTAGTCCGGATGCTTGCGCGGTGAGGGTGATGCTTAGGTTCCGAGGAAGCGCAGATACCTGTATGCGCCTCCCTGCTACCGAGTTCTGTAGCTCAAGCCAAGTAAAACTGAAGCCGCTACAAGTCTTGCTGGCGCTCCTTCTGCGGGGATCGGATGCTCTATAGGACCTTCAGAATACCGATTCAAAGACCGACGAAGGTCTCTCACGAGAAAATTAGATTGCTCCTGAGAATCGACATATACACTGTGAGCTGTCTCCAAAAGCGAGCGAAGGACGAGCACCATCCAAGGACACCGTTTTCTACCCTCTAACCCTAATAACCTTTCTTTTGCCCTTGCCTGCCATCCCTTGTTGTCCTTGGCCCCTACCCGTTCCAGCACCGTCACCGCTCTCACCTCCAGGGCCAGCACCGGGAGCACCTGTGTTCTCCTGCGCCGCCATTCCCGCCTTCACCGCATCGATCAACATTCCGCTCTCTAGCGCTGGAGAGTAATGAGATACTCTCTCTGCCAGAGCGGGTAGCGGGTGCGGAGCCCTCGGCAGAAGCCTCTTTGTCTGTTTCTCTGAGCCGCCTTGGATAGGGAGATGGGAAGAAGGGACGGCGGACCGGGGCTTGGGGGTTGAGATGGAGCTAGGAGTGGCCTTGGATTTCCCTTTGGCGGAGGAAGAGATGTTGGTGGTTGGTTGGAGAGAGGTATCATCAGGGAGGGGAGTAGTGGTGTAAGGAGGAACAGGGCGGTTCTCTGGCTTGATATGGTGGATGTACATCGAGATCAGCTCGAGTAACTGTTTTTCTAGAAAAGATCATGTCAACATAGAGAATCAAAGTCGTGGACGATTTGTGGCTTACTCGTCTTGATCTGAGGATTCACAGACACCCCAGTACCTTCGACTTTCCACTGTATCCTAACTCTTCCGGGATTCTCCCAATCTCTGGGATGGCTTTTGTTCACCTCATGAAGTACCTTCAAGCCCAGTTTCGTAGCTGCATCCGCAATATCTTTCGATAATGGCCACCAGACAGATTTTTCACGGGAGAGACGGCGCTGGCCTGGTCCGTAGGGCCGCTTGGCATCCAAATAGATTGGGTAGATGCACGACCAACTAGAAGAGGCTAGTAAATAGCTTGATTGAACCTCGATATGACCATGATGGTACGTACGTTTTGTAAGGAGTGATATCCGTGACGGTATTCACTGTAGTGCGATTCTGGCTGGATCCCATGCCTGCTCTACCCAACCCGTCGTCCAGTCCAAGATCGAATCCTGGCGCAAATGGGCTACCAGACCCGGCTCCAGAAGACGATGTAGTGTTTGTAGAATACGATCCCCCAGGGGGACTGGAAATCGTCGTACTTTCGTAATCGATGTTCATTTCTTCCAGCAGCGGACCTCGAGCACCGGTGTTGGGTAGAGGAGCATTGGGAAGCGGAAGATCTGTGTCATCGTCGAACTCTTCCTCAATCTGTACCGCAGGCTGACGACGCGACATGGTGATATTGTGACGGTGAGGTGTACAGTGCCAGAGTTGCTACTGCTTGCAAGTTGATGGGAGTGACGGGCTTGGATAAACAAGGACAAACAGCTGCTCCTCCCGGACTGACACTCTTGCACATCAGATTTACAAGTTCGTGTCAGACTCATGCCATCTTTGTTCAATCTTTGCACAGTCTAGTATAAATATTTGAACTCATATATAAACCATCGTATATAAATCATCGATACTGTCCCCTCAGTAGAGAAAACAGCAAGCCAAGTTACTACCACTCAGTCTACCACTCCCACTTCTACCTACAAAGCAGTTAAAACCCCGCCAAGGACCGCCGCCAACACGGGCAAATTAACCTTGCCAAAGGACAAACGACCACTGCTATCGGGATCTTCAGAATCACTGCCATCTCCATTGAGCCCTTTCCCGGACTCAACCCCAGTCGCATTTTTAGGGAATAGTGTTCCTGTCATCCCACAGGTGGCTCCGTCTTCTGGAAGTGTGCCATCTTGGAAATAATCGTGGAGGTACTTATCTATGCAGTCGGAGGGCCAGAATAAAGAAGTGTGCTATCGCAAAAGAGGTCAGGACCATGGGTTATTTATTAGGCTTGGAGAAAGCTTGTTGTGGCGTACCCCTGGTGCATCGTTAGTGAGGAGTTTGGATCCAGGGAATTTACTCTGGATATTCTTCGCGCTGAATACAGTAAGGCAGACTTATCAGCTCAATATCCTTGAGTCTGAGAAGCAAGAGAAAAAACTAACGCGGCGAGAGGGGTGATAGGATCAGCCGTGTTCCCAATGAGCATGATTGGGAAACTCGTGTCGCCGCCAATAGGACCTGTGCCAGAGACATCAGATTTATAGAAGGAACTAAAAATAAAATAAAATAAAGTCCGGTTGACCTCTAGCGCACCTCTGAAGTTGTTGGGATGGATTTTCCAGCCCCTAGAGGAAGAGCAAAGTCGATGTATGGCATCAGTAAGCAGGGATGCAGCGAGACATAGTATACAAACTAACGTGCAAAACACTCTCTTGTTCGATGCGATAGCCAAGAACCATTTCGATATTCCCTGAACTTTCTTTGCATACTCGATCAAGTCGTCAGCGCTGTCCGTGCCGTCGACTCGCCCACCGTCGAGACAGTTAATAGGGAGGGTAAACTGCCCAATGGTCTGAGGCTCCGATTCACCACCACTAGCGTCTGACGACGTGGAGTTATCCGAGTCACCGCCAGCCCCACCAGTGGCACCAACGAGAGCAGTAAGGTTCCTGTCTTCCACTCCCTTGAGCAGCGTCGCCAACGTGACATACTGAGCGGGCTCATTCAACAGCTGATGTACCGTCCCGTCGAACGTCGACACACCAAAGGTCGCGTTGCTACTAGGATCTAGAACCCAAGGCTCTGTGTCAAGCCTTTCCACGATGGCAGTATAACGGTCCTCTAGCCCAGATAGGGTTGGGGAATAGAAGGGACACTCTGATGGTCCAGCAGCGATGCAATTGTTGAACATCACACGGAGGGTTTTGTCAGCGTCGAGGACGTCCCCGCTGAAATCGTCTATCCAAGCCAGTGTGAGTTATTGGACAGATTATAGGATTAGAAAGTATCGTACTGCCAGAGTAATAGCCTTCTACGTCTGCAACACCTGTAGAAGTTCGGGAGTGAGCAAAGAAAGAAGGGGAACACGACGTGCGAACCATCTATTACCAGCCGCTCTATTTTGTCCTAGGGTTTTCGAACATTGCATGAGCGTTTTCTCGCAGATGTAGCGCATGTAGTCTGAAAAATAACACCTACCGGGAACATAGAGGCGAATGTGGACCCAAGGATGGTACCATACCTGAGAACAACATATCATCAATACCGAATAATTCTTGAATCCCAAATGAAACTGTTTACTCACGAAATTCCATAATACAGGAGCTTCTCCCTTCCATGAGCTTCTACGATCGTTAACATGTCTCTCGCGACGTTGTCCGTAGTATAATGCTGAATAACGTCGCCCACGCTATCTCTGATCTCGGTACCAGCCTGATCAATCAATTTGAGGCGATCTGGAAGCGTGTTCAAGCTTGAAGGGTTGAGAGCAAAAAGATCAATAGTGCTAGTGAAAAACTGAGCCGCGGTGCTGGAATTGCTGAGGTCGATAGGAGGAGTCGAGAACCGGACGCCTTCACATGCGAAGAAGGGTGTCAGTGTTGAAACGGCAAAGGAATGTGATGCTACAAACCTCGAGGATCAAAACCAACGAAATCAAACTCCTCGCCAAAGATCCTTTGAAGATTGACACCTGCTACCAACGCGTCCACTGCGCTTCCACCTGGACCACCTGGATTGAACAGGATAGGTCCTTTGTACGAAGAGGTATTGGCGTGAGGAGATGGATATCGAATGACCGCGAGTGCAGCATTGCCGGCAGACGTGTCAGAGTAGTTGAGTGGTACCTAGAAATCATACATTTTGATCAATTGATGTAGGACTTGACTCTAGAGATCCTGTCGGCTTACGGAAAGACGAGTGCACTGAAGGGGTGCTTTGTAGCAATCTACCCAGCTCAAGTTCGTGGTGGGTTTGATCTATAAACCCGGAGGAAATTAGTCATATGAAAGGCAGAAAGAAACTTGGCTGAACACGCAACATACAGAAGACCAATCAAAAGAAGGCGTATCTTGAGCAGCAGCGAACCATGGAGCTACAGAGAGGATCAAGGCTAGTGTAGCAACTTTGCTCAACATAGTGAACGTCTTGGTAGAAGACTGTGGAGGGACCATTCGACCAGATGCGAACGGTGATAGCCCAAAAGGAAGTTTACATCGACGAAACGAACCCTGCATGCTTTATATCCCTTGAGTAATATAAACACCCATGTAGTGCTGTTGCTCTGGGCGGATTTCGCTTGGCTAATTTGCGGCGGTGCAATACGGTCTGCAGCGACTTGAATAGTCGAATTTCGAGGTACTTACACAAGACCCCTGGGCGCGCAGTGACGATCGCAACCGACCCTGTTTCTAACTCTCCGAGAGCGCTCGGAATGAAGAGTTTGCGCATATCGAGTATCGTCCGCACTCGGGTTGCGTTGTTACATGAAGATTCACTCAGTCGCCAAGAGGCCGCCCTCAGAAAAGCTGTTCGAGTTATGGCGAAAGTAGAGAAAGATGATGGTGAGAATCGTAGCTCAGAGAATTGTGCGCATCGTAACTGCAAAATGCGTGATTGATAATGCTTCTCAGGTATCATGGTAAGAGAAAGCAAGCAAGGTGTATGAAGATTCATGACCTGTGTATCCGAGGAGGTGATCATGAGAGGGGTTCGTGGGCACGGCAGCTGCAGAAAGCTATGGAACAAACAAGGACAAACACTTACTCGCCTTCAGTATTACATCGCTTCCTGTTCTGGCCTGTGCACAAAAATCACTAACCCCAAAGCTGCCTCCTAGGGAATGCGAGAACAAACGAATCTAAGGAATCAGGAAAAGATAATGATAATAATTCCAAATTACATGACAAGATCATGAACCATGTAGCTAATTATGCAGTACGAAGAGTGTCCTCTGAATCTAGTTTCGCCAGTGCGATACCAGATCCAAGCCATGCTAACAATCATCAGGAGAATCCCGCCAACATACTCATAGCATCTGCAAAGTACCCATCATCGCACCCACAAGAGCTGTTAGCACCATCACGTTGATTCCTCCAGCATTCAAATTTGCTTTACCTTGTCCACCCTGAGATCCTTCGTCTTGGCCATCATCACCAGTCCCATAAAGACCACGACCAGACTCAATACCGGACGCATTCATGGGGAACAGGATACCAGTCATGCCGCATAAAGCGCCATCTTCAGGCAAAGTACCGTTCTGGTAGTAGTTGTATAGGTACTTCGTCACACATTCAGAAGGCCAAAAAGTAGAGGTATGCTGTAGTAATCTCCCATCAGACGGTGATCTTGAGAGAAAGAGGTGTTATCAACTTACACCTGGAGCGTCGTTGGTGAGAAGCCTTGACCCAGCAAAACTGCGTTGTCTCTTCTGCGCTCTGATGATTTGAGGTTAGCGTTATTGGCTTTAACTCGAAGGAGAGAAAAAAAATTGCTCACGCGGCTAGAGGGGTGATAGGGTCGGCTGTATTTCCGATAAGCATAATAGGGAAGCTAGTGTTTCCTCCAATAGGTCCTTGTGAAAAGAAGCATGAGATAAAGATACGAATAAAGGCGGAGCAAGCATACCTCTAAAGTTGTTAGGGTGAACCTTCCAGCCCCTACGAATGAGAAGAACGGGTGCCAGCGGTCAGCACGTACCTAACTTAGAAATTAGGAGAGCAACTCACGAGCAAAGGACCTTCTTGTTGGACGCTTGAGACATGAACCATTTCGATACTTGCTGTACTTCCTTAGCATAGGCGATCAGATCATTCGCCGAATCTGTTCCATTGACACGACCCCCATCGAGACAGTTGATAGGAAACCCGTATCGCCCGAATCCCAGGGCACCTTGCGGCCTGATATCATTAGGATCGGTGGAACTGGAGTTTCCAGACCCTGTTGGCGCGCCGGCGAGAGCGCTAGCGTTTCTATCCTCAACAGCCTTCAACAGCTCTGCTAGCTGCACGTATTGTCTCGCCAAGTCTAGCATGCCGTGAATCTGACCTTCGATAGCAGCCAAACCATATGTCGTGTTGTCGTCCAAAACCCAAGGTTCCTTGTCGATTCCATCAAGTATAGCAGTAAAGCGATCCTCTAGCTCCTCGACAGTGGGCGAGTAGAAAGGGCATTCAGAGGGACCGGCGGCGATGCAATTAGAGAAGAAGACTCGCAGGGTCTTGTCCGCGTCGAGGACATTGCCAATCCAGTTGTCTGCAGACTCATCAGGGAGACGGAGTGAATTATAAATGAAAGTAACGAACTGCCGTCGTAGTAGCCTTCTACATCTGCGACCCCGTCGATTACGAGGCGTTCAATTTTGTCCTGAGAATGGGGAAGTGAATATGAGTGTGTTGAAGCTCGTGGCCGTTGTTTGGTAGAACGTACGGGAAACATAGAAGCAAAAGTAGAGCCTAAGATCGTTCCGTACCTTCAAATAAGCATCAGCAGTCCATTCTCATTACACAGAGTTGTATCGAATTGAAGAAGACTCACGAGATGCCATAATACATGACCTTCTCCCTTCCATGGGCCTCCGCGATGGCCAAGATATCTCTAGCAACATTGTCCGTGGTGAAGTGTTTGATGACATCTCCAACGCTATCCGCTACCTGTGTGCCAAATTCATCGACCTGTTTCAAACGATCTGGGAGCGTGACCCAGGAGGATTCTTCGAGAGAGAGAAAATCCGGGGACGTCGCTGCGAACTTATTTTCATCGGCAGTGGAGTTAAAGATTCGAATGTTCGGCGTCGAGTACTGCACACCTACGGATATACAACGATTTCTCAGTTCAAAGTGGGCATGCAAAGGAAAGGAACGAGCACAAACCTCTTGGATCAAAGCTCACGAAATCGAACTCGTCGCCAACTTTGAGTTGCAAGTTATGCCCTCCAGCTAGATCCTGAACCCCGCTTACACCAGGACCACCTGGGTTGGATATGATCGGCCCCTTGTAAGAGGAGGTATTGGCGTGAGGAGAAGGGTATCTGATAAGGGCGAGGGCGGTTGAGCCGGCTGAGGGGTCAGAGTAATTGAGTGGCACCTAGGGAAGAACGAACGCAATCGAGACTCAGAATCATGAAATAGATGGGCGGGGATGAAACGCACGGAGAGACGAGTACATTGAAGAGGGGCGTTATAGCATTCTACCCAACTCAGATTGGTACTGGGTTCAATCTGCAGTGGAGAGCACAACTCAGTCCCGAAACACACAAAGGATGTAGAACGAGCAACATACAGAAGACCAGTCAAAAGTAGGGACTGTGGTGTTAGCCCCCGCGTCTTGTGCGTTCGCAAATGGTGAAGACACGAGGAGACATAACGTTAACGCGTATATAGTGCGTAATCGAGTAGAAGCACGTTCGGGAGGCATTGCAGGAATTGGTTAGGAAGTATGAGAGGTAGATGGTTGGGCTGTTTTCGTCCTCCTCCTTACTTTAATACTCGCTCATTGCCACAATTTTGCAGGACTGGCTGTTCAAGGGTTCCGTCTCATCGGCGAGAGGTGTGACGTAGGAGGCAGGTTCTAGCTAAATCGTCGCTGTGCAGGTAGGCGCGAGCTCCACTCTGAGTTCGATATGCAATCATTAGAGCAATTCAAAGTCGGTAGTTCCAGTAGCACCCGATCGATTATGACTAGTGCATGGCGCAAGCTTCTGTGAGTAAGGATTGTTTGAAGCAACTGGGTCACTGAAGAAAGTGATGGTTGGGGAAGAGCTCCATGACAAACGACTAGAGTTCAGGAAACTTTTTTGTAGCTCTTTTGCAAGTGTACAATGAATAGCCCAAAGGTGGGGGGAGGCGGTACATTCGTCCAAAAAGGTCCAAAAAGGTGTAAAGGGTCGCCTGTGAGAGCCATAGTTTCCAGAGAGACCTCTACAGATGAAATGACGATCTGCCAGTGGTTACTGGAGATGAAGAGCATTCCATGTTGATGGTGATAGAACAAACATGACCAAACAGACCTGCCCTAAGTAGTCTGGGCACTGTTCAAACTTCCTGAACCAGCTTTCTCGAGATGGGTTATTTCGCGATGAAAAGGATATAACTTATGATTAATAGTACGTAGTTAAGGTACATGCGAAAGCGCGAAGTCGTAGATATATCAAACAAATCACGATGTCAGGCCACCTGCAAAACACCAACCATCGCACCCACAAGAACCATCAGCACAACCGTATCGACACCTTCAGCGTAGCTTTACCTTAATCACTACCACCCAAATTTCCATCATCTTGCCCAGTCCCATTCAATCCACGTCCAGTCTCAACACCGCTGGGATTGGTTGGGAACAAAGAGCCTGACATGCCACAAACCGCGTCGTCTTCTGGGAGGGTGCCATTTTGGAAGTAGTTGTACAGGTATTTTGATACGCAGTCCGAGGGCCAGAATGCGGAGGTGTGCTGTGAGAGGAGTTATGCGATCATGAGTTTGGTGGACTAAATGGTGGACTAAAAGACAGTGAAGGGGGGCAGTGGGTACTCACTCCTGGTGCATCGAAAGTGAGAAGTTTGGAATCAGGGAATTTCTGTTGTATATGTTTGGCTCTAAGAAGTCCATAAAACGAGGTATGAGGCTTCCATCCAGCTTAAAAACATTGAATAAAGAACTAACGCAGCGAGTGGAGTAACAGGATCAGCAGTGTTGCCGATGAGCATGATTGGGAAACTCGTTTGCGCTCCGATAGGTCCTATTCATGCAGTGTTGGATATTTCGACCACAAAAAGCTAGGTGAGATCTCTTACCTCTGAAGTTATCTGGATGTATTTTCCAGCCCCTAGGAAATATGATCCAAGGATCCTTAGTTCCATGTCCTGATAGAGTGGAGGTCAACTTACGAGCAGAACACTTTCTTGTTCGTCGCAAGGGCCAAGAACCACTTCGAGACCTTCTGCACGCCCTTCGCATACTCAATCAAATCATCCGCCGTATCCGTTCCATTGATCCTACCTCCATCGAGGCAGTTGATGGTCAAACCGAATTGCGCAAGCCCTGCACCTGGGTCAGACTCCTCAGAAGACGTGGAATTTCCAGAGTCCATCGGATCCTCTTTGGCTTGAGACTCAGTCTCGTTAGAAGGATCACTCGTACCCCCACCGAGCGCAGTAAGATTCCTATCCTCGACACCCTTCAACTGGTCCGCCAACGTCGCGTACTTCGTGGGGAAGTACAACGTATCGTGGACGAGAGAATCGAAGGCTGATACGCTGAGGGTCGTATTTCCCACGAGAACCCATGGATCCGAGTCGAGTCTTTCTATGATTGCGGTATAGCGGTCTTCAAGCTCGCCGATGGTGGGCGAATAGAACGTGCAATTGGAGGGGCCGGCGGCGATGCAGTTGCTGAAGAAGACCCGAAGGGTTTTATCTGTGTCCAGGACGCTCTCTGTCCAGTTGTCTAGTAGATTTGGCAGATGAGACTCTAGATTTTGAAAAAAGGGAAGAAGAAAAAACATACTGGCATCGTAATAGCCCTCTACGTCCGCGACACCTAAAATGGATGCACGGGACAAATGAGCGGGTGAAATGGGTGACAAACGAAGTGGTGTTCACCGTCAATAACGAAACGCTCTATCTTGTCCTGTGAGCATAGAGTCAGTCGTGTCTCAACCTAGAAAGAAACGCACGACATACTGGAAACATAGTAGCGAACGTAGCTCCCAAAATAGTCCCATATCTGCACCAGAAATTAGTCAAGCTAAGGCAGGCGTTTGACCCAAGTAGACTCACGAGATTCCGTAATACTGCACTTTCTCCCTTCCATGAGCCTCTGCGATAGTCAACATGTCCCTTGCGACATTGTCCGTGGTAAAGTATTTCAAGACGTCTCCCATGACCTGGGCCGCTTGGGTACCGATCTCATCGATCTGTTTCATTCGCTCTGGGAGAGTGTCCCAGGTGGAGGGATTGAGATCGAGAAGATCAGTGGCGGTAGCAGTAAACGCGGCTCCTTCAGCGCTCGAGTTGAACAGCTGGATGGTCGGAGTCGAGAATCTAACGCCTGTACAAGCGAGAGTGAGCTCAGTGAAACGGCGTAACCAAGGCAAGGATAAGAAAGAGTGAACGAACCTCTCGGGTCGAAGCCCACAAAATCAAACTCTTCACCGACCCTGGTTTGGAGGTTGACCCCTCCTACGAGATCGTCCACTGCACTTCCGCCGGGACCACCTGGGTTGTACAGGATTGGCCCTTTGTAGGAGGACGTGTTGGCGTGAGGAGATGGGTAACGAATGAGGGCAAGAGCAGCTAAGCCGGCTGATGGGTCGGAATAGTTTAGTGGGACCTATAAAGAAGACAGAAAATTGTGTTAATAACTGAGGAACTAGTGCCGTAAAACTAGGACTGACGGTGAGACGGGTGCATTGTAAGGGTGCGCTGTAGCAGTCTACCCAGCTGAGGTTGGCACTGGGTTCAATCTGTATTTGTGAGAGTCATTAACCTTTCTTTCTCCGACATATGATATAGATGATAGGCTTACGGAATCCCAGTTGAATGTTGGTGTTGTCGTATTTCCCGCTGGATCCTGAGCATTGGCAAGCTGCAGAGATGCAGCTAGGAATAAGGACAGCGTAGCGACCGTCTTTGATGTTGCTGAGGTCGATGTTGAAGGAAGCATTTAAGGTGGGAGGGAGAAGGAGGGCTGTAACCACCTTATGGAGTGGTGTGCTCGTTTTATTTGCTTCCTGAAGAAGTTCTTACCGAGGATCCGTCGTAGGAGATGCCGATTTGCTGTGTCATTGCTGTTCAAGTATGTATTATTGAATTCCAGGATCGGTACGCGTTGGAGCTGGGTTGACACACAGTTGGTATGTTCGTAAAGTCAAGTTACAGACCAACTGTACACCCAGAGCAAGGGTTCGTGTTTTCTTGAGGATGCACAGACAGTCTGTATAGATCTGGGCAGACTTTGAGCGACCATTTTACTCAGTCTAAGTGTAGTATAGGTACTCAAAGACGAAAACCGTACGATGGACTGAGAGGATGGTGGATCGGAGGTAAAGGAGGCGATGCTTCTCCAGATTGATCGGATCAGTGATCCGTGGTGTCCGAATCACCCGTCAATGGCTTGGTGCTGCCCAAACAAGAACAAACTGCTTCTCCTTCTGTGTTGCCACCAACAACCATGTTTATCCATAATATGTTCCTGATCGAGTACCGCTGCCCCAAAACCCATTTCAACGATTCTTCAACAGTCGCGACTCTAGAACATTACCTAGTGAAATGGGCGTCATGGACCCAGGGCCTCCTACTACAGGGAGTCCGTCATACGATTTGGCAGAAGTTTGCTCGACTTCTTTGTGCCATGAAACAATCTATCCTGGGGATTAATTCGCTCTCTCCAGCATCCCGATGGTTTCCAGTTCTTGTCAATCGTGGATATCGTATGGATGCTGCACTTAGCTCCGACCGTATGTGGTGGAGCTGCACCTCCGAGTCGGAGTACAGACCCTGGAGCTCGGTTCAACCGGTATCCATGAAACTACTGCGCCGACAAACAATGCGAGCGAAGGGTGGACGGATTTTGCTGTGATTCTAACTTTCCATGTCGCTCAGCTCAGCTTAGTAGAGATGCTATGGTATGAAAGGATTTCGCTGCTAGAAGCTGTAAGAAGTTGTATCAACCTCTACAACTGCTATTCATGCACTCGCGGTGTGGAGCTCACGGTTGCTTCTCCTCCTCAACTTTTACCATTGCTTTGTGCTTGTTGCTCGCCAGCCATACTGTGTCACGTAATCGAATCCTTCTTTCAACTGGAACTTGGTGAATTTATTTATTTTGGCTCAAATTTGGGAAATGCCCACGTCTGGATATCTCGACCTGCCTCTAGATCGAATCGAGCACGAACTCAAACTGGGTGCGATGCTACGAGCCACCCTTCACAACGTACGTGTGGTGGGAATGCTGATGATACTGCTGAGGGCAGGAATCATTCGAATCGGCTGAGTGGGTCAAAGTCATCATCTTCGACGACCCTGGCATGCCTCAAACCCCCTCTTATAGATGTTGATTCTGGTCGATTTGTCATTGCAATCAGAGGTAGGTCTACACTCATATGATATCGTTCTACGTCTTCACCTCACGGTAAGGAAGTATCAGTGCTGGCAACTTTAGTTTCTCTCTGATTTTAGTTGGACGCACAAAAGACCTTGCCACTTTCGGTACTGGCCTTGCGTCGTCCGAGCTAATCAGCTTTCGAACCCGACCATCTTATTCATTCCTCTATTTCCACGGTACGAGGGAAACCACGCCAGCTTCCCAGGCTCTATCGTTCTGATGAAAAGAGTTCATCTCCCTATAACCTCACTAACCCCACTACATATCCACCTAACCTCGTCTTCTTTCCCTCATAACACGCATCCCTCGCCACAATATTCGAATACGTTGCCAACTACATCAAGCAGTACTTCGCCCACGGCGTGCTACCAGAGAAAGACGCATTCTGTGGAGTCGAAGCTCCCGACGTGAAAACCTGCCAATAGTACAGATGTAGCCATTGGTTTTGAATGTAGACAATGGTGAAGTGCAGTGGGCAGCGTTGGAAGAGCTTCGAGTTGAAGATGTGATGAGTTCGTGCCGAAGGTGATAGCGGCTCTTTTAGCTATTGTTTATCCGTTGTCTCTTGAGCTATGGACATACAATCGTGGCCTACAATAAAGTCCCAACATAATGATACTTGTATAGGATCTCCTCCGGCTAATCTCTTTTGCACATGTACAGTGGTTAGGAGATATTGCTCTTGCCACTGCGGCAACAACCAAGCTTCTTGATCCATGAGAAATTGAATGCATGCTGATCAGTGGTGACTCATTGACGCATAACCCGGAGGGTACTCTGAGATGGCCAGCAGGCGAAGAGGAGCTGAGATGCAACCTTTACTTTAGCGTTCTCATCGTCCCATAGACCAGTCAACAAAGGTCAATGCGCGGTTCCGAACGAATAAGGGGTTTTGCCAATCGACTATGGAGCCACCGATGGACTAGACCGTTACGAAGCGCCTCTTCGGTTGATGCCAACGGCCTTTCTTTATCATCCAGCATGACAATATCAGATAATCGCCCCCATTCACGCGCGTGGCTCGGGAAGTCACTTTGTTAATTACGATCACATGGCCGCGATTGTTGAACGAGTTTTGTTTGGCTTTTTGTTTGTTCCATCAGGTATATAAACCAACCTGTTCCTCCTCGCTTTTTTCCTTCAACCCACCACCTCCTGGTACTCCATCTCCCTGTTGCTACACCTTCTTATTTTCTTCATTTATCTCTGCAATGGCTACCACTCCCACCCGTATTGCCTCCCCTGGTCCCAGTCCCAGCAAAAAGGTACGCGTGTTCGGTTTTCACTTCAACCTAGTCGACGCGTCCAGCTAATATAATACGCGTCATAGGCTGCTGCTGCTCTTGAGAAATTCTCTCTCGAGTCACCGACCAAGGCCAAGATTGCGAAACCACAGTTTGCTGATGACCGTGAGCGCTCGACATCGCCCAACACCGAGGAGGGTGACAACGAGAAGGTCTCCGTTGAGCAGGAAGACGAACTTGCTATTCTCCGAACCAAGTTTGTTGGCGAGGTTGACCTTCCAGAGAGTAAGCGAATTCAGCGCCCTTCAGGTCGCGTATCAGTTGATTAATTACGCGTGTTAGGCGAGGAGCCGTTGTTGAAGGAGTCTCAGCGCCGTTTCGTCTTGTTCCCGATTCAGTTCAACGAGGTTCGTCCATCTCACACGCCTTGAGACGTGTCCTTACCTCTCGACGCGTGTGTTAGATATGGCAAATGTACAAGAAGGCTGAGGCTTCCTTCTGGACCGCTGAGGAGATGGATCTTTCCAAAGACCTTCACGACTGGGAGAACAAGCTCAACGACAACGAGCGCCACTTCATCTCCCACGTCCTTGCCTTCTTCGCCGCTTCGGATGGTATCGTCAACGAGAACCTCGTCGAACGTTTCTCCAACGAAGTCCAGGCCGCAGAGGCCAGATGTTTCTATGGTTTCCAGATCATGATGGAGAACATCCACTCGGAAACTTACTCTCTCTTGATTGACACATACATCAAGGACCCCGCGCGTCGCGAGTATCTCTTTGATGCCATTGAGACAATCCCATGCATCAAGAGGAAGGCCGACTGGGCCATCAGGTGGATTTCTGATAGGAAGTCGACGTTCGCTGAGCGTCTGGTCGCGTTCGCCGCCGTGGAGGGTATCTTCTTCTCTGGCTCCTTCGCTTCCATCTTCTGGCTCAAGAAGAGGGGTCTGATGCCCGGTCTGACCTTCTCTAACGAGCTCATCAGTCGTGACGAGGGCATGCACACCGACTTTGCCTGCTTGCTCTTCTCCCACTTGAAGCGTCGTCCTCACCCCGAGGTCGTTCGCCACATCATCACCGATGCTGTGACTATCGAGCAAGAGTTCCTTACCGGTTAGTCTCCCACTGGACCCCATCCAACAAAGTGCTTACGTTTCCCTCTGCTGCAGACGCTCTCCCCGTCAGTCTCATTGGCATGAACGCCAAGCTGATGTGCCAGTACATCGAGTTCGTCGCTGACCGTCTCCTCGTTGCTCTCGGTAACGAGAAGGTGTACAACGTCACCAACCCCTTCGACTTTATGGACATGATCTCGTTGCAGGGCAAGACCAACTTCTTCGAGAAGAGGGTGTCGGACTACTCCAAGGCCAACATCAACCACTCTGGCAGTGCTGACAACTCGGCAGCCAACTCAAGGACCTTGTACGTTCGCTCTTAACTTATTAAGTAGACTCGGGCTAACATGTAACTTTTCACAGCGCTATCGACGAGGACTTTTAAACGCGTCTAGCGATATCGCTCCCTCTCTTTGCATTTCTCATGTACTCCTTTCCGCGTCCCCCAAAACAATAAACCGACGCTCATCACACTACTCATCTACTGTTGTCTTATGCATGCATCCCCTCATCTCTCTTTTTTATTGCTTTGTACTGTTATACCATCCTGGCATCTCCTTACCCTCTACAAGGTCTGTATATAATATTCTCTCTCGATCTGTCATCTCGTAGTAAGCGTAAGTAGGAATGCAATAGAATCCAACTGAACTTGTACTGCATTTTTCTGCTGAACTGAAGCGTTTGGGGTCTTGGACGTGGGACGTTTGTGTACACATGATGTTTGTGACTGTGACGGTACTGTTATCTGATATCTTGGGTTCTTTAGCTTCACCTACTGTATCCCGAGCTCGAAGCCAGAGCATACAGAGGCTCTCCGATCTCATCCACCATGTTTTCATCTTCAGTTGTCCTCCTGTGGATTCCTTTCAATAGTCGACTCAGCTAGTCTTCTCAATTGGTCTCATACTCAGGCGTTGAACGACCCTAGATCTGTTCAGGTCGGGCGACGACAACGAGCACAGATACTAGGTGTGCAATCTAGATGTATTTTCTGCCCTTTCAGCGGACGTGAGTTAACCACTGTAGTCCCATGATCTCATGGTTGTGAAAGCTTGTACGTTTTTACGCTAGACTTTGTCGTTTCTATTGAGGCAGAGATCATGATGACCTCAGGCCCCAGGGCCTCAGCAGTGCAACCGACCTTCAAGCGAACATTTCCCGACGTGATTTCCACCAGCG
This sequence comes from Agaricales sp. HM26-F1, assembly GCA_002718315.1. Taxonomy (NCBI): domain Eukaryota; kingdom Fungi; phylum Basidiomycota; class Agaricomycetes; order Agaricales; species Agaricales sp. HM26-F1. The sequence goes on along the minus strand of NIBX01000039.1, from coordinate 307,491 downwards.
AAGCAACTTTTAACCCCGTCTCAACCCCGGCGCCCTCATCTATTTTTTGCTCGCATGATTTGCGCTCGTGCACAAAATTCCTCGTGTTTCTTACTGCATTCGTACTCTGTTTTCCCTCCATCCTCTGCTCCTGAGGTACGCGAGCTCGGTACGGCAGGATTTCGGAGTTGATGAGCAAAGCGACTTTCACTGCGCACTAGCTTTGGTATATATAAAGCTCGATGATCCCTGCTTCAAGTCGTCCTCGTCCTTTTTCTCGAGCTCTCAGTCTCCGTCATCATGGTTTTCCTTCGTAACTTAAGCATCGGTACTGCAGCACTTTCGCTGGCCACATCGACGACCGCTAGACCAAAAACCACGACTACGTCCGCTGCTGTAGACCCCTCGTGCTCTGTTGCTCCCTCCAGCGCGGGTACTCTCAAGTATGCAGGTGTCAACATCGCAGGGTTCGACTTTGGCTGCAACACCGATGGTTCTTGCCAGGCTAGCGCCGCATGGCCTCCTTTGACGGAGTACTACGGTAAGACTTGCCTCCTCGATGTGGTTTGTTTTGTTAGGTGTGACCTTGATATGCTTCTGTCGTAGGCAATGACGGTCTGGGCCAGATGCAGCGCTTTGTCAAGACGAATGGTTTCAATGTTTTCCGGCTGCCAGTCGGATGGCAGTTCCTCGTTAACGATCAACTTGGGGCGGCAATAAACGAGGACAATTTCGTCAAGTACGACGCGCTGGTTCAAGCATGCTTGTCGACGGGAGCTGACTGTGTGGTACGTACTCGCATATTCTCATGGTGATCACTGCAGTACTCATTGTATACCTCTCTTTGCCAGCTCGAGTGAGTTCCGACGTTTACATAGCTGCAAGCACCTAAGTCTCAAGTTGTTTCTAACATCTTTAGCATCCATAATTACGCAAGATAAGTTCCTCTGACTACCTTCTGTGTCATGAGGAAAGTTTACCTGCATCGGATAGCTACATGGGACAAGGGGATCATCGGACAAGGAGGACCCACCAACGATCAGTTCGCTTCTCTCTGGGCTGATCTTGCAGAGAGATACGCTTCGAACCCTAAGATCATCTTTGGAGTGTATGCTGATCTTGTCATCTGCCTCGTCGTCTCGGTACTCATCTTTCATTTTGCAGTATGAACGAACCCCATGAGTACGTGATTTATTACTCCAATTACTCGAGAAGCCACACCAAACCTCTTGATGACCAGTGTGCCTGATATCACTCTCTGGGCTGCGTCTGTTCAGGCGGCAGTCACTGCAATCCGTAACGCTGGGTAAGCAGTCTATTGAAGTTTTAGCGTCAGTACATCCAGCCCATCGCCTCTTTCTACCTTCAGAGCCAAGACGCAACTCATTCTCCTACCTGGCAACAACTGGACCTCCGCAGAAACATTCATCTCTAATGGCTCCGCCGATGCTCTGAGCAAGGTGGTTAACCCAGACGGCTCTACCACGGGTCTTATTTTCGAGTACGTGCTCCCAAGAGTGTGACTCTAGGCTGAAAGAGCTGACAGTGTTTGTATAGTGTTCACAAGTATCTTGATGTCGGTGAGTTCATATTTCCTGCCACCACTCTTCCCGTGCTAATCCAGGTCTCTTGTTAGATAACTCGTAAGTTAACCCAAACAATCGATGGCGATTAGCTGATCCATCCACAGTGGAACACACGAGGAGTGTACTACCGATAACATCTCAAATGGTAAGTTCATCGCATACACTCCGACCCCTACTGTCTCTCACTTAATACCTTCTTCCAGCATGGGCACCCCTCGCTGCATGGCTAAGATGCAACAAACGCCAAGCATTCAACACAGAGACAGGAGGTGGAAATGTCGCAGTATGTTCCCTACTCCCAGCTCACCCAGGTTAAACTATCCCGCTCATCATCATCCGCACAGTCCTGCGTGCAGTACATGTGCCAGCAAGTGGCATTCCAGAAGGCTAACTCTGATGGTCAGCTCGATTTTCTTCTTGTGTTCTAATAGTCTAGACTCTGAATCTCCTTCACAGTGTTCCTAGGGTACATTGGTTGGTCAGCAGGAAACTTTTATCAAGGATACGTATTGCAGGAGATGCCCACAACAGACGGCAAGGATGCTCTTCTGGTCAGCTCCTGCTTAGCGCCAAATAAAGCTTGATGAATCAAGAGCGACGTGAAGAAGGTTTTATGCTTTGCCATAAGCAAACTGTACTGTACAATTATTACACCAATATACAGGAGATATACCAGCCTCGACATTCCCCGCGAGGACGAAACATGGATACAGTACGCCCTTCTGATAGAAAACAAAAATCTACATTTTCTAATCTGGTATCAATGAGTACGTGCTAGCGCTAAGACAGAGTGAACAACAAACAGAGTGTATAATGATAAAGCCAGAGTCCGTCTTTCCAACTCCGAAGGAAATGGTAGGAATAACAAGTTACAACAGATCAACAACACAGGAACGAAATGCAAAAACTCCTCGAGAGAAAAGTGCACAAATCACAAAGGAAGTAGGTAAGAAATGGAGAAGAGAGGTTAAGGGGCAACTAGCAATCGTACACTCGCTCGTAGAAGCACAGATAGGCTTTCGCTTTCAGGACTTCTTCGAGGCTAGAGAGTCTGACAGTGGTATCGCTGATGTAAGCCCACATCCTCGGGGCTGGTTCTGAAGTAGTGGTAGAATCAATACCATTAGGTGTCTTCTCGTTTTGAGAGATGGTCGCGTTAGAATCAGAGGCTAGAGGCGGGGGAGCAGAAGAAGGGGGAAGTGCGGTGTACACGACGTAATGTCCACCGAGCTGAAAGGTGAGTGTTGACAGCAATGAGCAAAGGATACAATGAGAGGGATAGGGGAGTCTTACCATGTTGCCTAGATGAACAACCACTGCATATAGCCGGTACATGCACTTTTGCTTCTGTTTACCGTTCTTCTTCGACTCCTTCGCCATCTCCTCTACATCCGCACCATTCGCAGAATGCGCATGGCGCACTTCCTTCTCAGCACTTTTACCCAACCCATACTCTTCTTTTTTCGGTGCCAGGAATGGCGCCAGATCCAACCACTCTCCAAAAGCGACATGGTCCTCTATCTTCTTGAAACCACTACTCATTCCAGAGAACGCAGAAATCGGGCTGCCCAGGCCCTTCTTCAGCCCTCCCCCGGACGAGGAGAAGGGGAAAGAAGAAGCCTGCTGGAAACGTTTGAGGTGTACGACGAGTACAGGCGGTGGCTTAGAGATGAGGTACCGCTTGTACGCCGGCCGCGGGATGACCTGCTTGTCCCGTTCTGCACGAGAGAGCTTGGGTCTGGGTTTCGAACCGGGGAGTGGTTCAGTGAGGGTGGCCGGTGATTGCGGGTTTGATAAAGAAGGAGAAGTCGCTCGGGAGACCGACGGAGAAAGGAAAGATGTCGATTGGCGGGATCTGTTGGAGGTGTAGGAGGTTGTGGAAGCGTCGCTCTCTTCGGAGCTTTGATCTGGTGTACTAGCGGTGCTGTGGATCCTGTTGAGAAGTTTACCCCTCTTCCTATACGTGGTCCTGGGTGTCTTCAACGACTCCGCTCTTGTTTCCTCCGGTCCCAAACCAGGGGGGAGTCGTACCGTCCTTAACCCATCCTCGGCTTCTGGGTCTGGGCTGGTGGTGGATATAGAAGGTACTGAGATTTCCTCGTAACTCAGCAGCAGATCGCTAGAGGAAGAGTTGGCGGTAGAAGCAGGATCTGTTTTCCCGAATGGAAGCGAAGACACCGAGGCTACGTCGCTGAGCTCTCGCTCGAGCGATAACTCGTGTGAGCTCCCAAGAACAGGGGTGGATATGGAGACACCGTTACTGAGAGGATGGGGGTGAGGAAGAATGTTGAGTGTCAGGCCTTCCTTGTTTCTTGTACCCCGAGGCAGGAGAGTTGGGGATGTATGTTCGCCGTCTAGTATGCCTGGCGCTATCTTCTCTTCAGGTTCGTCATCACTATCAGATGAGCATGAAGAGCTCTCGTCATTATTGTCGTTCCATCGAACTTTGGAACTGGACCGCGACGCTGGTTGAGATCTCGTCTGATAGGTCCCATTGGCAATCTTCCAACACCTCCTACATCCGACCGAGTTCTCTCCATCTAAAACCTCCACAGCAGTGAACATCCTCAAACATTCCTCAATGCCCAATATCTGAGACATACGAGTCCAAGAGCTCCCATTCGTTTCTGGCACGCTCGAGGTTGAACTACGATGTGATAAGGAGTGGGAAGCCATCGTTGTGAGAGAAGACTGAGAAGCGTGATGATGAGAGTGGTGTTTGAAATTAAGCAGATGGAAGGGGTTGGCAGAAGTGGCTGGAGTGATATCCGCCAGTATGCTTGCCAGGTACTCTGCTTCTGCCCGACTGGGTTTGGGAGGTCGAGGAGAGCGGGACAGAGGCGGTGGAGTAGCTGGGGGTTTGGGAGACGTGGATTTAGATCGTGATGAAATGTCAGGAGGCCTAGTTTCGTCTGATAGAGGCGCTGACTCGAGCCGAATTTCTGGAGGCTGGATACTGCTTTGCTGAGAGGAGATGGAGGGGCGTTGAGGTGTGGGAGCAACAAGTGGAATCACACGGTGCTCCGCGGAGGGAGGGCGAGAACGGGAGCCGGGACGTTCTCTAGATTTCGACGTCGGCTTGTTGCCCAGTACGCCAACAGATAGGCTAATGCGGCGACCGAGCTTGACCCAGCCATCTGGTTTCTTCTCAGACGAGGAGGTGGACAGCTCTGCTAGTTTATCATCATCGCCGTCCTCCTCTTTCGCGCTGACGATATCCCAGCTCTTTCTCCTGTCATCACCTTCCATTGTCACCTCTACCTCGTGTTTCTGCTCCTCATCAAGTGTGCTCCTCGGTGGAGGCACACTAGATGATCTCGGAGTCTCCGCATGTTCTAGTTTGGTAGAAACACCCAAAGCTGATATCTTGAGCTTCTTGGCTAGAGTTTTCAGTTTATCGCGTTTCTTGGAACGAGCGTAGTCTTCTGGTTTGATGGACAGAGAAAGATCATCGAAGGCCTCGTAGCTCTGGGATATCTTCTTGCACTTTTGACAGACAAGGATAGATGTGAGTTCGCCGCTGAAGATGAGATCCACGAAGGAAGAGGGGATAGTGCTTGGATCTGGTGGAGGCGAAGACTCGCTGTTGGGCACTAAGGTAGCTCGACGCCGCCGCTTAGGGGGTGGTGGTGGGTTCCTCTGCTTGATAATCTAGAGGGAAGAAGAAGATTAGATGTCAACCGGTCACGACAAGATTGCGGCTTACATCTAACTCTTCCATCCTCATAGCGTCTAGTAGCTGCCGTAGAAACTCATGGGCATCTTGTTGTGCAAAATCAAGGTATTGGTCGAACTTTCTTCCGATCTCGGTCAATATCAATCTGTTGTTCGATATTTCGTCAATCAAAGTGACCAAGTCGTTGCAGTGTGAGATAGTGGCGAGCGTACCTTGGGCTCAATGAGACTCGCCGTCTGCTCATCTGTGTTTCCCATGCTTTCTGCATGAGATCGACAAACACGTCGCCCAGCGGCATGCCCTGACCCCAAGCTTGTTCTTCTCCTTCTGCACCGATACCGTGACCATTCATTAACAGAGGCGATCGTCGTGCGACGACTGTTGGTAGGCTGGGATTTGAATTCCCAGCTATCAAAGTTGACAACGACCGTGTGGCTATCAACTGAAGGGGATTTCGGGATTTCGGTCAGAATTTATAGAGCTCGGAATGGATCATCTACTTACGCCTTGTAGAACGGAGTTCATGAAGCAGGTGTTGCCATGGTTGACGAACCCTGGTGGAAGAAGGGCGTCTCGTTCTTCCTCCTCTCGTTTCTTCCTAGCAAAGTAGAGCTCTTGGGGAGTCTGTCCCTTCTTCTTCGCCATCTAGGTTGGTGGTACTGGGTGCGATGTCTGCTGCCAAGTCTTGATTTTGGTAGGTGGTTCAGTGATATATATGTATGTTTGAAGTGGGCGCAGTGGGTGCGTATAGAGGCTCTGCAGAAGAGAGTCCTCGAGTAATATAGCTGCGCTCTAAGTAACTTGCAAGCTGCGCAATCTGGATGATGACCCTTGGACGATGTGGTGGACTGAGGATGCGAAGTAACGACACGATTTCCGGCCTAGCCTGACTGTGCCGCGGCTAACTATGCTTCTATGATCCGGCGAAATGAATCTGGCTAGGTCCGGCCTCGGTAACGCCACGGTCCCGAGCCGGGGACATAATGAACTCTCACTGACATATCTGACCCGGTCACTATATAGTCAATAAACTTCTGATCCGTTTACTGACCAGTCACTATAGCATAGTCTCCTTGGAATTGTACTCTATGCACCGTGTACACCGTAGCGTGCAACATTAACGCCCTAAGAATACGATATGAAATGCAATCAAGGGCCTTATCTCATTCAACAGCTTGCTTCACGCATCTGACTGACTAGGAGATGCTCCCAAGCCCTTGCGAGTTACGGAATTGAGTAAGTTGGATCATCACCTCCCCCGCCAAGATTCTAGATCCTTGGGAGACTCCTGGTACCTATACATCTTTTTCTTTCAGAGCTACTGTGTAACCTGCATGCTGAAATTTTCTAATAGTTCTCTTTGCCGTACTATGCCTACTCTGGCATTGTGCAATGCTCAACTTGAACCAACTACTGGACTGAACCTCTACCTAGCCTCTCAGTCCACAGCGATACTCCCGAAATCCTCGATCGTCATATCCCTTGGCTATTCACTGCCACTGTGTTATGTCTTGTACCTTGCCCTTTATGACAGAATAGCTTCCCCTATTCTCTCGGCATGTACCTCTTCTACTCCGATACTAGACCTTGGCCGGAAATCCTCCTCTTGGCTCCGTTCCTTGGGGTTTTTGAGAATGAATCCTATATAAGAGCGGAGGATCCAGGAACGCGAAACCGTATACGATCCTTTTATCGGATTCTGAACTGACGATTGACGCAAAACTACGACACGAACCAAACGATTACTTCCTTTCCTCTGAATACGACGAAAGCACATATCCAACCACATTATGCGATTGTTCGGCAACGATGACAAGAATGGCTTGAAACTGGCGAATCGGACGGACACGACGATGTCCGTGACGGTACCACCGAAGGAATCCAACTTTGATAACGTTATTCCTTCGGCGCACACAACGACTGCAGCTCAGCTAGCGGAAGACTTGGGCTCGAACCAAGGAGATGGCCTATCGAAGAACGAAGCCTTGAGGCGACTGGAGTCTTGTGGAGAGAATCTCTTAAAAGATAAAACTCGCGTTAGTGCGCTGGGTGTTCTCATTGGCCAGCTTGGTGTGTACCCATCGTTCCTCATCTTGGACAGCCAAACTCATTCGTATTCAAGCCAATGCTTTGACACTCGTTCTCATCGCTGCTCTCGCTCTGAGCTTCGGTGTGCAGGACTTTGTGGAGGGTGCAGTTATCGCCGCGGTTATCTTCTTGAATACTGTGTAAGAACCTATCCGGTCTTTTGTTTGATTCGCTTGCTCATTCACATTCCAGTGTCGGATTCTTCCAAGAATATAGAGCCGAGAAGACGATGGACTCTCTTCGTCAGCTCTCCTCTCCAACTGCTTTCGTTTTGCGAAACGGAGAGAGTATGGCTATTCCCGCCAAGAACGTAGTTCCCGGTTAGTTATGCCATGGTTCTTAAGATCCAACCACCCTAACCCGTGCCTTGCAGGCGACTTAATCATGATTAAGACAGGGGATGTTGTACCAGCAGATGTACGTACATCTGGTACATCTCTTCATGGGCTGACATCTGACCTTGCGCATGTAATAGCTCCGAATGACCTTCGTTTCGAACTTGGAAGTATCCGAGCAGCTGCTCACCGGGGAGTCTCAACCAGGTAACTAACGCCTTTCCTTCTCGCGCTTCATCCATCAGAGTCTGAATCCATCCTCCCAGTTGCGAAAGTGACCGATGTCATGAAAGATCCAGACTTCGGTATGCCCATCGGAGATAGGGTGAACTTGTGTTATTCCTCAACCGTGGTGACCAAGGGAAGAGGAACTGGCATCGTTTTCGCTACCGGTATGAAAACAGAGGTACGCTCTATCCCCAATTTTCTATCTTTTCCTTGATTGTTGACCGAGGCTTCTATCCAGGTCGGTAAAATCGCCGACGCCATGAGCAAGAAAAATTCTAGTGGGAGTAAAACTACCTTTGCCCGATCCGTCAAAGACCACATCCTCGAATTCCTGGGTCTAAAAAACCGCACCCCTCTGCAGATCAAGCTAGCCAAGCTCGCCTACATCCTCTTTGGCTGCGCTATTATCCTAGCCATCATCGTCTTCGGCGCAGCGAAATTCGTCGTGACGAACGAAGTCGCTTTGTATGCTATAGCTGTGGCCATCGCTATCATACCAGAGAGTTTGATAGCGGTTTTGACGCTCACGATGGCAGTAGGAACGAGGAGGATGGCGAAGGAGAACGTGATCGTTCGAAAATTGGACGCGTTGGAGAATTTGGGCGGTGTTACGGATATTTGTAGTGATAAGACCGGCACTCTTACCCTTGGTATGTTCTCCCATCTGCCTTCTGGTACCTGATCAGCTGGCTCAGTGTATCCTTTCTCGTTAGGACAAATGTCTGTTCGATCTCTTTGGTTACCTGGAGCGAGCGACTCAGAGTCTAGGTTGTACTCCGCCGAAACTGGATCAAACGCAAACGAACCGGTTGGTAGAGTCATCGATGAGTCGATTGGGGATGCTCTACAACCCGGCGCTCTTGACGAAGGTTTAGCTCAAGCGGTCAGGATCGCAGCTCTTTGCAACGTTGCAACGTAAGTCTACAGCTATTTCGTTTCTAGGCTCCATGTGCTCACCATTGTTGGATTTTTCTCTGCTTAATCTAGGATTCGCCAGAACTTGAAGGGAGAGTGGAAATCCGCCGGCGATCCTACCGAAGTTGCTCTTCAAGTTTTCGCTACCAAACTCGGACTTGGTCAACCATCGCTCTCCAACTCCGCGGTCTCTCAAGACTCCAACAACCGTGTTCGACCGCTTCACCAAGACGACATCGCGGAGGGCGGCGATGAGGATGAGAAGATATCTGATCATGATTCTCATGAGGAGGATCCTGAGGAGAAGAAGCAACAGGTCTGGTTTGCGGATGGGGGTGTTGATAAGACGAAGAAACGCTTTGATTTGAAGATGGAATATCCATTCTCGAGCACGGTCAAACGCATGTCGACGGTTTATACCGACAACGAGAACCCTAACGTCGCTGTTGTGATGATCAAAGGAGCAGTAAGCTAAACCCTTCACTTCCTTGCTTCCTTCGATTTACTAAACCTCCTTCGTTGACCACTAGGTTGAGCGACTCCTCGACTGCTCATTGTCTTACATCCCTGATCCCCTGGCTAACCCCTCTGCCAGTGCTCCACTCACTTCCGAAGTCCGGGATATGTTCCTCAACAAAGCTGAAACGCTCGCCTCACAAGGCCTTCGAGTCATCGCCCTGGGTCATCGTACAGTATCTCTGGACTCTGGCTTTAAATTTGATGGAGCTACTCGTGAGGAGGTCGAAAAGGATTTCACGTTGCTTGGTTTGGCTGGGATATTCGATCCACCGAGGCCTGAGACGCTTGGTGCTGTGAGAGCGTGTAAGAGGGCGGGGATTGTCGTTCATATGTTCGTGTTTCGTTTATTCTTCGTTGTGTCCTTGTGCTGAGAGCGGTTGCAGGCTTACTGGTGATCACATCACTACTGCGAAAGCTATTGCCGAGGCGGTCGAGATTCTCCCACCTGACGCTCCTAAGAGTATGTTCATGACGGTATGTTCTCTCTTTTCTTCACCTGGCCCCTTCGTTTTTTAACGATATGTATAGGCAACTGAATTCGACCGGCTCTCCGATGAGGAAGTCGATGCATTGCCTGAACTTCCTCTGGTCATCGCTCGTTGTGCACCCGAGACTAAAGTTCGCATGATTCACGCCGGCAAACGACGAGGCAAACATCTCTCCATGTCTGGAGACGGTGTTAATGACTCTCCTGCTCTCAAGCTGGCGCCTGTGGGAATCGCTATGGGTATGGCGGGATCTGACGTGGCGAAAGACGCTTCTGACTTGGTGTTGACTGATGAGTTCGTCTATCTTTTTCATTCCATAGATGGTTTATTTACTCGTTTGTCATCTTTGTGCAGCAACTTTGACTCTATTCGAGCGGCCGTTCAGGAGGGCCGTCGGATTTTCATCAACATCCAGCGATTTATTCTTCACTTATTGACCACTAATGTGGCTGAAGTCCTGTTGCTTATCGTCGGTCTTGCCTTTGTTGACGAGGATGGACAGAGCGTCTTCCCTCTCAGTCCCTTGGGTGTGCTTTGGGTCAACATGGTAAGCTCTGTCCTTTGTATCTTCTCTCAGTCGACTGACCCCGTTTCAACAGCTTACGAGCTCACCACCAGCTTTTGGTCTGGGTCTTGAGCCTGCAGACTCTCAGATCATGCTGCGGCCCCCACACGACCTCAAGCATGGTGTCTTCACTTGGCCTGTCGTTGTGGATACGATTTCGTACGGTATCGTCATGGGTGCTACCTGCCTTCTCAGCGTCTGTCATCATTTTCTTTATACAGGTCTCAGCAAACATACTTACTCCGCTTTAGTTCGTCATCGTCGTCTATGGCCGTGGTAATGGCGATCTTGGCTCTGAGTGCAACAAAAATGCAACAGACGCTTGTAACTTGGTGTTCCGTGGCCGTTCTACAGTGTTTGCGACACTGATCTTCCAGATCCTGCTCTACGCTCTTGAGTTGAAATCTTGTGAGCTACCTTTCTTCCTCCCTTTTTGACTTGAATTTCGAGCCTCTCTTAGTTGACCGTTCTCTGTTCGCTCTCACTCCCGGAAGGCCATTCTGGGTCGACTTATGGGCGAATAAAGTACTTCTCCTTTCTGTCGTCGGTGGGATGATCACTGTCTTGCTTCGTGCGTAGCTTCTCTTCCTTCCCCCTTCCTTACATCTGATCACAATTATCATGTTCACCTAGCTATCTACATCCCCGGCTTCAACGAGACCGTCATGTACCAAGACCCGATCAGCTGGGAATGGGGCTTAGTCTTCGGCATGACTATCGTCTTCGTCGTGTATTGCGAGGTGTGGAAAATTGTAAGGAAGCCTCTATATAAGCGATTGGGGTGGTGGCGGGAGATGACGACGAAGAATCTTGCTCAGGAGGGTTAGATGAGGCGAAGCGTGCTGTGACTATCGCATTGCCCGAACCCAGTGGTGCAGTAGCCAGGGTGGCTCTTGGTTTATCCTGTACCTTGCTATATCTCCCCGGAGGTGCTGTACTCACCTACCAGAGTTAGTTCAGACCATTGGTCGCCCTCCACTTTGGGGTAACTGACGAGCGTCCTTGTACGATTAGCTCTCGATTACATGATGTATCCAACTGGCGTACTCAGGTATATCCCTTACTGGCTGAAGCGAATATCATACTCTTTCTCTCATCTGTCTCGTTTGAATAATCTTATCTCTACCAAACTTCCTTCTGCGTGGGCTTGGCGAGGAAGCTCAGCAGCTAGACACGGGGTCGGTCCAACTCCGCGACCCTGAGGGACGTCCATCTGCCCTTGCCCCGTAGCATCTCATCCAACTTACTACCCTACTCTATTCGAGGCCCGTCCTCATGCTACATAAGACGGCCCTTATGTGCCCGTCTTGACCTCAGTTACTCTTTTTGAGTCAGCTTTTCCACGTGAACTCCGCGAACCCATCTTCTGTACTTCCACCAGGCATAATGGTGGTCATTCGTCTTCTACTATGGCTCGGTATCTTGCGCAATCCTCGATCACGTCAAGATTCTGGTTCCAGTCGCAAAGCGATAGGCTGCCTTCACCAAGACCAAGTCTGCACATTAGAGTTTAGACCCTTGAATGTGATCAGCTCCCATAGTTCCTACCTAGGCTCCTACGCACAGTTCTACCGGTCGAGAGAGGGCTGAAGTGCCTGCACCACCTGGTGGGGTACCGAGAATAACTATCAGCCAAGATCCGGAGAAACCTTTGAATGAGAAGAGGCTTGTCTTGGCTTGCAAGTGACCAAGTACGCATGTGGAGATCAATCTCTCGAGGACGAGGTCGCTGTTATCGCGAAGCATTGTTCAGGGGCCTCGACATCAGCACACACCAAGATTGAAAACCTACAAATACCAGCAGGAGATGTTTATTCTCGTTAGGCAGGTATCCGCCCAGATAAACCTTCCTTGTTCAACCGGATCTCTAACATGAAGCTCCTCCGCGCTCTCGCCTCGCTGGCCCCAGTGCTTTCGCTTCTGCATGTTCATGCTCTTCCGACACAGGAATCAGCCTCTCCTTCCTATCATGGTACTCAGGTCCTTCGCGTCCCGATGACCAACGAGGACATGGTTGCAAGACTACATTCCATCATATCCAGTCTTGAGCTCGAAACCTGGTCGACCAGGATCACTGCTAATCACAACGCGGATATTCTTGTACCTAATGCCAAAGCCGAGGCCTTCAAGTCGGAGTTCCCTGAATTCACTGTTTTGCACAAGGATCTCGGCGCCGACATTCTTCTCGAGCGTGAAGGTTTGGTAAGAGGCAACGCTTGTGAGTTCTCCATCAATCCTGACAGCATCGTCTCCCCTGATTTTTATGTACGACCAGCTTTTGTTCCAGCAGCCGTAGATCTCACCTGGTTCACGGCGTATCACAGCTACGCGGACCACATTACCTGGCTCAGCAGTCTCAACTCCCAATTCGCTTCACGCAGCGAAATCATAACTGCTGGCAGGTCTGTTGAGGGACGAACCATCACGGGGATCCATATCTTTGGTAGTGCTGGCAAGTCGAACAAGCCTGCCATTGTATTCCATGGCAATGTCCATGCCAGGGAATGGATAACCAGTAAGGTGAGAACGTGTTGCGAACAGTCGATCCTTGTACTGCGTCTGATCACCGCCTAGGTCGCGGAGTACATCGCGTACCAACTCTTGAACAACTACTCTAATTCTACTGACATCAAGGCTATCGTCGATAGCTATGACTTCTACATCTTCCCTGTGGTAAATCCAGATGGTGAGTGATTCATTCTGAGATCTCCTTGTGGTGGTCGGTCTTAATAATGATCATCCCTAAGGCTTCTCTTTCACCCAGACTTCCACCCGCCTTTGGCGCAAGAATCGCAGTCCGCCGCCTAGCGGCAGTACGTGTTACGGTACCGATATGAATCGCAACTGGCCCTCTCAATGGGGGCAGGCAAGCGGCGCTTCTACCAATCCATGTGCTGAGGATTACAAAGGCTGGTGTTTACTCGTTTTCGGACATTCGATCCAATTGTAACATGGCCCGCTGTTCTAGGAACTGCTGCATCGAGTACGCCCGAGATCACCAACTTGATCACGTATTCGAAGAACTTGGCTTCTACCACTGGTATTAGATTATTCTTGGACTGGCATTCCTATGGCCAGCTGTTCCTCTACCGTACGTTTCACTCTTCTGAACCTCAAAATGCTAAGGCCTGATTGCCAGCTTCTGTAGCCTGGGGTTATACCTGCAGCACCAATCCAAATTCATCTCACTACCGCACTCTTGGCAACGCATTTGCTACAGCTCTCCGCGCAGTACGTGGTACATCGTATACGGTGGAGCAATCGTGTCAACTGTACATCACCTCCGGTACTTCAAACGACTATCATCTCTCCGCTTTCGGGACTACGGACGCGTTTGCTATTGAGCTTCCCTCAAACACGTTCGTGTTGCCCGCGTCTTCGATTACGCCGGTCGTTACTGAGACTTGGGCAGGGTTATTGGCGATGCTGAAGTTGCTTTGAGCGGCCTATCGAGGGGTATTACTGAGCAGCTGTTGCTTTATATTATGTATAGTAGTGGGGTTAAGGGTTGGCTGTTCATTTTAGGTCGTGGCTCATCGCGCTGTATGTACTGTACTGGAAAATCGAACGTGGATATTCGCAAGACAGCTCGTAAGTTCTCTTTGCAGCTATACTGGCTCTAAGTGAGTTTTGGGTTGAAGAATAGCTACGTTACATGTAACATCAGACTAGAACGAGCAAAGTCAGCTCAGAAAAGCCTGTTACTGCAGGTCGCTGTTGCGGGATAACTAGTAGGCGTTGTTTACATAATCTAACGAGAACTTGCACCTGCCGCCTAAGCTGGTGCAGCTGCCGATGGCGTCCACACAAATACACCACTTCTTATTCTCTCTCAAAGCTGTTATTTTCTGTTGTTTGAATTTCTAGGTCCTAGGATTGAAGTCTCCTTGGCGATAGCTAGTAGCGCAGCGTCACTAGGTCTTTCTACTCGACCATTATTCCACGGTGCGGAACATACTGTACCGCACTATCATGACAGCTTTGAAAGTACCAACTCGGCGTTCATCAAGCTCTTTCTGGTACTTGGTACAGTCAAACGATGCCGCGATGAGTCTCCAGTTATCGGCAAGCAATGGGTTAGATCTGCGTCGCTCTAGCCCATTTACATGAACGTAACAGAAGTCGGACACCCCGGCGATATACGCTTTGGAGCACCACTGCTGTATTCATATACGGCGCCATGGGACATGAGAAGACATTAACAAGAGCGCAGCTAAGTAATGCTATCCTAGCTATAAGCAAGGACTTGGCACTAGGATCGTCTGAAAATTCTTCAGGTTTAAAAGGAATAGGTGAGTCGAGTGAAATCTTCATAGCTTCATGGGATTCATACTTCGTTCCCACAGCATCTCGATATTGGCTTCTTGTCTGCTGCTCGCTGCTTCTGCAGGAGCACAGAATACCACTGATCCCCCTTCCTTTGACTGGTCCTCCGTAAGCTTTCGATAGTTATCTGGTTAGACAGCAGCTGACTCTCTCTCCCTCTCCGATTGTAGATCACTCCGAGCACCAACCTTAGCTGGGTGGACTGCTATCAGAGCCCCTTGCAATGTACCCGGTTTAGCGTAAGCTATCTCACACTACGCTCGCGCTCAACGTATTTATGTTCTATTCTCTAGGTTCCTCTCAATTACTCGGACCCGGAAGCAGGATCGACTGCACTCGCTCTCATCCGTGTTCCCTCACCACTGGCCGATACACCGTCTTACAGAGGGCCCGTGCTCTTCAATCCTGGAGGACCAGGTGGAAGCGGTGTCGAGAGTGTCGTCCCCATAGGTACTTACCTCCAACTTCTCGTCGGAGAAGAGTTCGATCTCGTGAGTTTTGATCCTCGAGGTACGTACTTTCCACTACGTCTTCGCAAAGCTCCGCTTCATCTGTCACTCAAGGTGTCCTGGAAACAACACCGACTATCAAAATCTGGGAATCCGATGAGGAGCAAGAGGCATATTTGCGAAATCTTTTCACGTTCTATGATATTAGTCAAGAATCATGGCCTACGCTTCCTGACCGATTGCAGAACATCACTGTCTGAACATCTTGATGAAAGATCGCGCTGGAGATGTCATTCAGCACGCGACCACGGACAATGTGGCCAGGGATATGTTGAGCATTGTCGAAGCGCATGGGAGGGATAAACTCCAATACTACGGCGTTTCGTGAGTTTTGTTCTTCTGGCTACTCTCCGCTCGTCCAAGAATTGACTGATTGTTTTCTACAGATATGGAACTGCGCTTGGCTCAGTCTTTGCCTCTATGTTCCCGGTGAGCTACAATAGTTTGTGCTGATGCGCCTGGTTCTCATCGCTGCGTCTATTACAGGATAAAATTGAGAGACTTCTCATCGATGGTATGATGATTACTACGAATAAATCACAACCGCTTTGAATCCTCATTCTTTTTCCCCAGGTGTATTGGACCAGGAAGAATTCTTTGCTCGTGCGTGTTTCCTACCTAGATGATACCCGTGTTCTGATTGCACCCCAGACAATTGGACCACCACCATTATCGATGCTGATGAGACTCTTCAAGTATTCTTTGAAGCGTGCGTTGAGGGTGGTCCAGACCTCTGTGCCCTCTACGAGCCTACAGCCGAAGATATCATCAAGCGATGGGATGCGATCCTTGATTCTATCAGTGCTGGGAACGTGACTCTACCGGATAACAGCACGCTGAATTTGGAGAACTTCATACCCTATGTCCATAGCATCCCCTACAGTCCCTTCAGCTACCCAGCACTCGCTGAAACTCTGCAAGGACTAGAGCAAGGGAACACCTCTTCCATTGACCTTGGAATCGATCCAACGGATAAGACCATCCAGTACACTATGTCTATCCGATGCACTGATGGTGGGGCTATTCAAGATACCCCCGAAGAGTTCGAGGATTACTGGAACCAGCTGAGGAATGCGACGAAGTATTTTGCTGGTGCTGTCTCTGTTGTTAGGCCATCTTGCTAGTAAGTCAATTCCGTTCTGCTTGATCGACCTGACTCAGAGGAACTATCTTGTAGTAACTGGCCTATACTTCCTGATCACTTTAAAGGTATGTTTCTCTGGTGTTGTTGGACTGGCACTCCCTGATCTCGAGGGTTTGGTTAGGTCCTATCGGTGCTGACAGCACCAGCTTCCCGTTGATGTTGATTGGTAACACCGCGGATCCTGCGACCCCACTGTCCGCGTAAGTGATTCAGCTAGTGCGTATAACTGTGGACTAACAGTCAACCCGTCACCATATAGGGCGAAGAAGACTTCGGCCAGCTTCCCAGGCTCCATGGTGCTCACGAACAATGTTCCAGGCGTGAGCATCTATTTCTCCTACTATCTATTCGTTCTTGTATTAACCCTTTGGTTTCTCCTCTCCAGCACTCCTCGCTCGCCACTGCATCGAAATGCGTCGGAAGATATATTCAGCACTATTTCCTGAATGGCACTCTCCCTGAAGAGGGCGCATTCTGTGATATCGAAGCACCTATCTTTGCTCCCACCAAAGCTACCGCCAACAGTACCGCTCCTGTTGAGGGTGAAGGGATGCTAGAGAAGAGAGACGACGACTTCAAGGATCTTTCTGAAGCTTTGAGAATTTTCCAGAGCAAGGGTATCGCACGTGCTTTTTAGATGTCTATTTTCCTTCAGCAGAGCTTGGTTGCCTTGCGAACTTTACCAGTGGTGCTTCAACTGGGATCTCTCTCGTTAATTTATTCTACCGTCGCTCTTTATACCGAATGATATCTTTGTTCTTGATTCATGCCCATAGTTCTACGTTGCAACCTTGGTCGAAACCGCGATTCCTGCCTTTCGCTTGAGCCATGGAGCCGAGATTCCCCACTTAGTGCACGTAGACATTGGTGGCTGATTTATATGAATTTTCGTATTGTTGTCGCGTTCATCGTACATCTCGTGACCGCGTCGCTACTGCTTCCACGACTTTTCCTGGTTCCAAGCCCTCCAAGGTTATCATCACCTACTCGCTGAGATTGCATGTCAATCGTCGAATAGATGCCAATCACGAGGCTCATTATTCATGGAGTGGATTATAGATCTTCTGGAAAGCAGAGGTGCTCTGGTACCTCTGTCTCTGATTAAAAGGTGTTTGCTTGAGGTTGAGCTCAGGGAGCTTCTTGCCTCCACTAATCGTCGTCTAGTTTTTTTTTTTGAAAGTAGTAAGACTCTTATACAGTAATCAAAGTCTCAAGTTACTAGTCAACATGGGCAAAGGCTCGCATTCTTGCTATGGATGGGGATGTAATCGTACGCGTCGAGCAAGCGTAAGGTCGTGAACTATCATAGATTAAGGGTTCAAGTGGAATAGTACGGCTATGAATATTGCTTGGCTACGTGGAGATGATCGTTCAACTTCAACATCCAGGTGCTAAACGCTGAGCACTGAAGATCGACTGATGATGAGTAAAGCTGGGACTCGGAGGGAGCAGCGCCCAGGGAGAAGAAGTAGCGATGTGGTCACGAGATGTGTGGAGAACATCGCCACCGCGAACACGACGTGAAAATTTACAGGTTGCAACGCAGAACTATGGGTGCAAGTCAAGAATCAAAATATAAAGAGCGATAGAACAATCAAGTTAACGATATAATTAATTTAACGGGGGATTCCAGTTGAAGCATCACTGGTATGGCTCGAAAAGCAACCGCGCCTCTCGAAAGGATCATTGAGGAGTTATCGCGAAGACTGGTCATTTAGAAAGAACCCATGAAGCCCTTGTTCTGGAACTTCCTCAAAGCTTCAGACATATCCTTGAAGCGTTCGTCTCTCTTCCGTAGTGTCGCTGCACCCTCTTCAGAAATGGTACTATTGGTAGTACCATTGGTGGGAGCAAAGATTGGTGCTTCGAGGTCGCAGGATGCGCCTTCTTCAGGGAGGGTACCGTTCAAGAAATACTGGTGCATATAGTTTCCGATACATTTTGATGCAGTGGCGAGCGAGGAATGCTAGAGAGGAGAACAAACCAGAGAGTTAGTACCAGAAGGACGAGATTTTAGAGAGAAATGGATGCTTACGCCAGGAACATTGTTTGTAAGTACCATGGAGCCTGGGAAGCTGGCCGAAGTCTTTATTGCTCTATAGGGCGAGGTAATAATTGTAAGTTCAACATTAGGTTTGCTATCACTGAATTTCTTACGCAGGCAGAGGAGTCGCAGGATCTGCAATGTTGCCGATTAACATCAGCGGGAAGCTGGTGTTAGCACCGATAGGACCTAACCAGACATTTGAGCTCAAGCAGTGCTAGTCCAACAGTCCAAAAAAACATACCTTTGAAGTGGTCAGGAAGTATAGCCCAGTCGCTATAAGATCTCAGCACAAGTCGAGCAAGCAGAACAGGAAGTCAACGTACTAGCA
The DNA here is from genome assembly GCA_002718315.1 of Agaricales sp. HM26-F1. Taxonomy (NCBI): domain Eukaryota; kingdom Fungi; phylum Basidiomycota; class Agaricomycetes; order Agaricales; species Agaricales sp. HM26-F1. The sequence continues at coordinate 288,758 of NIBX01000039.1, read as the reverse complement.
AGTCGGCCTGATAATAGAGACAGCAGGGGTGAAGTACTTGGTCACATTGCTCAGGTAGTTCCAATCCTCCTGGAACTGTTCTGGGGTATCCAGGACAGCCCCACCATCAGTGCATCGGATGGAGACAGTCCACTGGCTGATATCCGTAGCTAGGTCGACCTGGAAGGCAGAGGCAGAGACATTCCCTTGTTCCAACCCCAGTAGAGTTACAGCGAGCTCTGGGTATCTGGAGGGACTGTATAGGATACTGTGAACGTAGGGTATGAAAATTTGAGTCGTTAACGTGGTGCTATCCGGGAGGGTCACGTTTCCGGTGCCAACGCTGTCAAGGAGTGCGTCCCAACGTTCGTTGATATCTTCAGCTGTAGGTTCGTAGAATGCGCAGAGGTCTGGACCGCCTTGTACGCATGCTTCAAAGAATGCTTGGAGGGTCTTGTCGGCGTCAACAATGTTGTTGGCCCAACGATCTAAAGACAGGATTCAGAACAATACTGATGATTTCACTGGCTTATACGTACGAGAGTAGTAGCCCTCCTGGTCCAAGACACCTAGAGCACAAGGATGACAAGAGCTTTGTAAACGAAAATGGTGCACTCTCTCATACCATCGATAACCATCCTTTCAACTTTATCCTATACCCATGGGATGATGAGAACCTATACTGATCGAAGTGAAAATTATAGCTCACCGGGAACATCGACGCGAAGGTGGACCCAAGGGTAGTGCCGTATCTAGGTACAAGGAACGAGTACATCAGCTCGGTGTTTGATGGTCAAAGCGCAATTGTGAAGAAAATACTCACGATACACCATAATACTGCAGCTTATCCCTCCCGTGCGCCTGGACGATGCTCAACATATCCCTAGCAACGTTTTCTGTGGTCGCATATTGAATAACATCTCCAGCCCGCTCCTTAATCTGAGCGTTTAGCGACGATATATTCTGCAACCGCTCGGGAAGCGTCGGCCAAGACTCTGGACTGATATCGTACAGTACTCCCACACTCTGTATAAACGCCTCATGCTCCTCGTCGGACTCCCAGACATTGATGATTGGTGTGGTTTGGGGGATACCTTGAGCGAGAGATAAGGGGCAGCTCTGCAAAAGCATAGTGGAAGTTACGTACCTCGAGGATCAAAACTCACGAGATCGAACTCTTCTCCGACGAGAAGCTGGAGGTAAGTACCTACGGGGACAACGGTCTCGACGCCACTTCCACCTGGTCCTCCAGGATTGAAGAGCACGGGCCCTCTGTAAGACGGTGTATCGGCCAGTGGTGAGGGAACGCGGATGAGAGCAAGTGCAGTCGATCCTGCTTCTGGGTCCGAGTAATTGAGAGGAACCTAGAGAATAGAACATAAATACGTTGAGCGCGAGCGCAGTGAGGGGGAGCTTACGCTGAACCGGGTACATTGCAATGGGCTCTGATAGCAGTCCACCCAGCTAAGGTTGGTGCTCGGAGTGATCTACAATCGGAGAGGGAGAGAGAGTCATCAGCTACTGTCTAACCAGATAACTATCGAAAGCTTACGGAGGACCAGTCAAAGGAAGGGGGATCAGTGGTATTCTGTGCTCCTGCAGAAGCAGCGAGCAGCAGACAAGAAGCCAATATCGAGATGCTGTGGGAACGAAGTATGAATCCCATGAAGTTATGAAGATTTCACTCAAGACTCACTTATTCCTTTTAAACCTGGAGAACTTCAGACGACCCTAGTACCAAGGCAACGCTCATAGATAGAATAGCGCACAAAAGCTGCGCTCCCTTAATTCTTGCTATTCATGAGCGCCGTACATGAATACAGCAGTGGTGCTCCAGATTTCGTATCTCCGGCCAGAGTATACAACTAATACAGTAGCTCATGTAGATCTGACCCGCTGTCCACCGATGATTCGAGACTCGTTGCGGCATCGGTTGACCGTGTAAGTACCAGAAGTGAATTACCGAATATTGGTCGAGAGCCGGTTCAGTGGTTGTGTTTTCAAGGGTGTCATGGTATTTTCAGAATCGTGAGATGATCAAGAAATGATGGTGGCCTCGAAATATGAACAGCCTAGTGACAGGTGCCTCATCTCTAGCATCAAGGGCGCAAGGGAACACCAATATAGCTAGGACCCAGTGGGGGGCTCGTAACGAGTTTGGGGAGAGAAGAAGCGGTGTTGTATTAGACCTTAGTGTGGACGTGCTCGCGCTGTAGACACCGACTTGGGCAGGAGCAAATCCCCGGTGGATTATGTAAGCACTGGACCCCTCCCCCAACAGCAGCATTAGTATCTACTTCAACCATCTCAGAACGAGTGGAACGAGTTCAGAGAGGATTCGAGGTCAGCTAAGATTCGAATAGAGATATAGGAGGGGGATTACGGCGCAATGAAACGCGACGTTGAATACCGTAAAACTCATTGTTACATGTATGTAACCCATTCTTCGACACACGCTCAGAGCGGTCAACGATATCAGAGCTGAGTACTACTATGAATACCCAAAGATACCCACCCAGATTTAACCCATCGCTGTTCATCCAACTTATCATATCTTGCGCTTTCAATCCTGTGAGGTCGAGTCTCTGAATCCTCACACTGCCTTCCAGACTACACAGCACCGAACTTGTCCAAAATTGTCATCGTGACACCGCATCAGCGACCCCAGCGCAATAATCCCTCAACTTGATCGTCACTTCAATCGTAAAACAGGGCTATCCCTCTTCCTGCTTGGCTTGAAAGAGTGGCCCTACGACCAAGGCTTAATGAACTTGTCCTTGAACACGTAAAAGATCCTTCGCTATCCTGTCACTATCACACAGGTGATATTAGCAGTCTTCTCCTTTTGGACTCCATCAACACGTAAAGTTGTCTACTGACTCTTGACCACTTTGCTTGCGGAGGCGACATCGGGGCCAGCTGTCGAACGTTCTCCACGAACTGACGCGGAAAGCTTCTCTTTGACTGGATCAACTGCAACGAGGCTTGGGATATGGGATCCTATAAAAGACGACCAAATTATGCTCAAGGATCCTCATCCTGCCTCGAGCGATTTTCTCCACTCCTACATCTCTTTCAAGCAACTTTTCTTCTCTCACACACTCCACTTACTCCTCCTCAACCATGTCTATGATGAACGGCCCCGCTCCTGCTGTTATCTGGTTCGACTCTGCTGCTTACCGCCAGGACCCGCACGTTCTCGACGATGCTCTGGAAGCTTTGAACCAGGCTGATGGGATGCAAAAGTGAGGATTCTTGCTGCTATCTTGACCATATTGTCATTAGCTGACGCTGTGCGCCTTCAGAACATACGTCGGCTCCCAAGTTCAAGAACCTCATCTCGGTTTTTGGATCACCAGTTCGTCTGTCTCTCCCCTCTCTTGATCTACACGATACTGATGCACCCACTCTACAGTCTGGAAATCTCACGCCCACTACAAACGGTTCATGAAATCCGACGCCTCCAAGCGCGTCTCGTCCACCTTCCGCTCCATCCTCGACGCCAAGCCAGACGTCCACCACGTCCTTCTCCCAACCACTATCGACGAGCCCATGAAATCCAAGGTCGTCGAAACCGTCTACATCACCGCCAACCCCGGCAGGAGCCGTGAATCCCTCCAGCCTCTGATGGACAGGCTGACGGTTGCGCTCAGGAACTCGAAGGGGTGCCATGATTCGAGCTGGGGATACTCTGTTGAGAACGGAAGCATGTTTGTTGGTATCATTGGATGGGACTCGGTAGAGGTAAGGACCTACTTGCTCTAATTTCCCGGCTCCTTGGGCTCATCGCATCTCTTTCTTGCATCCCCAGGCTCATCACCGCGCTCGCTACGAACCTGAGTTGGGCTCAGTCATCGGCGAGATTCACACCGTCGCTGATATCAAGGTCAAATACGGCAACCTCCACCCGTATGAGGCATCGTGGTTTTAGAGATTGGTGCGGCGTATGCCCTCACCCTTCCTGGTTGTTTACATTTGTAATACACGTTCCTCTCATCTGCGTCTGTCTCCCCCTTGTATTGTAATCGTGTACTTCCTTGTATAATCCCTCTCAAAACATCCTCTTGTGAGGTGCGGCTATCACACCGCTCTGGATCCTTTGGGGCAGCCTGTGCTCGCTCTTTGCTGCCTGCTCTTTCCACACGGAGTTCGACACTGCAGAGCAATGGCTCCATCGTCAAACGTGTCATCGACATACTGGCTACGTAAGGCTGGTTTTTGAAACTCCCATGCGCACTGCAGCTTGAAACTGGCCGCCAGGACCTCGGTGCATAAGAGTAGATCATCGTATCTAAGTATTTTGGGATCAACAGTTTTGAGCATGAGTAGGAGCTAGTCATCAAACACTTCCGCGAGCTCGAGGCGCAAACTCCTGAAGCTCAACATGCTCCTGCGCGTCCATGTCGGGCCTCATCCTGCGTGTACAGCGGTGAATAGACTCAGTATTAGAATCACCATGTTGTGGGGCTTCGAAGAAACTTCCGTGAACCTCATCGCCGAGGTTACCGATAGAGAAGAATGTAGTCTCCGTATGTTTTCCGTCATTCGGACCACCCCTGCGCAACGCTCTATCTCCCCCACCAAACTCTATAGGATGATGCGTATCTTCAGAATGGATACCAGAAGGCCTACGAGTTCCTCGCAGGTTGAGTTGAAGTCTTGAGATCATGATGGCGGTCATGTTTTGACTGAAGCTGTGAAAAGAAGGGGTGAACGCCCGGTCAGCGATGAAAACTATCCCATGGATCGGGTTCAAGGAGCTAGAGAAAGTAATGCACCTCGCACCCATTGCTTTGAGGTCCGCCGGTGCTAGCTAGTATGGATATTTTAATTAGTGTTCAGGAGAGGTAAATTTGAGGAGGAAAAAATAAGAACGGGCTTACGAAGAAGATAAGCGTACTCATGAGGTTTGCGCTGAAGATTACAGCAAAATATATAGTTCCATCCCTGAGGACGAGTTGGATGGTCCTTGGAAAATCGATGTCAACACCTTAAGTTTGAATCAACCCCACAGAGGTGGAAAATGCTCACGACATGTGCGCATACTCCTTCCTGTAGTAACGGGCTATCTTCCAGAGAGTCAGAGAGAAGATACAAGCGTCAGTGATCAAAGGTGCTGCCCACATCGCGGCCAACCATTGGTCTCTGCCTGTGAGCACGCAGCCTTGAAGGTGAGATAAAATACTCAGCATAAGCAAGAAATTTCTGTGCTGAGCAGCATAACCGTCACCTGGAAAACCTGGTGGTCGAGGAACCCCTACATGCTTTGTTGTTAGCCATCCTCTCTATATACGCCTTCGTACAGTTTCCTATCTCAATTGAGACACTTACTGACTCCGGTAGATAGGCCATAACCGATGACGCAGATCTGGGCGAGGAGCACAGGAAGTAGAAAAAAGAGAACCCATTTATTCCGGAGAAACAAGGCGTGGACACGCATAATAAGCAAAACTTAGCGAAGATCAACGAAGGGTAAATAGCCATGAAGGAGACAACGGCGAAGAAGACCTACGTTCGGTGACTGAAGAGAAACATAAAGTGGATAGCATTGCAGAGTTAAAATGCCGTGTAAGCTAAAATTCGCACAACGTACCTACTCCCAAAACCAAGGTCATTGCTCCTTCAGATACAACAAACCGATCGCATCTGTACAAAATGAGTTAGTTCGAGGACAGATCGGAACAATGACGGAGACTTACATCTAGAGAAAATTGCGGGATTAGGCTAAGCAGATCAGTCTATGGAAGTTGACGTCGAGTCCCAGGATCAAGCAGTGAAGTTGACAAACCGATGTGGGCCATGATGTCTCGTAAAACGCTGTTTCGTTAAAGATGAATGATCAGTAACCATCGCGTGCCATGAGTGTGAAAAAGCAGTCTGAAGAAATCGGGGCATGCTACAGGCACTCACCAGTTTGAATGATGATGTACTGACAATGGGTCCCGTATCGGTTGAGGTAGAACAGTAGAGTTCCGAATGTGAATGGTTGAGACCATATATGTTCGACTTCATCCGAGAAAGTGATCACTAGCGAAAATTAGATGAGGATTCGTTGAGGAGGGAACAAAGAACAACAAGTAAACCGAAGGAAATACACCCGAAAGCGACGTACTATGATCCCACACATAGAGTGTATAACTGGAGGTTTGGAACATGTAGTCCCCTCTCCTGTGGACACAGGAGATTTCGAATCAGTCAGATCCTGTAAAGGCCATTCGAGTTTTTGTGGGCGAGATACGTACAGGTGGCTGAAGGCAGTCGCTAGATCTGAATCCATGTCAAGGCCGATGCTCAGTGTGCAGTAGCCTGGGTCTCTCTCAAAGTGGATACGGATGGCATAGACTGCATCCTGAGCAAAGCTCCTTTAAAGACAATTGAGCGTGGAGTCTCGCAGTCTCTTGAAATCCTGTGATCGTGATGATCATAAAGTAGATTCCGTTTATCATCTTCTTATCATCTAGTGCCTGGTGTCGGTGCTGTATTCGAAAAGGCGTTGTACAACGGGTAAGTGAGTCCTGTGTTAGTAGGTAGAGGTAGCAAGTTTCCGAAAGTCTGTTCCGTACATCAAACCTGTACTCGGTGCTCGAGGCTTAGGCAGGCCAGGCGCAACATCATCGAGGACTTTCTGATGTCCAAATTACTTATCCTGGGAATGATCTTATGTACTGCAAGTGCCCTTGGTCCTTGAAACTGGATCCTCAGTCAGATTTCGAACGAGCACCTGTTTCCAGTTGGTGGATGCGCTAGTCCTTGTCGTACCGCCAATCTAGCAATTGCAGTGTTGCACGAATCGCATTTGCGACGTCAGGCGGGATCCCTATGATGGAAATAATTCACCAACAAGGATTTTGAGCAATATAGACGGGTACAAGTCTGATCAGCATCGGGAGAGTGCCGTTTACGGTCATACGTGACATAACATGCTTCTATTATGTTTGATTTGTGGATGGCGAGTTCGATGAGAGCAGAAGAAAGAAAGGCAACATGAAAATGTTTGATATGTCTCGTGACCGCGTCGACTCTATTATGTGATCATCGATCATCCCTCCTGGACCTGGACTCAGCCTGAACCACTCACCCCAGCTCGACCAATATGCAATCCAATCTGTTTTCCTATCTGCGAATTGGTAGATGCTTACATTGACCGGGCTTAACTCAAATATCAGACCCAATTGGAAGAAAATGTATACGACTACCTACTCTGGATCTACCGAACTCATTCCACTCTCTCTCTCACCTGCGTAACCCGCTCGAAACTCACAAACGCTTCATGAACTCGCGAATGCGTGCTGCCCCGATGCCGGTCGCTTTCTCAATTGCCGATATGTACCCATCTGGTCGAACGAGCACCATGAGGCTAGTGCCACCCTCGATGTCATATACCGCTTCTGTGGATCTCTCCTTCGAACACTGGTTATGGTGTCCAGCCACGGTGAAAACTCTAGACCCTGGGAGTCAGTGCGAGCTAACCCTGATTAGCTTAGAAATAGGCAACTCACCTCCTCCAGTCTTGCAATCCGTAAGGAAGACGATCCCATATATTGGTTCCCTTTTCGTTGCTAACGATCGTATGAAAGATAATTCCTTTCAGTAGACCAACACCTTCTCCAACGCGCAGTTCTTTCGACACTTCCTGAAGCAAGCTTTGACGTTCCTGGTCCAGTATATCGCCACAAAATATTAAGAGCTTGAAGAGTCCATCCGAAGGTAGAAGATCTTGCATGTCTAGACACTGCCAGTCCGCCATGCGGGTCACACTGACCGAAGGAAAACGAGTACCGAGCTTGATTCTCACATCTCCGCACTGTTCTTGCAGTGATGAGGTTTTGGGGCCGAGAGGAAAGGAGGTTTGGTATCGAATCCCGACACCGCTAACGACGTTCTTCAGCTTACACGTCGCTCACAGAGCCTCATGCACACTCTCACCTGCTGAACATATTCTGCTGATGCAACATTCTAGGTTGCCCAGCGTCGCCCAGATCTACATCAGACTCGCTATGATGCTCCGAGAAAATACTCACGAGGAATATGCCGAAGCCTCGCGCCCCTCCAGTGATGCGGATATGATCTTGTCAAACTCGATGAGCTCTTTGGCCAAAGCCCGTCTTTCGTCCTCATACGTGTCAAGTAGCGACTCGCAGGCCCAACCCCTCAGAACCCAAGTCAGTTTCCAAGCTAGAAGTTCAAGGTTAGTCCTAGAACTGTCGTCCTGATGACCCATAGGCTCTCACCAAGATTATGCGCGTCTCCCATGGAGACGTTTGCTCCTTGTCCTGCCTTAGGAGAATGAGTATGACATGCATCCCCCATTATGAACACTGAGCCAACTCTAAACTTGCTGGCCACTTTCTGGGGAACTAGAGAATATCCTTGTCAGTGCATCGACGCCTATCCTAACCCTAGGGGCTGATTTAACTGACTCGAGAAAATCGTTGACCAGAATACACGCCGGAAACTGATTTTGTAAGGCGTTAGCCCAACGGTGATCCTCTGTTCAAGAGTTAGAAGAATCAATCTGGTTTGTTGAGTACACCTACTTCTAGGAGGAATTTTGTTATGTCTTCGCTCACTGTACCAGGTGAGGTTGGTCTTGATATCTTGTCTTCGACCGAGCATTGGACGTAAATGCGAACTTTGTCCTCTTCACGAGGTATGATCTAGGTTGCGTGGGTCGTCAGCTATGAGCATTGTCATAAGCTCCTAGCAGCTCACAATGATAGCACCCATAGACGATTGAATGACACACTTGAGTCGAAAATCCGGGAAATCAGTATCTATCCAAACGTCCGTGGCACCCCAAACGTGTTCTTACACAAAGTGAACGTCAACGATACCTTAACGGATAAGCCTGGGAGTGCAGTGCTGAATACCTGTCATTTCTCCTTCCATCTGGACGCCCAAGCGCTCTCGAACCCATGAACGTGCACCTGTATACGTTAAGTTCAAAAACCTCAGATAGATGCATTGCTCACCGTCTGCGCCAATGAGGTACTTCGCTTGAATTGTGGTGTCGGTATCCAGTCGAGTATCGATGGAATGTAAGTGTCGGACCGATAACTGTCAATTCCGGTTGACGCATTCAGATTGAAGGCCAAACAGAAGAATGATATGCTCGCCGCACCAACACACCAGCTTCTCTCCCTGTCTCCTCGTGGGCCGCTGTTTGCTCAAGATGTAATGGTATAACTGGTTGCAACACCCGACCGCCATGCTTCTCAAACTCATCCCGCAACGTGCGCTCGATGATTCTTATACTTGCGGTCATCTCATAGGGGAATCGACTGTCCACGATTATGTTTGGGCAAGGATTACCCCTCTGAATGCCCTTCTCGGGAACTTCATCGTAAGTAACCTGTACCGAGATTTGTTCAATAAGCAGGCATTGATAAGAATACGAAGCAAACCAAAGCGGGCACGAACCATACCGTGCATGTACGCGGCACGATGGCGAAATCTCTCGAGAAAGCCGTAACTCTGCCAGATCTCCAGAGTTCTTGGCTGCAATCCGTCTGCATTGCCGTATATATCTCCTACGTTCCTGCCATTGCGACCAAAGACTGTGAGCTCGAGGATGGAGAACATTTCCTTACGAGCTATCAGCGGTGGCATACCTTCGCTCGATTATGATAACTTCAATGCCCAGTCGTGCCAGTGCTTGACCAACCATCAAGCCTGCTGGGCCAGCACCCACAATGACAACGTCCGTACGCAGAGTAGGTTGTGACGTCGTAGAGAAAGCTACCTTGGTTTCTTCCGAGCGAGCTGATGCCATATGATTGATTCGTTTCTGGAAAGAGGTTGTTACAGTGAACTTATATATATACCCGTGGTAATCTCTCCGGCGAGCCCTGCTTTTTGGCCCTCGATGCATCGGGACCTATGTGGATAGTCTAGTGCTTTCGATCATGACCTTGGGCTGGACGCCAAGGGCGAACTGCTCTTCTCGTGACTACAAACTCTCAATCAGATACTTGACGAAAGGGTTTACATGTACTGCAAAGGTGATATATCAAGCTGAAAGCCATTGGTTTCAGTCTCCGGCCTATTTTGCTACCGGACCAGCGTATCGATTCTTCCTATGTGCGAGGCGCTCAGATTCTGCTCACCCCATGTTCTGGAGTTCGATTGCGTAATTCTGGCTTCTGGATACCTCCCCCCTCGGGGTTCTCTCATAATCAGATAGGACGTCTTCGAAGAAGGATCCGTAAAGCTCGCCTCCGAGGTTACCAACAGAGAAGAACGTTGTGCCTGTTTCTTGACTGAACTCTTCATCTTTCTTGCCGTTGGAATTGGGGGGCGAGTCTGTAGGTAATGCCGGATATCTATTGTCGTGGATATAGGCACCAGATTTTGTCGAAGATGTAGCGCGGCGAAGGTTCAGCTGAAGTCGCGAAATCATGATCGCAGTGAGAATCTGACTGAAACTTCAAGCGCAAGTAAGTCCGAAGCCCTGAAAATTTACAAGACATTGTTCTGGCAATTTCGTACCTCGCCCCTACGGCCTTGAGATCCTCCGCCATTAGCTGATGAGCAAACCCGAGTAAAAGCGGAAGCAATGGTTTCAGGTACTTGTCGCTCATACTCAACCTGTGAGAATGACATACGAAATAGATCAAGGTATTCAACAGATTGGCGCTGAATATCAAGGCGAAGTAAATAATTCCATCTCGAAGGATGATCTGGACAGTCCTATGAAACAACGGGTGAGTCGGACGCCTTGATCGTTGGGACTAGCATGAGTTTATCGGAAGGTTCAGTGATGGATACCTACGACATATGCACATTCTGCTTCTTGTAGCGAATAGTCCTCCACAGAGTCAGGATGAATATACACAAATCTGTCACCAGCGGAGCAGCCCAGAGAGCAGCCATCCATTGGTTTTTCCCGGTGAGTACACATCCTGAGTAATACAAAAGGGTTTAGAAACGATAACCGGTGTCATATTGCGCTCATCAGCATACCTGGAAATCCGTCCGGTAACGGAACCCCTACAGACACAGGTGCGTGAGATGAGCACATAGTGCCAGCAATACTGGAGAAAGACGTTACTTTGCCCAACACGCAGAGCCATAGCGCATAGGATGACCTGCGCGGCAAGAACCGAAAGTAGAAACCCTAGCACGCGTCTATTTCCGAGGTAGAGGGCGTAGACTCGGAGTATTAGACACACTGGCACCGGTTCTCAGAGGAAGCTAGCCATGGAGTTAGGTTGTCATGATGTGGGCTCACGTTCAGCAACTGAAAGAGTGTTTTATCAGCACAGAGACTATGAGATATAAGATATTAAATGAAGCACTCGCCTGTTACGAGACATAAGGTTGTCGCTCCTGCAAATTTCACGTATCGATCGCACCTGTGGGAGTCAGGCAATCAGACCCATACGATAACTGAAAGCTTCGGGACGTGGGGTACTATGGTTTTAGCTGAACTTACATCTTTGTAAGATCGAGTGGTAATACCATTCAGATAATCAGATTTAGGGATCAAATATTCATAAATCGGAACAAGCGACGTACAGAGTGGGACCAGCTAGTCTCATGAAATTCTAGGGAAACCGGTGGAAAATGGCAGTCAGGCTTAGTGACTTAAATCTTTAGTTCGCATCGAGCGGTCTCACCGACTTGTAAGATGATAAACTGGCAATGTGTGATGTACCGATTGATGTAGAAGAGGAGTGTGGCGAAGGTGAAAGGCTGGGACCAGATTTTCTCGACCTCATCGGAGAACGTGATAGCTGAGCGTGAACAAGATCGTTAGTTGATCGTACAAAAGCACCGGAAGGCCCAGTACCATGGTCCCAGACATAGAGGGCATAATTGGAAGTCTGGAACATATAGTTGCTATTCCTAATCAATTGCAAGGACATCGGGCATATCAGCATTTCTACTGTGTAAGGAAGGAGAAGAAGAACTTAGTCTCACAGGTGCAGGAACGCAACGGACAAGGCGTCCATATCGTAGAGAGATCCGAATCCACAGAGAGATGGGGCTGAGCGCGTTTTATAGCAAGGCCACATCCAACCCATCCATCTAGAGTATTTCGAGCTGGAACTCGATCATCTGTTAGGGTAGAAGCTCGCCTCCTAAGTCCATCGTGAACTGCGATGCATAGCAATTACACTGACTATAGTACCTCACGCTATGATGGAGCACGGACATACGAGGTGGCCGCATGATGCATTTGAGGTGAATCGAGTTTAGCCTGACTGAGGAAGAAGATGGATAGTGATGACACGACTCATATCAGCAAGAGTTCGAACCGGATATCAGCGAACATGGGCGCACACATCTGCCAGTAGATTGAATGATGATTGCGTCTGTCTGAAGCTGGAAAGTACTACTCAGCGCTCAGCGCTCATATCTCGAGCCCCAGTACGCCACGATTTCAGGCACTTCGTACCCCAACACTCTGAGGGTGTGGAAATGTTCTTTGCAGTGCAACTTGATCATACATCTATAGAAGAGGCTCTGCGATAATATACCCGAAGTGGGAGTGAGGGCAGCGGTTCAGCCGAATGGGGTTCCAACCCGCTTCACGCATAACTCTCATATGATGTGGGAGCGTTCGTTCTTGACCATTGAGAAGAACCTGCATCTGTGACGAAAGAAGGTTCAGTAGACTCTAATTCCCAAGGACGCCCAACGGTTCAAAGTGAAATACTTTACTGACCGTCATATCGATCCAATATACGTTTGAAGATGCCTTGCCCATATTAGGAAGCAAAGGTTTCGGTACCTCATCCTGCTCCGCTCCAGGGATCTTGAATTCGTCAGGAGTATCATCCAAGCAGCTAAACGGGATGACATAGTCTCCCAACACGAGTCTGGTAGAGAGAGCAGCGGCCTGGCGAAGCTGCCGGAGGATAACCACGACTTGTTCATCCGGCCAATCGTGGCAGATAGTTCGAAGTAAGAACACTGCGACGTCCTTTCGCGGCTGCGGCTGGAAGAAATCATGTACTGGATTGCATCGATGCAAACACCGTTAATTTAGCGACCAGCCTTACCTTGATAGGAAAGTAGGGCTCACCTTCAAAACAGATGGAGACGGGAGCTTCGAAGGATTGGACCATCCAATGCTAGAGTCGCGGAGTGGGTTGGGAGCTGGATTAAGCATGTGATACGGAACTCCCCACCTTCTTGGATTGGGCAATTACGGATTCTCGATCTTGTAGGACATAAGATAGATTGGGATGGCTTGAAACGATGATGCTGAGAGGAAGTCCCGTCCCTCCACCTACATCAACTACCACATCTCCGCATGATAACGAACCCCAATCAAAACCTGCACTCGTTAATGAGGTTCGATTGAGATCAGGGAAACAAATACAGCAACGTAACAGACCTTTGAGGATAGCCTCCTTGGGATCCCACAGGGATGTCCCTCGGATACAATCGGCGTAGCGACCGAGTCTATATTCGTTGCCTTGTTCCTCGAGCCACGAAAAGAAGATTGATTTCGTGTTGAAAGCTGTCTGGAGAGCAGCAACATCAGGGGCAAAAGATGCTCCATGCTCTGGGTCTCTCAAGGTCTCGAGAAGATGTGTGGACGCTTTTGCAACTTCATCGGTGCTAGGGGATAGTGAACGTCAGCTCCCGAGACGAGGTAGGCTAGATCAAATGGGGCATACCATGTACCGATATAGCCGGCCACACCGGGAGTACCTAGATATTTGCAGATCGGACTGTGAATCATGAAGCATCCCGGTCAGCGGCTGGGAATTCGCAGGAGAAGAACAACTCACTTCTTCCTGATGGAACTCACGGTTATCCCAGTATCAAAGAAGGATGATACTCGATTGTTCACGAATCGATCGGGCGATACCTCGAGAAATATGTGATGAATAGATAGGACTCGTAAAATCCGAGCTGCGCGTCCATCGCGTCAGGAATAGAGTAGACCAAGAAGTTTGAAAATCATAGACCAAGCTTAGAATGCTCCATTCCACAATGGTGAGCGATTACTCTGACATGGCAACCTTCAGGACCAAATTCACGAATGACCTCAGCTACGTTACAGCTTTCGGCGATCCGAAGGCACGATGAGAGTAGGCACTGAGAAACGTCAACAAGTCAGGTTTGTCCAAGACAAAGAGGGTACGATCGCCACAAAACAGGACTTACAATGGATGTCGCATCACTAATGATTCCAAAGGGATGCTGCACAGTGGATAGTAGGTGATAAGCAGATGCAACACAGATGTTGATTGCACCGATCGCCTGGGGAGTCTGAGCCAAATCCTCCGCAGGGGAATCAGAGTACGGTTCATCGAGAGATGGAAAGTCTAGGGATTTCGCGGAGAACATGTTTTCTAACTCGTCCACCGCTTGAGTCATGTTTTGGAGCAGTTGTCGTAGTTTGGTGAATGTCATTGTCGAAAAGAGGAACAGACCAAAAGCAATATAGAGTAAAGTGACCTCTGCTCGAATTTATGGTCCTGTAACTTGACCGCCTTGGATGGATCAGGGATTCCATACGTGTAGATGATAACATAGTGGTTCAGGCATAGGGGCCCGTTCTTTTCTGCGGACTGGGTATTGGGCCTACAGGGACCATCACTCTAGGTGAAAAAACCTGGCGTAAAAGAACGGTGGAAGAGAAATTCCTGGGTGAAATCTTGTAGCACAGATCTTTGGCCGAAGTGAACTTCTCAAATTACGATATCACCCGGTGTCTTGACGGTTCGCTGCATCACTAAAAGTTTTTAAGTAAAAGCGTGGGTTGAATCAGGAATCGGGATTTCAGTAGTGGATGTTGGTGGTAAGGTGCAGTTCCATTTGGACGGATGATAGCGCCTTTACGCCATCCCACCATCGTGGGAACGTGATCCGTTATACAAGTAACAAGATCTGCTGAGATTCTTCTGACCATCATGATCAAAGCTGCTGTACGATATACCCTCTTTTATTCCTGGAATCTCAGGAGGACGCTCGTTTGGACTAATGAGTATTTGAGCAAACGTGAACCATCATGCGCATTCCTCAACTCTTCCGGCGTTCGAAACCCTCGCACAGAGAAGACACCATGAGCACACCCTCCGATTCTGCAAAAGTCTTGACGGACTTGGTCTCTCTTATATCTGATGCAGTCAAAGTTGTCATTGCGGAACACGAGGATAATGGCCACACAGTCCCATCTCTGGACTCGCCAACTTCGAGTCCTTTCGATGCTCCAGAGGATACGAGTCCTCGTCTTGCTACCGCCATACGCACTATCGAAGCCGCTTGTGCTCAGCTGAGTCACAGCGTAGCCAGCCCAGGGCACGTTATGTTGAATGTAATGTCCCTTTGATTCTATGCCGTCCTAATCATCAAACTCATATCATACATGACCAGAAAAGCTACGGAGTATGTCCATTCTCTCCCTTGGTGTCTTTTTCGCGGACCCAACTAAACAACGCCCTCAAAAGTATTACGAACCCGCCGCCCTTCTCACGGTATGCAATGCTAAAGTTGCCGATGTCCTTGACGGGAAGCCCGAGGGTGTTCACGTCCCAGACATTTCCAAAGCATGTGGAATCGACCAAGGGAAACTCGGTAGGATTTTGCGAATGCTAGCAACTAGGCATTGTTTCCGTGAGGGTGCGTAATCTAAGTATCTTGTAAATTACACGGGTCTCGACTGAACCTCTGCAGTGAAGCCCGATGTCTTTGCAAATAACCGTCTTAGCTTCAAGCTGCTGTCCAGCGACCCTGTTTCGGGATTAGTTGGCCATATGTGAGTATTCGTGCTTTATTGCCCCATCTCTCACCCCCTATGCCCCGTAATGCCCAAATTACCCACGGCTCATCAAATACTCTTTTATATGTAGGAGTGACGAGGTTCACAAGGGAGCCATTCACCTAAGTGAAGCCCTCTTGGACCCTAAATCAGCTCATTCCACCTTGGCGACTGATACTTCTTTCCAACTTGGGCACGGCTGTCCTGTTTTTGAGTACTATGAATCTGTGTGTTGTGGTCTCAGCTCTGGCGATTTTTGCATATCTCTGATCCGTTTGAACCTTGATCCATAGCCCGAGGGAAAGAAACGCCTGGATGTAAGTCGTTTCACCTCCTTCCACATGGCTAGTCAGAAGTTACTAATGTATTTTCATCTTCAAGCGTTTCTCGCAGGCTATGATCGGTTGGGGTTCTGTGACGGGTAAAGGGATGCTCCCCAAATGTGACTCTTATCCTGACCCAAGTCAAATATTGCCGCTCATCCAGTCCATTCGCAGCTTATCCCTGGGCCCAATGCCCCCCGGGAACCAAGATCTGTGACGTAGGAGGCGGAAACGGACATAGCATGCTCGACCTCGTCAAACCCTTCCCCCAGTTGAAGGTCGTCGTCCAGGACACACCCTCTGTTGTGTTGCAAGCCAAAGAGGTATGCTACCTTGCCATTAATCTCTCCCTCTACCCACACCGGCTGATCATGGCTTGGTAAACAATACTCGCACACAGCTCTGGGAGAAAGAGAAACCGGATTTCGTTCAATCATCTTCCGTTCAGTTCCAAGATATGGATTTCTTCAAGGATGCGCCTGTCGAGGGCTGTGATTTCTACTATGTACGTCTCCTCTGCGCCCCTTTCTCTTCCTCTCTCCTGCGACTAATATTGCGGTGTCTTGTCTAGCTTCGTCATGTGCTGTAAGTTATCATATCCTGACAATCCGTATCCGATCACGACGCTAAGGATGGATTTTAGGCACGACTGGCCTGACTCCGAATGCGTTAAAATCCTCAACAACGTCCGTAAGGCTGTGAAGCCTGGCAGTAAACTTCTCATACGTGCGTTCTGCCTTCACGTCTTGTCTTCCTTTGATTACTCTAGCTGACGACAGTCCTGGTATTCTATAGATGAGCTTGTACTGCAAAAAGTTGCGAGGGATGACCATGGGGGGAGCGAACAGGTTAGAATCCCGTCCGTTCCCTTGGACCTCCCAAATGGCTTACCTCAACTGCGATCCAGGCTCCGAAACCTCTTCTTCCGAACTATGGCATGGGCCGAGTGAGGCTCTACCAGCAAGACATGAACATGATGAATCTTTTCAACAGTAGGGAGCGCACTCTCGGTGAATTTGTATCTATCGGGTAGGTTTTCTCGTCCTCTGGTCCCAACACTCGAGGGCTAATACCTGTGTTCACCTGACCATTAGAGGGGAGTGCGGCTTCAGGTTTGTCAAACTGTGGGACGCCGGGGAGGCGTCAATCGTTGAGTTCGATGTTGTGTCCCTCGATCCTAAGTGATATTCAGTGTAGCCTTCCTTTCTGAAATTGTAAGTATGTCGAATACGTAGCTTGAGCTGTGTAATATCATAACAGAGTAGTGCGAATGGGGTTCTACATAGGACGGGTGCATTTGTCTCTGGTGCTTGATAGTGTTTCGTTCTCACGAGGCACGGGGTCAAGAAGGCTGTTGAACCCGCGCTTCTATCATGTTCTCGGGTAGACTGGGCGTTCGAGCCTTTCTACGTGAATTTGAAAGGAGTGGGTCGATAAGCGGCAGAGCCTCAAGCTGCTACTGCCTTCTACACTTCCTTGACCCTAAACCTTGCTGCAACCCGGATCTAGAAATGCGTACGATCTGGGAATGTGACTATGTACTTGGAATACGGTATAGTAACCGCAAGAGAATTTTTCTGCACTGCGAAGTAGATTTGCGGCTTGAAACTTCCGAGGAAATCAACATCGTCGACGGCACTCAAGAGGTCGGCGATACATTGAGAAGGTGGTTTACACAGTTTGAACGATCCTAAATTGCCCGATTCACTAGAAGCTGCGTAAATTCGATAGATGATAAGACCCACTACCTTACGATAGCGGTAATGCAGTCCTTTTGTGATACGGAACGATATTTCACCAAGATGCATGCACCCTTGTATTTCCCATGCCCAGACTCCGAGTACAAATCTTCTCAATCATACAAGTTTCTGCTGTTTACCGCCGACGAGGTCAACGGGAGCCTCGAGCTTCCAAAGAATGCATTGTAGAAGTTTCGAAGCGTTTCGAGTTCGTAACTGGTATCTCGAATAACTCACACCGCCCAAACGTATTCATTACCTTCCTCCACCGTACATGTACCTATCAGATCCCATATTCTGAAGTTCGACGTGGGCCGGAGTATTACCAAGCTTCTTCTGGCGGCCGCTCACGTAGCTCGATTCAGTACTACTATCTCCATACAGTGCCGCTTCGAAAAAGCTCCCGTGGAGTTCGTCGCCGAGATTGCCAATGGAGAAGAAGGTCGTGGTCGTCCCCGTCTCATGATCAGAAGCACCTCGACGTGGTGTACCCCTTGCCCCAAACTCTATGGGGCCACTTCTGTCAGAAGGGTAGATCTCTGGATTTGAGGGCCTGGAGACTCGTCTGAGGTTGAGTTGAAGCCTCGAAATCATGATGGCGGTCAGAATCTGGCTGAAACTACACACATGAACGGCATCATGTCAGTAACCTCCAACACTTCCGAGGTTGGATCAGACAAGACGCAGACAGATCTTCTCTTACCTAGCACCCATTGCTTTCAGGTCCTCTGGAGCTAACTGCGAGACGTTTCCATTAGCCATGATGAGGCGGGGATGGGGTCGAGACCAAGCAGAAAATTAAGGCTTACGAAGTAGATTAGTGTGTTCATAAGATTTGCGCTGAAAATTACTGCGAAATATATCGTTCCATCTCTCAGGACGAGCTGAATAGTGCTGTGTATGGATGGCATCAGAGTGCGTACTGTAGAAGTGATAGCTAAAAGAGGGATTTCTTACGACATGTGTGCGTGCTTCTTCTTGTAGTACCGAGCTGTTCTCCACAGAGTGAGAGAGAAAATGCACGCGTCAGTGAACAGAGGTGCCGCCCACAGGGCGGCCATCCATTGGTTGGTGCCTGTGAGCACACAGCCTAGAGGTGAACGGGTGAGTAAGCGTGGGATCTCTGACCTACTGTAAAACAAGATCGTACCTGGAAAGCCTTCAGGAAGGGGAACTCCTAAAAAACATCATGAGCAAGTTCCTCAATATCATCACAAAACCGGGGCCTGGCCCCGCGAGCGCACTTCTTCCGGTATGAACAGCATATGCACTAAAACATATCTGGGCCACAAGAACAGGGAGTAAGAAGACGAGGATCCATTTGTTCCCCAGATACAAGGCATGGACACGCAGGATCAGCGAGACTGTATTACGATTTTATTGCCAAGGTTGCGAGCTCAGCATAGATGATTTCAAAAATAGAGCGGATGAGCAAAACGTACGCTCAGCCACTGAAAAAGAAAGTACTGAGAAGTTGGCCTAGGGGAGGGAAGTTTGGGCGAAGAACCTACCTGCCACGAGGCACAACGTGGTCGCTCCTGCGAATCTAACATATCGATCGCACCTGTGGACGGGTGCGTGATCCGAGGTCAGTTCAAAAGCAGAGATGCGGGTCGAAGGAAGCTTACACCTAGTCAGTGTAACCCAAGAGCGATAGTCGACGAGACAGACATGAGAGGTGCGTTATAAAGAGCCTCGGAAGTCTACAAACCGATATGGGCCACGACGTCTCATGGAATTCTATATCATCGCTCACGGTCAGTCTTAGTAAACTGAGGAGTGCTATACGCTGGGGCAAGAGATAGCGCATTTGTACTTACCAACTTGCAGGATGATGAATTGGCAATGCGTCACATATCGATTTATGTAGAACAGCAGGGTGCCAAACGTGAAAGGCTGAGACCAGATCTTCTCAACTTCGTCGGAGAAAGTAATCACTGTCATTGAAAACCGGGCGTGATTCGTGTAGAGAAGCCCATCAGCAGATAAGACCAACACGATTGAATCCGAAAACCAAACTGTGATCCCAGACATAGAGGCAATAATTGGAGGTTTGGAACATGTAGTTACTGTTACTGTATGCTCGGAGTCAAAAGAGTCAGTTAGTATCAACCCCAAAACCGCGTACTCAAGCTTCAGGATACTCACAGGTGAAGAAAAGCAGTCGCTATGTCGGAGCTCATGCTGAGGTTGTTGTTCGTGACTGCAAGCAGTACCTCGATTGTCAGACACTAGGTGGCGAGTTTGCATCGTAACCTAGGCGGAGAACCTTAAGTATACTCCTTCAAGAAAGCCAGCGTCTAGCGTTCAGCGGTGCTTCGTGACAATTGTGCCTCTAATTAGTTATCACTTGATCTTGATATTGCAGATCGACGCAAGGTACGTACCGTCTCCGAACACAGCTTGATTGCATTCTGGAAGCACTGGTTGTGCAAATAAGCCAAGAAGTATCATCCTTATTGTGATGAGGGATGGGTGAAGAGATTGACTATGAATTTGCGACTGAACTTTTGAGTTCGGGAAGCTGGGATTGGCCCGGAAAGATCAATCCAATTGCGCCCCATTCTGCGATGTATTCGGAAGTGACACTACGATCTCTAGATCTTCTCTGACTAGGAATATGCCGAAGAATAAAAGCAGCACTTTCAATCAGTAGATTCCGGTTATCATCTAGCGCCTGGTGTTGATGCTACAAGTGAGGTGTTGCACAACACATTGTTGCGCCAGCAAGTAGAGGTATCGAGTTTCCTAGAGGCTGATCCTGGCATTGAGCCTGAACTCAGTCCTCGGGGATTGAGCACTTTGAGGGGGAAAAAAATCATATGTACTGCAAGTACAGTGCCCCTCGAAACAGGGTCCTCAGCTAGAGTTTGTATGAGCACTCGCTCCCAGTCAGTGGCTGGGCTGGTCCCCGTCGTACGGTACCGCCAGTATCGCTGCTGCGGTACTGCACAAATTGCTTTTGCAGTGCTAGGCTGAATCTCTTTTCATAGGAACGAATCACCAGAGTGAGTCTGGTCACCGTGAGCGTGAGGAGAGAGAGCCATATACGGTCATATGACCGACCTCGTTTGGTCAACGTTTCCTCTCACCACTGCGGTCTACTTTGGAAATTCTTCTCGTTGAATCATACATCGTCTCTAAACTTGAAGATCTGAGGATTATAGAAGTCTACATACCCAATCTTCTCGCTGATACCCAGGTTCGTTTGATATTTTGCTGCAAATCCAACGGACCTCAGACTGACAGAATTGCATGAACCATCAGCTACTATTACACGCTAGCTGAACCGTTTCCAAAGACGCTGCGCGTCTCAAAGTCAGACTAAAAGGCATTACTGTAATTGCAGTATGGCTGCCTCTCTGCCCCCGGAAATCTGGCTCTCTATCATACTTCTCGCTGCAGACGAGGATGTCCTCTCCCAGCCCACTCCCTTCCCTACCTCTTTCTCTCCTTCGGCTTGGTTTCCTCATCCAAAGTTACCCAAACCAACTAAACTGGTACAAGAAGCAGACCAGGAGCAGGACGACGACGATCCAGAGATCTGGCACATCCGGACACCAACTCAGGCTCTTGCCTCCCTGATTCGCCGTTCGTACGCAACCAAGAAAGCGATCATGCTTACTTGCAAGTTCCTCGCGAACGTATGCAGAGAGGAGAGAGTCATGTATCGAACTGTTGGTGTCGAGAGATTACAGGGTTTGGTTGATCTTGCGCAACGTTGGCAGGATAACGTCAATAGAGATGGGGAGAAGGAAGAGAACGGGTTGGGCTGGGGGACCAAGAGGATCGTGGTGAACGTCCCCGGTGGTTCACTCCTCACCCCCACAAGCAAGTCCTCGTTCGAGTCCTCCTTAGTTTCTCTCCTCTCCTCTAGCCCAAACACACATTCCCTCCTCCTCACCACGCCCCTTCCATCATTCAGTCACGTCGCACATGCCATCTCATCTCTACCTCTGCACAAAACTCTCCGTGTGCTCAGGTTAACCGTCCGCGGAAAGGATCTAGGCAGATTGGTGTGGCTTGTCAGTGGGCTGAAGTCTTTGGGCGCGTTATGGGTCGATATCCTCGGCGATAGCTCTGCGCATACGAGCAACGAACTCGACGCTGATAACGGGAGCTCAGATAGCCCACTCGGCACAGCAGCGAGCCTTGATCTCTGTCTACCCACTCTCACCCAGTTAACCCTCACTGGCCATCTCCTGAGCCCACTCATCACACATATGACATCCCACTGGACCCTACCCCATCTCACAACATTGAGCCTCAACTCGACATCCCAAACGGCTGTCTTGGATCTCCCCGCGTTCGCAGAGAAACACGGGAGCAAGCTAGTGCTTATCGATGTCAACAGCGTCAGGCCCTGGGACGTCGCCGGCGTGCTGCAGCGATGTGAGGGTGTCAAAGTGCTCGGGTTGAACGCGGACCTTAGATACGAACTCAGCCAGGAAGGGGAGAACGGGAACAACAATACGGACGAGGATGCGAATGCGCTCACCAACCGCGTTCATGAGAGCGTTACACATATTGGATTGCACGGCCTTGAATACGCGTTCACAGCCGAATCGTCGTTCGTCGCGTCCTACAACGCACGGCTCAAGGCGCTCGGGCCCCGTTCCTCGACACAAAAGCCAACTCCAGAGGCTTCCGGCTCCTCTACTCCCGCTTCTGCTCCGGCTGGTATAATATTAAATGTGAACGATACCCCGGTCGATTCTTCTTCGGATGAGGAATACGACACTGCTTCTGAGGACTCTGGTACTGAGGATGAAGAGCCAGCGCACCCATCCTATCCCAACCCGCGTGCACTCATCCTACGCGCGCGTAATGAAAGTCTCTTCGCGTCCATATTTCCCGCATCCGTCTCCTCCCCGTCCTCTCGATCAAATGAAAATTTATTGATCCCCTTCCCGAATCTAACAAGCCTGCGGGTCCTTTCCTCCTCTCTTCTCCTTACGCTCGAGAGGCTAGGAGGACCGGATGAAAGCTCAGGGGGAAGAGAAAGATGGGAAAAGTGGTGGGATCGTGCCGTCGCCTTTAATCGCAAGCCTCAACCCCAGTCGAGCGCAGCAGTCGGAGGTGTTTCAGCCGACAGCACCAATGGCACTGGGGTGAGGTTCGAAGATTGTACAGGCGCCCTGTTCGGCTCTTTACCCACCACCTCAACTTCCTCCTCCCAAGCCCTCACCCGTCGTCCCTCTTCGGACTCAGAATCAGACTCCGGGTCAGAAGACTATTACGACTCGGACACAGACTCCACCTCAGAACATGATCAGAACCCCACTCGATCAAGGACCTCTGAACTTCGAGCTCTGCTCGAGGAATGTAGACAGTCTGAGGAAGAGGGAAGGAGGGAGGGGTACATGTTCGGCCCTGGTGGGATCTTGGGGATGTTCGCTTCGGGGTACGGTGGATTTGGTGGTGGTGGGTTTGGAGGCTACCCCGGGGGTGGATTTGGTGGAGGGTATCCTGGGGGATATCCCGGTGCTGGAGGCCCTGGAGGGTATGCTGGTGCCACAGGAGGCGCATATGGTGGTGGGTTCGGCGGTGGCTACTCTATGGGAGGCGGAGGCGGCCAAATGGGCCTCTTGAACTCGATGAGGATCATGGGCAACATGCCCAGTCCCATAGCCGCTCCCCTGCCCCCAGCATCAGCCAGTATAACCGAGATCACACCAAAACCTATACCTACAACCCAGGCCGCGTCCCCACAGCACCCAGTCCAGAGACCACAGAGCTCATCCCCCGTCTCAGAGCCCGAACAGCAGGGGCAAATCCAAGATGTCGAACCGGCCCCACCAGAATTGGTCCAGAAACGTCGTAAGCGTATCTCGGATATTGGAGTGGGGATGGGATACCCCACTGGGTATGCGCCTGGGCATGGGTTCGTTTCTGCTAGTGGGAGCAGGGGTGGCAGGGACTTCAGTGGTGATGTTAGGAGGGATTTTAGTCCTTTGGCCCAGGATGGGTCTGAGCCTAGGACGAGGAGCGGTAGGAAGAGTCGAGGATGAGGGGGAGGTAAAATAATAAGGCTATGATCTGTGTGGATACACATGTATCTGGATTTTTTTTTGTTTTTTGGTTTCCTATTTCTTTCGTCCCAGCTAATGATTTCTCTCTCGATTTTAAGCTTACGCCCTTTATGTCTGCCTGGATCTAACGATTCGCCCACGATTCATCTCGAATGTACCTCGCTATGACGTTCGCCGTATATACCAGTGTTGTTCCGGAATTGCACAATCAACTGTGCTTCTGTGCTCGGTAGTGCTGGTATCTTCTTTTGAAGCAAGCTGCCTTGCTTGGTCGAGGAGTTCTACTTGAGCCGACCAAGGGTAAAGAAAATCGGGACTTGATGGTGCTCGCTTGAAGAGAGGATTGAAGCACGATTGAGTCCAATGTAAAGGCAAATGAGACGAGCTAGAATCACTTATTAGGACAGAATAAATAGGAATATTACAACCTAAGTTAGATTAGTCCGAGTCGTCCTACTTGCAATGCACCAAGACTCTCAGAAAGACTACTGTCCAACCGCTTGAATCACACTTCTACCCACTGGACATAACTCAACGGCGTAAACTGGTTGTCGATCTTCTACTGGCGCTCTTCGCTCTCCAGTATTCCACTGCACCTCTTGACATACCCAAGGTATGCGTAGGATACGCAGAATTTCCAGACCGAATAGGCCGTCCGTCGTCTGAGTCCGGTTCGTCGCCATACACGGCTACAGCATCACTGAGAGGGATGGAACAGATCGAATCTAGGCCTGGGCTGAAAGTACGTTCATGAGCACGCGTAGGCGGAGCGGTCTCGAAACGGCTGTGGCGAGTGTTTCGCGCTGAGTAGCTCTGAGCAGTTAGCTGAGTCTGTATATTCGTCAATTTTGTTTGTTGAGTAGTGTACGTATACGAGGAGTTGTTGGAGTATGTCAACCTAGATGTCTGGGGAAGTAGACCTAAATCCGGGTTGATCAACTTGCCGCTCATTGTGTTCAATGAATCGGAACGAGTAACTTGGTCTGCTGACGCTAGACCTAAGTGTGCCGTTGACCGGGTGTGGTGCAAGCGCTGCTTCGAACCCTCGGTCTTGGGAACCGAAATGAGGACTGGATTCATGGCAGCTGCGCTCGAAAGATGATTCTGTGTGGTACGTGTGAATGGTTGTGGTCTCGAATCCCAGGTTGCTGGCTGTGGCGTGGCTAGCGATATCGCTGCTTTCCTCGTCTTCGCAGCAGTAGAAGGCATCGTCGCTGCGTTGGCCTGCATATGCTGTGGCGCAAGATGAGAATGTTCGTTCAGACGCGCTCGTGAAGGCTTGGAGCGTAGTGTGTTGGCGGTTAGTGTCTGGTCGTGGTGGGTGTACATAGGGGGCGGTACCTGATTTGGTTGGCTCAAAGGCTGATTCGATGAGGGCGGAATCGTAAATTGCTGGGGCGGCACTTGTGATAAGGCGTGTGCTTGGGCCGTTGTCCCCATATGTCCGCTTTGAGCTCGTGCTGCAGCGGTACTAGCTTGAATCTTAAGAAAAGGTAAGAGGTATGAGCGACAGTAGATGTGAAACAAGGATCAAGTTATCTCAACGTACTAGATACACCTGAGTCAACCAGTTCATATTCCTTGCGAGTTCTGCAAGGGTTTGTTTCGTTTTCATAGTATAATATACTCTGGAAACGAGATTGAGCCGGGAGTAAGCAACAAGTTCTGAGTGAATCTTGCGGAGGAGCCTAGTCGTCCACATCTCGATGAGCACGACGTCCAAGTTTCGTGGATGGCTTCAGGATAATGACTGACCGCTTAAACTCTGCTATCGTGTCCTCGTAAGGCTTTGGGTCACTACCCTTCAGAGAACTTCTTATCGTGTTGAGGAACGTTTCTGCTTGAGAATAAAGCACCTGAAGGACAGAGGACAGAAGATATTAGAATTTCTGAGGAATCACAAATGGATGGATAGTAACCCAATCCTTACTCTAAATTCGTGGCGATCCTCTTTGGTCTGCTGGGCGGACTCGATGAGGAGGTAAATCGCTCTGACAAGCTCTGCACAGGCTGTGAGCTCAAGCATGCCAAACTATGCTCGTATAGAGGGGTAATATGGCGGAGACCAAGAAGCTCGCTATGAACGCTTGTTGCAAGGGCTCGAAGACAAGAGATCGGTTAAGTACGACCTGAGGCTACCTTGACTTGCCTAAACGGTTAGTGGCTCTGTGTGAAATCAAATCGATGTTTCTCTCATAACAGTCTTCTTCCACTGGCAGGTGATCTATTCATCTTTCATGGGTGCGCCAAAGCCACCGTACCGTCCTGATGAATTGAATAGAGCATGTAGCTGACGGCTAGGATAAGTCGTGCTTCTTGGAGCACAGATCAAAGCATGAATGCACCTAGCTATCGTTTTCTCTGAAGACTAAGTTCTAGGAGACCAGGTTTCTTTGATTTCCTACCCGGGGATATGGATTCACTTCCGGCTGACGAAAATTACGTCGGAGGGACAGGTCGTTCTCGTATGACACCCCTCTTGTGAGAGTATATGTCCGTCCAACCGCCCCCTAGACTCCCAAGTGCTAGACCTCCAAAGTCGCATAGAAACCTACACATAGACCTTTCGAAAGCTATGTTCCAAGCGCTCAACGCGACAGAATGTATTTGGACGAAATCTTCGCGGCCGTGAGTGTTGTCGATCATACGCACTGTGGCGAGCAAGCCACGTCAAAATCCTGGCTCGAGAGGTGCTCATGACGAAACCTGAATCGACCGCAAACCGTATGAGCAACGGCTCAGTAGAGATGATGGCATCCCTGCGAAGCAGGCCACTGTACACCTGCGGTGACGGATATCTCCCTAGGCTGGAGAATGAACAATGGATGGTGTTGGTATTGGCGTTGATGGAGAACAATGAATACAAGTGCATTTACGCTTGCCCCGACCAAGAATTCTAGACAAAAATCATAGTCGATAAGGGGGATCCTATAGCGTTGAGGGGAGATTCAAGAACACGATGAAGCTGTCCTCGTCTTGGTGGTCCAACTATCCAAACGCGGTCACCTGATGGCACGAGTCAGTTCCCGCTAAGGGTGGCTACCGAGAGACGCCTCGACAATAGCGGTCCTCGGCGTCGAGTTGAGTAAAAAAAAAAACATAAGAAAATATTCAGTTCTAGATAGTACCGAGCAACTTGCGATGTATCGAATTAGTAGCGCAATAGATGAGCGGAACCACAGTCTAGACTCGGTCTTGAAACACACTCGTGATCCACACGCAAAAAATCTTTCTTTCGGCAACTTGAAGAACTTTGAACTTTAACCTCGTGTATATTCAGTCCCGATAGTCCCTACATGGCTAGACCTCCCTGCTTTGCTTTCTCGGATCCTGTTCTGGCGATATCCGGGATGTCGCGCCAGGACTCCCTAAGGGTCTTGAGGACGTTAACATCATCAACCAGCCTAGAGACGTTGGTCAGATGACGGCAGATCTTCAGATATTCTAGGTTGCGCTGAAACCAGGGTCCATTAGATAGAGAACGCAGTTCGAACCGAAAGGAAGCTACTCACCGCTTTGAAGTGCTGGGCGACTCTGAGCCAGTGACTGTCTTTGGACAAGCGTCCCATGATGCTGAGACACTGCAACCACTCGATGTAACATTTGTGGTAGAATGAGTGGATAAGCTGGAGCAGTGGAAGATCAACGGCGTCACAGCTGAGAACTATGTGATCGACGACATGAAGGACAGCGTATTGCACCTCCGGAGAAAAGGCTGCGTCGATTTCAGCCTGACCAATCGTAGACGCAGTGGCGGGAAGATCGGTTACGACTGTGCTGTGGAAAATACGCTCTAGATTCCCATCCAGAACCGTCAAGCACTTCTGAGACAAGAGGTAATGAGACCGAGAAGAGGGGAGGTGATAGGGACTGGAACGCGCTTTGTCGCGAATGAAGCCCACAAACATGGTGTGGAAGACGCTGATGAATCCCTCCGGAGTTTCGGGGATGACGATGACGGAATGAAGGTCTGCGAGCTCTTCAATAGCCGAGGACGGTCCAGCCAAATTTAGCAGCCGGGAGATGGAAGAGGCAGGGAGAGGGTCTCGCAAAGTAATGACTGTCTTGACAATGTCCTCTACATTTGCTTTCTCTGTGTCGTTGAGGTTGTCCAGTGCCTGACTGAGTATACCGCGATAGAGAGAATCGATGACTGTGAAGTCCTGGGGACGAGGCTGGAAGTTAGGAGAGCAGGCCTCCGTAAGCCTCTTCACGACCCTGTTGGGCCCACCGTTACCGATGTAACGGCAGACAGTAGCAGCGTACAAGAAAAGACTAGAAAAAAAAATCGATAAGGACGAGGTTACACGGTAAGTAGTGGAAGACGAACTTGGAGGAACGAGAGACCAGAACGTCCACCTCTTCACCAGGCGGCCATCCCTCGGGAAGGTTAGTACTTCCAATCGCCATCTCTGGCAGTTTCGTCATCAAGAAAACGCGGATGTCATTGGACACTATCGGTGATGGAACGTCGTGGAGTACGAATCTGCACAAATCCTGTTCTGGTATGATGGAGGAAAACAAAGAGGAACGTTCAGAGCTAAGTAGTATCTTGACTGGAAGTCCGCAAGACAGGGAAATGGTTTTCAAGAATTCTTGTACCGCGGCTGTATCCTTGCATTCGTCGAGCCCGTCAATGATGAACACTGGATGGTTCTCCAGAAATTCACCATCGCCGATGGGTCTCTGGAAAAGGCTGTTGAATTGTTCCTTGAGTCTACCCAAGCCAGCATTAGGCTCGTCCCTCAACACGTCGATGAGACGATCCCTGAAGGATGGGGAGAAGCCGGCAAATGAGAGTGCTAAAGTTGGCAAAATCTTCCTAACATCCAAGGTGTCATCGATTTGGCGAGAACAGAAAAAAGTTCCGCCAAGGTAGCCGGCAGATTTAAGGATGTGGGCAAGAGAATATGCGACAGTAGTCTTCCCTGTTCCCACCTTGCCATCCACCCAAGCAATAGCGGGCTGATCATAGTCCCCCACCCAATCCACGAGGGTAGCGATAAATTCTTTGCGGGTTTGTTTTGTTCGTGGGCCACGGAGGTGAGACAACGGGGCGTAACTGTAAAGAGCGTCCTCTACTGAAGGAAGGCATCGAAGATAAGAGTTCTGTGGGCCAATCGTCAATCCAAAAGAACAAAGATGAAGTTCAATGTCACGTACTGCTTTGATCTCTTCGTCGTACCCTTTGTTGATAATGATGCTGTTGTTGGATCCTACATCACCTCCGGCTTGAAACAAAAATGAGCGAGGATGGGAGACGGTAAGATGTAAGTAGCCATACCGACTACATTCGCATTCGCGAAGTTCATGTTCATGGCTTCATTGAGGACCATGAGTGGATTCGTTTCTGTGGCTACACTCAACACAATATAGTAGAAGGGTGAGGGTAAATAATATGAACGTACTTAGTGGTTCCTGGGCGTCCTTTGGCTCTTGTTCACTCATGGGTACTGGCCACATAGGAGTCGGGCGTTCAAATGCCGTTGCAGGCGTCAAGGGACTATGAGGAGCTACCGATCTTGAGGGTAATCCGGGCTGTGAAAGACTATGCGTGATAGCGGGAGCTTGCAATTGCGGGATTTGCAGCTTAGGACCATCTGTGCCAACTGCAGGTGTTGCGTCTTCCTGAGTCGACTTTGCTGTCGGTATGGGTGGTATGGATCGTGGAACTGGGTTCCTGGGAGTCCCAGCTCTCGATGGCAGCGTCGGATCCTGAGCAGAGCAAGCCTTCTGTGAAGGGGGCGGTAGAGGAGGTGACTTCGAAGGCGCCGGGGAGTTGGACTTGCACAGTTCAGGGGTCGAGGAATATGGTTGAGTGTACTGCCGTGGAGGAGATGGACTAAGGGGAGGGTGGTGGCGGACATCAGGTGCTTTGTCCAAAGGAGGCGTGCCCTGGGCAGAATCAAGGGAGGGAGGAGTAGAACGTGGGCCAGATAGCTTCTCGAGTTCACTGTAGTCGCCCTCTTGCTCAGACTCATGTTGCGATCCGGCAATGAACAAATGATCGGGGCATGATGGTTGGGGATGATCCCAGAGAGTGAAGGCTAATGAAAGCTGACCAGAAGCTGCAAGACTGTTGTAAGTGGATTGAATAGGTGCAAGGAAGGGATCTAGGGGAAAATAGTGTTCATAAGTGAGGAAAGATAAGGGGGTAGTACAGGATCTCACCACCCCGTCCTGAAGAGACATGTTCAAAAATTTGTTCCGACGAAATATAAGCGATACCGAGGAATCTCGGCTCCTTTTTCGAACATTGTTCACCGTTGTATATCTTGATGATGATCATTGATGAGCCTGGACGAAGTTTACTACAACATTGTCAGTCATACCACACGGTTAGGTGGAAGGGAAACGGACATCTTGAAATGTTCGTCCCATCTTGGGTTGACGGTTTTGTCGGCGATATGTGTGGTTTCCTTTTCCCAGGCGTCAACCGCCACGATAGCGAAAGGATCTGGAAGATGATCCTCCCGTTGAATGAGACCTATCGCACCAAAGACTAGATAATTATATTAGATACGAGTTGCGATGCAAAGGAGATATTCGGATACGAGAGAGAACAGACTTACTTGAAACTCTGATACTGACTGCATGCTCCTTGTATTTCCTATATTGAGCACGTGCAGCACCAGCGAGGAGTCCAAACTCGAGTAACATTGTGAATTGGGGGAAGAAGCTTGGACACCCCCTTGCCCTGTTATATAGAGGTCAGCGTTCTGTATTGTGCGCTCAGGAGTAGTAGTATGGGATATCTTGCCAGTGATTTTGGCCTCTTTATCAGCGGCAATCGAGGCGAGGGCCAGAATCAGGGCGGTTCCTCCAGTAGCGTGGTCGACTGTCCTTCCCATGGTCGTCCACCACTCCTGAGTAGGCAAGAGCACATACATCGGGAGAGAACTATCACCGCAAGGTTCATGGGTATTTATGGAGATCGAGATGTGAGATGCATACTTCTTACTTGTATTTCAAGGTTCACGTCGTCTTTGGATGATCGTCGTCTCCATGTTTAGAAATATTAGAGCTTTAGAAACATATCGGAATCAACCGTGAGATGGAGGCGATAGGGCGGTGGCCAAAACTTGCTGGGATGCACCACAAAGGGTATACAGTACGTTCAGTAGATATCTGACATTGATGGTGTTCAGTAGGGTAATGGAGGTTAGTAAAATCGCACTGGCAGTGGGCGTATGCATAAACATTCAGTCACGTTCATTCAAGTAAGCAAACGAGTCACATGGACGCGAATCCTTTTTTCGCTGTCTTGAGCATGTCCCGTAGGAAGAAATCCTTCTGATAATTGATTCAACTTGTTCTCAGCTTCATAATGCGTAGTTCCAACAGTGAAGGGCCTAAACTTTGACCGGCACCAGTAAAACGACCACTTACAAGCTCGCGAAACTCGTTCTAGTCGTCTCTCAGGCTCTCTACATGGTAACAAGT
The DNA here is from genome assembly GCA_002718315.1 of Agaricales sp. HM26-F1. Classification (NCBI taxonomy): domain Eukaryota; kingdom Fungi; phylum Basidiomycota; class Agaricomycetes; order Agaricales; species Agaricales sp. HM26-F1. Next base: position 257,521 of record NIBX01000039.1, on the reverse strand, counting down.
ATTAGCCTAGAGTCTGCGTGTGCCGTTGACTCAGATAGTAATCCCTGATCTGGCTACGCAGCTCGTCACGAAACCATGATGCTTGCCTAATAACTCCACATCCGCGAGCTTAGGATAGACGGGATCTTCTCACTCATGAATTGAATAGAACCTTAAGCATAACATCAATTATCCAATGTCGTGAGGCTTGAAGCTTGAACCAAATCTCAAATTCTGGCCAACGCCTCTGATTCACAAAGGTACAGTTTGTCACTCGAAGTAGCGCACCGCTTCTCTGTCCTCCTGCAGTCTCCGTGGTCGTGGAAACATGCGGATAATAGGACATTGGTCTCGTGTTGACTGAAGTAATGCCGATATAGACGTTGTTGGTGATCATGAGCAGCTTAAGGTGTATAGAAAGCTAGTCAGCTACGTGCGCGTAAAGACCAGCCTGGGGATCTTGTACCAATCTGCTCGGAAGATAAACTCAAAAGATCTGTCATTCGGGAAGAACCTTGACCCATAAAGATGCACACATCAGGTACGGTACTCTCTCACACGGCTTGACCTCTCTGCTTTGCTTTCCCGGATTCTGCATTAGAGATAGTGATCCGAATCTCGCGCCAGGACCCCTTCAACCTGTTTAAGAGGTCTGCATCCCCGACCAGCCTAGAGATGTTGGTTAGATGACGGCAGATCTTCTCATAATCTAGGTTGCGCTAGAACGAATACCGATGAGATGGGACAGACACCGTGAAACTACGGGAAGCTGACATACCTCTTTGAAGTGGTGAGCGACTCTGACCCAGTGGCTGTCTTTTGATAAGCGTCCCATAATGCTGAGACACTGCAACCACTCGACGTAGCACTTGTGGTAGAACGAGTATATAAGTTGGAGCATAGGGAGATCGACAGTATCACAACTGAGTACGATATGATGGATGACGTGAAGGACGGCATATTGCACCTCCGGAGAAAAAGCAGCATCGATTTCAGCTTGACCGATTGTAGAAGGGGTGCTGGGGAGATTTTCTACGGCCGGGCTGCTGAAAATATCCTTGAGATTTCCCTCCAGAACCATCAAACACTGCTGAGCCAAGAGGTAATGAGACCGAGAAGAGGGGAGGTGATAGGGACTGGAACGCGCTTCATCACGAATGAAATCGACAAACATGGTGTGGAAGACGCTAATAAATCCATCTGGAGTTTCGGGGATGACGATGACGGAATGAAGGTCTGCGAGCTCTTCAATAGCTGAGGATGGCCCAGATAAACCTAGGAGTCGGGAAATGGAAGAGGCAGGGAGAGAATCCTGCAGTGTAATAACCGTCTGGACGACTTTCTCCACATCGGCTCTCTCTTCAGGATTGAGTTTGTCAAGTGCTTGACTGAGTATACCGCGATAAAGAGATTCGATGACTGTGAAGTCCTGGGGACGAGGCTGAAAGGTGGGAGCGCAAGCTTCCGTAAGCCTCTTCACGACCCTATTTGGCCCACCGTTGCCGATGTATCGGCAAACAGTAGCAGCGTACAAGAAAAGACTACAAAAAACCAATAAGGATGAGGTTACACGGAAAGTAGTGGAAGACGAACTTAGAGGAACGAGAGACCAGGACGTCCACCTCATCATCAGGTGGCCAACCCTTGGGAAGGTTAGTACTTCCAATCGCCATCTCTGGCAGTTTCGTCGTCAGGAAAACTCGGATATCACTAGACACTATCGGTGATGGCACGTCGTGAAGTACGAATCTGCACATATCCTGTTCTGGAATGACAGAGGCAAACGACGAAGAACGTTCAGAGCTAATGAGGATCTTGATGGCAAGTCCGCGAGACAGTGAAATAGTCTTCAAAAATTCCTGTACCGCGACTGCATCCCTGCATTCGTCGAGCCCGTCGATGATGAACACTGGATGGTTCTCCAGAAATTCGCCGTCGCCGACGGGTCCCTGGAAAAGGCTGTTGAACTGTTCCTTGAGTTTTCCCAAGCCAGCATCGGGCCTCTCCCTCAACGCATCAACGAGACGATCCTTGAAGGATGGGGAGAAGCCGGCAAATGAGAGTGCTAAAGTTGGCAAAATCTTCCTAACATCCAAGGTGTCATCGATTTGGCGAGAGCAGAAGAAGGTTCCACCAAGGAAGCCGGCAGATTTAAGGATGTGGGCGAGAGAATATGCGACAGTAGTCTTCCCTGTCCCCACTTTGCCATCGAGCCAGGCGATAGCGGGTTGATCATGATCACCAACCCACTGGATAAGCTGGGCGATGAAATCCTTGCGGGTTTGCTTCGTTCGTGGGCCACGGAGGTGGGACAATGGAGCGTAACTGTAGAGAGCGTCCTCTACGCGAGGAAGGCGTTGAAGCCAGGAGTTCTATGGGCCAATCGTCAATCTAAGGGAGTAAGGATGAGAGTCGATGCCACCCACTGTTTTAATCTCCTCGTCGTATCCCTTGTTGATGATGACACTATTATTGCACCCAACATCACCCCCAGCTAAAGTAAAAATGAGCGACGAAATGGCACAGGGCAAGATTCAAGGAGACGTACCGTGTACATCCGCATTCGCGAAGTTCATGTTCATGGCTTCGTTGAGGACCATGAGTGGATTCGTTTCTGTGGCTACACTCAACATGTAGAAGGGTGATAGCAGACAATATGAACGTACGTGGTGGTTTCTGATCGTCCTTCGGCTGGTACCCGTGTACAGTTGGTGGCCAGTTAGGGGCCAGACCTGCAAAAGCCGATGCTGGAGTCTGGGGACTTTGGGGATCTACTGATCGTGAGGCCTTTTCAGGCTCTGAGAAAGTGACATGTGTCATAGGAGGAGCTTGCAGTGGTGAAACCTTTGGCTTAGGGCCGCCTATGACAGGCGGAAGCGCTGTATCTTCCTGCGCTGATTGTGTTGTTGGTATGGGAGGTATGGACCTTGAATTAGAGTTCCTGCAAGGTACAGGTCTCGGAGGCATCGGCGGGCGCTGAGTGAAGGGAGGAGAAACCTTCGTAGGGCCTGGGGACATGGATCTGCGAGGCTCAGAGCTGGAGGGATCAAGTTGAGTGTACTGCGGTGGAGGAGATCGGCACACGGAAGAAGCGTTCTCTGAAGGTAGGGTGCCAGATCTGGAATTAGTGGAGAGAGGGGTGGAACATCGGCCATCTTGCGCAAATTCGCGTTGCGGTTCGACAACGAACAGATAATCAGGACACTGTGGTTGGGGAAGATTCCAGAGAGTAAAATCCACTACAAGCTGGCCAGAAACTGCGAGACTATCGAAGGTAGACTGAAGAGGTACGAGGAAGGGTTCTATCAGCAAACAATGTCAGTTAGACAAAAGTGGTAACGGAATATGTGGCACTGAATCTCACCACCTTGCCCTTTAAAGGCGCATCGAAAGAACTGCTCTGCAGAAATATAGGCGATGCCGAGGAACCCCGGCTCTTTGGTCGAACACTTTCCTCCATTGTAGATCTTGATAGAGATTCTCCAGGAGCCCGGGCGAAGTTTACTGCTGTATTGTCAGTGATGTCACATACTTCAGGCGAAAGGGAAACAGACAGTTTGAAATGTGCATTCCATCTTGGGTTGGCGGTTCTGTGGGCAATGGATGTGCTGCCCTTTTCCCAGTCCTCGACAGCCACGATAGCCAACGGATCTGGAGGATAATTATCTCGTTGAAAGAGTTCTATCGCACCAAAGACTAGGTGATCACACTGAATACAATCTGCGGTGCGACGGAGGTACGTGAAAGAGCAGGACGTACTTGAAACTCTGATACTGATGGCGGCATGTTCCTTGTGTTTCTTATATTGATCATGAGCAGCACCGGCGAGCAGTGCAAGATCGCGTAGCATTGTGGTTCGGAGGAGATCTTGAGGCTTGGGTGTCTCCCCTTGTCATTTTATATATAGACTAGTGCCCTATCTTGTGAGTTCAGTAATGGTATAGTTTGACCAGCATGTCTTCCTCCGATCTCTTGCTGCGTTAGTGATTCAAGCCCCTCTATCAGCGGCAATCGGGGTGAGAGAGCAAATTCAGGGCGCTCCCTGAAGTAACGTATTCAATTGTCCTTCCCATGGTCGTCCACCACGTCTGAGTAGGCAAGAGTACGTCTATCGGGAGAGAACTAGTACCGTCAGGTTCGAGTATTTTTGTAGCGATCGAGACACGAGATGTATACTCCTTACCTAGGTTGGCTTCAAAGTTCACGTTTCCTCCGGAGGATCGTCGAGTACAGGTTAAGAAAACTCCTGATAGGGCCTGAGAAACATATAGGGAGCAGCAGAATCGCGGCGCAACAGGACCGTGGTGTCCATGGCGCATAAAGGGACGATATCCATCTTTGCTGGCAGAGACATTCTCTGACTCATGGAAACATATAGGCAAGTGTAAGCCAGTGGTGACGAGGTTGACGAGATCGCTTTGGGCGTCGAAGTTCACGGGATGGAAGACTGGACAGACTACAAGCTAGTCACATGTACGTGAATCCTCCAGATTTGTTGTATTCGTCCCAGCCGTTTTTCTCCCAGCTTGATTCCAATAGCGAAGGATCCGAGAGTCTAACCAGAGCCAGTAGTACCACCACTTTCAAACTCGTGTATCTCATCGTACTCTGAGGGCTCTTCGCGATAGCAGCCCATCTCCATGCACCTTTGGCCCATACCGACGCGTACGGCTTGATCAGCTCAGCACGAGGACTATCAGCCGCAGTCTTGAGAAAAAATCCATCCGTGAGCTTAGGAATGGCGACAATCACATTAATCTACTCGTGGCTTGCATTTGGACTTTTTTCCCTCAAGAACCTCGACTCTTGAGCCTGACGTCGTGAGAACCGGGGCTCGGAGCTTGAACCAAATCTACGAAATCCTTATAGTTAGCGAAGTGACCGTAACGGTGCCAGCGGCAGAATTTGTCGGACTGTCACGACACCACAAAGGCCGTGGACCTCACGAACGTGTACAGCTCAGAATAACGCGCCAGTTCTCAGCCCTTCTGCAGTCCCTGTGGTCGTTGTTGGAACGAAGCCCGGCTGAACGTAATCCTTTGTAGCAATGACATGTTCTGAAGTGGTCCAGTGTCAAGAGAAATAAGAATATATCAACTTAGATATAAGCAGCTCAAGAACGGGGTGCCAAGGCACCAAAATAGATACGAGCCTCCAAACAACTTGAAGCGGCAAGGCCTACTCATCCTCCCTTGAAAAAGTTCCCCTCTCAGGAACAAAGTCATAGACATCGTCGTCATCCCCTACATCTCCCGGATAATCACTGCCATCAATCGCGAACCCATCGCTTCTTTCCACTCTGGTGATCAGGTCTCTAATCCTGTTCATCATCTCTTCCTGTTCCTGCGCAATCCTCCTGCTCACTTCACTGTCATAGCTCTGAACACCAGGTTGAACGGCCTCGGTAGGGTTCCAGTTGATCTCTCGGCCTTTCCATCCACCATTGATATGGATGTAGCTCAAGAAGGAGCGCCAGAGGGGATCGAGTGATAGGATTTGAGGGTTTCCAATCACGATAAGCAGAGCGCGTGAACGTGTGATAGCAACTAAGTAAAATAAAGTTCGTCAGATACATGCCGTTCGAGCCTGAGGGAGAAGGTGCGGAGGAGGACGACTTACCATTGAATCGGCGAGGCTCAGCCACGAAACCAAGGTTCCTCCGGATATCAGCCATGACGTTCTCGTTGCTGCTTCGGACCGTGGAAAGGATGATCACTTTGCGCTCCTATGATTGAGTGGTCAGATCGACATGCTTTGCTAGTAATAGAGTTGAGTCATATTTACCTGGCCTTGGAATTCTTCCACGCTTCCAACCTTGATCTCCTGCAACCTGGACTTAGCGAGGAGCGTGCTGATTTTGTGTCTTTGCATATGATACGGTGTGATGACACCAATATCTTTCGGATCTGCGAGAGAAATCATGTCAGCAAAGGGAAAGATAGGACGGACGTGTAACGAAACCCACCGACGCGGTTCTTCCCGCCCCGAGAAGTAAGTTCCATACAATACTTCTTAACTTGTGTCGCTTCTTCGACATTGAAGAAGGATGGTGAACTACCCTCTCTTTGATCCTTCCCAACGATGCCATGGAAAATCAGAGGGAATCTCTTCGTGGGAAGCTCCTCTATCCTTTCCAAGCTATGTGTAATAACAACGTCGCCACAAGGCTGCAGCTCATTGCGGTAAAACGTCTCATTGGGGAACTTGAGGATCGAAGGGTGTGATCGGAAGTTCTTCACTAACTTCACAATACTGGAAACGGAAAAGATGATCAGAACGACGAGAATGACTGGCCAAAGACCATGAAAAGACAAACCATAACCCTCTTCCACCACTTTGACCACCGGGACCCGGAGCAGTGCCCTGGTCTCCGTTCCCTAGGTCATAGAGCGGCCGATCCATCAGCCTAGAGAAGTAGCTGACCTTGAGACCGAGAGCACCAGCGAGCGGAGAATGCAGCACCGGACCGAGCTGCTGATTATCGCCCGCAAGCACGACGTTGGTCTTCTCATCCGCCATGGTAAGGATGGGGATCATGCTCTCAGGCTCCTTAGCCTGCCCAGCTTCGTCAATGAAGATATGCGAAAAATGGCCTTTGGGCATCTTGAGCCCACTGGGTACCGCCCCGGATATGCAGGTGGAAACGATGACACGATACTTGGACAATGTCGTCGCGTCGGGGATCTTGAAGGTAAAATGTTCGTTGTAGTGAGAGACCTTACGCAGTATTTCAGGAAGGGTCGTCCACTTCCGGGAGAGGGAGTTCAGGCGGCACAAATACATAGGTCCGATGTCGATGAGCTTGGTGGCCACAAGATCGGCGGCGGAATTACTGGGCGTGCATACTAGGATCTTGACATTGTCATCTCGATGGAGAAGTTGAAGAATAGCCTCCACGATAGTGACCGTCTTGCCAGTACCGGGTCTATTTAGATCTAACAGTTAAACACTAACTTGGCTTGAAAGGAAAACAAGAAACTTACGGTCCAAATACAATGAATGGACAAGAGCCAGGAGGAAGGTGGAGGATAGACGCAACTGTAGACAGCTGTTCAGGGTTGCTTCCCACCAATCGATTGAAAGGCACGATATCCTTCAACTGGTCGCAAGTCGGCATAGAGAGCTTCGACGCATGGGGTGGTGTTGGGAATAACAACCTCCCATGACCACCGTGGCAACGGCGCATTGCATCGTGCATTCTACGATAGGGTAATCGGTTGAGAACAAATCGCACATCAAACTTGGTCCCTTTGTAGGTCGAAAACTCGTTGGAGAAGTGTAAAGAGACTGAGTTCTCATACACGAAGTGGACTCTCCCTTCGTACCAAACATCTTTAATAGAGTCATGGTGCTTGACGAGGATGAAGTCGCCCATGAGAACAGATGGTCTTCCTTCAGCCAGTCCCTTGACCTCAAGCCTGATGAAAATGTGAGTATCATAAGATGAATTTCTCGAAGAAGAGACTAACTTGTAGCGAGGATGGTCTGCAGTCAATGTAACGCCATACATGGAGTATGTATCGAGATCTTGTCTGCCAAAGGAGCGGTGTCTCAATGATACGTAGGAGTTGCAGAAATAGTTCAAACGCAGCTCACTTCACCTTTTCCTCTTCGATATAGAGAGGAACCCTGAATGCCGCTTCGTATGTCTTCAGATTGAACTCCGAGGGCATGAAGTGCTGCCTAAACTCTTGGGTGGACATAGACGGACGACCGTCCTCGCCATACGCTGCCTCAATGAGGTCTTTTGGGGCTAAGAAAGTTGGCAAGAAAGCTTTGAAAGTGGTTGCGGACCATTCTGGGGGACGCCCGGCGGAAATTATATGCCCAGGCTGTGCGACGCGCGTACGCCTACGCGGTGTGTAGGGTGACGAGGCTTTGAGTTCTTCTTGATCGGCTCTTGAACCGACTGTGGCGGTGATACTACGAAGGATGACGAAGTTCTTCTGCAGGATAATATCGCGGAAGAGAAGCTCGAGAGTGTCCTCATACAGGCCATCGAACGATCCTGATGGGTGGAAGTCTACTCTGATGCATCGCTGACCGATGATCCAGCGGTTCTGACCAAGTAGCTCGACTGAGAACCTATATGCTCATGATCAGCCTCATCGACATGAGAGTACAAATGGACATACCATTTGCCCTGCTTAGGGTCATTCTCCGAAGAGGTCAGCCTGAATTTATGCAGAGCAATCCGCGCGTTGGAGTTTGTCTTTCGTATTTTGATAGGCACGTTAAGGGACCGTTCCCCAGATTCGACAACCCCAAAATCTATCCCGTTGGACGCAGAGACCGTAATATTTTCTTTGTCGGCTTGGGCCTCTGCATAGAAAGCGAGGAAGGCAGCGTGTCGCTCTTGTCGCGCACGCTTTTCTTCGGGAGAAGTGGGTTGATATGCTCTAGCTCTCTACAGCTCGAGGTGAGCAAGACATAGATTGCATGAAAGAAGAACTTACTCGTGGGGCTCTGGTTGACTGTGTAAAATTATTGGCTGCTGCTTGACTGGACTGCCTGAGCCCCGCCATAGCCTTCTGATGTGGCTTCCCTTTGATGTGGGAGTTGTACGCGGCTTGGACTAGGACGAGTCCACAGGAGCAGCGTATTACATCGTGCCGACTATGACAACTTTCTCCAAAAGCGCATTGCCCTGTGAGAAACGCTGGGCAATAGTTGATAGGCATAGAAACCGCCTTTGAGATGGGAGTTGAAAGGAACAAAGAAACTGCGGGTGGAGGAGCCAACGTAAATGTGACCAATCGATGGTCTTCTAAGCTCATTTGGGCATGACCCAGAGACGAATGTATGTATTGCCTCTCAATCACCATTCATCTCCATGCAAGACTGGAGAAACCTCCTGATCAAGAACGTTATCAGTCTCTACTGTGCCGTCATTTCGAGCGTTCAAAGTGTCTACATAGTGCACTCTCAGAGTCTTTCTGCTTGTGGAGCAGACTTTCAAAGTTCTGTGAGGATGAAAGTCTGCTGCACAAGCAGATAGGGCCTTTGTCGTACAACATGGAAACAGAACGTCGCTTGTCTAATGGATCTTATGCCTACCTTGGTTTTCTGATAGTGTGACGATCTGAAATGGTTGCTCTTCAGTTTGGGCTTCCATTGCATCATTCAATATAGCCCGCAACGAGAATCCGAATGAAGTGGTTGCGCCGCAAAGGCTATACGAGAAAAGTCGACTAGCTGTCGATTGAACATGGTAGCTGGATAGCTCATCGGTTCTTTGAACTTGGAGTTGACAAGATGAGACAGGGACCAACCTGTACCGGGCCGGGATTATCACTTGGACACGTCCCCAGCGCTTCGACTGGCAACGTAGCTGCACTGGTCTTCCATTGACCGTCAGTGTCACTGGACTGTCTGCATTGCTCGTCCTGTTACTTCTATCTGCTTCTCTCAATACTCAATATCTATCTGTGGCATCTCTAGCGGCGACATGGACTTTAGCGAACTGACGAGAGAAATCAAGAAGATACCGCCTGTGACTAGGTTTCTATGTGGCGGCTCGTTGGCGCTGACTTTGCCAGTAATGCTCAAGATCCTGCAGCCCCAGAGCATCATATATTGGTGGCCTTTGGTCAAGAGATTGGAGGTTAGTTTAGATATATTCTTCTCTGAGCCTGCGCTGAGTTCGTGAAACGTGTAGATCTGGCGAATTCCAACTAGCTTCTTATTTGGCAGTGAGTAGCCTATCTTACAGCGCCAACTAGATGGAGCAAACGATGTTCATTCAAAAATCTCAGGTACTGGTCTGAATTACATATTTGACCTGGTTATGCTCTAGTGAGTACACTTCCTAGTTTCTATAATTCCAGCTTAACCTACTTGTACTTCCAGTCGCAACTCTGACGCACTGGAGACTGGTCCTTTCCATCGAGCGTCGCAAAATTATGCATGGCAACTTCTCATAGCCTGTGCAGCCATACTGGTAAGCTTTCGCTAGCCCTTAAGGTAACATTTTTTTTGCATGACTGAGACGCATTTCTTCGCCTAGGTCGTGGACTCCCCACTAAGAGCCTTCAGCCATTTACGCCCTCTCCTCGTCTGCATCACCTACCTCACCAGTGCTCTCGCCCCACCAAACACCCAGACAAACTTCTTCGGCTTGATCACCTTCCCCGTCAAATGGATGCCCCACGTCATGGTATTCATGGACTTCATCATGCTCGGTCCTCTCGCCGCAGCTCAGTCCCTTGGAGGTGCCATTGTAGGCCACATCTGGTGGTGGGGCGTCTTTGGCAGAATGGGCGGAGGGAGGGCTGGCCTGTTGGCGCCATATGGTGTCGCACCGAGTTGGGTCAAGAATTTCGTGTCGTCCGGGGGGTCTGGGGTTACAAGTGGTTACGAGGCCACACCTGCTGAGACCCCCAGCGCGCGTACAACTGCCACGAGACAGACTACCGCTGGCACATATCAATGGGGCTCTGGTCAGCGTTTGGGCACTCAGTAGGGCTAGGATGGCCTTTGGTTTACTGTATATGATATATCATAGGTTTATAGCGTGCTACTTGCTGTTGTTATACACCAGAATATCCTTTACTCGCCCAGTCAGTGAGTCGAGAAGCTAGTCCACGCAGAGCTAAGAGTAAAAGAGGTGTCGAAGACTCGAACTGAACCGAAGTGTGCCTTGCAATTGTGCCTAGGTGCATTGTGTCAGGGGCTGTGCCGGCTCTCGGCCGGGCACATTGAACTCCGCCCGGCCGTGTGGCACGTGACTAAAACTCGCTGCGCCTCGACCTTTGATCAACGACTTGAAGCTGGCATCCTCCAGTCGTCCATACCTGCCGTCGCTCTCTACCTCCTCTCTACGCGTGATTTTATCGGCCTTTTTATGATTCAGAAACATAGACGACATGATTGAGGATAAATACATTGGCCTACTGCTTGCTGTCTCGGGTACACTGCTGATCGGGACAAGCTTTATTGTAACGAAATTGGTGCGCTGTGTTGTATCAAATTTCTGCATAATTAGCTCAAGGAATGCTACTGCTTCATGTAGGGGCTGAACGATGCAGGGAGGAACCGTTATGGAGAAGATGATGGTCCCTCTGCATCGGACAATTTCACTTATCTCAAGAATCCAATATGGTGGGCTGGCATGGTCATCAGTGCGTTCCTCTCATTCAGCAGCAACCTCATCTACCCTCAACTAATCAGTAATTTCTCCCTCATAGTGGTACTGGGTGAAGGTAGCTCTGATTATGCTGAGTACTCTGTGACTTGTGCTGATATTGTAAACCCTAAAATAGCTATGAACTTCGCCGCTTACACGTTTGCACCTCCGATCCTGGTCACCCCCCTTGGAGCTCTCAGCGTCTTGATTGGGTCAGCTATTCAGCTTTCATACTTATCTCGTTGGCTTGACGTGATTTTGTAGGGCTGTTCTTGCATCTTTCCTCCTCGGTGAAGAATTGGGCCATCTCGGGAGGGTTGGAAGTACGCTCTGCCTCCTTGGAGCTCTCATCATTGTTCTCCACGCACCGGAGGATCAACAAGTCGAAACCGTTGATGAAGTGCTACGCTATGCCTTGCAGCCCGGTGAGCTTTCATGTATCTGATTCTTCCGCTAACTTTTTACTCAACGAATGTATCTCTGGGTCTAGGCTTCATGATGTACTGCTTCACTGTACTGGTCGTATGCCTTGTTTTGGTGTACTCTGTCGCACCCAAGTACGGTCGCACCAACCCAATGGTGTATCTTTCGATTGCATCTCTGGCTGGTTCAGTCTCTATCATGGCCATCAAAGGATTTGGAGTGGCATTGAAATTGACCCTCGGTGGCCATAACCAGTTCACACACCCGAGCACCTATGTCTTCCTCATCGTTGTCGTGGGATGCATATTGGTCCAAATGAATTACTTTAACAAAGCCCTCGATACATTTTCAACTAATGTGTAAGCACCATAAACAAACACTATGCCTTTCACAGCCTAACTCATGCCTCAAACAGTGTTAATCCACTCTACTTTGTCGGCTTCACGACGTCCACCATCGTCGCATCTCTAATCCTGTTCCAAGGCTTCAACACACAAAACGCCACCAACACAATATCCTGCCTCGTCGGGTTCATCATCACCTTCTTAGGCGTGCATCTCCTTACCGTATCACGGAAACCAGAACTTCCTCGTGGTGAAAACCAGCACTCCGCGTTAGAAACGGGACTGATGAACCCAAGGATGAGTTTGCAAGGACGGGCTTCCCTTGACTGGGACGGCGGCTTAGGCGCGGCTGGTCCCCGAACGCCTATGCACGGACGAAGGAGCTCTCTCTATCGAAATCAGGGGACGACAATATTTAATGCCTTTGAGGGTGACGATGCGTTTGAAGGCCATGAACTAAGGGGCGTACGAGAAGACCCAGAGAGTGACGAGAGTGAGGGGGAAGATGTAACCGAACGGACACATCTGAGGTCTGGGAGTAGAGGAGGTCGAGGGAGCGGAAGCCTGACTTCTTCTCCACGACTCTCACATCCTCGGTCACCAAGCAACGGAATCGGCCTACCGCTGGACGGTACCGGTACAAGGTCGCCACGATGACCGATAGTTTCCCTTTCTTCATTCATTCATGAGCCTAGGTCGGACTCTGCCTTCTACTTAATCTGATTCATCCTTCTTGTTATTGGGGTACTTTGTAGTTGCATGTGCGAATAGTACTCTTCCTAGCTTTCCAGCTTAGGGAGGCCTGATTCGATCGGACACGTTAGTCAGTTTCAGACCTCGATACGATACTTAGATTCTGGTGCGTCCTCTGGCCAGTGCAAACCAGTACAAGGACCTTGAAGGTAACGAGCCCCCGATTTCTTGTGATCCGCATGATCTCTCTTGCTTCTTCGCACCCATCACGCATCATGATTCCGTCCCCGTAAATCAATTCATGCATCCAATTTCTCCTCGTCCGGACGTCGACCACAACCGGTATACAGAGTCGGATATACCGGCAAAGCTAGCAGGGACTCTTGACCTCTTGGAGATAGATTTTCTCCTAGAGGTGCAACCATGACATAGAACCCATCTGCCAAAACTATCCTTCAAAGCGACGCTTCTTTTCCCATACTGAATACAGGAATTTCAACTCCAGATGGTAGGTGTGTATAGCCTTGAGATCGAAACGTAAACCCCAAAGGCAATACAGATTCTACCGACTTGTGGGAATAACACCAGGGGTCCTATCATGTACTTCCCGTGAGATCTTGATAATTACGCGATATAATGCTGACGGCTCAGGGCCCTATGTGAATCGCCTACCCATCGATTTTATTAGCCCAAAAGAGCTCTGGCCTTGTGGGTGGGTTTTGGCGCTATTTTCTTGTTCTTCTTCCACTGTGAACTTGTTCTTTCTTCTCCATCTTTCTTCCAAGTTCTTGCGCGTGATAGCGCCTCTTATTCCTTCCTTTACTCTCACCTTCACCCTCTCCGTGACTGGACACGGACGGTTCGAGTTCTTTTGGCTCAATAATCCACATAGGGCTGCAGCCTAAACACACGCAAATCTGCAGACATTCCTTTGAAACGCTACCCATTTCGATCTCGCAAAGCCTTTTACAAGCCTGTAATCCTCTTGCAGTTAATCGCAGCGCTGGTTGACTCGTCCTACTCCGCAATTCCCTGGACTGATTGATTCTAAAAGTGAGCTCCTGCTCGGTTCACTACCCTTGGCCGCGTCTTTGACGTGTGATTTTGCAGCAGACCTATGACCGACGCACCGTCTCTCCGAAGTCTCATCGTTGACGATGCAGATTTCAGCCAGGTCACTTACTCGCCTGAATCCAATGGGTGGACACACGAACCACCGGATCAGAACAATCACGGTACGTTCGGTGGAACGTTCTCGTACCCGAATCTTGTAAACGGCACTGTGGAGGTCACATTTGTGGGTGAGTCGGATTGATCTGTGTCCCGCTTCACACTGCTCATTGTGCGGTCTCATACAAGGTACGAACATAGTCCTGTACGGTGGACTTCTTCGACAGGATAGACGTCGCAAAAATAGTCAGACATCGATCCCGTTCAAGGGCTTACTTGATGGCGACAGCGTGAACTGCACCGCCCAATCCCACCATTCGAGTCCGATTTGCAGTCCGCAACCCTTTGACAGCTCGCAATCGCGTAGGTTCAGCATCACCGTGCCAAAAGGTGTCTACATCGACTACTTTGTCTACCAATCTGAAGTGTCCATACATCCGCCTGAAAACACTGGAAATGGCACTCCTTCCAGTAGCAGCTCACCCCCGGGCTCGTCTTCTGCTACTGAAACAACTGGTGCAAGTTCTTCGAAGAAGGCTACGGGCGCACTAGTTGGTGGTGCTATCGCAGGAGCTATATTTCTTCTCGCGCTGGTGGTACTCTTGTCTTTCCTTTATAAACGGAGGAAACGTCGGCGGGAGCAAAATCAGTATTATTCTGAGAAGGTGTCATGGAGCATGCTCAGCGCCTCTCCTCCTCCTCCTGCTGGTCAGTCGAATCATTTTTTTTTGATTATCTACATCTTTTGATTTCAAGTCCTTGACAGCTCCGCGCAACGACCTTGTGACCATACCACCTCCACCGCCTCTGGAAACCCCACTTGAGCCTACTAGGGTCCCGCCCCAACGAAGACGTCCGATCATCCTAGGCTCTGACGGAGGGTCTCGCCGAAATCGTCTATCTTCCACCAACGAAGACGCACCAGTGAACTCGCAGTATCGGAGGATCGTCGGTTGGGTTCAGTCCATCAGAGAATCTGGTCCCTACGGAGGTCCTGCAGCTGTCTGATGATGTTGTATTCTCGTGCTTTTTACTGTTTTTACTTCCTTGCGCCTATTTCCTATGTGCTCTTCATGCAAGGAATATTACTTTTTGCACCATGCCTCCATAATACCCCACATGCTCTCTTCGTTTACCCTTCCTCTTGAACACCTCCCCTCCTACGCTACTTCGAATTTTACTCACAGACATTGCTATGCTTTGCTCTACTTGTACAACCACAATGCCGTTATATCTTTTTGAATTCACTTCAGAGCACCTGAACGAGTGCATGCTAAGTATTTACACCGTCTGGTTCCAAGCCAGCCAATGACCCTGCATGGGCGCCAAATCCTCCAGTACAAAATGCCTTCCTGCGAACAGGCGCCCAGAGCCGGGGTCGACGGAACGGATGCTTCACCACCTGATCTCAGCAGCAAGATGGAAGCTCTCTCGTCCAATTTCACTCGCTCGTCCACTAACTACCACAGCCAACATGGGTGCCATTGGAACACAGACCGTCAACACTACTGATCGCCTCACCAAGCTTCGTCAACTGATGAAGCAGGACGCCAACAAAGTCGACGCTTTCGTGGTTCCGAGCGAGGATCAACGTAGGGCTCTGTTCAACCACTGATGTGGTATCTGGGAATATCGGGCTCACGTATGATGATCAGATTCCAGTGAATATCTCGCCCACTGTGATGAGCGCAGAGCTTTCATCTCTGGGTTTACGGGTTCCGCCGGTATGTTTGCTGTCAACTCTTGTTCTCTGCTCCTCCTGAAGAAGTTGCTCCGCTGGCTGTAGGTTGTGCTATCGTGACTGCGAAGGATGCGTTGTTGTTCACCGACGGGAGATATTTCTTACAGGCTGATAAACAGTTGGACAGGTGCGCGCTTCCTTGAACCATGGAGAAGAGGCGATGCTAACCCTCGTACGACAGTAACTGGACTCTGATGAAGCAAGGCTTACCAGGTGAGAAGTCTATCAGAATCGTCGCCGGTCTTTCCTCGTTTCTGATTCATTTTCTCAGATGTTCCGACATGGCAGGAATATCTGTCAAAGGTATGTTCAGTCAAGCTGATCTACGAGCATCTCTAAGGTCATATATCAGAAACTGGGACCGACTTCAAGGATTGGGATCGACCCCTCATTGATATCTGCATGTGAGTCGCCACGATTAGGTTTATCTCGTTTACCCACGAACAATGACATTAGCGGACGCAGAGACAATCACTAAGGCTCTGGAGCCTAATAAGTCCAAACTTGTCGCCACGGACCAAAACTTAGTCGATGTCGTATGGGGCGCTGAAAGACCTGCTCGTCCCAAGAATCCCGTTTTCTACCTCGATGTAGAGTACTCTGGTTTGTTTCACTTGATATTGGCTTGCTTAGAGTCTTAATGACGACAAAAATGCAGGGCTTTCACATCAAGAAAAATTGAAACAGGTCAGAGAAGAGCTGAAAGCCAAGAAGGTCAAGGCCTTGGTAGTGACCATGCTCGATGAAGTTGCATGGCTCTTCAACCTTCGTGGATCCGATATTGACTACAATCCAGGTCAGTTCGTCTACGCTTTCGGTGAGCGGACGATATTAACCTGTTTACTTGCAGTCTTCTTCGCCTATGCAGTTGTTACACCCGACGAGGCTATCCTGTTCATTGACGAGACTCAGTTGACAGAAGAGGCTCGCACAAAGCTCGGCGGCGCTGTGCAGGTTCAGCCTTACGATTCGTTCTTCCAAGCTCTGAAGAACCTATCTCAGAAGCTCAATCTATCAACTGATCATGTTCGTTGGCTCGTCCTCCCCTCGAAGGTTTGTTTCTGACGTGGTACTGCTTTCTAGCCCATTCTTCTGGGTGATAAGAGCAGTCTGGCTGTATCCAATGCAATTGGAAAAGTGGGGTGTTCTCTCCATTATAAACGGTTCATAACATTCATCCGCCATGAAATAATCAGGATCGCATCACCATAGCCCAGTCTCCCATCGCGGACCTCAAGTCCATCAAGAACGAGACTGAACTGAACGGATTCCGCCAGTGCCATATCCGAGATGGTATCGCACTTGCGAAATATTTCTCTTGGTTAGAAGAACAGCTGAACAGTGGTGTCAAACTTTCGGAGAGTGAAGGTGCTGATCAGTTAGAGAAATTCAGGTCGTGAGTTGATCTATCTCTCGTAATTCTTGGCAGTCTAATGATTACGTTTGAAAGGGAATTGGAGGGATACCGTGGTCTCTCCTTCACGACCATCTCTTCCACAGGACCGAATGCTGGTTAGTTTGAGCTGGACAGGTATACACACTCCAATTTGAACAAGACTTATAGCTATCATCCACTACTCTCCCGACCCCAAGGACTGCGCTACGATACGTCAAGACCAGGTTCGTATGAGCCTTTTCTCTGTGCCTACCAACCCCTCATGCCTTTTATCCTTTCAGGTCTACCTGTGTGATTCTGGGGCTCAATTCACCGACGGAACCACTGATGTCACTAGGACTTGGGTAAATTATCCTCATCAGCTAGTTCCTACTAGTCTCTGATCATAAATTGTCTCTCCACAGCATTTCGGCACACCAACTGACGAGGAAAAGAGGGCGTTTACCCGCGTATTACAAGGGCACATTGCTATCGATACTGCTGTGTTCCCTAATGGTACCACAGGTAAATAAATCACCATGGGCCCTGTGTCACCTGAAACACCACTTATGCTCATGGTTCCTACAGGTTATGTCATGTAGGCCATGCTATCACTCTTCCCCCACTCAGAGCCTCATTTCATGATATAGTGATTCTTGGGCACGTCGGGCGCTTTGGAAGGATGGTCTAGGTAGGATCGTATTCTTTCGAGTCTCTTCTCCTTACTAATTTTTGCTCGTAGACTATCGGTACGTTCACCTGGAAGTCATGCTTTGTCGCTGAGTCTGAACAGTAATTTTACAGCCACGGCACTGGACACGGTGTTGGCCACTTCCTCAATGTCCATGAAGGACCTCATGGAATTGCTACCCGGATCTGTATGTTCTCTTGTCCCTGCGGTCTTGTCAATATTTTCATAGTCAATCACTAGCTTCTAACGCAACGCCCCTCAAATCTGGGATGACTGTATCTAACGGTAAGCGTGCTATGCACCTACCAACAACGCAGGCTCTGATTCTCCGAGCTGTATAGAACCTGGATACTACGCTGACGGGCGATTTGGAATTCGCATTGAGAACATAGTTCTCGTTCAGGAAGCCAAGACCCCTAATAATTATGGAGATAAAGGCTGGCTGAAGTTCGAAGCCGTCACGATGGTGAGAGCTATATACCCACTGATGTTTTTTTTCTTTACTGCCTTGCTCACGAAACTGTGTTTTCTCCAGTCTCCTATTCATAAGAAGATGATAGATCTTTCTCTCTTCAATGCAGAAGAGAAAGAGTGGTTAGATGAGTACCACAAAGAGGTTTGGGAGAAAGTCTCACCGTTTTTGAAGAATGATGAACGTGCGTTGGAGTGGTTGAGGAGGGAGTGCTCGCCTTTATAAACCAGTCAATAGCGAATACTGTATTTTCTAATAGCTCACCATTGATGCGTCGATTCTTTGTGTCCTTCCATCGTTTGAGAACAATTGCCGATCTTCGTTCGACGAGGGTATAGTGAAAACTGGACTTGTGCTGTAATTGGGACCTGCTTGGTACCATCTCCAGGCACCCAATCACGAATGCTGTGCCTCACCCTAGTCTCAATCGTTGCTCAATCATGGGCGCATGCGCCCACGCAGCTCTTCCACACAATCGATACTCACGCTTTGCCCCCTGCCAGCTCACGCTCCTTCAATAGTATTACAGAACAGTAGGTATGGGTCGACTCAGCCCATACTTTACAACATGGGCTCTTCGTAACGGTGTACGCAATACCTGGCGGTTAACGATGACCATACCACCGGTCACTCGTTTCCTAACTCTGGGATCTTTGACTCTGTTTTTGTCTGTGTACTTCGGTCTCGTCAACGAAACCAAGCTGTGGTACATCAAAAGTTTAGTGAAGGATAACCGCGAGGTATGCGTCCCAAGCTTGTTGCTGATATCCGGGGTAAATACTCACTTGTACTAATGGTGTCACCCTTCAATTAGGCATGGAGAATACCGACTAGCTTCATGTTTGGAAGTGTGTTAGATTAGAAATTCATACCTCATAGAGTTCTTGGCTGATAAGTGACTTAGATCGTGGTCTGAACTATGTTATGGATGTCGCCCTGCTTTAGTGCGTGTCTTTCTTGTCCCTTCATCAGTGGCCTCTTGCCTGTTTCCTAATCGAAATCTTCCTCCAGCCGGTATTCAGATATTATTGAGTCCGGGCCTTATTATCGCCATTCGCCAAGCTACGCCTGGCAACTCATGTTTGCTTCGCTTGCCTTGATTGTACGTTCGCTCAAGAGTGTCCGCTTCGAGTCACTGAATCTCATAACTACTACCCAGATTGTCAACAGCCCACTACAATGCTGGAACCACCATCGCCCGTTGATGGTCTGTATCACCTACCTCTGCGGACGCCTTTCTCCACCAGAATCACAAGTGACCTGGCTCGGATTCTGGACCTTCCCCTTCACCTACCTGGGATACATCTTGATTTTCTTGGATCTGATCATCCGAGGCCACATCGGTGCCGCTCAGTCTATAGGCGGTGCAATCGTCGGCCAGCTGTGGTGGTGGCTCATGTGGAGGCCTGGTACCAACAAAGACGGATCCTACCGCAACTATGGCCCCTGGGCTGAGTGGGGTAATGCACCAAGTTGGTTACGCTGGTTTATTGCAGACAGAGGTAATGGTGACCTGACTGAAGAGGAGGTGGAGGAGAATGAAAAAGAGAAAAAGAGGGCGTTGGATGAGATGAGGGAGAGTCAGAGAAGACATAGAATGGATGGCCCTTCAGCTAGTGGCCTAGGAGCGCATTACCGTCCTCCGCCGTTAGGAAGTGGGGGATGTTGTGGACGTCAGCCTGGTTTTTAGACCCGCGTTTCACCAGCTGGTGGATAACTACGTCGTAATTGACATTCGCATTCCTCGATTCTTACGATGCCTGTGTAGGGTTTGAATCGATCCAATACGTGGAAATTGGACCAATAGAATGAGGGTGAGCAATACTTCAAGTTGAGGAATCAGTTAGTGAAGACAAGAACAAGCGAGCTGGGTGCTTCATTGTCTGGTGCTTTCGGGAAAAACTTCAAATGATCTGCGATTCCACGATCGGCGTTCAAAGGCAGCAAATTGCGACATTGACCAGGTTTGAATGTATCCATTTGGGTTTCGTCGTCCTAGCATACTGGCGAGATCTGGATCTTCTATTCCCTGATATCGTATTCCCTGATATCGTTGCTAATGAGTTCGAAGGAGGAGTAAATACTCAATTCCTTCCTCAAAGCGGACGGGGCAGATGAATTAGGGGAGATTCACACTTGAAGGTCGAAGAGCCAGTGAGTCAGTCTGCCAAAGTCTGCAGTCAACAGTGCCCAACCGGTGAGGCTCAGGAGAAACCGAGATAACCAGACCCATAGCTCAGAATGTAACGGAGAGCTCTCTAGACGTTCGAGTCTGAAAAGCCTTTCTCGCTGCTCAGTACCTCAGTTGCTAGGTGAGTGGAACTCCAAGATGCCAGAGGCAAACAGAGAGACTCGAAGCGGAAACTTATCAGGCATCGCTCGATTCAAACATAATCGTCGAGGTCGCTCAGTGACAGCCTGTAGGTGATCAACCTAAATGTGCGGACTCTCTGTGAGAGCGTCTCGCACTTGAAGCCTGGTTACCCAAGGTTGATCTAGGAAACACTCGAGTTTAGCGGAAAGAAAGGAGCTCAAGAGGTCTTGAACTTACTTTCGAGTTCTGACTGTGAGTCCAAGATGGCCGAGAATCGCTGTGAAAAGAAGAGCAGTGGGCGATGCCTCAGCAACAGTAGGCTGCCTTTATATTGTTTACAGGATAGGAGTATCCTTCGTGGACCCACTTAGGCTGATGCCGTGGCAAGACAGGGCGCGACGTCGAACACCCCCAAATGCGGTGCAGAGGGTTGCACTGGGACTGCCTCCAAACCGAGGACTGAAGCTTACTTCAAACGAGACCTTCAGGTAAGAAAGTTGTTCGGGACTCCGAGGTTCCTCAGCTCAGAGAGGCGTCCCTCGGATGACGGAACCCCGAGAAAATTCGTTGACGAACAATGTAACATGCATATGGGCCCTCGGCTCGCTCGGGATATTACAAAACTGATAGAATAAAAATTACGAGAACAGTTTGTTGACAGAAGTATTTGCGTCGTGGTTTTTCTTCAGCACCTGTATTTCACTGTTAGCAGCTTGCTGAGCACGAACTAATGAAGACAAACCTTAGCAACAGCGAACTCAAAGTCCTCTTGTGTGACATGTTGTCTTCGTTCTCGTAAAGCATACATCCCTATCGTCCGCAAAATCAGCAGGTGGACGAAACAGCGGGTAAAGATGAACGCACCGGCCTCAGTACAGATACCACGGACTTCAGCACCGGAGCACTGGCCCATCTTCTCTGCCAGAGCACGAAGATTGATACCCCGTTGAAGAGACATCTAAAAAGACGTAAGCAGATGATGGAGAGAGAATGAGCACTGAAGGGGTACTCACCTTGCGAGAATGAATCCTCAGGATGCTGACACGAGCTTCTGGTCCCGGGGGTGGGAACTCAATCTTCCTGTCAATACGACCTGGTCGTAGGAGAGCAGAGTCAAGGATATCTACGAAGAATGGACACATTAGTTACCGACTTGATCTATTGGAAACAGAGAACAAACCTATTCGATTCGTGGCCATGATGACCTTGATGTTATTTGCTGGTTCGAATCCGTCGAGCTGGTTTAGCAACTCCAACATCGTTCTCTGGACCTCCGAATCACCAGAACCGCTACCTCCCCCTCCTCTAGAGCTACCGATAGAATCGATTTCATCCATGAAGATGATACTTGGGGCATGCTCCCTAGCCATGACGAAGAGTTCCCTGACCATTCGACTACCCTCACCGATATACTTCTGCACAAGCTCGCTACCGCTGACACGGATGAACTTGCAATCGGTGTGATGCGCGACCGCACGGGCGAGGAGAGTCTTTCCGGTACCTGGAGGACCATATAGAAGCACACCCTTGGGCTGTGCGATCCCTAGTGCGTCGAAAAGCTCTGGGTGCTTGACCGGTAGCTCGATAACTTCCTTAATCTCTTTGATCTGCTTGTCGAGACCACCAACCATCTCGTATGTGCTATCGGGGACTTTCTCGACCATCATGAGGGAGACAAGAGGGTCCACCTTGTTTGGTAGTATTTTGTGCAAGGTGTATGAATCGGAACGAAGGGCAACCCGGAGAGTTACTTTGAGCTTCGCAACGTCAATCTGAGGATCTAAGTCGACGACTGGAAAGACATCCATGAGAAGCTGGAAATATAAGGGCGTTTTACATCTCCCACTTACTGTATTTCCCTTCTGGCTGCACTTTAACCAAAACTTTGCTCTTGCTCATGACCTTCACTACTTCGCCCACATAACTGCCGGGCTCGTGTAACAGTTGGAGCTCCTCTCTCAGAAGCCTGACTATCAGATAGCAACATTATTAGTCTCGATGCACCATAGCATGCCGACATGGAAGCACACCTCGTGCGTTCAAAGCGTTCCTCTGAGCCTCCAGTCGACGCAGGTTCTGGGTCTTTCGGTTGATGAGAATCTCAGCCGACTCTATCTTGGCCTGATAGTAGGAATTTATGCCGGTCTCTGGCTGATATGTTTTTGTAGATGTCGGCACAGGCATGGTCGTACTGGGGCGGTATTGAGAACGATGAAAACGATAAAGGAGAGGTATATACGCGTACTGGTGTGAGGGTGTTACGCGTACTCGTGCTTCACGTGATGTGAAGTATCTTGCCTCTGTCAGTGTCGATGAAGTCGCACCGAATACCGATCTACGAACATATTCTGCCTCCCCCCTTCCTGCCAGCAAAATCAGGGAGATACTCGATGAACTCAGTCACATCCACGAGATGAGCTTGTCGTCCACCATCCACAGTCGTCGTGATCTTTCACGCAAAGAAATATTATCCTATACCCGATATGCTCTTCAAGAGGCCCGCAGGGCGCGGCCTGGGTCCAACTACATATATATCTGTCTTTTACACTGAAGGTGTAGATGTAAATATCTCTCACTATGCCCTGTCTCCCAGCTGCTTTTCGACGAGTTATCGATTTTGTCCTGCGTAGGAAGCCCAGGAAACGCCGCTCTCCTGGCGCAAAGAAACCCAGTATTCCAAATTCATCGCCTACACTAGCTCCTACCCCTCCTGTTACGACTCCCCCAGCTGTGCAGATTCCTAGTCCTCGAGGATTGTCAGATTTCAGGCCGATTCTTCCACCCATCATCACCGTCACTGGTCCGATCCCAGCAGGCACTGAGCCAGCTCTTAGCACGACGCCAGGACTGACTTTTACTGACCGCTCCCCGCTGACATGTGGGAGTCCCCTCACGTTCGAGGAAAATCGTTCTCCAGGGCTCTCAAGGTGTCCACTGTTAGAAGAGGTAGCTCATGATCATACATCTCATTCTGGTTTGTCCTACTCTTATACACCTTGATCGTGTACTTATGTCCATACTACCCCCATAGAGTTGCCTTTCCTGTCTGACGATCCTGCCATGCTGCCCAGCTCCCCGAAACTCTTGTCAAGGCCTATTCCACGCGCGCAGGACCCGTTAAAGGATACATGCGCAACCTTGTTGCCTATTACTCCAATCTATCCTCAGGTTGATGATACGGTGCATAGCCCGAGTGTTTTAACGCACGCCATGCACTCAAGTGGGACAGTGCAGAGAAATGGGAGCTACATATCCTCCAAGTCAGACTCTGTACAGCCGCTGGACGCTCGAGCCGTTAGCGACAGCGCGTCAGTGCACACTCTCGATCGATCTCAGCATTATTCCATGATCCTGGAAGTTCCTAGATCGCCGACCATTACGACATGTCTGCCATTCCCCCTTCCAGCCTCTCCATATGTCACTGAAGAACGTAATTCCTCGTCTCTATCCCTTCCATTGCGACCAGGAAGTCCCGACCCAGTGCTGCACGAAGGGGATGGTGAACAAGCTCAAGCCTCGCACGTGGATCCTGCGCCCACCCGAGGAAAAATTCAAATTTCTGATTGCGCAGACGTGCTTTCTTGTGACAAGCAGGTCTCTTTCGGGCATTCAAAAAGTGCGGTGATCTTTCACGCCCCGCTTCTTGGGCCCGTTTCTTCGGGTGTCGAGTCAATTCTTCTCTCGAGCTCTTCGCATTGCTCCTATTCAGAAGAGAGCCCCACGGAGATTGCCACACCCGCCCTTTCACCTGTACCGCCGTCATCTCCTTCCTTGGCCCTCGTCGAGGAGAACCCTCCTGTATTGTGCTCTAAGGATGATTATGGAAGGAACACGTTTCCCTCCCCTGAACGCGTGTCAGCACCAGATTCGGAACAGGTCATTCAAGCAGATAAATTTCTCATTCAGGGCACTGCGCACTCCAAAGCCGCTGGCCAGGGGCCGGATATCCCTGTCGACTACCCCCCTAATCCTAACTTATCCTTTCCTTCTAACAAAGGATACGACGGTCATTGTCTCTTGGGAAGCGAGGATCAAGTCCGTGAAGTTCGTGAGCTGCAAAGCTCTCATTCCTCGTCGATTCCACAGATCCCTTGTATCTCCCCTCAGCTGCATGAAAGCAGTGAGACGCATCCAACTACCATCCATCGTGTGTTCATCACGGGCCCTCAGGAGCGTGCATGCCACGAGCATGGACCATTTCAGCCTGTCGAGGACGACTCTCTTCCTCTACCTTCTCACGTCACTCCAGCCGATTCAGTCATCCCAGCTATATGTGACTGTGGACCCGAACTATCTTTGATTCGCCACAGTCCTTCCAGCAGTCACAAAGAACGCCCAAGAATCGCTTCATCTCCCATCGTTACTTGTTTTAATGCGTCCGTGTCTCCTGAAACGGATATAGTTAATACGGAGGCTATCCAATCTTTCGATCCTCTCAATCGAAACGATCGGTTTTCCGAGGATGGTATATTGGAGCTTCCGGAGACTGCGGCGCATGTCTTCACGACAGATACTGTGCTGCATGCACCCTCACAGGATGTGGCGACTACTACGTCCGTTGTCTGTCCCCTGGAGGAAAGGCTCACTGACATTCAGCAGGCTGGTATTCCAGCATTAAAGGACCGTAGGGCATTGTACTGCCAGCTTGACGTCGATGGGTGGGATAGGCAGAGCAATGAGACTGATTTCGCTACTAAGAGCCCTGTCAAGGCTCCCACAGACGTCGACGACTTCGCAATAGGCGACGATCATCTCATGATTCAGAATCCCTCGACTCTTGTCCTAAATCCTTCTCCAAGTCGGCGACCTTCGTTGCAGAGTATCGACACTAACATTCCTCGACCAATTCGGGAGTCCTCACCCAGACCCTCTGGCGATTCAGGTACTTAAGATTCACGTATATCATTGACTTCGAGCTCGCTCTAACACACTGTGTTTCATCAGTTAGCGCAGGTCGCTTCTCCCCCCATGCCCTGAGGGATCTTGAAAGGGTGGTAAATACCCCGGAGATGGATACAGACATGGCTCAATCCGGAAAGGTCGAGCACGGTGCATGTGTAGTAAATTCGGTGGCGATATCCACCAGCATGGATCAAGTTACTCGTTTTGAGGGTCAAGTTCAGATGAGACATGTGCCTCGCGCGATGCCAGAGATGTCCCGCTCTTCCACCAACCAATCCTCACCTTATATCAATTCAGCCTGGACAGAGAGCTTCCGCAATATTTTCCCCGCGCAAAGTATCAACTTCGCTCAAGCGTCGGCCAGTGCGTCTCTCTTCCCATTCGATCTTGGAAATCAGTGGCTGATAGTAAATCGACTCCTCTAGGTGCTGGTCGTGACCTAGCTAGCAATAATCGGATCTACGTCTTTAAACAGAGTCAAGACGATTGGGTTAGTCCCGTTTCTTCTATTGCTCAACCAACCGAGGGGCTAATATACAGGCTGATAGGATGTCGCTCTCAAGAAGGTCCCTTACTGCACACATTCAGACTTTCAGAACCTCAACGATGAAGAACTGCGTCCTTCCTATACACCGAATACCAGAAGGGAGACCCTCGCTGATCTTTGCAATTGGGCACGAGATACCAGTCCCTCCACTCCTGAAATACTGTGGCTCCACGGTATGCTCGGCACTGGCAAGACCACCATAGCACATAGGTTTTCCGTCTTAATGGCTGAGTCCAAAGAGCCCCTACTGGGTGCGACATTCTTCTGCACTGACCGCCATGTGGATTGCCTCAAGGTGGAAAATATCATTCCGACCCTCTCGATTGGCCTCGCGAATACCGACCCCGGCTTCAAAAAGCACTTAACCAACATTCTTAGGCACGTTCACGTGAACGAGGTGCAGAGCTGGAACCTGAAGAAGCAGTTTAAAGCACTCGTCACTGATCCCATGCAGCTGTCACAGAGGCGCAAGCGACCCCCTGTCATCGTCATTGATGCTCTTGACGAATGTCCTTGGGAACAAGTTACACAATTCTTGGATACCATCTGTGGGGAATCTTCTACGAGCCATTCTATGAAGTTGTTGCTCGTTAGCCAACACGACAAGCCCCTGCGCTCTCATTTTGCTCGAATAACCCCGACTCTTTATAGGGAAATTGTATTGCATGACCTTCCTTCGTCCCAGGTCCAGCGCGATGTACGAGAATATCTCTTAGACGGACTTCGCAAGACAGCGATAGGGACGCCGACTTTCGAGTGTCAGGGGGAGTGGCCCCCTCAAAATCAGATCGACGTTATCGTCCGCAGAGCGGATAAGTGAGTGGTTCGGATTCTTCATTATTCTCATTTCTCATCCCTGCCTAGATTGTTCCTCTATGCTGCCATCTGTTTTCGATACGTCGACTCAAGCGATCACCCAGTCGAACGACTGGAGGAAATATCGTCTGAAGCTTTCAAACTTCGCGACAGTGCCGCTGGAGAACGCATGAATTCGTTATATCGTGGTCTCCTCATCCGAGCTGAACAAAAATGCAACAAGAAAGAGAGGCAGTCCCTGAAGCTATGCCTTTCAGCTATGGTATGTCTGCAAGAAACGCTTTCCGCTGGTTCTGTTTCCAAGATGCTCGGAACCTCGGTGTTATCATCATTCTCGTCCCTCCACTCTGTCATCGTGGTCCCAAAGACCCAGGATGGTCTAGTACACGCTTTTCATTCGTCCTTCCGCGAGTTCCTCGTTGACAAGGACCGTGCGCATGAGGTTGCCCTTGATGCAAACAATATCTTGCTGTGTCATCAAGTTTTGGCTACGTCGTGCCTACAACGCTTGGAGGAGGTGATACGGTTCCTGAAGCAAAAGGACGGTTTGGTCAGAGGAGCAACAGTTCCGGAGGACTTAGTTTACGCTGCAACCCACTTGATTTTCCATCTCCTCAAGAGTTTTCCCAGTCACTCTCAACTGGGGAGCGACCTGCGCTTTCGCCTTGCCTTGATCATCAGTGATGGCTTAGTATACTGGGTCCAATTTCTCAGCATCATCGGCAAGACTTCCGTACTCTTGGAGCTGCCTCGCCTTTGCGTCTGGCTAGAAGTAAGTTTTATTTCCGTCACAGACCCCCCAACGACGATTTTTGATCAATTGACGTAGGAGAGAGCCCCTCGAGAGGCAGTAGAGCGTATGCTTCGCTTTTCGCAGGAGCCTCAACATAAGGAGGTACTTTTGAACCAATGGGGGGACATCGTCCCTCTCTTTATACAGTTTGAGCGCGCACCCTATGTGTCTCCGACGAATGAAAGTAGTGGCACAAAAAGTGATATAAGCACAGAGGTACGTCCATCAGAGCCCCCGGCCCCTACCCGTGTACTCCCTACTAAAGCTCATCTCGGCTTGCAGTCAAATTGGCGCAAACCTATCGATTATCGAGGTTCGGTGGCTAGTGGTCAAGGTGTACAAGATTTAATGCTAAGCACTGCCCGAGCTGGTATAATGCACGTGGGTATCCAGACTGCGGCTTTGTATACGTGGGGGGTATTGTCTCTCGTCAAGGCTCTTGAGCCTGCCGGACTCTCACGATCCGGCTGCACTGCAACTGCTTAAGCTTAAGTTTTCCTATGCTCGACGGTAAGTCCTTAAATTTTCGTACTCACGGAAGCAGCCCTGACCCTGGTTTATGATAGCCCACCGTTGGTGATCGATTGATCCTCTAACTAATTCTCAGGTCCCTTTCTCCTTCAACGGGTCGTACACATTTTCGGAGCCCTCGTCCTAGCCCAAGTAGGATTACCTTGTCGAGTTACTGGAGGGGCTTACCACTGGCCTAACCTGTACGGGAGTCCATTCTTCATAGTAGGAATTGGGCCTAACGGTCCTTGTTCACCGTTTTCTCTGCTGCACTTTCTGTGTCCATCCTGATCCCCCGATCTGCTTTTGTTGGGGTTCCGATGTTCCTCACGTTGTTTCGCCTAGTGCGGACATATACCTAACTGTATATCAGAATCTAATCTCTCAGCGCCTTTCCACCCATGTATTTCGAGGGTACCTGAAATCATTGAACGGTTAAGCCACGCCCATATACCTTATTCTTTGACCGCATAGCCTGAGAGTCACTCCGAGGCCGTTGCCCGCAGTCTGCTGCAGCTATTAGGATCGTCTTGACCTAGAAGGCTCATCGAGGCCAGATTAGTCTGAACGCTGGGACGTCCAAGAAGAGCTTGCTCATGTTCCGTTCAGGGGTTACTTCCTCATGCTTAAGGAGCTTCGGAACTATTGCAAGCTAGTGCACGAAGCGCTCTCTGGGAGTCTATACGAGCATTCAACGCTGCGATATTCCGGATCCTCTCCAGACTGTCCGTAGTACTTTGTGTGCGGGCGCGGCGCCGTCGAAACGGGCTTTCATCGAGTCTGGACTAGTAGTAAGCTATATTGCCTAACGATGTTTAGCCTCCCGTCTACCATTCACAGGATATCTATGGTACCTAGAGTTGGTATATGGTCTTCTAACACCGCACGGGGCATCTGGTGACAATGACTTCTTTTCTGCCTGGGTTCGTACCGAGCGAAGTCGGGTTCTCACGACTTTCTATAATTCAGTGGTTCTCCCGACAATCTGTTGGGTATAGAGCTACTACGGGATCCAATATGAAGCCTAGTAATTCTAGGCTAGACGAAGACCACCTGCATTCCATCTTCCGAGTCACTTGATTCACGCCGATAAGCCACTCTATACGCATTCGACCCCATTCCCTGCCTTTGAGTAGCATTCGCCGCTTTCACATCGCTCTCCCAGCCCCCCCACTACGATTAGGACTGAAGCCACTTTACAGCTTTCTACAATCTTAAGTTCGAACGGAGGCCTCGTATCCCCGCCTACAGTTAGATGCTCGGCGTGGGAGGCGTCCTGTTTACAGCTACCAACGGCGCCTGGTTTCGCGGTAAGAGCAGCATCACGACCTGGTTGATCGTGGTACGTATTTCGCATCACCACAGTGACCTCTGAACCAGGCGAACCATCATCTCTACATCATCCATCAGCATCTCCCAATGGTCTCTCCGTGCCCAGTCAGCTCACTTGCACTTGGTCGGGATCGGAACCATACTGTTCCATTGTAAACATCCATTCACCGGTCCTGTATCATGCAAAGTTCCTGATTGCCCAACCTTATGCCAGGTGCGGGTATCACGAACTATTCTAGGGCCTGAAGGACTTTCCTCGAGTTTCTGCTATCGTCGACCTGCTTCGAATGTATGATCCTGTCGGGCTAGCAGTAATTGCTGCCTGGGTATAAAGTATGGGCCTCGAAACGGCTGTTTCCTCATCGTCCTTGTCCTCTTCCAGCGCCCGTTCGATCCCTCCTCTCATAATGTTCTCTATCCCCCGTGTTCTCGCCGCCGCTGTCGCGTTCGCCGCCTCTGGTGCTTTCGCGTCCCACACTATCACCTTCCACAATGCCTGTGGCTGGGACGTCGGCCAGACTGTCAGCAACTATCCCGGAGGCGGTGGATACAGCGGCAACACCCAGCTCACCGTCAAGGCTGGAAGCGCTGTCAGCATCACCGTCGCTGACGGATGGAACGGTTAGTCCTTTGAGATAGACCCATCGTATAACCAACATCGTTGCTCATCCCGTAATACTTTTATCAGGCCGTATCTGTGACAAGCCCCCGGGTTCTGGATGTGAGAACGACTGCTGGGGTGGTATTGCCTTCGGCAAGGCCGCTTGCAGTATGACCGAGTTCAAGATGAACGGTGCCAACGGTCTCAACTACTACGACATCAGCAACATCCAGGGATACTCTGTGGTATGTCGATTGCTTGACAACCGTCTTTGCTATTTCCTGATCTTTGGTCTCTTTTTCTAGCCCCAGATGATTCAGCCAGTCGGTGGAAACTGCCAGAACGTTATCTGCCAGAGCCAGAAGTATGTTTCAATCCCTGCCTTCTTCCTCACCCTCTTCCTCGCTACCGTGTACTGATGCATCCCTCCTAGCTGCCCCTGCAACCAGGCCTACCGCCCAGGAGATACCTCTGGTACCTGTGGAGGAACTGGTGCCCTTGACCAGGCCGTCCGTGCTTGTGGACAGCCCAACTACAACGTTATGTATGTTTTATTCGTTGGTCCCACTTTTCTTCTCCTGACGTCGCCTTCCAACCAGCTTCTGCCCTTAAATTATATGAAATACTCGGATTATTTAAGGATTCTATTTCTAAGGGATTTTGGCGTACATAGCAAAGTGTTAAATGCAATTATACATTTACTCAACCCCAGCCAGCTGTGTGGTGAACCTAGCCGCTCGAAGGCAGCATGATCTGGAAGCTCTGGTATCTGTGCCGGGATGGTTGAATGAGTGAAATATCCAAGAGAAATACAACTGAGTATAACGATCCTTGAGCAACAGTGAGAGGACGAGGCAAGGGAGA
Organism: Agaricales sp. HM26-F1; assembly: GCA_002718315.1. Taxonomy (NCBI): domain Eukaryota; kingdom Fungi; phylum Basidiomycota; class Agaricomycetes; order Agaricales; species Agaricales sp. HM26-F1. The sequence goes on along the minus strand of NIBX01000039.1, from coordinate 226,829 downwards.
TGGGATCAGAGATTTGGTCACTGTCGTTGGTCATCAAATTCTCTCCCTTCCGGTGAGACCAGGAATTTGTCTCCTGCATCTCCCTCACCACCACGTAGCATGCCCTCTGCTGAACCTCATTTCTCTCTATCTGTACCACCTTCTCCTCTTTCTTCACGTTCTTCTTCGCCTGTACCATCCTATCACGAACATGAAGACTTTTACCTGACTGGAAACGACACTAAACTGTCTTCTCTTGGTCCTGACGCTCTACGACCTTCTACCGACGTTTATGATACCACTTTACCGGCTTGGAGGGCAGCGATCAGGCGGAAAGTTCTTGTATGTGTGGAGAGAGAGACCCCTGTTATAGCGAAGATGCAGGTTAACATCTCTCTCTGCCGAGTACCGGAGCAGCCTTGCTAAACTCGCTTGTTATCTCATCCTCCTCAGGATTACATTCGGACACCTTTTTTCGATGCGTATTTTGTTTATACGTCTTCTCTAGGGACACATACGTTCTTCATGACTGTGTTACCTGCCATGTTCTTCTTCGGACATGAGGAATTGGGGCGAGGGTATGGACCAGTTCTTCGATTTATCTATTCCTTCACTGACAGCCCGATATCCTGCTAGGCTCCTTCTCGTCCTCGTCTTTGGTGTATACTTCTCCTCGTTTATCAAGGACCTTGTTTGCTCACCCCGGCCGTTTGCGCCTCCCGTAACGAGACTCAGTGCGTATTCTGGTCAGCGTCTCTTGTTCCTTGAACTGAGGGTGGCTTCGGAACAGCCATAGGGTCTCATCATCTGGAATATGGCTTCCCGTCCACACACTCCACCAACAGTGTCTCCCTGGCGCTGTTCTTTTTCTCTATTGTCCACAGGCTTGCCTCCGTTCCCATCACCACGCCAGACAGCGGACTCACATCTCCCGCACTAAGCCCCCAAGCTTTCTATGCGCTCTCGGGCGGACTGTTCTTCTATACATTCTCTATCGTGTTCGGAAGGTTATACACAGCTATGCATAGCTTCACGGATTGCGTCGCGGGTTGTGTCATGGGCGCGTCGATCTGGTATTTCTTCGATAACTGGTTGGGTTTGGGTTACCAGGATGCCGTCGAACGCTGGCTCAGTCATGCTGGATGGGAAGGTACTTCTATATACTGTCCCGCTCACGGAAACTCTCTCACCTCCTTTATTTTTTTCAGTTCCCGCGATCATCATACCGCTCTGCTTGTTCCTAGTACACAAACACCCGCAACCCGTAGACGACTGCCCTTGTTTCGAAGACGCCATCGCTTTCAACTCGGTCATGATGGGAGCCCTCGTATCGCACTGGGGCAGGATTCAAATCCAAGACAACGCCCTGCAATCCGTCATGCCAGGCGGGTCTTGGTCTACCTGGGAAAACACCCTCCTCTGGTGGGGTACCGCCGTTATCAAAATGGTTTTCGGCGTCTTTGTCATTTTCGCATGGCGTATCGTCGCCAAATCGATCATGCACATCATCCTACCGCCCGTCTTCCGGTTCCTCTCCTTCAGTGGTTTCGTGTTGCCCCATCGAAGGTTCTACACTCCCGCCACGGACTATAAGGCGGTTCCCAGTGAAAGCCTAGGTGGGCTCAGGGCCTTACCTAGTGTGTTGGATCTTCCAAGTACGAGCGGTGTCGAGATGGAGTTCGATTCTGATAACGACATTGCGACGGAGGTCAGCGGGGTCGGCGGCCCTACCAAACGAGGGAACGATATCAAGCTTAGAAACGGCAACGGTAGCTCCGGTGTAATTCCCAATGGCAGGGTGAACGACAAAGAGTGGAACGAGAAGTCCCTCAACGGAGAAGATGTTCAGAGGAACGCTTTGAGAAAACATTACGACGCTGACGGTAGGAATCCTTCTTGAACTCTTGTGTCTACTGATTGCTGAACGTTGAATCCTTTCCCTTCGTAGTGTTGACCAAGGTGTTTGTGTATTGCGGTATCGCAGTGCTGGCGACCGAGGCTCTACCAATGATGTTCGATGTAATCGGATGGGGCGTAAAAGCGTGGTGAAGTGCGAGTACTTGGCTACGTAGATAGACAAATGTACTATCATCTCTTCCACCGTCACAGTCCTAAATGCGTAGCAAAATATACCCATTGAACTCACGTTCAGTACTTTTTGAAAGCGTAAAGTTTTGGATTCAGCATACAGAAAACAACAGAGGCGCGGATTCAACCATGTCTCCATGTGTTTCGGACATAGCCCAGGGTATAGAAAGAGTGTTAGTAGAAAAAACAAAATAAATATTGAGACCCGAAGGTCTACCACTCCGAGCTAGCGTGTCATCCTTGTGCAGGGGCCATGCTAATCTTCTCTGTATCGTTCCAATTTTTTCGTATGTCACCCCGAAGGGGACATAATATCTAGGTAAATCAGGAGTCCCATGAGGAAGAATCTCACATAAATCATGGATGGCGCGACCTTCCATAACGGGAACTTCAACTACGTCTGGATGATCACGGTCATGCTCGCCGACCTGCTTTGCTCTACCAATCCCTTTGGATCTTGTTTCCTTTGTCCCCTCTAGCCCTTCACACTCTTTCAAAGGCACGAGCCACAATGTTCATGGACTTTAAGTACCACTGGACTGAGTCTGGAGGGACAACAAAGTAATTCCCCAACTTGCCGCCCTACTTGTCGAGCGAACTACCTGCCTGCAAGACATGATCGAACACGGTTCCTCTGTTCACGAGAAGTCCAACCGTGACGCTGCCCAACGCTCTGCCCCGCTTTTATCTTTGTCGTACCCTCCTACAGAGCACGGCACAGCTCATGAGTACGTCTCCAGAGGTCGATTGACTGCTGCTTATGACGTTACTGAATCTTGGAATCATTAAGAATAGAGAATGCTTTGGGTCAACTACAAGGGCTGTCAGATGCCCTCGTGTCTCTCCAAACAGTGTAGCTCTTCCGTTATTCTCAAGGTTTTCCTTCACTAACTGAATGGTGTGTTCCAGGCTTGACCGGATGGGTATCGCTCAGTCCGAGTTTAATGTGTTTCTGAGCGCGCTTCGTGGAGGTCGTCTTGGTCAAAGCTTGAAACTTCTTTCAGTCTTGCAAACAGGGCTGCTCCTTTCCAATGATACCCCGGGCTCAAAGGACCACGATACTGTCGCTGCCACTGACCAGGACAATGAGTCAGACGAGTGCGTTCTCGCTTTTCCACTTCCCATCTTGAGTCAAGGCCTTACAAATTATAAGGGATAGTGGAACAGACGAGACGTCGACGCTGCGCGTCAGCGTATGCTGCAACACCCATCATCAAGCTGACGTTGAAGTTGACCCCTTCATTCGGGATCTTCACGCGTGGATAGACGAGGGAGAGATCGAGATATCAATCATCCAGGATATACACCAGAGACGTAACGTCCCCTCATCCTTTACGCTTCTTCCACTACATCGCACTAACATATTCTCAGACGTCGACGCGCAGACTTTCGATCTTCATCAGAAACTTGAGTCGCTGGAGCAAGAGCATAAGGAGAAGTTGACACAGCAGCTACTAGAGAGCCAGGCTATGAACAAGCTGCTTGATAGGTCAGTGACCACGATGAATAACTTCCTTGATAAAGCCCGTAGCTCGAGGTCAGTGATTTTCTTCCTTGAGAACGGTAGTTCGCCACGCTTATTCATCTCATCTGTCGTCTCTATAGGGCTCCCCGTCTGGAGTAGCAGGAGAACATGACTTTTATCTCTTCTCTGCTCTCTGGTCCTTCCCCATTCCTGGACTGATGGTGCCGTCTAAGGTCATCAACGTTGCACTACTCTACCCTTTGCACTTGTATTCCCCCCCAAACAAATACAGAGTCATGCAAGTAGCGCAACTATTCATTCCCTTCATCCCCGGCCCTGCAGGCTGCGCTAGCTTATTCTTCATACCCCTCATAACCTTGTATCTAGAGATACCGACGGTGTATAGGCAAACGTACTGAATTTTGCTGACGGTGATAGTACAATACGCAAATCATAATCATACAAAAAGATACCTGACCCTACGAACTGGAAACTCTCCTCCGTTAGACTCGATCTCCTGACTACCTCAAGTTGTAGCGACGCGGATTCGGTCTATAACAATTATCAGCACTGTCCTGCTTTTTCGTTAAGAAGGAACCTACTTGGATGGTGCGAGCTCGATGTCCGCTGAAATGATGATCAGGACGTGTAAGCTGAGCAGCTGTGCACACGTCTCATGCGACTTACTATGTGGGCGCCCTCCCGACCTATCCGCTCGGCTCTCCAGAGTGTCACCCGGAGAATGATTCTCGAAGAAAACATTACTGAGCGCAGACACGAATTCGCTCGACCGTTTAGGTGCTCTGAAGCCCTGCCGATTGTTAAGCCTATATCATGTTTCATGATTTACGTTTTGGGTTCAGATGAGATCTTGGAGAGAGGAACGAGCGGGGACTGGCTCACGTTACCAGGAGGGAGTTGATGTAGACTGGGAACCTAGTGTGAGAGGTAACAGGTATTAGCGAGAAGAACGGAATATACGATACTTTTGCTGAGAGTGAAATGGAAGGCTATTTGAAGGAGTAAGTCGGGAGACATAGTCACAGAACAACGACAATGAATGACATACCAGTAAAAACCAGACTACCAGGCAAGGCCAGCCACTGGATGAATGACAGTCTGAATCAGTCAACCCGCTTTCATGGATATCAAATTCAACGAGGCCCCAAAACTCACCACGACCAGATTGATTATGACAAGAATGCTAGTAACCAGTCCAATGTTGACACTGTAGATCGTTAGCCTGGTCACGATATTGTCCGTCCTAATCGGCGTTGTGAGAGGGTGGTCCCTAGATAAGGTAGGTGCTAGGGAAGAGAATACGCACGATTTCAGCCCGCCTGAATACCGGTGCAAGAAGTACACCAAAGACACAGTGATGGTAACATCACAGAGCGTCGCGGATAGCAATTCGACGACACCAGACACTTGCTTTTGGATTGTGGTGTCAGGTTGGAGAATAAAGATAAAGGATATCACAATCAGTTGGTAGCTATGCTCATGGGAGTCAAGATCAAACCTACGTGCTTAGGTTCTTTGAACAGTCCCCAGCTAGGATCGATCATGCTAGTACGAATCTTGTCAGGAGGACATATCATAGATCGGTGAGAGGATACGCACAACTGAGAGGCGAACGCTTTTGCGATAATTCCGAGTCAACGGGAAATATGATCTTCAAGTCGCTGGAGGTATGATGAGGCTCACCGACACCACTGCCTGCTCACGGTGTATCAGCAATACATCATAGGTTACTCCATATGGTACTCACCCGCTTGTATGAGAGCCAGCGTTATCTGCAAGAGTAAGGCACCAGTGAGCACAGTAATGGCAGGTCCAAGGGCGGGACGTACTATGCTTCCTACTATCAGCTTGTTGCGATTACTCACTGTAGAAGTGCATTCATTGAGAGTCTGATCAGATTTATGGAGTTAACCACGTACATAACCATACCCGCATCGCATAAAATCTACCCAAGATGTGAGCCAGATAACGAGAAGACCACACTAATAAACGATAGACTCACAGCTGTACGATCATCGTGATGATATACTAGGAAATTTATTTCAGCACCACAACAGTCCTCAGGAAACAGTCAAACAATCTTCGCCTACCGTGAGCAGACCAGCGGCCTGAAAAACACTGAGAAGTTCATCAACATCTGCTACTTGTGCTACCCAAGCGCGGTGCGTTGCATTCTGAACTCACTTTGGAATTTCGATGAACTTCGTGACGTCGACTTTACCATGTAGCAAGATGATGAATATGCCCCAGGACATTAGGATCAGATTCCACAGCTCTAGTACCCTATGCCACGACGCCGTGTATACAATAAGCCCAACATAATGCGGTGCGTCTTAAGCCCATGAGGAAAATACTACGCACATGGTACCGAGAACCTAATGTGATTCATAAAAGAAGGAACAAGAACCCTTCAACTTTAGTCCGAGGGGGCCGAGTAGCAACGCGGCTTACCAGGCTCTTGATCAGTCGTCTATCATCAGGGAACGTACGGAAGTAGAATGCTGTCTGGGCACAGGCGGTCCCGTATAGGCTGTATGATGTGAGATCGAGAGGATCAGCCTGTCTGTTGCTATTGCAGGTCGGCCGCGAGTTATGAACAAGGACCTACAAACAATTGATAGTGAGACCTGGGGGGAGCAAGTTTCAGTCATTCAGCTCATTGACCAACAGGAGATTGTTCAAGTAGATGAGCTCACCGACTATAGTTGGGGTGTACAGCTCTGCGGGATTGGTAGCGCTCGCCATCGACGAAATCGCTTCAAGAAGAGGTAAAGAGAAAAGAAGAGAAGAGAACGAAAGAGAAGCTGAAAATCCCTCTCAGGTTCCCACAGACTTGGAGTTATATACATTTAAGCAACTCCCGGGCGTCAAGCAGTGGCGGCGGATCATACTTTTTAGAGAACATTCTCATCGACCCATCTGAGTGCTCCCAGGATGGATGCAGTGATATCGGCATGAAGTTTCAGAGTATGAAGATTTTCAAGACAATGACATCGTGGCAGATCGTGAAGATTGCGGGGTCCCAAGATAATTCGAGCACAGGTAAGAAGGTTTGGTTCCCATCGACTGGTGTAATATCGACGATCTGGGGTTGATGGCGCTAGGCTGGGAGTATTTGCAGACGTCGTAATCAGTTTGTTGTTGGAGATGGGGACGACACCGTCCTGGCTAATCGTCATTTGCTGAAAATTGAGTTGCAAGTCCATCGCGTGAGAGGATTGAATGAAGAAAATCTTTCGGTCAGTGGACTGGAATGAGAACTGAACAAAACAAAATTTATTGGACCCGGTGTTCTTACTACTCCGTAAAGCTATTGGACTCGTGCCGCGGGAGGCTGGGATCCAAGACTTGTCCTTCTCTCAAGGTCCAACGATGGGCTTGATGCATCAGGGACTTGGCTCGCTTTCCGTGATTACACCCGGCATCCCGGATTTTACCAGGACACTTATCTAGGAATCACCGTGAAGAACTGTGAAGAGACGGATGAAAGGGAAGTCATGGGACTGAGTTCATCTTCACTCTCTATCGAAACGAAGCTGAAATCTTTCGTCGTGATCGTCATTCTCCTCAGCGTCAGATCACCTGGGCAATGGCATAAGGGATTGAGTCCAAGAAGCATAGAATGAAACGCACATCTAAAGTCAGGGATCTTGGGAGTAGAGTGTGGTACAGGTGTGTCATTGATGTATGCGGTTTAGAATTCACAGATATTTCTTCGCGCTCGCTCTCACTCTTGTATCAAACACTGGGCTACGTATTGGAGTATGCGCCGTGTGAAATGGATTCAACATCGTCTATAGTAAAGCACAACGCGTCAGCTCAGGAAAGCGTACACCAGAAAAGTGCATCAAATACCTTAAGGTACAACTCCCAAACATCCACGAAGAACGACTTGATACCGTCATCGTTCTTCGCTTCGTGAAGCAGCAAGAACTTCATGTCTGGATACAGAAATCAATACCTCCTGAACGCATACCAAAACCCGTAGACTCAACTGCCTGGGGTGATGAACGCTGACACGGTCCACTCATTGAATCGATCTACAGCCTTCAGATACATCGCACCGTCCTTCTTCATCACGTCCTCAATCACGTCCAAGCTTGCGTTCGCAATCATCTGCACTACATGTCTGTCTTGACCTCCACCCACTACTCTCGTTCCTGCTCCAGAACCAGCCGAGTTTTGGTTGGTGTGCTGGGTTGAGCTGGATGCTCCTGATAGCGCAGTGAGAGTGCCTGCGAACGCGGAGGTTGACCAGTTGGGTAGATTAGAGGCTAGAGGTGAGGATACTGTTTGAGCTGGTCTGGTCGAGAAATGAGTGAGAGAATATAAGGGCGTGTCTGTTGGAGACAGGACGAATAGGTGGTGGGACATCTTCGTTGAGGGTATGGACTAAGGTGTGCGGGCCGGAGACTTCACCACTGGAATTTATTTTTTGTTGCTTACTTAGTTACATGGGGTGTTCTCACTGACTTGGTAACTGACTAATGTGATCCATTTATGTGATCAAGTGACTGATTACTTACTATGATTGAGATCATCCCGTAAAATAATAGGTTAGCACTTGGATCCAGCTCTGCTGCTGTCGACTCGATCTCAGAGGATGCACAACCTGACAAGAAACACCATACTTACTCACTTCTGTTTAGGACGGCCTCGAGCAATACGAGAACAGTACTGGACTCTGGTATAGGGAGCCAATAGAGAGCCTCTCAGCTATCTCAGCGCTGGCTCCGGTGCTAAGTTCACATATCGTCAACGGCGTGCCTTGCTATTCAAATCACTGCAAATTCGTCACTTGCAGCCCGTCTATCTTACCATCGACCACCACCATCTACATACTCACCGTTTTGACTTTCCGGCTCTAACTGCCTCCACAGTCTCTACTCACCATGGGCTTCATCCCATACAACGGTTCCATCCTCGGTTCCAATAGCTACACTCTCGTCCTCTGCGTCGTCGTCCTATGCGGCTGCTTTCTCTACAAGAAATCACGGGGGAAAGAAGGGAGCAAGCTACCCCTTCCGCCAGGTTTTCCGACAAAGCCCTTTATTGGGAATCTGTGGGATATGCCGAATGAGTTCGAATGGGTTACTTATGCTGAGTGGGGAAAACGCCTCAGTGCGTGTTCACATTCTTGGTTTATTTGCTCACTAGAGAGCTCATTATCTCATTCTTCCTCCAACAGACTCGGATATCATTCACGCAGACGTTAGCGGACAGCATGTCATAGTTCTCAATTCTGCAGAAGCAGCGACAGAGCTCTTGGACAAGCGAGCGTCGATATATTCCAGCCGACCTCGCATGCCTATGGTCAACGAGCTGTGCGTAATTCACTCTTGCGCGAGCTCCTGCTTCCGCCGCTGTATTGATTCGCTTCTCGCTTGCATCTCATTTCTGCAGCATCGGCTTCAACTGGCTCTTCGCTTACATGCCCTTTGGCGACGACTGGCAGAACCATCGCAAGTTATTCCGTCAAGAGTTCCACCACTCGTACTATGAGCGGTACCTACCTCAGACCCTCAAGGCTACACATCAGATGCTTCTTCCAAGGCTCCTCGATACACCAGAGGACTTCATCGAGCACTTGCGATAGTAAGGCTCTTCTTAGGCGTCTCTGGATCAGCTAGCTCACTGGCGTTTTGCGACAGTATGACTGGTGCGATCATCATGACTGTCTCTTATGGGATCGACGTTCGCCCGAAGAATGACCCTTACATCGGGACTGCCGAAACTGCGTTCAATGGCCTCGTCGTTGCCTCTATGCCAGGCGCATTCCTGGTCGATTCCATCCCAGTCCTGAAATATGTACCATCATGGTTCCCTGGGTAAGCTCCCACGAGTCTACCACCCAACGCAATCGAACTCATATCGATCTTTCTTTTCTCTGCAGAGCCTCCTTCAAACGACGTGCTAACCGCTGGGCATACTTCGCTCGTCAGATGATCGACGTACCCTTCGCAGAAGTTCAGCGATGTCTGAGGAACGGGACACAGAAACCCTCGTTCATCGCTTACTGCCTACAGAACATGGACAAGACGGGTAATATCGCTTACCAAGAGAAGATGATCAAGGAAGTTTCTGCCCAGCTCTACGTAGGTGAGTACCCCTTCCCCCATTCCCTATCTCCTTTTTCTGGCGCAACCGCTGTCTAACAAAACATCCTCCCCTTATTCTCGCTAATTTTCTGCAGCCGGGTCCGATACCACCGTGTCCGCGCTCGAAGCTCTTTTCCTCGGCCTGACCTGCTACCCCGAGGTCGTGCAGAAAGCACAAGCGCAGCTCGACGCGCACCTCAAAGGCCGTTTCCCAGATTTCGGCGACCGCGAGCATCTGCCATACATCACTGCGATTTTGAAGGAGACGTTCAGATGGAATCCTGTTACTCCGATTTGCATACCTCATTGCAGTACCCAGGAGGATACGTATAAGGGGTACAGGATTCCAAAGGGCGCAACTATCGTTCCGAACGCTTGGTTCGTCTTTCGTCCATCTTAGTATTTTAAGCCAAGCTGATTTGTTGGAATTTTTGCATCGCATAGGGCGATGTTACATGACGACCAGATTTATCCTGAGCCGCACACCTTCAATCCCTCTCGCTGGCTGAACGCAGACGGTTCTCTGAATCACAAGATCCCTGATCCATGGGTCATGTTTGGCTACGGCCGAAGAACCTGTCCTGGACAATTCCTACCCACGGCCAGCGTCTGGATAACATGTGCGACCGTGCTGTCGCTCTTCGATATCAAGCAACCCATCGACGAGTTTGGCCAGCCAGTTAAGCCGAAGCAAGCATTTACGAGCGCGTTGACGATGTACGTGTCACACCATCTCATTCGGGTTCTGCGGCTTTTCTCTCGCGTTGGATGCTCAGCTGATTGTGGTATACTCTCATTCTAGACATGCTGTCCCTTTCAAGATGGATATAAAACCGAGGTCGAAAGCCGCTGAGATGAAGATCAGAGCCATAGCTGCTGTCGCTGCTCAAGATATCTGATTCATTCGTCGTCATTTTGCCCTGGGCTCTTGGTTGTCTCTTTCTTGGTTTACGTCGTCGCTGTCTCTGAATCTCCATGTGTGCTCCCACTCGCTTTGTTAAACCTATTCGGATGGGTTGTACAGCATCTGAATCTGAATGTTTTTGTCGCATCTCACGTAGTACTGTTACCACCTTGTAATCTGCAATCGCTATGTACCACTACACCTTGTTCCTCCACTTTAACATTTGTGCGTAAATGCCTCAAATCGGAAGAGACCGGGAGGCATGACATAAGCCGGATCACTCTGATCAGCCAATCGCATAAAGGCGAGCTGCCATCACTGTTGTGCGATCACCGTATAAAGTCTGGCTGCGCTGGTTACTGCATGCTTGGTTTTCCCCCTTTCCTTTGCCTTCCATCATGTACATTTCTCCTCCTCCTCCTCTTCTGCTTCCTCTTCTCCCTTACCACTCTCTATGAATACTCCTGAAGTGGATTCTGTGCCAAGATAACCGCATCTGCTGACTGATTCGTTCACAACTAACTCTCGGAAAACCCCTCTGATCAGACGAGGAACACCATGTCTTATCGACAACAGTGCTGGGGGCTACTCAATCTTCCTTTCAGTGGACGGTTCCCAAACCCTTCTAGATTATCTGTTGGCTCTTTTCTAAGTCCTCCTTTGCCCTCTCTTTGCACCTGGGAGATTCTTGAAGGGAAGATGATCCTTTCCTCCTGCAAAAGTGGTCTAGACCTTCCCTTGCCCCGTCGCAGTCACCCTCGACGACGCAACTCAGTTTAGATTGTTGTCCGTGGTCTAGGGTCCATCGTCTCCGACGCTGCGTCGGACTGCGTCGGAGACTTCTGTATTGTCCATCGCGTCCACCACGTCCGTGGTGCGAGGATCGTGCGTTTACCTCCCCTTCCCCAAGTCCCTGCCGTCGCCGTCGCAGTGTCTGCGACAGTCCAGCCATTGTAACTTGACTCGGGAACCTGGGCCAGGAAGAAGTCATGAGTTGAAAACCTAAGATATCAATCTGGCGGTGGACATTTTCGACTTTGCCTATTGGTTATCTCACTTGGCGGAGCTCGTATTTGTGTGGTATAGGTAGTCGATGCAATCAAAAAATATTTGCACTTTGGCAAAAGGCTATCGTGGGCTCGTGGTCTCCCTATTTCAAGGATAGAAATACCACGATTTTCCAGGCGTTTTTTAAGCCCAGGAAGCCCCCTCTCAGCAGCATGGCGCTCTCTACATTCGTCTTATTCTTCTCCCTATTTTTGCTACCCAAACGGGTCATTTCGCTAACCGGTATAGCCAACGGGGACATGTACAAACCTCCCTGTGCCTACGCTTGTTACTCAGCCCTCAGTCCCTTCACCCTCTCATGCAGCGACATGGAACCCATGGAATCGGACGGAATGATGATGATGATGGATACAACTTCTCCCAATTGTCGCGCAAATGACACTGCATGGTTGACTTCTATGGCTTGGTGCATACACACTAAATGCGCCGATTTCCACGTTCCCACTTCGACGTTGGAGGCTTACTGGGAGGAGCAGGTCACTGGAGACCCAAAGGTCTCCGCCAAGTGGGACTACGGGACTTCTCTGGCGAACGTTGGTGATACGCCTTCCCGAGGGGTTGAGACGGGGGACACCCTTGATTTCACGGCTCTTGTACCCGAATTCGAGTGGTGGAGGCAATGGCTCACCACGTCGTACTTTAGGCATCTGGAGTATCTTGGCTCCATGTATTCGTAAGTGCACCCTTCAACTCTCAGCCAAACTGCATCATCTGAGTGTACTTGTCAGGATCGTGCTTTGTGTCGTTGGGGTCGGCACACCTCTCGCCCTCACGCTCCTTGGGTATCTTCCATACATGACCGGAATATTCGATCGATTGAAGCCATATATTGTATATCCCACTGTCATCGGCACATACAACGTCCGCCCTTTTCCTTTCTCTCTGGGAAATGGACCCACCATAGGCCAAGCCCTCTTCATCGCTCTCATGTTCATTCTCAACGTCATCCTCGCCGCTGTCAATTTCCACTCTGTCCAGCCCGGTTCGTGGTTCGACAATAGATGGCAGGAGATCATGGGCTACCTCATGTACCGGACAGGCTACCTCAGCTTCGCCATGCTCCCCCTCGTCGTTCTCTTCGCAGGGAGGAACAATTTCCTGCTCTGGGTTACCAATTGGTCACATTCCACGTACCTGCTACTCCACAGATGGGTCGCTCGTATCTTCGCCCTCCAGGTCCTCGTTCACTCAATCGTCGCCCTGGTTTTATACCAGCACAGGGGCACTTTCTCGTCGGAGCAGAAACTTCCGTATTGGATCTGGGGAGCCGTAGCCACTGTTGCTGTGAGCATCATGTTGGTAGCTAGCGGGCTCTACGTCCGGCGTTGGCAATACGAGGCTTTCCTCATCTCCCACATCCTCCTAGCCGTCTTCGTCATCGTAGGCTCCTGGTACCACGTCGAAATCCGGTTCGAACGCAAGTTCGGATACGAAGCCTGGATTTACGCTGCTTGTGCGACGTGGTTCTTTGACCGTGTACTACGTGTACTTAGAGTCCTGAAGAACGGTGTTCGTCAGGCGACGGTTACGGATGTCGGGGATGATTTCGTGCATGTGGATGTGAGGGGTATCCGATGGAGTTCCGCGCCTGGTCAACATTGCTATGCTTACTTCCCGACGCTCAAACCACTGCGTCCGTGGGAGAACCATCCCTTCTCAGTCCTCCCCACCGCGATGCTATACCCTTCTTCTGACCATACTCTCAGTCCCACTACCAGCGGGTCCAGCGACGTAGAGAAGAACAGCGCTCGAACGAAACCGCAGCTCTCTCGAGCCTACTCAAATCACGGAACCTCCGGTCTGACGTTCTTCATTCGTAAATCCAGCGGTCTGACCCGCTCGCTCAAGGCCAACGATAGTCTGCTCACCCTTCTCGACGGACCCTACCCTAATAATCCGACTAAAGCTATCTTAGGCTGCGATCGAGTCCTGCTCATCGGAGGGGGCATAGGTATCACAGGTCTCTTGCCCTGGATCAGAACCCACGCTAACCTCAAACTATGCTGGAGCGTGAAGAAATCTCACGAAATCCTAGCCGTATCTTTGGAACACGTACTAAACCGTGTCACGGATAGGGATGTCAGGATTGGGCGTAGGTTGGATATCAAGGAGCTGTTGGAAGAGGAGGCTCAGAGCGGGTGGGAGAAAGTTGGTGTGGTGGCTTGTGGGCCTGGTGGTCTCTGCGACGACGTAAGAGCTGCGGTCGTCGAGGCTGCTCGACGAAATCCTAGTACTATCTTTGAGCTTGAAGTCGATGCGTACTCGTGGTAATGTCTCATGGGCAGTTAGTTAGCTATACATCAGACGGCTTCCAGATGTCAGGCTCGTGGAGGGAAGATAAAATGGTAACGATAGCACTGAACTGCAGTACGGAGTCCCTCAAATAATATCAGCGAATAACAGACAAATTCTCAAGGGCACATGGTGTAGTTGGTTATCACGCTCGCTTAGCACTGAGCTGATTGCGAGAGGTGTTGGGTTCAATTCCCAATGTGTCCATCGAGTTCCGCTGTGCTGTACGGGGTATATGTTTTGCTATGAACAGTCTTGCGCTCGCTTTTGTTGGCTTGAATCTTTGCCCTTAACTCTGGGACAAGCACATCCATACTTTTCTTGGAGTCAAACTGAAGTACTCAGTGCTCCAGTACATGATGGAACGAAGCACGCCGTCCGAGGTACCGTCTTATCCATGTTCTTCTCCACCTCCACCATGAAGCTCTAAACCTCATCTCCCATCGCCCACTGAATTTGCCTCTCAGTTCTGTTCCCGAGGTTCAGTTGGCGCTCACGGGTACAGTCCATCTCTTCCGATCCGCTGAATTCAATTGGCTTTGCTGCTATCTTTACTCGGTCGAGTCAGCCGGTCGATGCGTATTTTTAACCACCGTCTGGTTCCTCTTTCCTCGACGAAAAATTTCTTATCTAGCCATGACTCGGGTTCACACCGTCGGCTCTGCTTAAATATCTGGGTTGCTGGGCAGAATGGCCCGCTTGTTATCTGCGCCTTGCTCCTTCCTGCCTTCCTGTCGTTCAGACACCCCCTCTCCTCACCCTCTGTAAGAAGACGCGATAAAGGCCCTTAAGGATGACCGACATTATTGAATCAGCAACTCTACCCAAGGGCGACCCCAAGCACGACTCCAGTTCAATAGGGACTCCATATGAAGTGGATACGATGCCGCCTGCCAGGGTTCATTGGTTCAGGGGAACTGTGTTCCAAGTTGTAGTGGTCGGGGGCGTATTCTTCTGTGTAAGTTGATCCCTGCGACTTCGCAATTTGCACTGTACTGATATTTGCGTTACCAGGCTCCAGTATGTCGTTAGCTGCGGTTGTGTTTGTGGTCTACATATACTGATCAATATACCAGGGAATGTACAATGCCTTATCAACACTAGGGGCGGGAGGTCTAGCGACCCCATGGTACGCCAACGCCACTGCTGCTGCCGGATATGGTACGGTTCTTTCCCAACCTAAAATTGACCACGAACTACATTCTCACGTCCACCATGCGCCTTTAGTATTCATGGCAGTCATGTGTGTTATTGGCGGCATCATCGTCAGCAAAATCGGCGCTCGTGCTTCCCTTCTTATCTCCAGCACAGGGGACATCATCTACGCCGGCAGCCTCTACCTGAACTCTAAGAACGGCACACAATGGTTTCTCATGCTGGGCTCGATCTACTCCGGCATGACAGACGGACTCATGTATGCCGTTGAAGGCCCGATTATCACTAGCTATCCTGAGCCCCACCGTCGAGGTCGCATGCTGGGCTTATGGGTGTTTATGCGGAACGCTGCACCCGTCATTGGAGGCGCTATCATCTTTGGATTGAATTCAGAACTGGATTCGTCTGGCGGCGTATCACTGAGGACGTACCTGGTGATCATTGGAATCATGTGCGCTGGGCCGTTCATAGCACTCCTACTTTCCTCTCCAGATAAAGTGCAGCGGAAGGATGGTGCCAGAGTTGTGCTGAGGAAGACCGGATGGACCCAGACTTTGAATGAGTTTTGGTCGGTGTTGAGCAATCGCCACGTACGTTGATCATCCCAGTCCGCCCTTTTTTTTTTTTCTTTTTTTTTTTTTTTTTTTTTCTTTATTCGCCCACGCTGACCGGTCCCCTCCAGATGCTCTTGCTCTGTCCGCTCTTCTTCACGTCATGGTTTTACAACTCCTACATTGGTATGCACTCTAGTCGTCTCAAGAACTCTGCATTGAACCCTATTCCGGAAAGGCACTCTGCAGACCCAATATTTCAACGTTCGTAGTCGAGCCCTTTGTGCGTTCATCATTCCATGGGGAGACATATCCGGCGGTTTCCTCATAGGGTACTTCCTCGATAACAACCGAATGACCATCAAGGCTCGAGCCAGGTCGTCTTTCGTAGCTCTCATGGTTCTCAATCTCGCACTCTGGTAGGACCGGCTTTTCCCTTTCTCAAGCAAAGCAAGCGTGAATGATTTTGACTCTTCCAGGATTTGGGCTGCCATAATCACTAAGCAGCTGAGAGATACCAAACCAGTCATCGACTGGACTTCAGGTTCTTTCTTCGGCAGGACGTTCTCGCTCTTCATTCTCTTCGATTTCGCCACGATGGCGACTCAAACCTCTCTCTATTGGATCATCAGTCACAGTAAGCTCGTTTTTCGGATCATACAGAGGAAGTAGTCCAATATTGACTGTGTTTTCTTCAGTGTCCGATGACTTCATCACCTTGGCGTATATGACAGGAATCCTCAGAGGAGTCGAATGTGCTGGACAAGCAGTCGCTTATGGTGTCAAATCCAAGGATACTGACGACTGGGTATCCATTGGGCTGAACATTGGACTATGTTCGTTCACTCACCTCTTCCAAGCGTTCAGCTCTAAAATCTTCTCTCTTCTTTTAGTCGTCTTCTCAATCCCCTTCGCATGGGTGACGATACGGAAGATCGGAGTAGACGACTCTGTCAAGCTCCAGATGATAACGGGCGACAAGAATAACAGCCTGAACGATCCAGACAACGCAAGTAATCAGGAGAAGATTGGGTTTGAGGCGATTTAAGGTGTCGGTTGGTGTACACGGTGTGTGTATGTATGTATCGGCGGTTCTCTAAGGCTGAGGCTGGAATTAGCTCGGTCGAGATTGTTGTATGGCGTTTCGCCCGTCCTCGAAGAGCCGGGGCGTATTTCCAGAACTTGCTTCACCTCAATCTCTTGCAGCGCTGTCGGATGAGTCCCTCGAAACTCTTGAAACCTCCTTTCTGAGAGGACCTTTTATGCTTCCATATCCACAGGGATCCAGAACTGGCCCTGAGAAGGTTGACACTGGCGACTATACAGATTTGCTGCACTTGAACCGTAACGTTAAGATTGTCATCATCTTGAGCGCGCTATCATATATTTTTGCATAGGTAGAGTCGGAGCTGTTGATTTTCCGCTTGCGCTTTCCTGGGCATATAAAATCGGTCCTGTTTGTCCCGTTCCAGCCTCGTGTTTCTTGTCATTTAGCAGGCTCTTTCCACCTTCCTTGACTGAATCATGTATACGACGAAGAGCTCTAGTGGTCTCTACAATCCCTACGACGAGCCTCATTCCGTATCTGGCCCTTATCCATCTAGGCAAGGCAGCGGTCAGAACTCTCATTTCTTGAATGCACCCTACCCTCTCCCCACTCCAACCCATCATCCCGCACTCTCACCTGGATACCGCCCAACTGACCAGAGCCGCCACTCTCGAACCTCGAGCACAGTCTCTGATACCTCTCCTCACCCAGACTTCTTCAAACCTGGCCATCCCCCTGGAAATTCTACAAACACCACTCACAAGTCTCACCCACATCAGCATCAGCACAATCAGAGCACATCGCGCCCATATTCGAGTCACAGCCCACCAGGACCGATCCAGAGCCGGTCACACTCGCCTCCCACTGGATATGGTGACCATGCTGGTAATCATCCATCACACCCGTGGGCTAGTCCCCTTCCTCCGCTAGCTGCCTTGCAATGTCTTCCTGCAGCACTGTGAGTCGGATCCCCACTCATCATCTGTGCACTGCTAATCACACACCATTCGAAGTACCGAATTCTACTTGGAACTTATGGGTATGATGACCATACCTCCTTCGCCTATCATTCATAGCGGTTTAACCATATCGCTTTTACAGCTGTAGATATCAAGGTGCCAGAAGCTTTTCGCAGTGCCACTGTCAAGCTTTCAACCGGCAAGTCCAAGTCTTCCGAAGACTTCCTACATCTTACTAGTAAGAAGCAGAAACTCGCATGGAAGCTGGAGGTGCCAATGTAAGTTGCGTTTACCCATGCTCGATAAGTTTCAGACGGAAATAACTATCTCATACAGCTTATTACTACCCGACGTGCCTCTCAAAGTGAAATGGAAATGGTCTACATCGACATTTGGAGATGATACAAAGGCGAAACCTATTTTCTTCACGTATCAAGATATTCGGCAGTTACTCTTTGTAGACTTGAAAGAAGGTTTGTCACTTTGACCTGATTTCTATGCAACGGGGAAGCTTACAGTGTCCTATTTTCCTAGTCACTATTAGCACGAATCCAGACGTGAGGCTATCTTTCAGACTAGTGAGTTTTTCTATACTTTCGTCGCTTTCAGTGAAGCATGACTTGGAGCGTGTCGTTATTCCTCTTACTGATATAACTACTTACAGACCATGGGCCATCGGCCAACCACTCAGAAAGAGAGGAACGAAGAGGTTGGGGAGAGCATAGAGAACCTGACCTCGGGTATAGGCGCTATTGCGGACGCGCTGAAGTGAGGCGGCCGATTCTGTACCCGTATGCCTTGTGATGCCCTGGTATCGAGAATCTTGCTTGGAACGCATGGAGATTGAGGTAGAACACCTACAGTAATTTCCCGCTTCTCTTCGGGTATCATGGCAATATATCTTATGTATCCTATTAACCCGCAAAATGTAGGGAGGTATCTGGGAGTCTTGCTGATGGAGGGCTGTGTTAAAATTTGCATCCACCTGACAGAAGCAGTGGCTGATAGCTGTAATCATTCAGCGATTCCCTCCCAAAATCCCAAAAAGTATCACTTAGTCCACGCATTGATGATCTGAGCAGGATTCGATCCTGCGACCTTCTGTGAATACTTAATGTAAGACAGACGTGATAACCGCTACACCATCAGACCATTGAAAAAACAGCAACACAACACCGTATGATTAGACCTGCTATCGAAGCTCGGGTTCCTTCTCGTATGCTCGTGAGCTCTCTTTTACAACTTCTACGTACGATGACCAAAGCGATACGATTCGGGTGAAGTGAGTGAGCGATAAGTAAGGATGGGCATAAGTACTAATACTATCTTTAGAGGAGGTACACGAATCATTATCCAAACTACCACCAAGTCCACGTAGCTCACGCTGGTTACACAAGCTACCAGCTTAGCGAGATACAAACAACAATCAAACTCCTAATAAATCCGAGACCGAAGAGAAAACATAGAATATCCAAGACCGATAGTTAGCATTAAAAAGAACAAAACTCGGTGTACAACAACCGACACACGGTATCAGTGATGCGAAGGGAATTGAAGGTCGTGAAAGCAAATTAGAAAGCCAAAGGACGAAGCCGAAAAGGCGGAGTGGGGTGGAAAGATGAGTCGAAAAGCGACTGGACAGCGAAGAAGAGTGGAGGGGAGAGTGGCACCCAAGCCTGCGTAAAGGAAACCGTGGTGGACGGTGTTTTTCATCGCCTTCCATTGGCTCCGCTCGGTTGATATCCAACTGGCATATCGGGAATCAGATAATGCAGCTCTTTCCCACCCATTCCCATCCCAGAGAGCGACCTGTCCAGCTGCGGAGCAGCGACCCCATGCGAAGCTGAACTACTTAGCTGAGAAGGCAAGGAGGCTTGAGATGCTCCGTGACCAGTCGTGCCTAACGTAGCTGAAGGTGTGGGGCTAGTGGAAGTGGTGGTGTTGAATGTGTTAAATGTGGAGTACGTGTCTGTGCTGGGGTTGCCAGCGTACGCGGGAACAGGCTTCCGTGATGCTTTCTTGCGCGAGCTGAGAGGTCCTTGGCTTTCAGGTGTGGTGGAGGCGTGGAACGAGGCTCTGTTAGGTGAGGAAGGTGATATGGGTGAAGAAGGATAGGAGGGAGGCGTGGGTTGTGAAGCAGCACGATCACGGTCTGTGGATTGTCGTCCAAAGTATCCTGCGACTACTGAGGGATCGTGAACACCGCTATGCCCGAGGGAGCTAGTCCTATTTTCCAGGTCAGAGGTCGAATCGTCTAACGGAGGCTTGACGTCAGCATCGAAATTCGGGGATCCCGGGACCCTGCTGAGGGCTGTCATACCCACGGCGCTCGAGTACCTAGGATTGGTAGCTGCAGAAGGATTTGAGTTGTCGAGTTCCGTTCCTGTCGACTGCTGTAAATCTACACTGCCCAGTCCAACCCATTTGCTGCTGGAGTTATGGCGCCTTTTACCGCCGGCGCTACCAAATTTATCGTCACCGTCTAGACCGGCATTAGAGCGGGAAGTCGTATAACCCTGCTGCGCACGGCGAGAGTGATCGCGGTTCTTATTTCGTCGGAGGAAGAATAGGTAAGCCATCGTGACGAATGCGAGGACGACTATGGCAGCGACAACCCCTCCAGCTATGGCACCCTTGTTGACCTTGGAGTGGGAAACGGCTGAGTCAGATACTGGGGTCCCAGTTTCGGATGATCCAGAAGATGAAGATGAGTGTGATGATGTTGAACCTGTGGGAGTTTGGGAAGGCGAGTTGATCGCAGTGGATGTGGTTGTTCCAGGACCACCAGTGCTACTGCCACCAGTCGATAAACAAGAGATATCTGGGCCTTGGAAAACCTGGAATGTGCCAGAGGTATTGTATATGCCGTCTGCTCCCGTTAACCTAGCAGAAAGGTAGTATGCGCCTTCTGGGACGGTTACTTTATCCCACACATAACGACTGGATGAAGGATCCAGATTCGTGGATAGCGTCACTGTATTCGTCGTATCGCCATCCTCGGGAGGTGGTGCAATATCGCTTGCAATATCGCTGGGCCCTGATTTAATAGGATTGACGACAAGAACCATTGGAGGATCCGAGCTAGAAGACGCAGAGGGTGTATAAACCCATGAGAACGACACCAGCTCGCAAGTGTAAGGATGCACCAGAGGTGCCGAGAGTACAAGCCTTGGGCCATCTAGATATGCAAGATTTCAGTGTTCGTGAGCGAAATGAGAGAGAACTCGGGAGATTCGAGCAGGAGAATAGGACAAACCTGAGCTGGCCATGGTGGGAAGACAAGAGAAGGCTCCAGCCGCTCCAGCCCGGAAACAATTACGGACTGTCCACACCGTCACAAGGCTGTTGTGAGGATATCATGTGGCCACATGATGGCGTCCGAAAGGGCCAAAGGTTGCTCTCGCCGTCATCGAGGCCAGTGTCGTCGGTAGTTCCTTCTCTAAACCTGGCACAATTGGAGCATAGTCCTGAACGAATCCAGACAATCTCATCCTCGTCGCTGCTTCTACTCTTGGTGGTTGTATCCTCGTGCACTCTACAGTCGTATAAACTGTGGCATCTATCCGGGATCAGCGTTCAGCCGTCCAAGGCTAAACCTTGTCGCTCCAAATCTTGATATCTTGATTCTTGCATCCGATGATCTTCAGGTAAAACTCCTTACATGATGGGGAGAGGACCATCTTTGGAATCAAGCGTGAAGCTTCCAGTGCTCAGTTCAGCTAAAAGCAGCGATAGGCTTGTAGCCTTTGTAGTTGCCAGTAACGAAGGTTAGACGGCGATGAGGCCAGGTACCGTCTTGAATCTACTCCCCTCACCATTTGTCTTGGTAGACAATAATCTACTTTACTGCTCATCGGAAACATCCTCTTTCAAGATGGTCTATGTGTTCCAGTGCAGTTACTTCATCATGCGTCCAGGCGTTCTCGAAAGCATCCGAACAACCAAAAGCAATACAGGCCTATCACCGAAATAAGATACTTCTTGCGCCACGCAGAGCCCGTGCATAATCACCTTCCGAAGCAATGGGTCCTGTTCTGCAGTGTTCTGGCGGTACCACCTAGAATGTCGCATGACATGCTGTTTCCATGGGAGGATCCCTCGCTTACTCAGATCTAACCTTCTCATGTTTGGTTTAGTGCTACGACGCTACCAAACCAAATGGACTGGGATCTCATACTTTTCAAAAATCATCCCGAAGGATACGGTCGAGGTGCTGTGGCCTCTGATCAAGGGAGCATTTGACCGATCATCATGAAGGACCCTTGGGTGAAGGAGATGGAAATTAGAGTCTGACTAGCTCACGTACCGATAGAAGGTCAGGGTGGTTTGTGCGATATATTGTAGCCGCCTTTATTGTGTTTGGTCGCGTTTTGGGTAGCGAGCCTTATTCTACGCGACGTTCACGCTGCTATTCCTCATTCAGATGGAACAATCGCGACAACGTGACCTGTATTGGTGTTGAGTGCAACCCCTCACAAACCAACTTTCTGCGCGTCCTTATTCTTCATCTACTCATCCTCACACGTACACGTTGCCCGACATAGCCTGTATGAAAATGCAAAAGCCAGTTGGACATTCGTCAAAGCATACCCTGAGTTAGCAGGGGATTATGTATTTGCGTGGAAAGCCTCCTCGGTTTAGTCACCTTTCTTCGTATGTTCCTCTCTACGCAACCTGGGTCCTGTCAATTCATCGTATGCAACTGTGCTCACCTGACATGCAACTAAAGCTTCTCCCTCCATCATCATCATATTTATGTCGACTCGCCAATCCGGACACAGTCGGAGCTCTTCTCTGACTCTGCTATCTTTCACAACCTATACTTGCGCCCCGAGCACGGCAGTGGTATCACCTTCTCTACTCAACCATCGTCATGATGGTCGTTGATAGAACACTATCGGTTACAAGAACTAGCCATAAGTTGACCGAGACTTATCCGCATTACCGCCGTGAAATATGACTGTGCGAGGGGTTTGCTCATGCAGGTGCCTCCTACAGCCCTCGATATCCTTATTCGAGTCTAGATTCAGCGTCGTCCTACATCCACCTCAAATCTACCCCCTTCAATCCGTATATTTACCACGGCCTGTCTCAGCCGGGTGTTCCAAAGCTACCAGCCTAGGCGGTTCAGCGGCGTCTTGTGTGCGGGGAGCATACCCCGCTCCCGCAACTCACGCACCATGGTGCTCTCAAAGTTCGTGCTGGCCTTAAGAATATGCAGTTGCCTGTGGACTGGTCGAACTCACTGCGATATTTTGAGTAACCTCCTCAATCGAGGTCGCTTCCATCCGCTTCTCGTTTCAGTCTTCAAAAGAGGATCCGGCCGCAATTTCTATTTTGTTCCATGGTGGTAGCGATGAAATATCGAGGAGTATGAACCATACGACGACTTACCCAACCTGAGGTTCCTCGAGGCTGTGATTGGGTTTCTATTACGCGTTCGCAACCAGGTGTACCCAGCGAAATCCTCAACATCTGGTCAATTGTCACCGCAAAGATCTGCGCCGGCGAGGGCGAGGCAGTTTCTAGCTTGTGAAATTCCGTTTTGCCTCAGTGTGGGGTCGATACACCACCTCGAAGATCTGGCTAGCACAGAGCGTTTATACTTCTTGCACTGCATCATCGGTACTAGAGCCTTTCCTCCCTTGACCGCACCGAATATATCCTGTCGATCCATCCTATGGATTTACCCCTTGGGGAAGTTGGTGCTGTTCCTCACTGTCACTCAAACCCTTCTAATGACGACCCATGACGTAGAGAAGGAGGCGTATGCAAGTCTGGCAGCGCCCGTACCTGCCATCTCCAGATATGTCTATAGAAGGAAGGCAAAGTCGTCAATGGAACTCACCCCCACGCGCCAACACCGTAGGACGGCGTGCACGCGTTTCAATCGTGTCTCTACCGTGATCTAAACGAGGATCCACCCAGATGGCTGGTACTCCACTCCCGTGGTGGTGATAGGAATTCTTGACCTCGCCTGCTCGGATCCAGCTTTATGCCTCAGGAAAAAATAGCAAGGTCGCGGCGGATCAGCAAAACCTGCGAAGAGTATATAAGATGCACTTGTTGGCTTAGATCCCCACTCAACTTGCCTTCCATCTACTTCACCTCATCTCTCAACACCCTTATCTCACAATGCTCTTCTCCGTTGCTGCCATCATCTCTGTCGTCGCCGCTGTGGCTTCTGCCCACGACGTCACCATCGTCAATCACTGTGACAAGGAGATCACCCCCTTCGCGTGAGCCTGGCTCTATTATTTTTCTGTCCTTTCTTAGTCTAATCTCTGTTCTACAGTTCTGGTGTCACCTCCTCCCCTCTGAGCATCGCTGCTGGTGCCCAGGTCACCGTTGACATCCCATCTGGCTGGAACGGTCGCATCTGCCCCGACGGTGCCGCCTGTGCTGGTACCAAGGCCGAGTTCAGCTTGTACGTCCCTTTCCTCAGTCCTTCTGCCTCTTCCACCGCAAGTATACTCACTTCTCTATGTCATATAGCGATACCAGCGGCCAGGTCTTCTACGACATCACCAACTTGGATGGCTTCACCTCCCCTCTTGCCATCTCCACCTCCTGCGGTGTTGTGTCTTGCGCTACCAAGGACTGTGGCTGCGAAGAGGCCTATGGCAACTGCGGTGCTACTGGCGCTGATGCCGATGCTGCCGTCCACGCCTGTGCTGACCAGGAGAAGGTCGCTGTTGTTGTAAGCTTGCTTCCTCCTTTATTTCGGGATCCCGCTCTGAATTGGTTGCTTTTAGGTCTGCTGATTTATTACACTGAGAGGGAAAGTCTCGCGCGTATGAGAACTTCTAGGTTAGGGTCGTGGTTCAGCGTAATATAGTGCATATCACGATTGCGACGATAAATTGTACTTTACTTCTAGGATCATGAATGGAGTGTATATTTGAAAGCCCTATCCTGAGTCCCCTACCTCGAACTTTGATCGAAGCTTCGAGATCCTGGGTGCTGCACAGCTGAACCGCCCTTCTTAGAATCCGCTGCAACGTGAAATCCAATGCAAGTAGAATACAACTCGTGAACCTGACTGCAACTTCCTGAAGTTCTCGAATCTCTACTTGTCCACTGTCAGCCCTGAGACTCAGGATGCTCATCATCTGACCGCGTTCCTGCCGCATCACGAGCGCTCTCGAGCAAGCGTTTTGCCAAAAATTCCATCCTCCTTTGCCAACATACACCTACGTCCTCTTCAACACTCCTTATTCTACTGACAATCTATAAGGAATGTTGCTCGAGTCCAACGCTCAGATTAATTCAGGATGAAAGCCATCGCGGTAGGCCAGTTGTGCCCGCATCTGCGCCGTAATCTCGCCGCTCATCAGACATAGCCTACTGACGCGCCGTTGTTCATCAACAAAGACAAAAAACGCCCATGCTCGTCCACGACAGCAATGTCCTAATCAATGCCTTCGGGAATAGAATTCAATCTTGCAGTCCTCGGGTTATTCTGAACAAGACCGTAATGGGATGAACATGGGTCATACGTATAGACTGATGGCACCTGGAAGAATACATGCAGGCCATATGTTTTGGTACCTTTTGGTTCCTGCTCTTCCCTTGCCTCGCTAGCTCAGCCGTGATGAAGCATTATATATAGGATATAACGCGACGCCCTCAAGAAACCGCTTGTCTCTCTCTGCATTCGCTCGTAATGCTCCTCAACGCTGTTGCTCTCGTTTCTCTGTTGGTTGGGAGTGGTCTTGGGGTTTCAGCCCATGTCATGAAGTTGGTGAACAACTGTTCGGCACAAGTCTCTCCCAAAATGTAAGTCCCTCAGGTGTTGACTGCAGTGCCTTGGGATATTGGCTTAACTCCACCAAACAGTGACTCGACAACCTTCACTGTGGGATCTCCCAAAGCTCTATCCCCAGGTGCGGTCACCATCGTCGAATTACCAAAGGGGTTCTTTGGGCGCGTTTGCACCGATGCAGACTGCAGTGGCTCCATGGCGGAGTTCAGTTTGTGAGCACCTTTTCCGTGTCGAAATTCTAATCTAGTTCTGACGGATTTACAGCGCAAGGGAGAAGATCTACTACGATATCTCGAACATCATTGGCTTCACGGTGGCACAGACCATAAGTACATCTTGTGACACCGTGTCGTGTAAGTCGGAAGACTGCCCTTGCAGTCAAGCCTATCCAGTAGGCGATGTCAGTCATAGTGGTGGGGAATGCAGGACCGATGCGGGATCAGGAGGTCCATTACGGGTGTGTGAGGATATGACTGTCACAGTTACCGTGAGTTCTCGTACATCGCAGTAGCCAACCGAGGTCATCATGCTGATGACTCTTCTTCCACAGTACTGTTGACTGTTAAGGAGATAATCATAAACCTCTGTAACTGTAACGCACTTTACGCAGTTCTGATGTACAAGGCAATGAGAAAAAGGCTGAGTATCCGGAAAGCGTCGCCCCCTGATTAACTCGATAACCTTGGGTCTCTCGTCAGCGAGCAGCACAGTCGGTCTTTGCAATCTCCAGAGCGGGAGACCCTTGATTAGGCACCTCGCTTCACAATATCCGGACTTGCATTGCTATCTTAGCTATCTTCACAAGCACCCGTCCTCTCTGCACAGGAATTCCCGTCCTCAGTGTTGGGCTCTCCCTATTCACTACTTTCGGGGCATCGCCTTAAAGCCGTGATGTGATCTCTCTTGGATCAATCCCTCGATTTGCTTCTACCAGTGTTCTCGATGGTACCTTCCTGTCATCAGTAACATAAGAAGCCACTCCGACTACCACCGCCCTCTGAGAAACTCTCACCGTCTCCACCGTAGAAGATAAACGATCAAGTTATCTAACAGGGTTTCCTGCCTCCCGCTCCCCATTACATGTGCTCCTCAACGAACTCCCACTTGATGTGGAAACGACCAACTATGCTCTTGGTTTATTGATCATCGACAACGAGCAACACTCTAATCTCACTGAGCTCACTCAAACAAGCAGATTCGTTACCACTGTATTCGGCTCCACCACAGTCGCACCCAGTTCATGATTCAATCGTCTATGCCACTTCCCACGTCGTCTCTCAGATGCTCCAGGCTTCTTGCGTTCGTGGCGATGTATCCTCTCCTTGAGTATCGGACATGCTAGAGGGTTAACCGTTGTATTCACATTTACACATGGTATGTAACTCGCATCCTACGTAGGCACTCAGAGCTCTTATTACTATCTTCTCAGTGTATCTTCGCAACCCCTCCAGACCAAGAGGCTCGTGCAGCATCGAGTGGGGTCTGCCCAAAACATGCTATGGCGCTTGCTGCGGTATTCACTGGAGTGAGTACATTATCGCACTGCCCCACGGCTTCTCATCATTTTCAACTCAGCCCTTCGCTTCAACATTCTATTCCTGAACGTCAATCAAAGGATCAGCATAGATTCCAACTGACCGTTGACGACTTGGGGATCAACAGATCCAGCTTCAGGATCATGAGCCCTAAATAAGCCAGCTGAGACCAACCCGATGCTTCATCGGCTGTCCGCAGAGCGGTGGACTGGGCTTCATAATGAATGTTTCTTTGTATGATCCTATCATTTTTTTCTTAATACCTGTGGGTGAGTGGTCCCCTTTTCCTTTCTCCTCCCAACCACGACCACCCAACTAGATTACTCACGTTCCACAGGATGCAATCTTTTGGGCGGCAGGAGACTACTTCAAGGCGACGGAGAAGACAGATAGTGACTCCGACTTTTCCTGCATCGGAAGGAAGAGATGGGCCTAGTTCCTACCTCGACTCGGATCCTTCTCTCGGCTCACCACTATCTTCTTCTCCATACGGTGGTTTCCTGTTCGAGGGCATAGACCGCCAAGTCGATATCTGCCAACGCTTCAACATACGTTGGTCGGGTCCTGCTGAAGATCTGCCCTATGGCACTCTCACCTTCCTGGAATTGCACATCGCCTCCGACAAGGCCTTCCCGTATAATAACGAAGATATGGCCTACAATCATACTCTCTCGCAGAACATCTACTTTGGCCAGTCCAGCTACCGCTGGATAGTCAGCGTTCCTCCTGGATCCTACTCCTTCGTAGCTTATCCCGACCCTGATGGGGCTCGTTGGCCGTCATTTCAGTCTCCCGCATTTGAGGTTTTTGACGGAGAGGATACGTCTTGTATGTCCCTAGTTACTACCAGTTCTTTGACGGACGTTCCTCAAACGCTACCGAGCCGGACGGTGCAAGCGATATCGTCGAACCTATCCGAGTCTAGCTCCCCAGTACCCAGCGACTCCCATTCTAGCGGGGGTCTTAGCGGGGGCTTGATTGCGCTTTGCACCATTGCTGCTGCTGCTGTTGTCTTCTCTGTTCTCGGTGTCTATGTGTTCCTGCTGCAGCGGTCGAAGCGGAGGAAGGCAGCGGGAACCCGACTACCCGATACCGATAGGACAGTGCCTCAGGATGGAAGGAGGAGAAGTCGTGACGGATCACCCACCAAAGCGGGGTGCAGTGAACGTACTCGCACTGCCAAAGGTTTTGTACCAGACATAAAAACCCCATTACCTCCCTCCGTTCCTGGATACAGATTATCGACAGCCAAGCAGTTCTTCGCTTTCAGCAACGATTCCGCATCCTCTGGTGCCAGGAAGTCCAGCGCAGACCTGACTTCATCTGGTCACTCCGCTTCCAGTCACCGACCCCCTCGACAATCTAGCCTGCCCAAGCTATTGATTCCAGTGCGCAGGGACCCAGATGCGAAGGATGAGGTGCTCCCCCCTTTACCGGAATCAGCGTTGTCGCGTAGTCCACTCAATCCCGGTGATGCTTCCTATCGATCAATGCATAGGCCGTCCACCTCCAACACCAGTACTATAGGGAGTCAAGGCTCGAAATCACTTCAGCCTGTGAGGCGTCCCAAATCTGTGGTCACACAGCCCTCAGGTTCGTGTTCCTCGTCCGTGGTGAAGGCTCTTCCAGCAGAACCACCTCGAGCTCCCTCTCCTCCTGCGCCATCTCCAGAGACAGTCGAAGAGGGTAGTGACACCAATGAGGTACCGCTGACTCGTACAACAACTACCACCACCCTGAACTCCTCCCTGATTCCATCGATGTTCCGGACATCGCTTCAGTATCCACCCATGGTATACAGCGCTGCAAAACCTGAATCCGTCTTCGGGCTGTACACGGGCAATGCGAAGGAAGGGTTCGATGGTAGGAGTGTCAAATCCCGCCCGAACTCTTACTATCCAACTGGCACATCTTCTGGATATCCCTCTCCGCTCCCACCGTCCGCTTGGTCAAAGTCGGACAGCAGTGGAAATACACCTGTACCCACACCGACGGTTGCATCGATGAGAACGCCTTCTCTCAGGTCAGTGAAGGGTGTCAATGGGAAATATCCAGCTAGATTACGCGTTCCTTCGTTTGGTCCGGTTGAATTCAAGGTAGACCAGAATACCTTCCAGTTCCAGATACCCGCCAATATACCGCCGCCGCCACCTCTCCCTCCTATGCCTTCGCAGCCCCCTCCAGCTGTTCCTCTCGCTGCAGTCAGTCAAGACAATTCTAAGCACGATAAGTAGAGTACTGTGCTTTGTTTCCCTCATATAGACAGTGATACCTTTCGTTCCCCTTGTTTGCCTGTGTTTTGCTTGGATATTTCGTTAGTTTGTGATGATGGACGCTTTCCTTTGCTCTTGCTCTAAACACAAACTATCCCCTTTTCTACTCTAACTTATTCCCTTTGTTCTTCGTTGATCCCGACCCGTTGAGAAAGCATGATATGTAGACTATGTACGTTGTGTCACAAAAACGCCCTGTTCTTGTAGAAATCACTATTATTTTGTAGCCAGACTCGGAGGCCTCTGCTCGCACTCAATTAGAGAGTCGAAATGTGAAGTGTTGCATAATCTATCTAGCTATCGAGAACTCATACATGCACAGATATAAAATACACAGTCAAGTCGGCGGTGTCCGTTCAATGATGGAGGAGGCGCTCATAGCGGTAATACCACGAGCCTATAAAGACTATCATGTATCCCAGAAATCTCCTCTCTCGTAGGCTTCTTCTCACCCCTCTGTAATCTCCTGTGATCCCTCCTCTCCCTGCGTATTTCCCTCCTCCGTGCCCTCCGCTCCCTCCTCGCAGCCTTCCGGGCTCGACGCATCTCTTTCCTCCTGGGTCGATCCATAGGATCACTGCTCCCAGCACGATGAATCGTACTAGGCCCAGCCTCACCTGGGCCCACAACAGAGGGATTGAACCGAGAAGTCTTGTGCGTAAGCTCGTCGTCCGTTAAGGAAGATTCTGTACTCGACTCGGAGGTTGTCGAGGAGATAGAACCAGAGCGAGAACGCTTCATGTCTGACGGGTGGTGCCGTGGGACTAGGAGACTGCCGTCAAGAGGTGAGAGGTGTTCTGGGGCTGGTGCTCGGCTGCTTTGGCTAGGTAGCTGTTGATGGCTCGGGCTGGGAGAAGGGGAAGGGCGTTGACTGTGGATGGGAACGGTGCCGAGCATTGAGTGGAGTGAGGGCACTGGGGCACCGAGAGGTCCGCTGAGCCTTTCGGGTCCTTTGAGTAAGACCACTTCCAGAGACCTTGGAGCGAAGAAGTGCTGCAAGACGATAGAACTTGAACAGACTGAGCATGAAGAATGAGGACGAGGGAGGGACGTACGTGATTCCACCGGTCCACAAGGGCAGCAACTGATTTGTCTTTTTGCGAAAGATAGACTTGACCAGCGATCATGTCTATCATAGGAGCTTTGGAAGATTTTCTCTCAATATAGTGTTAAAGCTGGATCAGTAGTGAATGGCTACTCACAGATGAAGGGTACGATATTCATGAGTGGGATGTTTCTAGAGAAGTTCTTCTCCTTCGGTTTGAGCAGCGCAGCATTGTTCAAGTCGTTGAGGAACCTATAACGAAGCAAAAATACGCCATCAAGCACTGAAGAATGAGATAGCAAGAATCTAGAGCTCACCAATTCCAGTCGTCTTCAGTGACATCTCGAGCAGTGAAAGGATGCCTATGTGACTGTGCACCGTGAATAGGGGGAGGACATATTGGAAATCCGCTTGCGAGACTCTTCTTCTTAGGGGTCAGGTACATTGGTACGAACGTTGTACGGTCGATGTTGGGAGGGGCGTGGCGGAAGAACGAAGGGGGTGTTGCTGCATCCTTGTGGGGTACAGGGGGACTGGATGGTCCTGTGGTCCTGGCATCTTTACAAGGCCGATTGTCAGCAGATTATAACTCTACGCGTGGTGAACCAATTACTCACATATGTTGCTAGATCCACCCCTCGTAGCAGAGCTGGGAGCCGCGAATGCTCTATCAGCACTCACGCTCACGTTTGAAGCTTCATAAGAAGGAGGCTGGTCAAGATTTACTTGTGGAATGTTCGCTTGTGGAAACGTTGGCCCGCCGACGCTACTTGAAGGACCAGAGGATGATCCTGTCAAAGGATACTGAGCGTTGGGCTCGGCTTTGCCCAGTGTAGATTTCTCAGATTCGTCTGGGATCAACATTGGAAGTGAAAGCAAGTTTGTGTGGTGATCCAAAGACGCTCGTAGCGAGATGTTATAACCAGTTATGAGCCCTGACTGCGCTTTGCTGTTGTGCAGCTGAGAGGGCCGAGAAGATGAATGGATAATGATGGAGCGCGGTCAGTGAGTTTGATGCTGAGGCACTCGTGATGTTCAGCTAGGCTAATTTGAATCTGATTCTCTGGCGATCCGCAGTTTCCAGCCGGGCAAAGTTCAATTCCGTTGGTAGTAGGTACTTGTGCACCATTATCTACCTTCTCTAATCTAAGGACAGGAAGTCGCAGCTTGCTGTTATTGATGGGGGACTCGTACACAAGTGTAATATGTGCCAGTAACACGCTACTGCGCTATGGTGACCATGAGAGCAATGCAGTCACCCTTTGCGATCGACAATGGGTACAAATAGTCCGTGGATTTGAGGACAACCACTCCGGGACCATACAGCTAATAATACGACACAATACATCTCTTTTGAAGGATCCAGCACCGCCCGAAATGGTCCAGACTAGCCTCCAAAAGCTTAAAACCTGTCGGGCGTGTGTTTGAACTGACGACAAGATTACTCCAATCCTGTTAGGTTTACATGAGGGATCTGTTGGAGAACTGGTGTCCAGCTTGAAGGGGAGAAGAAACGTTTTTGGTAATGAGGATTGCACTATATGAAGGCAGAAATCAAGGCACCTGCCTCAGTGGTGAGAGATACGTTGGAATTCACCCCGCAGTCTATGTGGGGATATGAAACATGAAAAAGTAGTTGCTGGTCGAGTTTCGAATTCAAGCAGAACTTTCCTCATTATCCAAGATCGTATGACAGCGCAATCCATTTCAAGTTCTTCCGGGAGTTATGCGTGTTGTTGGATCCAGAAAAGCCAAGTTGGTGCGGTGCAGTAGCCAGTGAGTAGGTGCAAAGAAACTCTGATCTTCAATGGCCGCCAGATTGGTGGGTGACAGAATATTAGGACACATCCAGAGGTGCCTCTGCGTTGTAGACAGTAGGAGGCGCACTAGTTTCCACTGAATCGCTGCCGATGCCTAGTTTAGGCTGGAGAATGACAGTTACTAGTTTGAAAATCCTGCCAATGAAGCTCCTCTCTTCTAATGAGTTTTGATTCATAGACCGCCGCACGATGAAGGCAATGCAAATTGAGAGGAACACTGAGAGAAAATGTTAGTCCAGTCGCACGCTGAAGATGGCAGCGTTCAAGTTGTTACCAGTGAGCGGGCCGGTGGTGTTGAGAGGACTTGGAGCAGAAGCCACCGACCATGACCTCGGCATCGTGCGAGATCGTCCTCAAGCAGCTTTCACCATCGTTTCTAGTAGCCAGCTGGCATTTAGCGTCTTCATTATCGCGACTCTGAGCTTTGCTCAATATCGCAATTCATATCCTCAACAAATCGTGAGCCACAAGCTCTCCTACCATCACCATTTCAACGAACGAAATCGAGCTTGGACGCCCTTTCCTCGACCAAGGCATCTTTGCAAAGACTCGGGAATACCCTTCATGAGTTCTATGGGTTATATGAGTGGCTGCGCTAAGTACGCCTCTTCTGCTATCGGCCTCCGGTCGCAAAGATCCTCGTAAACTAGAAGAGATCAACCCGATCGTCACTAGGGTCTGGATAATCAGTATAAATGCAGCTGTCATCTGCTGAAGAAAACTAGCCTCTTCTTGTTCTTCTCCTTCACCCTCGTCAACCCTCGCTAACATAAGAGCATTATGCCCAAGTTAATTGTAGTCACAGGAGCTACGGGACAGTGAGTGTATTCCCCCAGTTTTCGTCTCCCAGTATATCTAGATGTTGACTCCACGGTATTGGCTAGGCAAGGAAGCTCAGTGGTCGAGTTTCTACTGAAGGAGCCTGATGGTAGCTTCAAAATTCGTGGGGTGACCAGAAACATAGAGTCTCCTGCTTCCATCGCTCTAGCAACTCGAGGTGTTGAGATGGTCCAAGCCGATCTTTCCAACTTGGAGGAGACCAAGACCGCCTTCGCTGGTGCATGGGGTTTGTTCGGCCTCACCTCCTTCTATGAGCACGGATACGAGGCGGAGCAGCTACACGGGAAGAACATCGTAGAAGCCGCCAAAGCTAACAACGTCAAACATATCGTCTTCTCCACCGTCGAAGGACGAGAAGGTGAATGCAAGGCGATCAGCTGGACTTCGAAAGCTGAGATCGAAGATCTCATCATCGCATCGGGGATACCTTACACTTTCGTCTATCTGCCGATGTACTATGAGAACTTCTGGACAAGCTTCTTCGCTCCGGCGTACAGTGAGGAGAAGGGATTCCACTGGAGCGTGGGCTGCCCTCCGGACGCACCTATCTTCGCTTTCAGTGTTGCTGATTTCGGAGCCTGGGTCGTTCCTGCCTTCAGGGAACCTGAGAAGTACACCGGTATGCCTTTCTCCGTGGGGTGCTATGCTTTCCCTCGACCTGATGTCCCTCATTCCCTGGTCAGGTAAAAAGATCAAGCTCGTCGTCGACTACCTCAGTATCCGTGATATTGCCACACAATTCAGCGAGATCACTGGAGAGAAAGCTAGTCTGGCCCTGGAACTCACTAGCGAGCAGTTCGAGGCATCTCGCTATGCTGACCACCCCGCTGCCGAGCTCATGTACCTTTCCTGGGAATATGTTCTTCGTTCTGGTCCTGAGACTGGTGTTCGGGTATGTCCTTAACTCGTACATGGTGTTGCTCTGTTCACTGATGATTCCCTGGCAGGATAAGAGCCAAACGCTTTCCCTCTACCCTCAGGCTAAGACGTATCGCGAATGGTTGAAGGACAGTGCGCTCGTGAAAGAGACGATAGCGAAATTGAAACCTGTGTCTGCTTGAGATTGTAGTTATGCCTAACATGTAGTTCCATTTCTCTTGTATTTTAAAGTAAATTAGAGTTCTCGCAGGCAAATACACGCAGCCCTCATGAGGAGCTTGCTCACAGCCCAGGTCTGCCCCCCTAGTTCTGGGTGATCTGCGAGTCCGAGGCTCCGAGGGATCCTAAAGATCAGGTTGCGATCAGGCTCACATGATCTCCGCTCTTTTTTTTTTTCTCAACCACAACTTTCTGCCACAACTTTTTACCTCCAAGGCTTGTTTTCTCCATGTAAAGTACCTTTAGCTTTCCTTGACGCATATGAACAATCTATCTGGTATGTCCCACATTCCTCCTCTCCTCACCATTCTCATCCATCCTTGAGATAGTTTTCTCTCTCTTGCGCTCCCTCGTCCAGTTTCGTCTCCTTCTCAGATCTTGAGTGTTCCTATCCCACCTCGAAGCGATAACTACGACCGACGAGGCTAGTGCTTACACCCGCCCTTCGTTTTAACGTTTCGAAATATCAAATCTCCTTGTCTTTCGAACCAAATAACACTTGCCCGCTTTTATTTCACGGGTCTGGGTTCACTGTAGAGACGACATCCTTCATCTCTTCTTTTTTTTCTTGCTTCATCTATGGACTTCGTCTTGATCTTGGATCTCAGAATATGTTTGTTGTAGCTTGATCTTATGGAATAAATTTCTTTTGTGCTCGCCCTACGCCATGACCGACTCCAGCTTGCTCTTCCTCATGCCTGAACGAAGCGTATCCACGATCACTCTGCGCCTTACTTCTGCCTGTTCTTTTGCCCAGTAGGTTTCCGACCGGTCCCGCTGCGCAGGGACTCAGTATGCAGGTTCTCTTGGCACAATAACGTTTCGATCGCCATTGTATGTCTCTGAGCTTATTCCACGAGACTTCTGATCGTGGCCAATGGGTGGATAGGTTCAAACCGTGAGGTATCCTTGCTTTGTAATTCCAGCTAGCTCAGTCGTGCCGAAACCTCTAGCGTGTGCTATACTACTATATACTTGTAAGTATTTCTTTGGCCCTGAGTACACGGCCCCTGGCCTGGCTGTGGCTCTATTGCTGTTCGGTAGGGTGAAGGATATGGCGGTTTTGTTTCAAACGGTCAACAAAGTCCTGGGATCTGGTCCTTAAATTCATCTTGGGAGAAATCCGAACGTGAGCTTCATGCCAGATCATACCCTAGGAAGGCCCCCGCCAAGAGCCCATGACCATAGTATAGGACAAGGCTTCGATGTCCTTGAGTTTCCGAATAGTATTCGGATCTAGGCCCAGTGGTGGGGAGAAGCCTCAATGGTGGTGGCGCGGAAGAAGCCTCAATTTTTTTTGGGACCGGAGGAGTATTAGCCTCGAATAGAACAGAATACGACGAACGGATCCAAACAAACAGTCTCGATGGGTAGGACGGTCTTCAAAAGCTACAGAGTTTACTACGCTTCCTGTGGTCACAGCCGCTACTAGAGTAACGATGATGTCGGATGGCATGTGGACTCTCGCTTGTTTCCAGGGTAGTGCAAATTTCTTACGACAACGCGTGAGCCGTCCAAACGCAGTGCTCAATGCCCTGTTCCCAACTGAACGATCGGTGCAGACTGGTTGGCGAGAGGTAGAGGCCACTTTTGAAATCGCTGGAGTGGTCTGTCACAGTAAACGGTACAAGTTGGCGGGTGGGTCGTACAGCTTGAGACATTTTAGTGAAGGACCCCTTCAAGGACTGAAAATCCGAGAAAAATGAATGTTCATTGGAATCTGGGGTGGCTCACACCATTTATTTCGCTTGCTGTATATTTACAAACCCGGATCTTCTCTAGACCTTCCTCCACAGGTTGATCTTCCTGATCAACCGTCTTCGTGTCCCCCTTCAGCATGGCAATAAGTTACCGTCAGTACAAATGAGAGACGGTTCTCAGGCATTGTAGGAATACGACCTTCGCGAGGGAAATATTGGTTCTGAACGCATCGTAAAGGGATAGAATTCAAAAGAGACTGTGTACAAACTGAGTATGGATCTCAGGACATGAGCATGCCTTGTGACCTTTTCCCCACATCTTTCGATTGATCGCCGCGGCTAGAGGCAGGTGGGGTGTACCTGGCAGTCCGAGAATCCGAATCCGAATCCGAGTTCTCGTCGGCACTGGGCCTCTCGAACAAAGAAGGGCCCGCATTGGTTGCTTGCCTACCACACTCTTCTTTCCTCCCTCTTACTCGAAAGACCACTTTTGAAGCCTTACTTGGCCCTCTTGCCTAAGCCACTGGGGTTAATCATGCCTCACGAAGTCGTGAAATTTTAGGGAAGCGGGGTATGATCGTGGCGGGGTGTTCGCAGACCCTCCCAGGCTGCTTTCATGATCAAGTGTACGTACGCCCTCATCGCACTTGTGTCCCATGGTCAGTTTCTGACTGCTATGCGAGGCAGTAATATCGATCGTGTTATTGATACATATAGAGCAGAACAGCTTCAAGATAGAGTTAATATACAAGGCCGTCAAGGGACCACTGTCGAGGCCTCGCCGGAGAGGAAGATAGAAGGAACACCGCCATTGCGGAACTAATAAGAAGGGAAGGAGGAAAGAGTGACCTGCGTCCGATCGCTTCATGTCCGAGTCCATTGGCTCTTTTGCTTGTCAAGGTGTGTTGCCAGGCTTCTGTCGATGTGCGTGAGTTGAATACCTATTCGGAGGGGGTACAGAGCTGTTAAACTGACGAACCTCTCAGTGACGGTGTAGGACACGAATTTTTAACCCAGTGCGGTACTCATTCACCGTACTTGCGGCGGATGGCTTCCCAGAATTGAGTAGTCGAAGGGTTCCGGGAGACGAAGTGGTTCATGTCGTGTTCTGGTATACGGTTGATGTCCACTCTGTTCCAGAAGTTAGTCATGACGAAGGATATGTCCTGTGCATCTCTCTCAAGGCCGCTTCTGTTCGGTTGTAGCGTCGATCGTTGGCCCCTGCGTGAGTAAGCGTGAGCGTACAACAACGATATCTGGCGTACATCATCCAAGACTTCAGCTTCGCCCTGATGAACTCGGAGATCGACAAGTAGGGCAGTCCAGAGATTCTCATACAGGTGCTGGAGTTTAGCACTCTTGGTCCGAATTCTCCTGCTGGTAAGATTTCAATCTGAATAGATCGGGCTTGATCGTCAGCAAGGAGAGGAAGGGGCTGTAAAGTCTGGAGAGCGGTTCGCTTCTCACCTCGACCGTAGGAATGCTCAGCTGGTATCGGACATGCAGCCTGGAGGTAAGGCCGTCAGGATACTGCGTATGTGAAGAGTTTTTGGATTGTCACCGATTGGTCCAGGTAGAATGGACGGTGGTGAAGGCGTTGCTACCTGCGAGAGCATCACGGACGCGGCGGAAGGGGTGAGAGTGAGAATGTCCGCCTTCCACAATGCAAAGGACGTCCTAGACGATCAATGGTAGTAGATGAGCAAACCATGTTACTAATTACTCGTGCGCCGAAGGGGACCTACAAAAGCCAATGGACTGTGCGATAGAACAGCAGGAATAATGCCCCCATGAAAGGCGTGACCAATACCGTGTTCACGTAGTATTTGGGAGAGTGCCGCTGCCGCCTCCATGATTTTTCGAACGTCCGTCATTGCGATGGGGAACCGGGGGAAGGGAAATCAAGAGCGGTTAACGTTCATGGTGTTAAATAAGAAGATCGAAACATCGAGCCGAGGAGACTGAGTTATGGCTAGTTACAGACATGTATGTAATGATCTCCGCGTGTGTTCGAGAGCCGCGAAGCCTGATACGACATTGGATCGATACAGGTGAGGGACCGTGAGGTTATGCCACTGCCGGAGTTGGCCGGCTTCCTCAGGCCCCTTCCAGAAACATCTTACAGTACCAGATAGTGTGACTGTAAGTGGGCTGACCAGTGGAAATAACTTGGTATGAAAATCCAAATTCAGTCCGGGGAAATTATGAACGTTGAATTCTTATAGAGTGATCGCAGCATAGAAGCGGACGCCAGCTGAAAAAGATATTTCACTGGCTCTATTCAATGATGGGCCATGCAAGGCTGTCAAAGCATCGTCTAAGAAATTGAGAACAACATCGTAGCTCTGGCAGATCTAGCCAATAGCTATAGCACTAAGCTTACGGTTTCCTGGTCAGTGGTAAGAGGCAAAGTACCGAGCACTCCGAAATTGTCACGGACCATCACACCTTGTGACCGTATGTAACACAGGTCACGGTCACGTTTCACTGAGAAGTGGTGAGGGTTGTGTCATTTCTCGATTTTCTGTTCACGTCCGCTCTACGAGCTACCACTGGTTACAGGGACCAGCTTCATTCCTGCGCTTATACCCATCTCGTATGTATGGGAGGAACCTTTTACTTGTCAGCCGCAATGTAATGGGACGAAACCTGTACTCCCGTCATCTACAACACGCGATATCCTGCATCCACGTTACCAATTCGCGCTCTTTCCACAGGCCTAGCTTGTCCGTTCTTAGAAATGCTTCATCTTCATGGAAGCTCAACGCATTGGCTGGTATATCCCCGGGTTTCATACGCAGCTTTCACTGGGGCTTCAGGCGATCTCCACGGACTGTGGAATTCACGGACGGCGTGTCTGATTGTCAGGAGGAAGCAGCAAAGGCCGCTATTCTGGACAAGGTCATGAAAGGTCGTCAAGTGACAGACCTTATGCTGCGGTGTGAGCTTCCCATTGCAAAGTCCGAAATCCTTGCTATGTCGCTCATCCGCCTATTGAAGGTACCGTGCTCGATTCCCAAGGTTAGTGCACTCTCACTCGTAGTGGGACCCTCATCTGACTCATTGTCCAGGAAATGTAAAAACTATATCCGGGCAGTTCAAACGGTCCGACATGGGCATTGAGCATCGATTACATGTCCGTTCTATGAGCTTAACACCACCGTGTTTGAACCACTTTGATAATTTCTCCTACTAGGCCCGTGACTTGAGAAAAATAGATTCTCGAGTCCCGAACCTGGTGCCTACGATATTGATCCGAAAAGAAGCTCTTCTCGTGAGTATCTAGCGCAACGTGCATTGTTCCCATCTAAGTTGTATCTCCTGCGACTTCCGTCTTGTTTAGATTAACATACTTCATATTCGGGCCCTCGTGAAGTCGGATACTGTTATCCTATTCGATACTTATGGTTCCGCGGACTCAAGACTGCACTCTGTTTTTCTTTATCATTTAGAGGTTAGCATCTCGGCGTGGTTTCGTCCAGAGAAGCTAACTTGAGACTTTTAGCATAACCTCAAGGCGAAAGGTTCTGGAATGCCCTACGAATTTAGGTATGTTCCTCTTAGACCATGGAATGTCCGAGGCATTGTCTCGACCTCCCATCGTCCTCCTGCCGCGTGGTAGCCTGGGATTCCTAACCGTAATGTCCCTCTACGTCATGCTAATGATTGTCCCAGGGCATTGGAGTCCATTCTTCTCTCCGTTCTCAGCGCTTTAGAAGCCGAAATGGTGTTTATCCGAAATCTGGTTAACGGTCTACTGGCGGAGCTCGAAGACGATATAGACCGCGACAAGTTTAAGCGACTTCTTCACTATTCTCGACGACTCGTCAGTTTCAGAAATCGAGCGAAGCTGGTTCGTCTACGTCGACTTGAAAACTCGTTTATCGATCTAAATATACACACCGCTAGGTCGGAGAAGCTTTGGAAGAAGTCCTAGAGCAAGGTGATTCAGTTTCATTATCGTCATACTCACTCCTTATCGGATAACCTATGCTAGATGAGGATTTGAACGCCATGTACCTCACCGATAAGAAGGCTGGTGTGGAGCGCAAACTCTCCGAGCATGAAGAAATAGAGGTTCTGCTTGAATCTTTTTCCAAGCAAGTGGAGGAGATAGTCAACGAGGCGGAAACTATAGAGGTACGGTGTCATATAATTTTCTCTAATTCGATTCTCAACGTTCAACACTTCATATTTTAGGGAAATGTCCAATCTACACAAGAGATTGTCGAGCTTATCCTCGATTCCAATCGTAACTCCCTCTTGGCCCTCGATCTTAAGGTTTGAGATAAGCCTTACTGTATATCCTCAGGACCATTAACAACTTCTATAGATCTCTATTGCTACCATGGGTCTCGGAACAGGAACTCTAATCGCGGGTCTATTCGGGATGAATGTCAGTTCCTTTTCCCATCGGTTGTCCGATCTATGTCCTAACTACTATGTAGTTGACCAGCCATCTCGAGGACTCCCCGTATGCGTTCTACGTGATGTCTGGTGCCTCATGCGTGATCGCCCTCGCAGCAGCATGGGCTGGCTTCCGAATGTAAGACTAGTTTATCTTCTTCTTCCAGGTCGACATTGGTTCTCATTGAGTTTTCCCATTCGTCCGACTCTGTACAATCACAGACTGGCAAGAATGCGCAAGATCGGGCTTTCCTCTAACCGAAGCGCTCGGCGTCCGACTGGCTGGAAAGGATTGCCTTTACCTCTCAGGCAACGGGGATCAGGCGGATGGTCGTGAATAATGCTACTGGCTGCCTTTCCTCATCACGAATCCTCTGCAACGTGTCAGTCGAAGCCTTCGAATTCTAAGGATCTGGTACCATTTTGCGCAATCAACAACAAAATTCGTCATCTAGATGGTTAACCGTTATACAGTATCGTATCTGCTCGGATTTCGGCCCTCAAGCACAGTTGACCAGGCTCATTGATGATTTGGCCCAAGATTGGACCAATGCTTCCCGCGGGTAAGGTAGCGCAGCGCTCAGAGATGGCGTCCGCTCCAGCATCTACAGAAGACCCACTAGATCTGCTTCTGAGTGCTTCTCAGTGGCATGCGTTTCTCGAGCGGCGTCCTTTCCAGGACTCGCCATCTATTTTCCCCCTCTAGAAGATATATTAATAGAAGGATATGCATAGATCCTAGCATATTAATGGCATAATCCATCCCGCTCTCGCAAATGTGGATCGTTCACGGTCTCCCATGAAGTACTAACCCATGCCCCGACTTGGCTATGACCGTCACACGACGAGAAAAACTACTGTTCTCAAGGGCTGTACACCTTGACTGAAAAAGTTAACGTTTCGGCAAGCGTGGGTGCACCCTTGTAGCGAAAGCCTGACAAATTTCGATTCGCTGACTTAAGAGTGCAGACGGGTGGCAAATGTTAGCTTTGAGTGGCGCCTATTCTTTGGCTCGTTTTGTTGACTCCTTCCAAGGCTTTCCCCTCACCCGTCTATGGCTGGGATGGGGTCTGGGTGATGATTTTGTTCATAACATACCTCCGTATACCTCATAATGTGTAATCCCGGTCGCTCTCTGGGACTTCAAAACAGCGGCGGTAGTGCCATAGAGCACTTGGTTTCTCATTTCCCAACTCATACAGTCAGGCTAGATAAATCTAAGTGTGGTTGTGATATGCATTCAGATTATAAGAGGATAAGGACAGCGTTAGATATGCTTAGTTTAGCAGGTTCTCATCAGCTATGACTGCTTGTAGGATGAGACCTAGAGCACAGCTAACGCGGGCACGAGGTCTAGAGGAGTCCGGGATATGCCTCAAGAGCCCCAGCCTAAGCACTTCTATTCAGTAGAAGGACGTTCCTGTCCTGAATAGATAGGTATGTTATCGGCGTGTGTTTCGAATCCCGTATTATGAGAAGCCTCCCGGCTCGGTACCTGCACTGGCAGCAGGAGAGCACAGTTGTCCGAGTCATGTGATCTTCAAGAACTTGCAGTTGGCCTGAACTCCGTTGCACAGGTCCTCCGACCTCATCAATTAGCTTGTTTCCTCCTCTCTCTAGCCTATATCTACTTTCAGGCAGTCTGAAAGCGAAATTTAAACTCGTTAACGGCCTTAAATGCCTCCGAGATTGCTCACTACCAAAACCAGTTTCCAGATAACC
This sequence comes from Agaricales sp. HM26-F1, assembly GCA_002718315.1. Classification (NCBI taxonomy): domain Eukaryota; kingdom Fungi; phylum Basidiomycota; class Agaricomycetes; order Agaricales; species Agaricales sp. HM26-F1. The sequence goes on along the minus strand of NIBX01000039.1, from coordinate 184,996 downwards.
GCTCGGGATCATTGATCATCATCTATGCTAGGAGGGCATTCGATTCTCATGAGATGGTCAGCTGCCTATATATTTCTCATCTCTCCCTTTGAAGCATAAGAACGACTAACCTTTGTATTTCGCTGCTTTAGACACCCCAGTCCCCCTAATGCCTTCCCTATCCGCACTCACATTCACCGAGGGTACTCTGCCCTTTACCGTACCCTCCATCTCGCAGACCTGCGAGACTTGGTACAGGATTTATGGCTCCCTAGAGGGTACAACTCTCACACCAGTCGTTGCTTTACATGGAGGGCCTGGTTGCACGTCGGACTACATGTCTGTCCTAGGAGCAGCGCTCTTCCCTCGCCCGGTCATCATCTATGATCAAGTAGGCAACGGAAGGTCGACACATCTACCATCTACCAAAGGCGACGAGTCACTCTGGACCGCGTCACTCCTTCTCTCAGAGCTAGAGAACCTTCTGTTAGGCCTTGGACTGAGCAGTCGAGTTGGAGGGTACCACGTCCTTGGTCATTCCTGGGGAGGGATGCTAGCTTCAATGCACGCAGCCAAGAAGCCTCCCGGGCTTAAGAAGCTAGTGCTCTGTTCGTCTCCCGCATCCATGAAACTATTCGTGGAGGCCCAGGACAAGCTCAGGGAGCAGCTTCCTCCCTCTACTCAAGAGGTTCTCCTTCGTCATGAGAAGGCTGGAACAACTGACAGCAAGGAGTACGAAGAGGCTGTCGGGGAGTTCTATCAGAAGCATCTTTGTAGACTCGATCCTATGCCTGAGGAATTCCTGCGAACTATGGAATGGATTGGGAAGGATCCGACTGTTTACCACACTATGTATGTTCTTCTTCAACCTTGACTGCCTCCAAGAATACGCTTGTGTTTCTTACTCGTACCCTGTAGGAATGGTCCATCCGAGTTCCACGTTATAGGGACTATAAAAGATTGGAGCATCATCGACAAGATACAGGATATCCAGGCGTCCACCTTGTTGATCAATGGAAGATTCGACGAAGCGCAAGACAGCACCATAACGCCATTTTTCGAGAATCTTAACAAGGTGAAGTGGGTCACACTTGAGGTAGGTGTAAATCTTTTCAGTCAGAAAAATTGGACTTGACGAGTCGATATCACAGAATTCCAGCCACACACCTCCATGTTTGAAGAGAGGGATAGATTTGTGGAAGTCGTCTCTGGATTTTTAGAAGATTGAAACTACTGCTCGCTTTCTTTGATTTGTACTAATGGCCCATATATCAAACGATCGCTCTCTCTAGGTGCCCTTCGAACTCAAATAAATTATGCCTCCTTCGTCAACCGGTAGGGCTCACTTCTGAGTTCCACGGCTCGTCCCTTGGACCTTCTCGAGTTCTCCAAACAAGCCACGGCATATCCGTCGGGATACAGAAATTATCTCCCTGACGCACCTCGGACCTCCGGAGAACATACGGAGGGTGCAAGATCCAAGTCCGTGAATCAGTTACCTGGACCTGATTCACTGTCCATCGAGCATGCTGTGCCTGTCTCATCGGTTCCTGATCACCCACTGCGCTCGCAATGTTCATTCCCACTCTTAGTGGCATTGTCTCGTCCCTCGAGTGGTCTCAGGTCGGAGACAGAGACCACGCATAGCCCTCTCTCGTCCACTGGACTTCGTATAGCGTCCATTTTTTCTTGAAGTCCAAACTCAGGAGAAGTCTCCAGCATCGTATAAAAGCGAGCTCAAATGCAACGAGAATCTTCAGTCAGAGCACCTCCTTCACCTCTACTACCACACCTCTCCTTCAGAGTAACTCCAGGTCGAGCTTAATCCTCTCCCTCTACCCACCAAACTCTCTACCTACTCCTTCACCAAAACTTCGTCACAATGCAGTTCTCCAAGCTCACTTCTGTTGTTACTTTCGCTCTCGTCTCTTCCGCTATGATGGCGGCGGCTTCTCCTGTCCCTCAGGTAAAACTCCTCTTATTGCCGCACATTGAATTTTAACTGACCGTTCCTTCATCTTCTTAGCCTTACGGTTCTGGAGGAGATTCCTCGTCCGCTACCGGTGCGGCCTCTGGTGGTGGTAGCGCTGCTGGCTCTGCCGCTGCTGCTGGCTCAGGCCACGGAAATGGCTCTTCAGCCGCTGGCTCTGCTGCTGCTGGCGGTGGATCTGCTGCGTCTGGTGCCGCTTCTGGAGGTTCCGCTGCGGCAGCGGCAGCTGCTGCCTCAGGCTCTGGTCACCGTGGTGGCGATTCTGCTGCTGCTGCCGCTGCCGCTGCGGGTGGTAGTTCTGCCGCTGCTGCTGCCGCCGCCGCCGCTGGTGGTTCCGGTTACAGAGGTGGAGGAGGCTCTGCAGCTTCTGGTGCCGCCGCTGGTGGTGGTGGATCCGCTGCTTCTGGTGCTGCCTCTGGTGGTGGATCCGCTGCTGGATCCGCTGCTGCAGGTGGTTCTGGCTATAGGGGTGGATCTTCTTCCGCTGCTGCAGCTGCCGCCGCTTCAGGAGGGTCCGGTTACAGAGGTGGAGGAGGAGGTTCTGCGGCTGCTGGTGCTGCTTCTGGCGGCGGCTCTGCTGCCTCTGGTGTTGCTTCCGGTAACTCTGCCGCCTCTGCCGCTGCCGCCTCTGGTTCTGGATACAGAGGTGGTTCGTCCTCTGCTGCTGCTGCCGCCGCCGCCGCCGGTGGTTCTTCAGCCTCTGGCTCAGCTGCTTCAGGTGGGCGTGGAGGTTCTTCCTCCGCTGCTGCTGCTGCTGCCGCCTCTGGAAACAGGGGAGGTTCGTCTGCGGCTGGTTCTGCTGCTTCAGGAGGTCGTGGCGGTTCTTCGTCGGCTGCTGCTGCTGCTGCGTCTCACCAGAACAACGGCTGGAACGGCTGGAGAGGCAACAACTACTACGGCGGGAACAACAACTACGGATACCACGCGTACCCTTACGGCGGGTACAACAACTATTGGGGCGGGAACCGTGGTTCTGCTGCTGCTGCGAGCGCTGCTAGCCACAACAACAACCGCTGGGGACGTGGTGGCAGATTCGGGGTGAGTTTTTTTGGCTCTTAGTCCCTTACGACGTTCACGATACTCATTGCATCTCCAGGGATGGAACTAAGCGTACCATGAACTCGCTGTGCAATTCTAATCAGCCTGCATTTCCCTCTACCATTTGGGTTTTATGATGAATAGACGGTACCTGGAATTTCGTGATACCTACACTTAGATTATTTTTTCTCCTCTTGGGTTTTATTTGTAATTTATCCTCGCATAGTGGTGTTTGATACACCTATTATCTCTGTCTTACCCACACTATACATGACTTTTGAACATCTTATTCTCCGTGCGTTCCGAAGAGATTGTGGATGGAGAGGGAGACTCCTGAGTCGCCTTAAACTTACGACTCAGAGGAATCGGACCGAACACTGAACCGAGTCCCGTTAGCCGCGGCGAACATTGTGGCCCATCAGTGCATCAGTCCCCAATCGCAAACTTCGGTAGCTTGTAGAGGAGTCAAGGAGCAGGAGTCTTCCAACTCGTAAGAAATTACCACCATCACTTGCTGGCACCCACTTCTCTCAGGGCGACAAGACCAAACATCTCAAGCATAAATATTGCTTGTTTTCTCGTGAAGGCCACAACCATTCACGATCTCTAGCAAATCGATTGCTCTCTCTGCTACCAAAGAAACTGGCTTGGAACGATGTCTCTAGACTCTCCTCCGATCCGTCGCCTTTCTGTCTCTAGCTCGAGCAATAGTGCTAGTCGTCAGGAGGAGCTCATCAATGCCTATGAGGCAGAGGAAGAAAGGATCATCAATACACTGTCGCGCAAGCTTGAGAAGGTATGTAGATTGAGTCTTCCTCTTCTGTATACATTCCATTGTTGCTTTTACGCCATTCCATCTTTTTCTTTTCTTTTTTTTCGCCAATGGTTTAGTGTGTGTATTCACTGGCAAAATAAACTGACTCCCCTTTCCTTGTGTTTTCTCCTCTAATTCAGTTAAGAGAGGAGAAGATCGAACTCGAGAACGCTCTCGAAGCCGAATCAGAGTCCCATGTGAACAGACTCACAAAGGAGCTCAGCATCCTGCGACGCCAGCAGCAAGAAGCCTACTCCAACGGCTCTAGCCCTTCGTCTGCCGTTCACACCTCGACCTCAGGCACGGCTAACCTCAACGGGCATGGTCATAGCAACGGGTTTGGTGGGATCGGCCACAACGGTGCGAGCACAAGCACGAGCCATGGTGCGATGAACGGGGCCCAGAGCGCGGTGAATAATTCGATCTACGCGCCGCCAGATCCGTCTACGACGACTATGCTTGAGACCCTGATACGCGAGAATGAGGAGCTGAGACATAGACTGGCTACGACAGAGCGTAATTATATACATATGTCGAGGTTGAGTGAGATCTACAGGGAGGAGCTCATTGGACATAGGACGAGGGTAGGTTTTTTTTTCCCTTCTTCTCTCCTTTGAGTATCCGCATGAGAGCCCCAGATGCTGATGTGCGATTTTCTTTGTTGACAGATGGGAAAGCCAATAGATGACCTGATAGGTCTAGCAGCCTCAGATCCGTACTCCCAACCGACACACCACCGCAAGCAGCGGTCATTCTCTTCCCTCTCCAGCGCATCTTCTCCTACTTCAGCCTTCCACCAATATGCCCCACCGCCTCCTAGTCGTCCAGCGAAACATAGCATACCCATGGCTATCCCACGGACGAACACACCCTCTGCCGGGCAGACCTCTCGACACCACGGCCACCTCTCTCAATTCAGTGGGAGCCTCATCAGCGATTCATCCCTCTCGCGATCCATAGGAGGAGGACGCGGCAGCGGAGGTGTAATGACACCCTTCTCCGCCTCCCTCTCGTCCTCCTCCGATTCCCCGTTCCCATTCTCACCAGTTGACCACGCATACGCGTACTCGTCCTCACCCCTGCCCGTAAGCAGCAGCCTGACGAGCAACAACACGCACCTCACCACGCCCTCCTCCGCCGAGTCGGAGACCGACGCTCTGAACTCAACAACGGTAGCCAATACAGCGCACAGGACGCTGAGCTACCCCTCCGTCCCGCCGCCTTCCTTGTCTTCCTCGCCTAACGTGCCGTATTATTATCATCCGAATAGTCACGGTCATGCGTATTCTCCTGGAGAACCGGCTAGTCGTAGGGGCTCGGTTCCGTCGCTCAATGGGGTTGGAAGTGGGAGTGGGGGTAGGGTGGCTAGTCGGGGGAGAGGGAGTCGGAGGAGTAGTGTGGAGAGGGGAGGGAGGGTCGCTGAGACGGGTACCTTGGTACCGAGAAGTCGGGCGGGTAGTCAGAGTCATACCTATGGCCAGACACAGTCTCAGGCTCAAAGTCAGACTCAGAACCAGATGATGGGGCTGGGTGTTACAGAGGAGGAAATGGGTAGCGCGTTTGCGCTGTGAAAACGAGGAGGTTAGTATGCGTGTAGTAGAACCTTTGTTCTTCTTTCTACTGTCAAGTTTTTTTTATCGTTTTTATTTCCTAGTTTCGACTTCTCGTATACGCTTTGCTGCTTCGATGTGGTGGTTATTAGCACGAATACCCTAAGATCATCCTATTACAATGGACTAGACGGAATGTAACCTGTACTATTAGTTCTCGCTTTCAACAATGCCCTCTTCACTGCTATTATCCCTGTTACAAGTTGAGAAGGACTACATGTACAGTAAGAGACTCTACGACAGTATGTCCGAATACCGCGGACTTGACCAGCGCACGGTCACCTAGACGCGGCTGTGGCAAATTTTATTCTGGCTGGACGACTTTGCTTCCTCCCACCATCAGCTCAACCATTTTCATAGGACTTCACGTCCTCCCACCACTCCAAAAATTTTCCAATGGCCTCGATACTGTCCAGAACGTCCCGTGCAGGCTTGTCGCTTTCGCTTTTCCCAAGGACATTACTACGGAGTCGGACGTTGACTAGCTCAGTCACAGCAGCGTCTCGTATTTCTTCAGGTCCCCTGTTAAGGCCTAGGAATGGATTTTTCTATGCCTCAAGAGTGCAGTTTGCCTCGACGGCGGCGCAGTTTAAGACACCAGAGCCGACGAGTCATGTCGCAGAAGAATTTGTCGCTGAGGAACTGGAGGAGCTAGCAGACGAAGCGACGGAAGAGGCTTTACCAGAGTTTCAGACCCTCTCTGGTTCAGTCCATCCCCTGACTCTTCAAGCACTCACGAAGAAGCCGTTCAACTTGAAGACCATGTCACCCGTTCAAGCTGCTGTTTTGCCCATGACGCCTATCCTCTCCGAGCCCTTCTCTCCAGAATCTAAAAGCACCAAAAGGGACCTGTTCGTCAAAGCCCGTACGGGTACCGGCAAGACTATATCCTTCCTCGTTCCCTCCTTAGAGGCGCGGCTCAAAGCCATACAAGCCCACACCTCCCAAGCTCTCGTGGATGCGAACAAAGTCGGCGACAAGCGCATGGAAGAACAGATTAAACGGGCGTTCGTCAATGGTGAAGTGGGGACTCTAATCCTGAGCCCGACGAGGGAGCTTGCAACGCAGATCGCTACTGAGGCGCAGAAGCTCACTGCTCACCATGATGGTGGCAGTATGGGCGTGCATTTGTTGGTTGGCGGGATGAGTAGAGGGTATCAGCTTAAGACGTTCTTGAAGGGACGCAAGGATTTCGTTGTTGCGACGACTGGGAGACTGAGGGATTTGATGGAAGAGCCTCAAGTCCGGGAAGCGATATCTAAGACTAGAACTGTATGTTGCTCCTCGTCTGTGAATATTTCGCGCCAGTCAAAGTTAACATGTTTTTTTCCCTCCTACAGTTGGTTCTGGATGAGGCAGATACGCTACTAGATATGGGCTTCCGCCCTGACATTGACGCTATCTCCAAACAACTTCCAGCCAAGGGTCCTCGTCAGACTTTCATGTTCTCCGCCACTGTCCCACCCGCCATTAAAGAAGTCTGCAGAGAGCTCCTCTCAACAAAGCACGAGTTCATTGACTGCGTGCCCAAGGACACACCAGCTGTCGACGCAGACATCAGCATGTACCACACCGTCCTCCCCACGCCTGCCGAACAGATTCCCTACGTCATGCAGCTCCTCGCTCACGATCAGCTCGTGCACGCGGGTGAGAGCAAGACTGTCGTATTCTGCAACACGACGTCCATGACGCGCCTGTTGGCTACGATGCTCCGTGATCTGTCAGCGACGATGTTGCCCGCTGGTCGCCGGACCTCGATCTATGAGATCCATTCGAAGAAGGATCAGACTGCCAGGTTTAACACATCTGCTCGGTTCAGGGCTGATCAATCTGGATCCTCGATCCTCATTACTTCGGACGTGTCAGCGAGGGGTGTAGACTACCCTGGTGTCACTCGTGTGATCCAGGTTGGTGTGCCTGCCAGTGCTACGCAGTACACCCATCGGGTTGGTAGGACAGGCAGAGCAGGTCGCAAAGGACGCTCGGATCTGGTCCTCCTCCCCTTTGAATCATCGTTCATCCAGACTTCTCTGCAGAACTTCCTGGTCCCTCACCTCTCTACTCAAGATCTCCAAGCCGAGCTCCTCCAACTCTCTTCAGCGTTCGACGCTAACCCCACTGAATTCTGGGAAAACGCTCTAGCTCAGGTCACACCCCCTAAAGATGCTGCTCAGCCCGCTAAACAAAATTCTCGCGACCGGTATCGCAAGCCCATCGGCCCAACGATGTACAAAGCACCTATCACACAGACCCTCCAGGTCATCCCAGATACGTACAAATCGTTCCTACCGCAGCTCGACACCCAAGCCGTCGACGAAGCGTTCACAAGCTCTCTGGGGTACTACATCGGACGCGTCGGGGAATTGACGTGCAGTCGGACTGCGATCCTAGATGGGCTGAAGCAGTGGACGACGCAGGCTTGCGGGCTTTCTGTCCCCACGTATGTTTCGGATAACTTCTTGAGGAAGATAGGGTTCTCTGGCGGGAGAGCAGGAAGAGGCTCGCTTGGTGACCGCGGTCGAGAGCGCAGACCACACTGGGCGTCGCCTGGGAGTAAAGATACGTACTCCCTCGGTGCGGATGGGTATAGAGACCGGGACGGCGTCAGGGGACAGTGGCGCAACAGGGACTACGCACAAAACGCTACCAAGGGCAGTGGTTATAACTCCCGAGCTGATACCTCCCGTGGCTATGGCGGAGCAGAAGGCTCGAGATCTTCGTCGGGCTCCTTTGGGTCTTACTCGAGGGACAACACGTATTCGAGGGACAGCAGACCGCGTAATTCGAGGCCATCGTACTCGTCTGAGAGGTATGCCGGCGGTGCTGGTGGAGAGGAGGGCTCGTCGTCGTCGTTTGGGCAGACGAGGAGTCGGGCGGCGAAGTGGGCTGCTTCGAATGGGAGGAATGATAGGAATGAAAGGTCAGGGAGGGATAGCAGAACACCGAGGAGGACATGATCTTCGAGATTATCTCCTCTAGGACGGTTTATTGCTCGATCTTCAGTCTAACTGGATCAGTGGGCGATCCACCTACCCGTCCTCCCTGCCCTTCTTTCCGACTCTAAGCCCCACTCCACCACTAACCCCCTCATCTTGCACCACCTCACCTCCCCTCATCTTTCATCCCCCTTCATCCCCTCCTTCTCTCTTTCCCTCTCGCTTTCCTCACCTAGTTTCACGCAACATCATACCTTAACTCACCACATCTGTAGACTAATGCTTTCCAGTGTTGTAACTTACAATTTCCCCCTCGCAACTTTGCACACCAATACAGTAGAATACTAGAAGAAAAACCGCATCTTATTATATATGGATCATTATAGGCTTTTCGTTTATGTTCGACAATGGAGATTATCGGGATTCATTTCTTTTGCTCTCTACTCAAGTTCTCTACTATGTTTCTGGAGCGTGGTTTGTCGTCACGTTGTGGTTCTGAGCTGGATGACGGTGCAATCAATTCTGGTCTCGGCCCTGGGACAAATTGATCATCCGAACCGGGCTTCATTGACAGCCCAGTCGACCACGACGATCCCGCTGAACCGTTCTCCTCGTACTTTCTACAGTGCTATGTGCTGCCATGCGCAACGCAGAGCCCGTCACCTACGATATCTTTTCGAACTCTCTCGGGAGGGTTAGGCACCAATACTTATGTACAAGTTGCCCATCGACCACACTGAGTCGACGTCTGAATCGTACGCGTATACGCGTACCCTGGCCCAGACATACTGGAAACTGAAGGGTAAAGTACCGAGTTGAAAGCTCGGGAGGAAGGCGCTCGCCTAGTACTCTCTTCAGCACTCTCTTCGTGATTTCTGGGAGTTGACCAGTACTAGTAACGCATCTCATGCACTGGTGACTCCTTTGAACACCTCTGGGTCTCTCTTCACGGTGTATCCTCCAAATATTTCCTGTCAACATTGGTGACTGGAGGGCGCTTCCTTCCGTTGTCATCAAAGGCAATTCTTCAAGGTCCCAACTGTGTGCGAGCTCCATCCTCTTCGTTGTGTTTCGCTAGAGAGCAGATGCAGTCATAGATGACGCTTCCTAGTAGTAGAGTCCCCTACTTTCATGGCCGGGGTTCCTGCCTCTTTTTCCCACCGCCGGTGCACCAAGCGTTTCAGCCATTCAGATGGTTCTCTTTTTTCTCCTGCCAGCTGATCCATACAGTACGGTACTCCCTCATCTATCACCGATGGTAGTTCGTGGCGTTGATTTTTTTTTTTTCGTTACCTCTCAGAATTATTCGGCTTCTTTCTCTTCTCAGCTGCGGTCTTTTCATCCGATAATGTAAGTTCCGATGCTTCGTTCTGTGTACTGTATTGATTTTGCTTGGTTACTGATCGCTTCTCTCCAGTTTTCCTTGTACCGTGAAGCTTCTCACCGGGAACTCTGCTTTTGCCTGTGCCATCTCCGGTACCGTCTATACATAGGATTGTCCCCAATAACCCACCTGCAGGACCGCCTTCCTCGTTCTCGCCCGTTCTCGCCTTCAGAGCGGCCTCCTCGTGAGCGACGGGTGGGTACTCTTGATTCCTCTGTGCTAGGAATCGCAACGACCCCTTTGCGCCCTTACAGCATAGTAGAAAATAAATTTCAGGACGGAACAAGAGAAGCCAATAAAACCGCAATTCACTTCAATGGCACTCCTGATCGCCTGTTGGACGTGTGAGCCTTCTCTCTCGATCACAATTTACCCAAATTCACTGGTCTCCGGCGAGCAGGACAACGGCCTACAACGGCCTAGCAAACCTCCATCGTAAGTTGCTATGTATAACGTCTCCGTAGATTTCAGATGATGAAACTCGAAGATTCAAGCTTCGATCTGTGATGTTAACTCCTTCTCCCGGGGTTGGTTTGGTCAATGGTTCTGCCTTGCAAATGGCCTCTCCACAGAGAGGAAGGACACCATCCCGTTGGCCTCATCTACTCGGTGTTCATAGCAAACCGAACCTCATGAGCTATCCTTCCAAGTATCTTTTGATCGCCTTCCTTACTATGGACTTTTCTCTTCGGGTTTCTGATCATAGCTGTGCATGTCTATGAGATTTTGACCCCACACAGTCTCCTCACTGCCTCGAGGACTCATCCGATATGCCCATGACAGCGCACTGGCGACGATACAGTTGAACTATTCACTTGACTGGCGCTAGAAGCTCTCTCCCTATCAAAAAAACTTGCTCTCTTCGCGTGGATTCCGGGCTCTACGCGCTGGTACAACCATTGTACGAGATCATCGTGTACAAGTACCAGCGCGATCGGATGCATTCATTACGGCTTGACATCGTCAGTGATCTCTTTGTGATCTTATTCTCTTCTAAAATCTATGTGATCCCCCTTGGACTCACCCCATCTCCTTTCGTCTACAGATTCAGTGGGATAGCTATAAGCCCTTGGATCATCTTCTATCCTAGGGAGGACGGCATATTTTACGTCTAGAAAGACGGTGGCCCACCTCTTCGGCGTATAATTTCTCTCACAGCCGATGCTGGGGGGTGTGCTGGTCAGCGCTAGAATGATCAATTTTACCCCCAGGAACTCACCGTGCAAGAATGGGATTCATGTTTTGAAGTGTTTGACAGTTCAATCGAAGAACCGCACCCTTGTACTTATTTTTCCCCAGACCTTGACAAGAGCCACCTGATGCTCCACTTGTGAACTGAGGCAATTCTGTGCTTCAAGGCTTCGTGTGAAGGGCTGGACGCGGGAGCACCTCCTGTATCGACGGTCACGCTTGGGATCTAGTAAGAAATCTTCTTCGATGCGATTCTCCCATCTCAAGAGTATTGAGCGCTGGATAGTTCAATCATTCGCGTGGTACACGCTGCATTCTGATCCTTTCCTATGAATCGCCGATCCAGGGAGTAGCGAGCTCTCTGAGTGTCCAACCCATTCGTTGGCGCACTCAAACGGGGACCTGAATGGAAGAATAAGGACCTCCGACCCTTTTTTTTCTGTTCTTCCTAGAGGTTCGGGCGCGCTTGGCGTAATTTGTCCTGTTACGTCTCCGTTCACCTGCAGATCGCCCATTTTCGTGCTTCACCGCGGTGAAGAGGCCTCCCTAGAAAACATATAAAGAGGTAGTCCCAGTTTCCTAGTTTTCCCCAACTCGAACATCTCAGCTCGAATTCCCTAGTCAACTTCTCCAGCTCTTCTCAGTCAGTTCTACCTCTTCTCACAATGAAGTTCACCACCGCTGTTGTTGCCCTCTCTTCCGCCATCGCTGCCTCTGCCATGCCAGGTGGTGTTCCAGGTGGTCACCCCGTCACTACCACCGTCACCGTCACTGCTGTAAGAGCCTCAATCTATCGAGGGTTTCTGGTTCGAATACTGACATCTACACCCTCATCAGCCTGGCCCCACTACCACCGTCGGTGGCAACAACTGCAACACCGGCCCCATCCAGTGCTGCAACAGCGTCCAACAAGCCTCTAGTGCTGGTGTCGGTGCCATCCTCGGGCTCTTGGGCATCGTTCTCAACGATTTGAACGTCCTTGTCGGCTTGAACTGCTCTCCCATCACTGTCATCGGTGCTGGAGGCAGTGGATGCAATGCTAGCCCAGTCTGCTGCCAGAACAATGACTTCGTAAGCGTTTCTTCTCTGATATATTGGCCTGGTGGATGCTTATGGTTGTTTTTTCAGCACGGTCTCATCAACATCGGTTGTGTTCCCATTAACATCAACCTCTAAGGGATCAACTGTCTTGATTCCTCGAGGGGCCCTCTGAGTTCCTCAAGGGGGGGATTGGTTAGACCAGGGTGTGCGAGGGTTCATTGGGTTTTCTCATGGATTTACTACTACCTCTTTACTTCGGGTTTCTTGGTTGTTTTGTGTGCTTGATCCTGAATATACCCAGTTGGTTCACGGTTTCATATTTGTCGGTTGCTGTTGCGATCCTTGGATAGCTTGGACGGTCGGAAATCCCACTGGGTTATACTAGTAACACACTCCGAGTCTCCTTTGGTCAATAATCTCGGCCTTACCTACAGGATGTATAAATTCCTGAAGATGACCATACTGGGCGGCAGTACTAGCAGAGTGACTTGCCGGCCTCCGGATCAATTCGAAGCTAATCTTCCCACTTTAACCGGCACGACTAAGTATACCTTACTACAGTACTTCCGAACCCGGGCCATGTTGAAGCAGGTATTACTACATGGTCCTTAGCGTTCTACCTTTTCCGGTGATACAGTATGTCTAATGTAGCAGCAAATATTTGCTGTGCGTACTACAAAGAGAATCCTCCCTATAGTCGCGGATCACCTCACATCGATTCACAAAAAGAGTAATTGCAATATAATCCAGGTAGTCCATTCAAGTCAAATAGGAAATAAGTTACTGGCGAGAACATCCAGATAAACTAATAGTAAGATATACACGACGAATGACCCACTCATGGGCAGTACTAGAAAGAGAGAAAGCAAATTGAGAGGCATGTTTTTTGACAGAAGGAAAGAGAGAACAACATACAGTGACGGTTACGTCCTGGTTTCCACAGGCCCTCACTGGCGCGTCCACCTTGTCGCCGCAACCAGCGGTGTTGCCGGGTGGGTAAGCCTGGTCGCAGGCACAGTTCACGGAGGTACATGTGACGGTGTCGCAACCGCCCACTTCGATCTTCTGAGCAACGGTGTATCCGAGGATGTTGGAGATGTCGTAGTAAACCAAGCCGTTCGAGTCGCTGAAAGTAAACAGCACCGCTCAGGAGGGATGCAAGTAAAGTGAAGACTGGAGGGCGACGTACAAGTTGAACTCGACCATGGACTCAGTTCCCCAGCAGTTCTTGCCATCTGAGGATCGTTGGATTAGCCATGAGAGGTGGAGTTAGGATTTGAAGGGGCAGACGTACCAGGGTTGTGGCATACTCGCGAGTTCCAGCCAGCAGGGATATCGAGGGTGGTAGAAGCACCAGCACCGAGAGTGCCTGGCTGTGGGCCATTGTAGGAGACGGATCCAGGGAAGTTGATGTCACTGGAGAAGATCTTTAGGACAAAAGCCCAAGATAGTCATGGAGAAGGGGATAACATACACATAAACTGGGGTACCGCTGCCACAGTTGTTCTTAAGAGTGAGGGAGTGGGCGGACACGCCAGCGGCGACGGAAGCCAAAGCGACGATGGAGAACAACATTGTTATGAGAGGGATGCTGGAAGAAGGTTGTCTGTGCGAGTAGGAGGAGAGGGTGGACGATATTCAACCTCAAATTACCCTCCTGGTCTTTATACTCCAGCATCGTGAGGACACAATACGACCCCGCGTCGTCGATACAGCCTCACGCGGCGGCGCAACAACTGTTAAAGATAGATTTCACATCTGAACGACCTGAGTTAGTGCTCGCACAGATACGCAGATGCACCTACCGTCTTTTTGGAGCTTCTTCCTCTCAAACGCGGGCCACCGAATGATGATGTCCTTCTGTGAGGTGGAGCGAAGGAAATCATTGACCGTGAACTAAGTGCAGAGACCATGTTGACGAGGCCGCACGATGATGGCCGAAGAGGAAGGGAGGCCTCAGTTGATGCAGCGCAAAACCGATGCTAACATCATGCAAGTGGAGCAAGAGGGTAAATCTGCGCCTAGCTCAACTCAGCGATGGTGCGACGTCATTTCTGAGGGCTGTATCTGGTACCGTGTCGGTTAGCTAACCAGAATCTCGAGGGCGAAAGAACTACGGATTTGCAGAGCTACGATAGTGCACTCAGGAGCGATATAGAAAGTTCGTCGAATCTGTATTATGAACGCCAAATCAGCGGGTGTTGCTAGATCTCATGCGTGTTAGATGAGGGCCGTTCCGCAGTCATCCTCGTAGCCTGAATGGCGATGGATGGCAGCAAAATAGGTGGGCCGACTAGCAGTTGTACGTACACCGGTTGACGAGGGCATGTAGAAGTGTGTAGCGTGCAGAGATAAGTGAACATTGTCTCAATTTTTTCCCACGACCGCTCGGTGACTGAATTTAGGAGCGACCACATCCAAGAACATCGTTCGGTTCTTAGAGATCCACGATAGTTACTCAAGTGCACGTCTTGGGGCGAGGAGGGGATTCCTTACAAGAGCAAGAGACTGAGCAGATGAAAGCACGACAATTCTATGTCGAGTTCCCAAACTCCGTGGAGAAAATACGGCACCAATTTGATAGTGAATAAGGAAAGAGACGAGGAGTAAGATCCATGAAAGGGAAAAGGGAGCAGCAAACAAAACATGTACGGTAAAGGAGGAAAAACCCCGAGAGCATAGGAAAGAAGCCCTTAAAAGTCATATCCTTCCACTTTGAACACCTCTCCATAGTGCAAGTAACTCTCCATGATCTTGAGTATAGAATCCGGTAAGCCCATACTGAGAAGTGTGAAACTGATTTTCTGGTGCCCATGAATTTGTCCCAGCTTGAAGAATGCTCTCGCAATCAGGGTGGGATACTGTAAGAATAAGTCAGTATTAGATGTGAGAATGGTAAGAGAGAGGAGAGCAGGGCCTACCGTCATCTCGGTGTAATCAGCATGTTGATACGCAGCAACGCGTATCGCAGTTTGAATCGACCTCTGAATATCACCCTCATCCGCATACATCTCCATCAACTTAGCCCAAGGCTTCATAGAATACCTCGAGCTATCTAAGCACCTCTGGAACGCCTCCTTAGCCTCTTCCTTATGGTGCAGACGTAGTCCTAGTTCGCCAAGGATTTCCCACTCCATGCCTGTCTTGCGATAGGCAACGTGCTGAGTCTTGAAGTGAGCTACTTCGGCGCGGAAGATGGTCCAGACACGGAGATCCTGAACGATTCAACCAAGATTAACGATCTGCAAAGCTCTACCAGTACGGGGTGACGAACCTCATAGAGAACCATGAAGAGATTGTCTAGCCATCGCTCGCAGAGTCTCTTATTACTGAACGAGAACGGTTCTGCCTGCGTCGACGGAGACTTGGGCTCCCCATGGTATCCACCACCAGACGCAGAATTAGGAAGGACATGATCATCTTCCTCTCCAGCAGCAGCTTGAACCGGTTTCTCCAAACCATCTGCCATCTTCTCGTTAGGATCCTGGTCACCACCTTCATGATCAGAATCTGTAGATATCCTGATCGTCGGTATCGTCGCAGCATCTCCTCCATTGACTTTCGTGGATAAAGTCGAAGTATCGGCACCGTCAGCGTCAGGTTCACCGTCGAGAGGGCTGGATTTCGGGCTCTGAGGCGATACCATGCCCTTGGTCGAGGCGTTGTCATCATCGAGGTGCGCGTTCGTCGTGGATCCATCTTCATGGATGACTAATCCATTGGGATCATCAGCCCGTACTTCCGTCTGAGCCTTCTGCATCCTGTACTCTTCCTCCATGACGAAAACGGCACTCCGAGTCTTGAGCAGCTCGTCCCAGCCAATTTGTGAGACCAGACGGGTAAGAAGGGAGTAGGCTCTTGCCCAGGTCCCGCGGAGTGCGGGAGCAGGTAGCCGTAATAGTGCTGGGTCAGCCTGCAAGTGGAGTTCAGACTGTTGCCCAGTGGAAGAAAAGAAGGATACTGACGTCGTCCTCATCATTCCTCGTCCTCTCCGGTAATATTTCTCCAATCGGTTTATTAAATGGCAGATGAACCCTGGAGGGTGTTAGCGTCCTGTGCGCGTCCCTCCCATTGAAAGTGAACATAGGACATGAGTTCAACGTTAACAGTGCGCTCTCATATTGTTTCAGATCGATGTAGAGGTCTGCCAACTTTTCCCAGGTGACGAATTCGCTTGGTGCGCAGTTGACTGCTTGACGAGCGAGCTGAAGTGCCCACTCCTGTTTTCCCTTGGAGCGAAGGTAGTCGCATTGGACGTGAAGCAGGGTGTAGGATTGAGGAGTTGTTTTCATAGCTTGAGCCATGATCTGGACAGCTTTGACTTCCTCGTCTGAGAATTGAGATAAGTAAGAATGGGGTTCGAAAGGAACAAGATCCTGAGAGGGCGCGACTGACTCATCCCTATGTAGCTTTTCGCAAGCAGTGAGGATACCTCTGGCTCTTTGACCGAGAGCTTCTCGAATAGATTGGCGGCAGGCTGATAACGTCCACTATCACCGAAGTATTTCATGATACCGGCTGTAAGATGATTCGAGACGACTGTGGCAACCTGGATTTCTGGGTCCGAACCAGCCTGCCAGCCTACAAAGAGGTAATCCCTTGTCGGGTATGACAACAATAAGAGAATAACACGAGCTGACCTTTCGAGAATAGAGACTCTGCAGTCTGAAGAAACCTCAGCTCGCCCTCCAGGCTAGTAATTGGATCAAGCTTCCGATACGCTTCCAGAACGTAGGTTGGGTCATCCGAGTACAGGATGGCTCGTAATAAAGCCGATACATAGGTTTCCTGCCAGACCTCTGGTGATGCTTCGTGTCTGTTCAGGGCGGTCAGGGCCTATCATGGAATCGAGGATGTGGAACATACCGCTCGCCTCGCAAGTCGATAATGTATGCGCTCACACCTCCAGGAATCTTGACATCTACACGAACATCCACGCGGGAAAAGGCGTTGAAACAGCTAGAGATGAGTCCGTCAGAGGTTGGCCTTGAGTACACATCAACAATGAACTCCCACCAGAAACATCCATTTTTAACCTTCCAAGCTGTATTCTTGGCGAACCACGTAGAGTTATCTTCGATGGCATAGGTAAGGGAGTTGATGTACGCTGCTAGAGATGCAGAGGACGACGCGTCTACACCGGAGATGTAGTGATATGAACCGAGTTGCTGTTGGATCGGGTTAGTTACTATGATGTTTTCGGTTGATGCCAGGAAAGAGGCTGTCGTGGCATGCCGTCGTGAGAGTGAAGATGCCTCCGGAAAAAGGACGTGGCCGATGCACGTAAATTGGCATAGAGAGTAACAATGCAGTATCGACGCGCCAGTTCTTCTCGACAAAGCGAGGATCTCGACCAGCCACGACACGGTGGATCTCAATGATGAAGCCAATCCAATCCTCCTCCTGCACAACCAAACGTTCCAGGGCACAAAGGTTCTGATTTACTCACAGTTTGCTGGCTGCCCTTTCCTGTAGTCTTGACGATATGGCACAAATCAGGAGGACCGAGCTCACGGAAAGTAGCTAGAACACCGAAAGCAGTTCTATCAGCTTCCAATTTTTTTCCAACACATCCCCACTACGTTTGAACCGCAATGCACAAGGAGTAAAGTTACGATCAAGGGAACTCACATAATGTCTCTGTCCTCGCAGTTATCGATTCACCCACTTCGACCTATTCAAACGCGTATTTCAGTCAGAACAACCGCATCTGTAAGTCATAAACGCGATAGAAGATGCATTCGTTGAGAGAGGGAGACTGACTTCGAATAGTTCTGGTATGTCCTTGAACACAGAGCCGTCCGACATCTGTACTTATGTTCGGAGAACTCCAAGTCAAGGGGAAGATGACCCTCGGACTATGGCGTTTTGGGATTTCGTGGGTGAGGTGGTCGTCACAGGTCAAGCAGACACAGCCACTTGCTGTATCTCTTTGTACTGGTCCACCACCCAGTTCTGCGAAATACCAGAATCTTTGTTCACCTTCTCTTTACGCGTATTGAGCCCTCCGAACTAGTCATGAACACCGTATGCTCTGTACTAGACTCTACCAGCATCTCCATCTAAGTTTCAGTGGATTGGAGGACGTTTTCTGACTCCATCTTGACTTGACGGAATTCGTGGAACATTTCTCAACCATACCCAGATTTTGTTTGAGAGTTAGCTTGGTCTGTATTCTCCCTGCGTACGCCTATGATTCGTTCGCGTTCACGGTACAAGCATGACCCTCGAAAAGCGGCTTCGAGAATACTTCCGAGCCTGCTTTTTCAGCCTATGACGCTCAGTTTCGGTATCTCTCTTTCTCTGAGACATATCCTTCGTCACAGAACAGGGATAAATACCCGGTTATCGCAACTTAAGGTCCGTTTTACCTCCTTCCACCCTACCCTAGTTTCTAACGACAGAACACTATCACATAGAACCACCTCGCTCGGCGCAATGGTTCAATTCAGTGTACTGGACTTCATAGCGAGTCAATGGTCTCGACCTTTGCCTGTTCAGCATCATGATCTCACTGGTCAAACTGTCCTTGTACTCGGTGCGAACGCTGGTCTCGGTTTTGAGGCCTCAAAACATTTCGCGAGGATGAATCCCGGGAAACTCATCCTGGCTTGTCGTAACAAAGTAAAGGCTGATGAAGCGCTGCTCAGTAAGCATAGCTTGCTTTCTTCTTACAGGCAAATTTACAGCACGACGGAGCTGATGCGATTCGTGTAGAACTGAGACAAGAAACTGGATACGAAGGAGGCGAAGTATGGATCGTCGATCTTGCTGACTTCGCTTCTGTGAAGGGCTTTGCGAAGAAGTTCAACGAGGAAGAGTCTAGGCTGGATATTTTCCTAGCTAACGCTGCTACTGCCACTTTCCAGTATGAAGCAACTCAAGATGGCTGGGAATCTACGTACGCACTGCACTTTCACCTTAACCTCCCTACATTATCTGATTTTTCTTGACTGATAGAATTCAGATAAATCATCTCTCAGTGGCGCTTCTCGCTTTCCTCTTACTCCCCAAGATGGCGTCGACACCTTCTCTACATGACAGCAAGGAGAAGTACCGAAAACCTCGAATGGTCATTGTCTCTAGTGAAGTCCACCACTGGGTCAAGTTCGATGACGAGCGCCTTGGTAATAGCGACAACTTGATTGAGAAGCTCTCGGACAAAGAATACTGCACATCAGAGTGAGTACACCCTTACTCATGGTGCCCGTCGCGAGTTGACTAATCTTCTTCGTTGTAGTAAAATGGCTAGTCGATACTCCGACTCGAAACGTTGGGTTTTGTTCGCTTCCTCTTCATATAATTGGTATCTCATGCTCTTTTTTTGTTCTCAGTCCTTAACGTATTCTTCACCCGTGCTCTCAAAACCCACCTTCCCTCTCCCTCCCCAATCACCGTGGACACCGTAAACCCAGGGTACTGCATCTCAACCCTGCGCCGCAACATGTCTGGCTTCCAAGCCGTTATGGACCGTATCCGCGAGCTACTCCTCGCTAGAACAACCGAGGTGGGATCCAGACAGCTCGTCTGGGCCGCTTTGGAATCCGACAACGATGCTGGTGACGATTCGGTGCACGGGGAGTATATCAACAACTCCAAGGTTGAAGAACCTTCGGATTATGTGATTGAGAACAAAGAGCTCCAGGATAGGATTTGGGTGAGCTTCTGTGGTCTCCATTTTGATGGCCTTTCCTTTCTCTCTTCCCTCCGAAAACTGGAAGCTGATTCTGGATTTGCTCATTGACTTGCGGTAGAATGATACGTTGAGGATTCTGATGAAGATCGATCCTGATCTTGCAGTTTCTGACGTTACACAGCAGTATCGAAGCAAGGCTTTGTGAAAGGTCTACTGTCAGATGCTCTTGCTCTCAATCAGGCGACATCTTTTCCCTCCTTGGCATTGGGCATTGTGTACCTGACCTAATCTGTAGTAAATAGGGCTCTTAGGACTTTTAGCTATTCGTATTTCCCGTCAATTCATCGGTTCTGTTACTGTCCCTGGGCCTGAATACTCGCCTACTCGGGCGTGATTACTGCAGGTCTCGAAGCAGCAGAGAGGAATCTGAGCTGAATCTGAGCCCAAACACTGCTGTGATCATGATCGGCATCAATCACTTGGTATGATCCGGCGAGCACGAATTTTCCCACGTCCCAACTCTCCATGTTCATTTCTACGACTCCCCACTCAAAAATAAGTCTAACCTGCGCTTACCCTACCGCTGGACGTTCAACAGCTCACTGAAGTAGAGCGAACGTGTAAAGATCTCTTCAAAGTTCGCCGTCGTCACCAACTTCTATCTACCAGAAGCCGCGACGTTTTACGACGGCAGCTCTTGACAGGTCCTCCTGCACCCACCCATTTAACTTATCTGCCTTTGGATAACGGGCTACCGACCGTGTCCTCATCAGTTCTAGATCCTCCAGGTCCACCTCGTTCTCCATTCTCATGGCTATCTAGCAGACTCAGGCGCCCTCCTGTCATGAATCTCATTAAGACCTTTCTCGATATGTATCCTCCACTCAATGAAGGGAGGGGGGTACCACATGTGATGTCTGGCTCTCTCCGGCTCTTGACAGCCTGAGGGAGAACATCTGTGGAAACATTGAGATGTATCCAATGGAGTTACGAGCTGAAATCACCATCTGTCAATCGTTTTCAGCAGGCGTGCCCAACCTCCGTGGAATTTCTCCCGCTCAGAGGCATATCACCTAGGTATTTATCGCCGGCTGCATCCCGTGGGGCTATTTACAGGATAACGTTATCCGGGGCTGCATCATATACGTGCTCGTGCTCGGCCTGGTGGGTTCTTTGCTATAGTGCCGAAGAGCGAGGAACGAGAAGCGGATGCATGCAACGAGGGTTCTGAGTTGCTTGGGACGCCGGATTCAATTAGCCCGGAGTAACAAGCAAGGAACATGCTTTCATGCAGTCTTTTTTTCCCACCACCTCACGCACCGCCCTGGAGGTACTTAAACCCATTCACTGAAACTTCCCAGAAATCTTTCGCGCTCCCCTGAGTTCCAATCGATTCTCCCATGAACTCCAACTGCATCATTCCCTTGTAAAAAAACTTTGCCCAACGGTTCGAATCCAATCTCCAACACCTGCTCTTCTCGGTATCAGACAAGAGGCGCAGCCTAGATCTACGGTACGAAGTTTGATACTGATGATATCTCCAACCTCTGATCTTCGAGGGAAGCTTACGCTCGTGCTTTTGTCTCTCCGGTAGTTTATAAAAAGGTCGAAGCTAGAGATTTGCGCTTCCACCTCTTCCTCCCCGGGTCCTCCATCTGTCTTCTTTTCCCATCGTCCCCTCAGAGTTGCATTGTGTGATCTTCTACGACCATGATCGACACCAGCAATCCTCTGGTTCAAATCAAAAGTACGCCCATGAAGCCGCTCTTTGCAGCTACCCTGGCCAAGCAACTGACTTTCTGCGCTTGATCTCTAGTCACGGAATCTGTGTGCGCCTTCGTCGCAATATGTACGACGGTGTACAGGTTGTACATCCGACGAGGTAGATTGTGGATCGACGATGTGAGTATCTGGTCGCTAGTTCGAGTCTGTTCTGTGGCGGAGCGCTGTTGATGCTCTTGTGGATCGACATTGGACCCGAGAGTAGCGATGAGAACTGATTCTTGACCCTTCATAGGCCTGGGCAATATTCGCTCTTCTCACCTTGTTTGCTCAGATCGGTGCTGTGTTCATGCATGTCCAGAATCCTGGTGCGTTACTTTTGCATGTGTACGACTACGACACGAGGAAGAGCGTCGACTGAGAAGCACTGCAGCGGACATTTCCAAAACCTCTCGAGTTGCCGCCTATTATCTCATGGCCATCACTTTCTACTGTGTCATCTGGTAGGCATCCTCCTCCCCTTTCTCCACTTTTGACCTTTCCCTAATTGGTTGTGACTTGGACTATGATTGTAGGGCATCACGGATATCTATCATCTTCAGTATCATCCGTATCGATCCCAACCCAGACCGTCGGAAACTCTACGTCGGCGTCTCAGCTGTCTACTTCATCGCCGTCGTCATCCTTATCATCCAGTTGTTCTGGGTATGTGAGCCAGAGCCGTCATGGAAGGATGCGCCTAGCCCGCAGTGTACTTTGAACAAGCAGGTGGCGATTTCGCAATTAGTTAGTGAGTGAACTTGATCGACGCTAGAAGCAAGTCCTTGTGTTCTGGTGCTAATTAGGTTTTTCTCTGCAGCGGATATCTTGGCGGACTTGTTCTTGCTCTTCGCCCCTCTGAGAGTGTTCATGCATCTCTCGGATAAGGCGCTGAGAAGGAAGCTGATTATTATCTTCTCGACCTGTATCATCACCACCATCGTGAGTTCAGCCTTTAGGTTATCCTTCGTTTCTCACATCTCACACATGGATCGACCTCTCAGGTCTCGCTAGTTCACGCAGCTTATATCCTCTCTATCGGAGGTATTAAAGTTATCATCTCCGCCCTAGTCGAAGACTGCGTATCTCTCATGATCGCCAACGTGCCCGTCGTGGTCACCGCAGTAATGCGTTTCGGAGCAGACCAAGACAAGAAACCACCGCCCACCAAATCCATGCTCTCAACCGCAATGCACTTCGCCTCCAGGAAATTCGGTATCCACAAAAGCCAGGCCACCAACGGCGCCACTACTACCAACGGTGGTGGCGTGGTCTCTGGGTTTCGCTTTGGCTTGGGGACGGGTAAGAAAGGAAGCAGCGAGGCTAGTTCTGCGACGTTGACGAACGGGGGTTCGAGTTATGGTGTTTTTAGTACGAATGGGGCTGGGTTGGTTGGCACGAGAGGAGCGATGACGACGGAGGGTACCTCAGATCCGATCATGTTGGATCTTATGGAGACTCGCCAGGATTCTTCGAACTCTACGAAGGGTGCAGATCACGGTGACGAGGAGGAACAGGATTCCTCGAAAAGAACGGTTGGATGGGCGGATGTGGCAAAGGCCGTATGAAAAACGTATCTGAATTTTTTCTCTCCTTTGGGGTTTATGTGCTTTTGACTTGCTTTCCGATGTTGGCAAAGGATTTATTTATCGCTATTTGCTGTTCTTTGAGTATACCTATGTTGTAATACCAGCGTATGATGCAATTTCATGACTTTCAAGATCTCTTCCAGGGAACCTAACTCAACTCTAACTTGACTCCAAGTCAGTCCGCGGAGAAGCTCGGCAATGATTGCCGCGGAATGCCGACGCGTCGGGTGCGGTGAGGCTGTGCCTTTATTACGTAAGACAGGGCGGAGGGGTTAGCTACTCATCGCTAACCCTAACTCAATGACTATTGTTAGTATTGAGGAAGGAACAGTAGGAGAAGATTTTGTTCAAGGGCATTGTCCCAGTCTTTTTTCTTCTGCTTTCATCGTCGTCTGGTCCATTCTCAGCACTGCCCAACGCTAGCTTGCATTGTGATTGACTCGCCTCGTGGCCCTCCGCTCACCGCCCCGCCCCTCTTTCGGTCCCGAAGAGTCACCACGGAAGCTATATAAGACCCGGAATCAGAGTGGAAACAAAAAATTCCCCTTGTTTTTTTGCTTCCAGGTTCCTTATGTCGTTCAATCCATACCCAGATTCCTCATATCACTCAGCCCCAAATACGCCTCTCGAGGCGGCGTTCCATTCGTGGGATCAGCTAGATGAAGACGTTGGACAGCAAAGCCAGCAGCAACAGCAGCAACAACAACTTGTACCGCAAGATTTATCAGCCCATGGGTCTGCAGCAACTTCACCAACGGAACAACAACATCAGCATTTGGCCCAGATTCAGCAACGCCAGCAATTAGAAGATAACAGCAGTTCAACGGCCCCTTCGACACCTACAGCGTATGGTATTTTAGCCCAGGCGACTCATGTTGTGCCCAGCCAGCTACGAAGACAAGCGCGTGAATCCAACACTCAGAATCGCCGTTCTGTTGAAACAAGGTCCCAGTCGTCTCCTACTGTTACTGAACTGGACCCAGTTGTGTTGTCTGCTAGACCTAGAGTCCACGTCGCGACCACGCAGAGCGCTGACTCTCCCCCCGGCTCTGCCGGGGCTTCCGGCCCGAGTGCATCAACCACGGCTGTTGCGTCCTCGAGTTCTGGTGGTGGTGCCGGGAGTAGTAGTTTTACCAGTGTGAGACGTTCTCCAACCACCAGACTTCACCACCAGCACGCTTTCAATCCCTATCGTCGACCTCAGAGTGCGACGGGCATGCGCACTAACACTCATGCTATGGCCGCCCAAGCTCATGGCAACTCTAGACAAGTCCGCTTTGCGTCTGGCAGTCACGGTCAGAGTCATGATGGAGATCTTCATGCTCCCATTTTCGCTGCCTTCGGTCCTGATTTCGATACCTCTGCTTTGTCTGTGGGATCTGGCCATCTTCTCTCTATGGGAGTGGATTCACCAACTATTCCATCTGGTGCTGGTGTCTTCCCTCCGCCGATGCCATCGATGTCGAGAACGACTTCGTTGCCTGAGCCTGTCAATGCCTTGCCTCGTCGAGAGGCAGGCCCGAGTCGTGCTGCGAGTGGCACTGGCCCCTCTGATTATCGTCATTATCAGTCTACAGCGTGAGTTTAGATGAGAGTAGATGCAGTTGTTCGTTAAATCTTTCTTCTAGATCCGGATCGGGTCCATCTGCTCCCATACCAAGTCCCACCGTCGATACACGATTCGGGCACTCTCATGCACCTCCACCGCTTGCGACACCTCAAACCAGCGTGACGACAACTAGCACGCAAGCGCAGTCGTCGTCCTCATCCTCGACCACTGCTAACAGATACTCCATCCGGGGCGACGTCACCTACGACACCGTCAACAAGATCCTCATCGCGACCCTCGAACTCCCCGGGGTGAGGAAACAAGATCTGAATATCACGCTGGGGACGTGTCTCTACAACGGTGTTCGGCAGATCACGATCAGTGGGACTACGAGTCCGCGGTTTCCTGTCCATGACAATCCGAATGCGTTCTTTGCTACGCATCTGAGGCCGGTGAGGGAGAGGAAGTATGGAGAGTATCAGAGGGTGTTTGCGGTGCCGAATGAGACGAAGGTTCGTTAGTCTTTGGGATCTATTATTAGGGTTGGACCCCGTTTGTGAGATGAGGAACTGACTCAAACTCGTCTCTCTCCCCTTTTACTCTTCTTCCCCCAAACTATACTCCCGATCTCGTCAAATACCACACAACAAAAATCCTCTCTGTGTTGCTTTTTTAAAACAAAAAAAAATGATATTCACCTCTCGATCAGTATGAGGATATCGACGCTGAGCTGACCGATGGTCTTTTGATACTGAGGGTACATTGTCCAAGTGCGCCTGATGAAGTTGAAGAACCGATGCCCATCTCTGTTCGACATTATACGGACAACATCGAGGCTCCACCTCCTCCCCCGCGTTCTTCTTCCTCTTGATGCTTTCTCGTCACTCAACCTTCGTTTTTGCTGCTTCTGTTTTCTTGGTGCCAGCGAGAGAGCTTGTTGTGATGGTTGGCATGTGTTCTTGATTGGCTAATCTTGAGCGCGCTGAGGTCCGTAGAGAGAGAATCTCCGTGCGATGTTGTTACTTTGGCACTCGTTCAATCGGGAGCTAGCGCTTCTGCTGCTTGTTCTGAAGCGTTTGACCTCCAATCTCTATACCACCCTCCCACCCTCTCAAAGCGCTATCTCTCATCCTCATCCTCTCCCCTCATCTGTTTCCTGTCTCTGTGTTTCCCATTCCCTTCTCCCTTTACTCTGATCGAATTCTTTCCATCTTAATCTGTATCGCTATCATTATTTCTTTGTCACCAAGATTCCTTTGTTCTCGGTTTTCTTCAGAATCTCTTCTTATCTCATCCCATGCTGCTCTACTTTACACATTCCTCCCATCCCCTACTTCCCCATATACATGCTCTAGGCGAACCACTCAACCCATATGGACCTCTCATTTTCTCATCAACAAAACTTACCAAACCATAACCATCAGAAGCATCCCCCCAGTACGTTCCTCTCCTCAAGCCTTATCGCTATCCACTTGTTGCCTAGCTAATACGACGTCGCCCGCCTCAGGTTCTCTCCCTTCCTGATCGTTTAACAGTTCCATCGGCCGTTCTTTAACAGGATTCGGCTGGAATCTCTTAACCCATTGGACGATTTTTAGTTATTCAACTACAGCTTTACTCGTAATTTACAGAAAAAAAACATGTTCTCCTCGCTCGCCCGCTCTTGCCGTTTTCCCTTCGGTTATATCTGTTTCCTCTATCACCTACTACTGTCATCCTCATCATATCATCTATATACGTACATACGCTTTGTGTTCATACCGCTGCTCTTTTAGATACCAATTTGTTTTATATTCAGTATACATACGTATATCAGTGCTTTTATTACACTCGTAGAAACATATCTTCACTCTTAGATTTCAGTGAGCTCTCAGGCTCGAACTAGTCCCTAAGGGGGAGTAAGGCCCGGTAAGGACGTGAAGTTGATCACGCTTCATTAGAGATACAGGAGGAGGGGACACTGCCACTCATCCAGCCAGGCCCACCAAACCTCCCCACAGCGGTCCAGAACATCAGAAATTTAGACAATCGAAACACATCAAGTCGTCCGGCGCATCAAATTCCCTCTCAATTCATCGAGGTGTTGACGTCTCCTTTTTTCTTACCAACAATCTCTCGCAGGGCTATGTAAAAAAACTTTTGTGGGCTCTAGATCTCTCTGTCTCTTTTACTTATTATTATTACCACTACATCCGCGCGACATCACTACTTCTTGTTAACTCCCACCCCACTAACCCCACACTCTCACAGAAAGCTCTGTGTGGTAGAACGTCATAGCCTGGGACTACTACTTCATTCGACTCGATTGACTACTATCGGAATCTCTATGTCTGTAGAATCGTTTTACACGTCTGATGACGGAACGATAACCTGTTCTCTCACCTTCCAATCTCTCGACGTCGCCGAGGTTACAGATTGGGTCGGCGCAGATGAAGCCGGTGCATTGGCTCTCTTCGTAGGTACGTACATCCTCTCCATACTATTCTCCTATATCCCCCGCCCAGTACCCCTGGTATTACTACCAACGTCAACACTGATAACTGACACCCCATTCCGCCTCGGTTTTTCTTCTTAGGCACGACCCGCAACTCGTTCCAGGGACGAAAAGTCAAACGACTCGAGTACGAAGCGTACTCCAAGCTCGCTATGCGGACTATGGTCGAGATCCTTGAGGAAGCGAGGCGGATGGCGGATGGGATGCCGGTGCAGGAGAAAACGCCGTCCCATGCGCCGCTTGTGTGTGGCTCGGGCTACCGTTCTGCTGGTGTAGCTAAAGCAAGCGCGGCATCACACTGCGAGTATGGAGGTGAAAGTCGCTCGGGTTACGGTGATCATGACGATATCCGCTCGGTCTCGAATGGGTATCGTAGTCAGCCGCCTCAGCGCCAGGATTACGCAGAGGACTGGGTATCTCCAAGTGGTACCGCGAGTCCTGCAGCTGTATCACAATCCCAGTCCCATTCCAAGTCTCAAGCATCTGCTTACCCAGCACCACCAGCAGGATCTCCACCACCGTCCTCACTCATCAAACTCGCGCTGCACCACCGGCTGGGCACGGTCCCCGTCGGAAAACCGTCCATCATCATCGCGGTGAGTTCACCACACCGTAAGGAGGCGTTCACGGCGTGTGAGTGGGTGCTTGAGGAGGTGAAGAAGAGAGTTCAGGTGTGGAAGAAGGAGGTATATGCTAGCGATAGTGATGTTGAGGCTATGGGTGTTGGTGTTGGTACTGGTGGAGATGGGGGGAGGAGAGTGAAGAAGTTTGTTGATAGGGATGGGGTGGTTGGGTATAGGGAAGAGGAGGAGGAGGAAGAGTGGGAGTGGAAGGCGAACGCGGTGTATCCTCGCGCTGTGTTGTCTAGTGGGTAGAGTCTGGAGAACGTTTCTGATATACCTCCTTGAACGGTTCAACGTTCAGCACCAGCTTTAGATAGATAGATATGCTAGATAAGTGGACTACTGACTCCTATCGATATCTATTACTGTACACTATAGATCTCTTTATTTCTCTCCCGCTGTGCTGCTTTCAATGTTTTTCACTTTCGTAAGCTCAAGACCGCTTGAGTGCTCATGGGTTCAAGGGTTGGATTGTATGCTCCACCGTGCAAAATTGGACGTGACATGGCCACTATAATGTGCAAGCTCGATATGACAACTGAAGCGGACCGGGACACCGTCTCTTACTGGTTTAGATGCACAAAACAATGATATAGCAGATACAAATGGAGGTATAAAACAAAGGTTCTAAAACAAGGAAGGATATTCGTCACAGCCCACGAGAACTGGGGTCCAACAGGATCGCCGTCTCTACCAAGGCAAACCAGAGCCAGAGCGAGACACTCCTCTCCAACTCTCCTATTGTCCAGCAGGATCAGGCGTCAAGCAAGCCCTGATCATGGGATAGTAGGCACGACAACGCGAGCGCGTCGAATCCAGTGCCTAGACTATCATCGATATGTTTCTGGGTGTTACATCCCGCATCATAGCTTTCACTAGCGGATGAACACACAGATTTGGGCGAGCCCTCAGGACTGATGCTGATGCTTACACCCTCCAAGCTTTCCCCAGAAAGCCCACGAACGAGGAGGTTCTGATACTCATGAGAACTAGACAGACTCTTGTGCTAAAGAGACATCATAAAGATGATATTTCAGACATACGGTTTTTCAAGGGAATGGGGGATGCAATAGGAGAATATTAAGGAGGGGAAGACTTACACAGTTAAGGACGTGAGAGTTCAAGAACTTCCTGCCACAGATCGTACACTCTGGATGTTTCTTGGATGTCAAAACGTGCAGCTGTAGAGCCTGTGCGTCCGTGAAACGGACGTCGCAGAGAGAGCAGTAGCATTGGCCTGTTGCAACCGGCATCATGGGTAATACTTTTCAGTAGCCTTTAGAGAGGTATTGATTGTGAGAATTTGAGGTGTGGTAGGTTGCGTTGCGTTGAGGAGAGTGTGTTAGATGCTGGGTGCTTTCGACGTATCGACCTGCGAGAAAGCTGAGCAAGCGAGCAGCTGGGGCTTGATAGTGATGGTGGTAGTACGAGTTCAAGAGGAATGAAGAGGTTGAAACAAGAGTTCGTCGAGCATTTCTTATGCTTGGAACCTTTCAAGATGATCTGAGACAAGTCTTTCCATTGAACATTGCCATTGTGTCGGATTGAACCAACGAAAACGTAAGATTCAGGCTGCAACACAGATATATTTGTCGTCCAAGGGAGACTCAGTAGTGGATTTTTGAGTTGTGGAGAGGAGATCGAGAGCTGGCAGCACTACAATATAAGCCTGAATTCGAGGGAAATAGCAGTGGGCAGAGTCAAGCGGTGGGGTCAGCCGCATTATCGGCCTGAGGCTTAGCTAAGCTCGGCATCGCGGTGTCTCGCCGGCTCGCCGGTTCCTGTATTAGGCGATTAGCAGCCGCTCGTCTTCACTGTACTGGAGGTCGTCCACGACATCACAACGGAATTGAAGAGCTACTCATCGAGCTCAGTCTCAACACTTCATGCAATACACTCACATTTCACTACTATGAACTCTTGACAAAGACTGGCTTTCTTGACTCTGGCCGAGAAGACAGTTGTTCGTCTCAAATCGTTCCTAGTATACGCAGCTCCACCGCGATGTGGTTACACTGGCGAACAGCGGTTCAGCTGGTTATTGCTCCACCACCACCAAGGATCACTGATCGGGCGCAGGCGTTGTTGTTCTCTAGGCTGATAGCATCCGCCTGCTCGAGGTCGTCGCCGAAGTGAGGGAAGAAGGCAGCTTAGGCAAGTAAACGCAGGTATGCCCCTCCCACGGCCCATCGCTCTTGTCGCGCCAGCGGACGCCCTGAAAACTGCGGCCCTTGCTGATCCAAAGATATTACAGTAAAACTTGCCCAGAATTGGGCGTGCTGAGCCCGAGCAGCCGCAACTACCCTCGCCGTCACAAAACGCTCTCAACCAAGACAAAATCTTCACAAGAAGGCAAAGCAACTCCAACGAAACCTGATTGCCTTTGCTCTTTAAGCTTGGTATTTCGATGGTTTCCCGGTCGTGGTGGAGCTTTTACCCGGGTTCAAATAGACTCTGTGCTTCTCTCGGTCAATAGTTGCCTCTATACATAGCGAAGCGCTGCGGCTCCAATATCGCGGCACGGACGTATGGCTATGGATCAACGAATGCGTTCATTGCTCGTCGATGGTTTGGATCATCGCGTCTACTTCGTCAACACGGTAGTTTGTTCAACGAAGCACGGTGCGCGTTTACCCTGGGTAGGATCCAGGCCTAGTACCATATGAAGGCCGTCCACCTAGGTTCACCTACCTACAGTGACGTAGGGTTTGTGTGGACTTAACCTAGGTATCTCCGTTATCGTTAATAACCATCTATTCCATACTAATGTGAAGTTGAAGAAACCAACGGCACCAGTTCAAAATATCAGAATTCACAGCCCTCGCGTCGGTACAGCCGCCCTTCCACTCTAAACTAGGCTCTACTACATACCGGTCCCAGAGACTGTCCGGAAGTCCATCACAGAGAAACCATCATCAATCCTGCTTATACCGTCCTCCTACCCCACACCAACATGGTTATCGCTATGCCACCTAGACACGGCGCTGATTTCCAATTATACAACGAACCCTACCACGGGCGATATGGGAGTGGGTAAACCAATGATATCGTGTCTATGTTGCACCCCCGTTGAAACGGCCAGGCGATGTACCGTACCAGTGACCTCAGTCTCCGGAAACTCAGCTTTTGACGCCATTTTCAATCAACGCCATGTGTGCCGTGGTTTAGGTCGGGTTTCTATGCCTTGTATATTGTTGCTGAGGAGCCCTTGTGCGCCGATCGTGGTTGTATGGGCTGCTTGGAGTATATAAGGAAGAAGGAGTTCCTGAGTTGTTTCCATCGTCAAAGGAACTTCCCTTTACTCTTCAATCCCTTCCGTCCTTCAGTCGCTCCCTCCGTCAGCCTACTCTATCTTCATCATGCGTTCTCTTTCCGCCGCCATGTTCCTCGCCTTCGCTGGCGCTGTCGCTGCTTCTAAGCGTGGTCTTTCGTGGCCCTACTGTAAGCTACTGCCATCCTTCGTCCCAGTATTGGACACTGACCTTTCGCCTATAGACAACGAGAACACTGCTCTGGACCCATCCCAGTTCTCTGGAAACGGCAAGGTGACGTGGATGTACAACTGGGAGACCTGGAGGCCCGCCAACACTGCGTACGTTCCTTATATCACTTCTGGATAGACAGTGGTTCTTACTGGTTCTATTTTGTGAAACAGAGGCGTGAACTTCGTCGGTATGCAGCGCTGCACGGATTGTGATTCTTCTCCCATCGGCGAGCTGGCTGCGAGAGCATCTCAGCAGGGATGGACTGACTTGTTCACTGTATGTTGTTTTCCCCTGTTATTTTCTTCACGACACCCATATTTACCGTTCTCCCTTCCGCAGCTCAACGAGCCCGATATCAATGGCATCTCACCAGGCGACGCCGCCAACTGGTACTTGGCCAACATCAACCCCATCCCCACCAAGTCAGTCATCTTTCACTTGCGTCTCCCCCTCCGGTCAAAGTACTGACCTAGTTGTTTTCTAGGAAAGCGCTGCCAGCTGTGACTTCGTCCACGAGCGGTGGCCAGGGTCTTGACTGGCTGAGTCAATTCCTGTCTGTATGCGGTGGAAACTGCTCCCACGACTACATCAACTTGCACTGTACGTTCCTATTCCCCCTTCCTCCTTGTCTCTTCTATCTCATCGTACTGACACTCTCCTTTCTTTCTTAGGGTACGGTGGCTCCTTGGCTGACTTCAAGAACCACGTCACGGACGCGCACAGCAAGTTCTCAGAGCCTATCGTCATCTCTGAATTCGCACTCACCGCACCGGCATCTGCTGGCGACCAAGCTGCCTTCTTCAAGGACGCTGTTGCGTGGCTGGACTCTCTGGACTACGTCGTCATGTACTTCCCCTTCGTCGGCTCGAGTCCAGGCTTGTTCAGCTCCAACGACGGTGCTGGAGCTGGCTATGTCGGCACTGGGTCTTGTCTCTATAACGTGAGTTTTGATTCTTTCGTTCTTTCTTTCTGGGTGAGGAACTGATGTATTACCTTGTTTCTCTTTAGGATGACGGCTCTGTCTCTCAAGCTGGCCAGGCTGTCCTTTCATAAATGGCTATGGCGACTGAGGACTCGGATATATCTTATGTAACTTATCACCCTATTATCGCCTCCTCTCTCCAAAGGAGAGGCATGCACTCGTTGTAGAACCTAGCACGGATACAGGATCTAATTTATAAACGCGGATTTTTTATATACCTATTGGTGTTTGAGAGCTTTGGTGGAAGAAACGCGGCGATAAGTTGCGAAGTTGAATTGAAGTTGGCTGGGTGCCTGTAGAGCGGCCCGTGTGAGAGTTGTTCGAACGTTGTTCCTTCGTCTCTGCGGTCGCCTCTAAATTGCCTCAGGCTTCTCTCAAAGCCCCTCTCTCAAGGCCCTTGCCTTCTACCCCTAGAATGGACATTCCAGTTGTTGTACTGGACAACGGGGCACACACGATCAAAGCTGGGATCTCAACAGATCCCAGTGAGCCCAAGTGCGTAGCATCTTAATTCCAGCTGACGTATCGCTACTAACTCTCATCCACACTCAGGATCATACCGAACGCAATCGTTCGGTCTAAACTCGACAAAACGACCTACATAGGTCATGAGTTCTCCAAGTGTCGAAATTACGCCTCCTTGAGCTATCGATTGCCTTTTGAACGCGTAGGTTATTGTCATGCCATGAGTCGTTTGGTGGTTGTCGTAAAGAAAAGAGGAATTCAGCCGACGACATCATACATCAGGGATTTCTTGTAGATTGGGATGCACAGGAAGCGATTTGGCATGGTTTGTTCTCTGAGGATGTTCTTGGGGTGAGTTATTTATTTTCCAAGGCAATGAATTGGACTCCGTGAATGTTGACTTGGCTCGTTGGGAAGGTCGATACGAAAGAGTCTTCGCTGTTGATAACGGAGCCGTACTTCAACCTCCCGAATATACAGCGCGTTTACGACCAATTCGTGTTTGAGTATTATGACTTTCAGTCTTACCATCGTTGTGCGCGTGGGTCTTGGTTTCGCTGCTTCTCTCATAGTTCCCTCGGCCTGACTTGGCCTCTCATGATCACTTCATAGCTACATCTCACATGCACCAAGGTTCCCTGTTCTCACCCAACGGCGAACCACCACCAGAATGTGCCCTCATAGTAGACTGTGGTTTCTCGTTCACCCATACCATACCCTTGATGAAAGGTCGAATCGTATGGGAGGCTGTTCGTCGGTGGGTTGACCGGTTTCTATCTGCTCTTTACCACCTCAATGGAATTTCTCTTCTCTTTTGCAGGATAGACATTGGCGGTAAACTCTTAACGAACCGTTTGAAAGAGCTATGCTCTTTCCGACAATGGGATATGATGGAGGAGACGTTCATTGTGAACCAGGTGAAGGAACGCTGCTGTTTCGTATCGTCTCAGTTCAAGCGGGACATTGAGATTTGCAAGTAAGCTACTCAGGCGTGGCGGAAAAGCGGGTGTTGTACTCTCAAAACTAACATTTTCTTATCCAGGTCTCAGCCTACTAGCAACCCTATCGTTCTTGAATACATCCTGCCTAACTTTACTGAACACAAGGATGGACATGTTCGTCTGCCGAGTGAAGCCATTGCCAAGGATGATCAGGTCCTCATCATGGACAACATGCGTTTCATAGTCCCCGAACTCATCTTCACTCCCAGCGACATCGGTAAGGACTATCGTCTTCCTGATACTCTCTGTTATACTGATTTAAGAATTGTGACAGGCATGCAGCAGATTGGGCTAGCTGATACAGTCGCCTTGTCGATCTCGCTCTTGCCTGAGGAACTGCAAGGGATGTTTTGGGCTAATATCGGGCTTGTCGGGGGCAGCACTCTGTTCCCGGGTTTTGCTGAGCGATTGTACGTAGCATGAAAGATTAGGGTTGTGCAACTCTAACTTGGTCGCATCGTTCGCACAGATACCCCGAGCTACGCTGTTTAGCACCTGCTAATCACGAGTTAGCGATCTGGAAATGTGCTGAGTGAGCCCCCGCTCTCTCCTAACTCTCTTCATGTCGGAACGCTGACCTCATTCCACCTTAGCCCCATCCTGGAGCCATACCGCTCCCTCCACAATTTCGCTTCTTCTGGCTCCTTCCACCGAAATGCAGTGACAAGAGCGGAGTACCTAGAACGGGGAAGCGACGCTTGTAGGAAGAGGTTCAAGGGTTGGAATCGTCATCTACCGATGGGAGACGGAGAGAATGTCGGTGTGTCTGGTGCCCCGAGGAATGAGGAGGAGGATGAGAGGGTGAGAGATAGTCCCTCTCCGACCAGAGGCGGGAGGGGTAGAGGCAGGGGTAGGAAGACGAGGGAATAGCTCTCGAGATTGAGCTAGTTTTGTGTATACTATCTCGTGGTCTAGCTAGAGGTGCTCCGTCCGTATAGACCGCTCCTGCAGTCCTTAGTCTCCTTCGTCTTTAGCTCATTAGAATTTGAAGCGAATTTGAACTTTGAAGTTCATTGGGAAGTTGGCACGTGGTTCATATTTCCTCCCTTCACATCGTCGTCATTTGGGTTGTTGTCAGTGTTCGCCCCGTCTATATAGGCTACATTTTAACACTAGCTATGGTGTCCGCGTCTCATGGCGGCCCTTCTAGTTAATCTCATCCAAGCTATCTCACCCACGGAACGTGATGAAGCCGGTGCAATGATCACTGAAGAGGCTCATCGCTCCGAGGTCCAAAGGAACTGTCCAGATGATCTCCTGTCCACCCATACCCCTCGTGAAATAGATTTTTCAATAGAGGATTCAATCCTAGAGGATCTAGATGAAGATAGTATTGAAGACTCAGAAGATACCACAGCAGCTCTGCTCGTCGACCCACCTACATCATTGTACCAGAAACTCAAGGCATTCATCTCTCCACCCCAACCACACCCCTCTCTGCGAGATCTCAGCCCGAGCTATCGCTATACACCGATAGTATCTGGACTCGTTATACCCTTCTCCATTCTCCTTGAGATACCTGGTCTAACAGGCAACTGGTACATCCGAACCGAGGCAAACTCGATTGTGGAGACGAAATCCAATCCGACTATACTGGATGTTGGGCTTGGACTCAGCATGGCTTGTGCGGTCATCGCTAATATTTGTTTGGTCTTGAGGTTTATGGAGAAGAGGGTGATGACTATGACGATCTTATGTGTTACTTTCCTGTCTATCCACGGTACGTTCTCCCCATGCTTCACTAATATCCCCTCCATTGAGATCTTTCCGTGGGCAGATATAATCAATATAATTGCTGTGGTGAGTCTTTCAAAAGCCTTAACATGTTCAAACTGAACCCCTCGCAAGACTACCTTTGGGATAGAGCATCGATTCTCTGATGGTGAGCCTTTCTCTATTCACGACCATATACACGTTCGGTCTCTCACCTCCTATTTTCAGGCTTCACATATGGGCAATCGTTCTGGGCGACCGTCTGCTCCACCGCTGCATCAACTTTTACTAATATCACCCTCATCTGGGACCTCAAACGCACTTCAAACTTTGCTAAGAGCGGTAAGATCACAAAACCCCTAAATAGGGCACAATGCAGATTTTCTCATTTTTTATTCAAGGTAGCGGCCTTACTCGCAAGCAACGCTCACTCATCGTTATGGTCATCGTTCTATTAAGCTACATCGCCCTGGGTTCCCTCGTTAATTGTTTCCTCATCGGCCTCGAATTTATCGACGCCCTATACTTCACCGTGGCATCCATCGAGACCATCGGATTCGGGGACGTCGTACCACTCTCTGCTGGCGCACGTATTTTTGTATGCTCTTTTGCAACTTTCGGGATCGTGAACTTGGCACTTGCTGTCAGTCTTGCCCGTGAAACCGTGCTCGAAGCGTTAGAGGCGAGTTCTAGAACCCGTCTGCAAAAACTGCAGGAGAAGAGGCGGGCGATCTTAAGAAGGAGAAGGATAGAAGAGAGATGGAAGGAAGCTATTGGGTGGAGACTCACTGCTCAAGGACGGGACGTATGGGTGAACGATGACTGTGCCAGGAAATCGTTTCTGCTCGCCTTGTTTCCATATCTCGGGAGAATGATGCAGGGCTCTCGGGCCCGACGACAGCGAAGGAGACTCAACCTCGAGGGATTAACGCGTTCACAGCTCCATGCTGCCGCTATGGAAGTTGGTGTCCCATTGCACACCCTCTTACCTGAAGGTTTCCGATTCCGGGACGAGCCCTCCTCAGACGGGCGGCCGGCTACAAAGATTCCCAGCAGATCCTCCGAAAAGGAAGGCGGTTTTCCAAAACCCGACAGGGGAAGGAACAGAGGCGATTCTATTGACGACTCTGACATCCCTCTCACCCACGCCAGGGTTGGCAGGATGATCACCATGGTTTCGAATTTCGCGACGGCTTTGTACCACTCCCCTGACAATCAGGTCAGGGAGAGGAAGGGCTCCGTGGCGACGGCGAGGGTTACTCTGGTTCAACAGATTTATGAGGATTTTGATGAGGATGTGCAGGAGGGTCAGGAAGTTTTTTATGTGAAACTTGCGGTTGCTTGGTCTTTGTTCTTTGGATTCTGGATGGTGGGCGTCGTTCATGCACTGCTCGTTCGCTCTCACTGATGATCAGTCCAGTCTGGAGCAGCAGTATTCAGCAGGACTGAGGGTTGGTCCCTCTCTTGTAACTCATGCAGATGAAACGCAACTTACCCTTTGCACAGGGTGGACATACGCAGAGGGCCTATACTTTTGTACGTCGATGGCATATTTATGGCTTCTTGTATACTCACGTTTCGCTCATCTGTAGGCTTCATCTCGTTCACAACTCTGGGATAGTGCGTTTCCATTCTCTCAGCTCCTGACTTCACCGCTAACAGATGTCTCAGTGGAGATTTCTCCCTCAAGACGCCCACAGGTCGTGCTGTCTTCGTCGCTTGGGCTCTTCTCGGTCAGTTCACCTCCTTCAGTTTCATGATTCCAAACCGTCTTACGACGACCATCCCTAGGTGTTGCCACGATGACTATTCTCATATCGGGTGCGTCGACCCCCCTAAGGGCTTAAAACCTTGTGATTCAAACTCACGATTCTTGTAGTGGTTTCTGAAGCATACTCTGAACGTTACAAGAAGGCTATGCATAGTGTCATGTTTTCGAAGGCCGTTAAGCGATATCGTGCTCGTTCCCGGAAAGAAACCCTATATGCACCACAGGCTTCCAAGTCCGTCTCCGTCTCCCAGGATAACGGGGCACCGCATCGAGCCTCTAGTCCAGGCTCTAAAGAGGCGGGGAGTGCGGCCATCTCACCGAGCGGGAATGACGATCCTACTCAAGAAGTGGGTCATACTGGTGGAGCAGAATTGGCTGCAGCAGAGCTAGAGCGTTTGCCTCATGAGGTCCTACAACACGCTCGCGCATTTCATTCGCACATTCGCTATTTCATGGGCCACAATCGCCACCCTCAATCACAGCTCACTCCAGCTCACAATTCGTCCAAGCTTCATAGCTCTGGGGACGAACATAATTCGTCTCAAGATGTGGGTGTCGAGGAACATGGGTCAGAAGAGGACGGTGTGCCTAAAACAATCAAGAAGCTTTTGGACGATATTGCGGGCGGTGCAGAGAACCTTGGGCAGAGGATGAAGGAGGAGATCCTTCAAGACGATGATGCTAGAAAGGTATGATTCTATTTGATCTTGGAGAGATATGTAGGCTGATCGGTCATCCTCAGACTCTATTCCTTCTCAGCATGGAAGGTAAGAGAATCTGATCAACTGTAGATGTGAGCAGAAGCTCTAACGCAGTTTGTAGATGGTATTCGAAGTATCGTCACCTCGGCTGAACGCGCGATACTTGCCCTAGAGGAGAGGAATGCTGCTCTCAGGCGGCGACGAACCTAGACAGGACTGAGCCAGTCTCCAGAGTAATTGATAATCACTCGGACATTAATACCTCATCTATCACGCACTTCACTGTATCGATAATCTATAATACATAATACCCATACCCATTGTATCAAGCTCCGGGTTCGTGGAGGTTTTCTACGGTCAAGTATGAGTCTTATCACCTCAGCTGAGAGGGTGTGATGATTCTCCTGAGGAGTTCGATCCTGCCATCAATTGATCAACCTGACTCGGTGAGGTCCATGCATCTGAATCTGATGGTCTATGCAGCACCCACTATATAGACTTTCTTTCTGAACCTTTCCTCCTCGTTCTTTCCTTGTTCTTCTCCACTCCTTTGAGGTTCTGAGATACACAAACCATGGATACCAGCTCAATCTCCTCTCTGTCTCTCAGTGCTAGCTCGGGCAGTCCAGCCTCAGGAGGCTACGCCAGCGATTCAGACTGTTCGCAGTCAACTCTCTCTTCATCTGCTCCATCTACTCCTCCGAACCTGCACCAGAACAGCATAGATCCCAATTCCAAATATCTGGTACAGAAGTTTGGAGGCACCAGTGTCGGCAAATTTGTCGTCAACATTGCGAAAGACGTCGTTTCGTGAGTCACCTTTCTTCCTCGTGGTGCCGAGCCTTCTCTTCTGGCTGTTTACTACGATTGGGCAACAATACAATCGTTGACGTATGACGCCGCTCTTGAATGGACTGTTCAGTCTGTGTGTGACTCTGTCTCGCAGACGACGGCTTCATACACCATTACACGATGCTTCGAATATTCTGCTTACTGGTTTTTCCTTAGGAGCTACTTAGATGGAAACAAAGTCATCGTCGTCTGTTCAGCCCGCTCAGGCTCCACTAAGGCTCTCGGTACCACCAATCTCCTCCTCAAAGCAGCCTCAGAAGCATTGAAAGGCAAGGCAAGCGTAGGACACCAACATTCCTCGAGCTCTGGAGCCGGCACGCCGTTCTCAAGGAGTGGTATATTCGGCATGTCCAACTGTGGTGCTTCGTCGTCATCACCGTCCTCCCAGACACCATGGCAAAGTCCGCCAGCCAGCCCACGCATACAAGGAGACTCTTCCCCACCGCCGTTATTCTCTGTGGCCTCCTCAAACGCCGAATTCAACAAAACAGTAGATCTTCTGAAATTAGAGCACATGCAAGCGGCACGAACATCTGTGAACGATCCCCAGATCCTCGCAGAGCTCGAGACAGAGATTGAGAGGGATTGTGACTGGCTCAAAAGCTTCCTTTTCGCTGCACAAGTAAGTAGTACGGCATTTTTAGGGGTCTGAGCAGACGTTTGACTACTGTTGGCGACATATCCTGATTAATACCAGGTGATCAACGAGATTTCGCCTAGGTCTAGAGATAACATTGTTGGTCTTGGTGAGAGATTGGCGTGCAAGATCGTCACTGCTGTGCTCCGGGATCAGGTCAGTCAATTGGAATTCTAGGTTCATGTCTAGTCGAGGAGAATGACTCATGCTTGGTGATCAGGGCATCGATGCGGAATATGTTTCGTTAGAGAACATCGTGCCGGATGTTGAACAGGAGGACAACACCACCGATACCACCCTCGATCAAGCCTTCTACGATAGACTAGCTGTTGCCGTCGGCGACCGCATCAAGCAATGTAGTCCTCGAGTACCCGTCGTAACAGGTCAGCCTCAAGCTCACTGTTCTTTCCCTATCTGAACCACCACCATCTTAGGTTTCTTTGGGCCCGTCCCAGGCTCTCTCCTCTCCCAAGTCGGTCGTGGCTACACAGACCTCCTAGCAGCCATCTGCGCAGTCGGTACCCAAGCTTCCGAGCTCCAAATCTGGAAAGAAGTAGATGGGATCTTCACCGCCGATCCTCGAAAAGTACCCACCGCCCGCCTCATCAGCGTCATCTCACCCGACGAGGCAGCGGAGCTCACATACTACGGCAGCGAGGTTGTCCATCCCTTTACCATGGAGCAGGTCATCAGGAAGAGGATTCCGATCAGGATAAAAAATGTTATGAATCCTGCTGGCGGAGGGACGGTGATTCATCCTGATGAAGATGTGGATAGTAATGTTCTGGAGGGATCTGTTCCCGAACCTGCGACGCAGTCGACGTTGTCTCTCATCTCAGGGAAACCGCGCTCTCCTTTGGCTCTACACCCTCGACTGCCTGGCGTTTACGCGAACTCTCGCGCCCTCACCGAGTCGAACAACACCTCAAAACCAAAGGAGAAGTCTCCCACGGCGGTGACCATCAAAGAGAACATCATGGTGCTGAACGTCAACTCCAACAGGAAGAGCGTGAGCCATGGGTTTCTGGCGGGGATTTTTGGGACGCTGGATCGCTACGGTGTCGTGGTCGATTTGATCAGCACTAGTGAGGTCCATGTCAGTATGGCCATCGAGGACACCGTCAGAGGCAGGCTTTTAGAAAAACTCCTTAGGGATCTTAGGAAGAATGGCACGGTTCGTCACCCTCGTTTGTTCCTCTCCATTACTCTGCCCCTAAACTTGCATCTCATCACACAGGTCTCCGTCCACCACGAAATGGCCATCCTTTCACTCGTGGGCAAGCAGATGCGCAACCTCGTAGGCATAGCAGGACGTATGTTCACGACGCTGGCACAAGGCAGCGTGAACATCGAGATGATCTCCCAGGGCGCGAGCGAGATCAATATTTCCTGCGTAATAGAGGGAAGGGACGCGGTCAAGGCTTTGAATCTGATCCATCAAAGTTGTTTGCAGGTCAGACCGGAGGGCGCGAAGGGCAGAGTGGGCCCGTGGTTGTTCTGATTTAGATGCATAGGCTTGTGTATTTTCTTTTCTTTGCAGCTTTGCCTTGCGTAGATCTTCGTGTACTTGGACTAACTTGACGTAGATAGATAGATGCGCAGAAACGACAGGGCCTTGCTCACTGCTTAGGAGGGAAGTTGGAAATATCTACCATCGTAAACCCACGATAAGCTAGAGTCAAGGCTTCGATTTACAGGGGCAATAAACACCACAGCCAATCATACGAATCTCCCTATGGTCTTCATACAGCCCCAGCACTGTCATACATCCTCTTACACTCCAGTATAATACGTATACAACAAATCATGTTGATTTTAGTACGGCTAGGAGAACAGAGAAACCAAGACTTTGCGCGCCGTACTGTATTACAAGAACGCAAATTACACATTGATATCCTGAAAGCGAAGAAATAAAAAAAAAGTAGTTAGACATGATTGGGTAGGAACTGAGGGATACATCTGAAGAGGCAACAAAAAGAGAAGGAGACACAGAGAGAGAGGCTTGCATATAAATTCGTAAGATGATAGTGAGGAAAGGAATAAGAGAGATAGAAATAAAAAATAAAAAAGATAATATCCAAGCTTGCATGAGGATCCAGGCGTGAGTGAAGTGTATTGCCAGAGTAGGAGAAAACGTAACGTGAGGTGAGGGGTTTAAGTAGGGGAGATAAGTGACGGCGGGGAGTGGGTGGGTGGTCACTTAGAATAAGAAGGGAAGAATAAAGCACAACAGGGCCCGGGACACGATAAAGAAGAGAGAACACAACACCAAGGAAACTGAAGATGAACGAAAAAATAAGTGATTGAGAAAATGAAGATTCGTGAGTAGGATTGCAGGGGGTTGAAGAGACCATCCGCCAACAATCCAAGATAAAAAGGAGGAGGAATAGATGGGGGTGCATAGTCAGGGGACGAACCCGATAGGTATACCAAGCCCAGAAATTCGAAGAAGCACGTAGGGAGAACCAGGATGATAGCCAAAGGGTAAAACAACCGTGATCGTTTCAGAGTAATTTACTCTGGGACAAATGTCGCCTCACGACCATATCACGGACTAACACAAAAACACAAGCACCGTCAGCAAAAGCAATGAAGGGATAACCAAAATAAAAAATCTCGTACCAGATGCGATGATCCCAGCCGTAGTCGTCGTATCCGTGACGCTCGTAGCAAAGACGTAGAACTTTCTCGGCTGGGGCGAGTATTCCCTATGTATCGCGCTGAATTTGCCTTTCAGATCTATAGATGTAAGAGGGGGAGCAGACGTGGTCAGTATACGATCTCCCATTCAGGATGATAACGATAGGTAAAAGATAAAAGCCGTACACTTAGTCACAGTCTCCAGATCGTTCTCACGGTCCCCATAACTCTTGATATACTTGGCCAACCTAGATCAACAACAGAAACGATGATTTCAGAATTCGATGCTCACAAAGCTTCAAAGGTTGAAGAGAGAGAAACAATAAATAAACAAAAATAGAGAGAAAAAAAACACACCGTATCCCAGAATTCAACTTCGCCTCCAAGATATCACATTTATTCAAGAACAGCACGAGTTCCACGTTCGCCAGCAGCTTGTTCTGACAGACTGATTTCCAGAGAAGCACCGAGTCCTCCTGTTGCATTGCGGCACATATACAAAAATAGATTCAAGAATTTTCCGAGTCAGAAGATTGTGGAAGAGAGGGGCTCTGAGAAAAGATATGATGATACTGACCAACCGGTTGACTGTCCGATCTTCCATGAGCACTTGATCGAAGGCGGATATAGGCGCTAGGAATATTATCGCGTCGACTAGAAGTGGGAGGAAGACATTGTCAGTATCGTGTATCGAACCAAGCAAATGAAGTTGAGAATAAATAAAATAAAAAAGGGAACGAAGGACGGAGAGAACCAAGCCCAGACTGCTCGACATCGCTCAGCAGAGCAAAACCCAGGTCAAAAGCACCGGGTACTATAACCCCTCCCTCCAGCAACAAACGATCCAAAGCGTCAAAAGAGCTCCACAAGAGAGAGTAAAAGCGCCAGGCACGCTAGGCACGCCAGGGAACCGCCCATATACAGGGATCCCAGGATCACCCAAAGGACAACGTTCAAGGTTGCTTTTCACATCCCCATGGAGTGAAAAGAGTGGAGTGGAGTGAGTAAAAAAAAATCTTGCTCAATGAAATCCTGGTGGAAGAGGGTTTATTTTAACGCCAGGCACAAACACCGACGGACCACATCCTCTCAAAGGGAGTCGGTGATCAAACCCCAAAATCGATGGTGAGGAAGGTGAGGCGCTCAATGGAGAAAGAGTAGAGAAAAATGGAAGACAACTCACCATCCTCAAAGAACGGCACCCATGCGTCTTTTCAATCAAGACCGTCAGACCATAGTTACTCAGGATGCCAAAAAGAAACTTACGACGCTAACAAAATCAAAAAACGTTAGTTCTCTCATCCTCAAAACCACCACAAAGAAAAGAAAAGAAAAGGAAAGGAAAAGAAAAGAAAAATGAAAGGGAAGGGAGGGAACCTACCAAACTACGAGACCCACCGACGTCCACGATCCGCCATTCAGTGCCTGAATCGCGTCCTGCAGCGACTTCCATCTCGAATTTATACTCTGAGACGCCGACGGTTTTGAGTCGGGCTTTCAGGACGTCGTCTGTATCGTCATTATGAGGCATTAGCATATAGTGAACTTGTGATATGTGAGCAAGGAGGACGTACCATCTGTAGGCATATACCGGAGCGATGTCACCCTCTTCAAATCGTTC
Source organism: Agaricales sp. HM26-F1 (assembly GCA_002718315.1). Taxonomy (NCBI): domain Eukaryota; kingdom Fungi; phylum Basidiomycota; class Agaricomycetes; order Agaricales; species Agaricales sp. HM26-F1. The sequence goes on along the minus strand of NIBX01000039.1, from coordinate 141,493 downwards.
AAAAAGCTAAACAGGCACACAATCAGCTCACAAACCCCAATGTACAGAGAGCATAAAAACAATAATAAAGAGAGAAATAAAACCTACAACCCCGGCCCCTCCTCCAACCTAACCTTCTTCCTCCTCAACACGTCCCTAACTTTCACATCCGTCCAGAGCAAATGCATGTCCTTCTGACATTCGTATAACACGGCTTGACATGGATCTGGAGGCTCTTCTTGGTCTTTGTCTGGATCTGAGTTGGAGCCGTGGCCGTTGTGGTGACGATGGTGATGGGAGTAAGGATGTGGATGTGGATGGGAGTGTGGATGGGACTGTGGATGGGACTGTGGGTGGGACTGTACAGGCGAAGGAGGCGACGGCGAGCCCCGCTTCCCGAACGGCGACAACACAGCACTCATCAACCCATTCCCATTCCCACCCGTATTCCCACCCCCACTCGCACCCCCACTCGCACCCCCACTCGCACCTTGCCCATCCCTATCCCTATCCCTATCGACACTAGTCGAGCTCCTCGAATACGAATGCGAAAGAGTGTGCGAAAGAGCGGGATGCAAGCGCGCCTTGGCAAGGGCGTTCTTCCACCCGGTCACAGACCTGACGAACACCTCCTGATTGCGCCAGTTCCCGCCGAGGGTGCGCATGGAGCTTACACTCGCGCCTTCCATCCTATCCATCGTAGTCTTATCCAGCTTATCCAGCCCCAGCCTATCCAACTTATCCAAACCTAACCCAACCCCAGTAATACCCCCATGCGAACTCGGCTCTTCCTCATTAGGCGGAACGAGCCTGCGTATGAGGAAGGTCTCTAGGTCGCGGATGGGCTGGAGACGCGCGATGAGGGGTTCGAGGTGGGGGTAGCTTTGTGTGAATAGGTTCACGTTTGGATTTCCATGCCCGTAGCTGTTCCCGTTTCCGTAGCCGTGCCCGTAGTTGTTTCCTGGTGGTGCGTGGCCGTTTCCTGGTGCAGCGAGACCGTTTCCACCCAACGGTGCATGGCCGTTATGAGTTACATGCCCCTGCGCGTTGTGATAATAAGTGGTGGTGGTGAACGTCTCCGGATCGTACGCCGGCGACGGAGGCGACATAGGCGATGGAGGTGAGTCGTATCCACCATATTCACCATATCCGCCATATCCACCGTAGCTCGTCGAGCTATCGTACCCAGCCTGGTGGATTTCGTTCTGGTGGATCTCGTTCTGGAGGATCTCGGTCATAGGTATGCTTAGAGACCTGTGATGTCTGTGGTGGTGGTGGTGGAAGTCTGGGGAGGTAGGGGTGGGATATGATGAGGCTGGGTTGTCTTGGGTCTGGTGGGATGGATCGGAGGGTTGAGAGGATATTAAGTGTCCATGTGCCGGGTGTGGGTGTTGTTGGTTTGTGTGTTGGGCTTGAGCCTGAGCTTGTAAGAGCGACTTTGCGAGAAGTTGCGGTGGAGGCGGGGAGTACGAGTTTATAGTCTGGGACAAGGCGTCTAGGATCATTCGTACGGAACGGACGATGTTGAGCTGTATGACGGCGCGCCAGAGGACACGTTCCTCCCGAAACGCAGTAGGCGTATAGAGTCTCTGGAATTCTAAACAAAAACAAAAACGCACAATAAGTCAATACATCATGAAGAGCAAGAGCAAGAGAAAGAGCAAAGAGAAATAAGAGAAAAATAGGAAAAACAAAACTCACGTCTAAGCGTCGTCGACTTCCCACTCTCACTCTGTCCAAGCAACAGCAGCCTCACGACCCTCTTCTTCTTCTTCTGCTGCTCAGCCTTGATCGCAGCGTCGATCTCCTCGCTCACCGCTCTGGCCTGTCGTTCCCGGACCTGCCTCAGCGTCCGTTCGTCCTCCGTCTCGTCGACGGGTGGCCGGAGGACCGCATCAAGCGGGTCAACGTCGGTGTGATTGTACCTCATAGCGCGCACGGCGAGCATTGTTATAATAGTATTTTCTTGTGGGGTTCTTTTTTTGGATTGGGTAGGTGGTGGGGGTGGTGTAGCGGTCGGTAGACTTGTCTGTCTTTTGGCGGGGTGCCGACACAGGATCCGGAGATGAGGAGGAGAAGGGGTAGGGAAGGGGTAGGAGAGGGAGGAGGAGGGGAGGGAGGGAGAAGAGGTGGGATGAGATTAGAGCGTCGAGAACCTCACGTGCTGGGTAAAGCAGCTTGGGAGGGAGACCCGACGGCGAGGACTGGGAGAAGAGGGGCAGACCGGGGATTGGTGTGCCTATTGCGCTGTTTATGTTACTTCACTTGATATCCAACTGACTGAGGGCTTCTAGAAGTTCTTCGCAAGAGGAAAAATCAGGCACGCTGACAACTCGAAATGTACTTTAACCACCCCCATCAAGGCACCAGGGCACCCACCACCACAACGGACCTTCCTTCCTCAACTGCATGTAGTATTTCTAGATCTGAGCGGCAAACCCTTTGTATATCCCACCACCGCCTTTTGGATCACGTAGCTAATAGCCATAGTCATAGCCATTCGATGTACCTTGACCCGTCGAACGCAGCAACAGACATCTCCATTTCCCACCTTCCCGACAAAATCCGAGTCCGATCTCTGGACTTTTGTATCACAAGCCTTATCTCCGACAGCTCTTGCAGCTGACCCTTGGGTTGATAAAACTGCGCCGGCAAAAGAGCTCCTCCACCCCCCTCTTGGGAGAAACAAGTAAGTTTATGAGCACACCATACCATCATACCATATCACATCCACAATACTAAAGCTACCCTCTGCTTGAGCATGCCGGTGAGCATGAGCATGAACATTAGATAATTTATGTAAAATGGTTTAGGTTCCTTCTTTGCTCCACCATGACCGGTGGCGACCCCACGAGTTCTTTGAACTTTCAAAGTTCTCAAAGTTGTCCGGCCCATGGAATTCCTAAGTTCTTTTCCATCACATGCGCATAGATACCGCAAATGGCCCATGGAAACGAGCGTGCGAACCCCTTTTGAGCCTTGGCCATGGGCTAAGCTTCTCGTCGCGAGGCTTGGATCCCATGCCAGCTGGTGGAAGCATACGAAGACTGCAGTTCCTGTGCCCCTGGGTTTTTGCCCCGAGGGGCAGCTAAACCGCTTGGAGGAAAGTAACTTATGCAAGGTTATGCACGGCTTATCTTCATGCCCCGATCCACCGCTGTGTAGATCATACTTTTTTCGATAACGAGCTAGACTACGTTCGACGAACTCCGAGTCCGGATCCATATTCCACCAACTTGAACTCTGTCCTGCTAGGACACACGATTTCTCAATGATCATATGCATGACCGGTCGCTATTCCTAGCCCAAGGTGCCAATCCGCACATAAACCGTATGATGATTCGCGTAGAGTGGTTTATTTTTAGCTGAGAAGAACTCGGATATGGCCCTCGAATTCTCAAGTCTAGCTTCAAGGAGGAATTACCAGAAGTACGTACTGAGTACTAGGGTACTTGGCCATCGCCCAACTCGGACCCCGTTTACACCTCACCGTCTAACCCATGGTGATACAGATACCTAGGTGATATGTAACTGTAAGTGACAGAGGTTCGTTCGATAACGGCGCCTTCGATATCCATGAGCTAATCTACACACAACAGCTTGACTCCCTCATGCCGTCGACGTCGACGTCTAGATCTACGGCTGAGGCACGCAGGAACAACTTGTGATACCAGTCCATCACGAGTACGCTCCTAGTTTCCCGCAAGTGCTTCGAATTCCTAGAAGGTTTCGTAGATGGAATTCGAGTCTCGAGTCTCGAGATGAGTAGATGGAGATGGCAACAGAAGGCGACGGAGGTGATGTTGACTCGGAAATCAGATTCTGGATGAACACTTATCCCGAGATTCAAGCTAACTTCAACTGCTGATGTAGTCCAGTAACCTTCATCTAATCAGAATCATGATCATGGATTAGATGAAGAATCACCGGTACCAGCAACGATATCGATTTCTAAGTTCAAGTTACAATTAGGATCGGATTCTTCGCATACTAGTTGCTACTATGTACAGGTAAGCCACATCCAATGCAGAGGATATACAGTAGTAGGCCCTACTTACCGATTATCTCCGCGCCCGAGAACTCGACTCGAGGCACGGTACTACTGTACATATACGGCTGCAGCTACGAGATAACCTCTGGATCGGAATCAACAACCTATACCGGTACCCCCCCCCCCTAGGCCTTACGTGGGGCACTCAGTAAGTTAAAACTCAATGCGCTTCTTCAAGAGTGTACCTCGTACCTCGTACCTTGAAAGCCTGATCCAGATATCGATGGCTCACTGTGTACAGTACGTCCTTCCTTCCTCGGACTCCGAGATGGCCTAGTATTATCACGATATACTCGAGTACAGCGAAGCCAGCTGCAGGTTTTTTTGCCATTGGACAGTGGACAAGTGGCAGGCCCACACTCCAGGGGTGGGTGCATCACCAGTCCTCTTCCCTCTTCGAGGCTTTACTTGGCAGTGATGACGGGGATACATATAAAGTTCGGGTTACCGAGGGTGATGAGGATTGGCAAGAATGGGACTTGGCGATTATGAGCTAGGCCTAGGTCAGGTCGCGTTGCGTAGGTGGGAATACCTTACATAGATGCTAGTAGAGGTTAGGGGGGACTGCGGAAACCTGACGTGTGTGGTAGTCTGTGGGACTTCGATCAATGGATATATGTGCGAGGAAATAGACGTGAGAGGTGTTACCATGGATGATGATGAGTATGAACCGACGTCTTGAGAGAGAATCGTAACTTGGACTGAGGTCGGTGGTCTGGGGTGCAAGTTAACCTTTGGGTTCGATGCGACGTTTGACAGTGTGATGGTTTGTACATACAGTACACTGACACTTCTGTCATGTATTGAGGTCGACGTCTGAGCTAACGTCGTCTCGAGCAGCTGTGAGAAACGTCATCCGTTACTGTACATCAACAAGGTGCATACGAGGTTGATCTCCCGTCGACTGCCCAGTTTATGGCACCCGAATATGCGGTCGTTAGGTTAGGTAGCAATCCCCTGACGATTCAGACACAGCGTGAGAATAAAAAGCGTCGTCGCACCTTCACGCACGGCTGCATTTCAATGCTTATTTCAAGCAAAACGGGATGAGAAAAAGCCTTCTAGATTGTGACTGTGGGATGACAGTTCCTAGTTGACATGATGGACGAGCCTGGGTCGAGTTCAGTCCAGCCTGAGAGTCTAGTAGTAGAGACGAGACGAGGCACCAGAACCGGAGGAAGGGAAACGGGAAACTAATCCTACCCCCCTGGAGCCTGAGGTAATGCGGGAAACAGCTTTATCTTGGTTCTACGACCGACCATCATCAGGTCCAGCTATAGATTCAGAGAGAGGAACAAGGGCTTACCTGTGATATGTGTAGGCGGTTGCGCAGGTTAGTCGTTGGCTTTAGTTTCATATGGCTCATGAATGTGACAATTCAGAGCGAGTTGCAAGTTTTGCGTCAGAACTGAGAAAAGACTGAGCTAGAGATATATGAAAGGAGTGAGTGGAAAGGGAATCTGGAAAGCGTAGGAGAAATCTGGAGGGTAGAGGGTAGGATTAGGAATGTACTCAAGGACGAAATAGATTCTGCCACTGTGAGCCCGAGTACAGAGCGACGATAGGCAAGAGGCCTCGCGAGGAACCAGTGGGCAGCATAGCTGAGCGAAAAGCTCAATGTTGATATTGTTACAGAACCTGACCAGGGCTGGAGGAGGGAGAGAGAGATTAAACAGGCGTTGCATCGCATACATTGGTTTTTGAGCCTCTAGATGTTATTGGATGCGTAGAATAGTTATTGCAGTATGGTGCCAAGCGCACGCTTTAGGTACTCGACTGGCCCACAGAACGACCAGAAAAGAGGTGAATCTAGAACAACGGTAAACGTTCTATCCTTGTCTCTGCAACACCAAACAAATGAGCAAGCAACAGTGAGAAAAGGTAAGAAGTAAGACGTACCTGTTTATGCTTCGGGTTCTTGGAGCACACGACGTATATCCGCCCTTTCCTTCGTACGACGTTACACCCGTCGCACATCCTCTTCACTGACGACCGCACTTTCATCCCGCGCGTTTGGATCATAGGTGTCAGCATCGTTGGCGTCGACGGAATATGGCCGTGTTGGTGCGCATGAGTTAGCGTCTGTGCTGGTTGTCGTAGAAGACGGGTAAGGAGTGGTCTGCTCGTTGTGAGGAGTGTTCTGAGCATCGTTCGCTGTGGTGGAGGACTGAGGTGACCGTGTAAATTTCTGATGCCACGGTTGATTTGGGCTTGGAAGAAGACTCACGTGCGAAATTCAATCCAAGTCCTTTCTTTCGTCCCGACCATCCGTTTGTTTACGTCTTTGGTCCTCCTCTTACCCCGTATTCTATGCAAAGTCGACGGACTTGGTCCTCTCTGCTCTGCTCATCCCTACAACGCTCGTTCAGCAAAGATATAGATATAAACCGTCTAGGATAAATATCTACCTAATCACCCCAACAAAACAACACTTATAGCTCATCAGTTCCCCCACCCAAGTCAGCCAAAACGACGGTAACTACTACGACCACGATTACTAGTATCCGTTTGGCAGATATGGTTGCGCGTGCAGAGACTACGCCAGCCTCGTGCAGTCAAGCTGCAGAGATGCCACGTCCATCACTGAACAATCTCGTTGCAATCGTTACATTCGTTTGTACGCTATTCGCCTTCGTTGCTGAATCGCAGCTTACACAAGTACGTTTTCATACATCTTTCAGCAATCCTCAGTCACCCTTCATGAGCTTTGGGTTTAGTATGTCGAAAGTAATCTGGGCTACCGCCAGCCGTTCTTTATATTGTAAGTCCCTTCTCTGGCCCCCCTTCCATCTCTACTCATCTTAATTGACCCCGCTGATTTGCAGCTACGTCGTGCATTCGTCCTTCCTCGTAATATTCCCTCTGCACCTATTCTACCTCTGCGTACTCTCGCCCCAGCGGTACCAACTATCGACGCTCAAGGAGAGCCTCACCCTCGCCATCAACAACCATTTTTCGCCCGCCCAGCCTTCTGTGGAGTCTTTGACACCGGTTGCCCGGCGCAAATTCTCGTTCCTGGTCCTATGGACCACCCTCTTCTACACCGTCCCCGGTCTGCTGTGGTTCGCTTCCATATCCCTTGCCTCGTGTGTATCCGTCCCCTTTTGCCTATACAAGCTTTTTTCCCTCTATTTTGCTCCACCTAGCTGATCTATAACAAACTTGGAATATTTAGGATCACTGACGTCACGGCCATCTGGAACGCCAACGCTTTCTTCGCGTACATCCTCACCGTGAAGGTGTTCAAGCTTAAATGGGAACCTATCAAGCTGTTCGCCGTCTGTCTAGCTACCCTCGGCACGCTTTGCGTCGTCTACGGAGGGGGCGACACGGAGCCTACCGATGGAGGCGGTTCGTCGCAGAAGGTTACCCAAGCTGATCATCCAGGCACTCCCGAACCCGCGTTTCCCCTCTTAGGCCACCTCTTGACGCTCGCTGCGAGCATCTGCTACGGGCTCTACCAGGTCCTCTACAAGAAATACGCCGCACTGCCCTCAGACCCCGAGGCTGTAACAGATGAGGGCTACGAGCCCATTTCGTCTGGGGAGGCGGCGGAACGTGCGGACTGCAGATTCGGCGAGGAGGACGTACCGTCGCCTCCTCCGTTCGGTCTGCATCCTAATCTGATCACCAGTCTGATCGGAGTAGGCACCCTCTTTCTTGGCGTCTTCTTGCTCGCGATCGCCCATTACACGGGCCTTGAGGAGTTCAAGCTTCCTACCAACCCCCGTGTTGCGGTAGGAATAGCTTCCATTGCTGCTACTGGCGTCATCTTCAACGCTGGGTTCATGGTACGCTTTTTTTTTTTTTCTTTTTGTTCCCCTCTGTTCCTTGAGCTATCCTATTGGGGGTCACAGTGAAAAAGAAACCTGATTATCTTGATTTTTGTATTGTAGACGCTGCTATCTGTATGGGGCCCAATCCTGGTTAGCGTCGGGAACTTGCTCACCATCGTGCTCGTCTTCATCTCCGACATCTTGTTCGGTGCCGGCCTCGAGGTGATGACGTTTTGGAGCGTCGTCGGCAGTCTTGGGATCGTCTGTGCGTTCGGGGTGCTCGTTGCCGCAGGGGTTTGAAGAAGTCAAGAGGCAGAGAGGCCCTGGGTATTATTTGCACTTCAAGTTGATAGCCAAGTGCTCTCTGCTTGAGGCCACGAGTCAAATTCTAGTCTCTGATGACACCGTTCCGAATACCCACTCACGATCAGCGTTGCACTGAAGATGAGGAAGGGGAGAAAACTGTTATTGTTTATTGGAGGAGTCGAAGGACAGTGCAATGCTTCATGTACATGATATCCTAATTTATCTAGAGTACTGTATAACGAAAACTCCTTAGTTCAGTGCTATCGTTATCGATCTTTTCTTGCCTTTCCTACAAACCTCACATCCTAGCATTGCACTGGGAATGAGGAGCTGTTATTGCTACCGCCATGCAGCTCTGATCAATCCCAACCTGTTCAACAGACATGGATAACCTCCAGAACTACCAGCTCCAAACAAAACAGGGATGTGGCGAAACATAGACATAGCACAAGAAACAAGGGGAAAGTGTATATACAAGGATCCATAGAAACAAAGAGCAATATCATACACGCAAGAGGTAAGAAGACTCCGATTACTACAGGGCCGTATATCTCGACCCGCCCTCCCATCCACAAGAAACAATCTGCGAAAAAAACCGTTATATTGCGCTCGGCGACTTTCTGTGAGTCATCGGCTTCGAGTTGGAGTTCCCAGTGTTAGGACTGTAGAGGAAAGAGAGATCAGTTTTGTTTCTTTTGAGAGGTACGATGATAGAGAGGAACTAGAACAGACGGAAAGACCACAGCAAGAATGGAGAGAGGGAACAGGAGGAGTGTAGAAGGGAGATACCTGATTGCGAAACTAATGGGACAACATAGCACTGATAACGTCCAAGACCTCAAATAACCTCGAATACGAAAAGGATACAAGAAAACAATTCAACGACGGATAGACGTCTGACTCAACTTTTCCATCATTTGCTCCATAGACTCTTCACCGGCCTCTACGACCTTGGAGTCCTGGCCTTCCCAGACACCTTGGATCAAACTCATGGTGCTCTCTAAGCTTCTCCTCCTGGTACTTGGACTGGTCATCGTCGTTCCAAGACTGGCCTGGCGACCATGACCACGCCTAAATGGCGACCCAGGGGAGGTAGGTGTCATTGGAGAAGGAGCACCCGGAGATGAGGGGGTGGCAAGAGGATTGATAGGTGTTAGCGGAGGCTTTCCACCCAGAGATGGCGAGCCTGCGCTTGGTGCAGGAGAGACTGCGGCGGAGATAGCAGCTTCCAAGTTGGCGGGAGGAACACCGTTGGCGGTCCCCGCAGCGATTGCATCCTCCGCAGGCGTGGAGGGTTGAGAGGTCGTTGAGGCTAAGTAGGCCTTGCCCTCTTCGGAGTCAGCATCAAAGAGCTCGGGAGGCAAGCGTTCGTTCTCGATATCGGACTTGCGACTACATGGCGGGTTAGCACATAACAAAGAGAGAGAAAATTAGAGTTTGACTGACGCATCCTCAAACCCTTTGATGGCGTCCTTCAGACCTTCAGAGCCTGCGGCCAGGGTTCCATACGGTAGGGTGTTGGAGCCGGATACACTCTTGAGTTCGGATACCTTCTCTGATTCCTCTCTGCGGAAGGGAAATATCAGGGAGGGCCACATAATGTATGCATATGGATGAGTCAAACCTGAGAAGGGCGAACACACGAGCGACTCTTCCTACAGCCAAAATCTTGTTTTTGATCACCTTCCTTCTCTCGGAGGATTCATCCGTAGATGTAGTCGGCGAGACTGCCTCTTCCTCCTCTTCCTCGAGCTCCTCTTTGGTGCAGGTATTGAGAACAGCGACGAGCATGTCCGTGACTATGGAGGAGAGGAGTTAGCATAAGGTTAAATTGACAAATTCCTGATAACTCACTCTTCTCTCCAACGAACGGTAGACTCCAAGTGAAAACGTCCATGAAATTTGGAAGCCAGTACGGGTGAGGGGTGCAGTTGAACTGCCGGATATTCATGATGTTGCTCTCGTACTTGAGGACGGCGGCCTTGTTGTTGTAAACATCGAGATAATTGGGTGCAGAGAAGATGGTCATAACAGAAGGGAAGCCAGTCGATTTGGTCTTGCGGTACATGCGATATCTGGAATAAATGAGAAACCGTGGAAAGATGTATGATATGTTGTACTTACCCTGCGTCCTGAGCTTCATGGGCCCGAATTATTGAGAGCAAATTGTTTCGTTCCAAGAACTGACAAGCGGCCTGATACCTAAACGAAGAAGGTGAGTAAAGACCATTTACCAGGAGACAAGAAAATATATTCATACGTGAAGAAGTACGAACACCCTCTGACGTGATTGTGGAGGAAGCTCTCTGACGTCTTTTCCTGGCCAAAATCTTCTACTGGATCAGACCACAGAATATCGCACATGAGACCCTGCGTAGGTGGCTCGCGGAACCTATCGAGCTAGGAAAAGACTTATTTAGAGGCAGACAGATTACCCAAGGCTGGAGCTCGCTTACAGCGCGGATGTCGTCCAGTGTATTGAGCTCCGGGGACAAGCCACCATGTATGCACAAGAATTGTTTGTTGAGGACGGCGGATAAAGGGAGGCAGCAGAAAGAGTCCATAACAGCGTCGTAGATTCTCTCTGAGTATTTGTGTTTGCCTAGGGTAATATCAGGATCAGCGGGCTTCGCGATAGAAGGAAGAGAAAGAACGTACACTCGAGCTTGAAAGTGAAGTAATCAGTCAAATGCCGACATTCGTGATTGCCACGAAGGAGGAAGAGGGTGTCCGGATACCATATCTTCAACGACCAAAGGTATAGCACACACTGATTAGGATAAAACCGCTATAGTTCAGAAGTTGCTCTTGATAAAGAGTGGGATTATGCACCTCGATACTGAAGTACCCTCGATCGACATAATCTCCAAGGAAAAGGTATCGCGTGTCTGCCGGGTTGCCACCAACTTCAAAGAGCTTCATGAGATCATACTAGAAATTGTTCGTTAGGACTCTGTTCATGCCACAACGATAAAGTCAATCGAGGAAATAGATGAGGAGGCAGCTGGGAATCTCTCGGTCGATAAAGACCGCAAGAAAATGCCAGCCTTGGCACGAGCTGGGGCATCAATAACCATTGCCATGAGCGGCAATCTCATAAGACGCCTGAACTGCATGTCGAGAAAGTTGCCAGCGCATCGAGCCATAGCCTATGCACGAACACTACCGCTGGGGCAACAAGAACCACAAAGCTCTACAACCACTGAGGTGCGAGGAGGTTGACAGCAACATATACTTACATATTGACCGTGGATATCGCCACACACTGTAGAAAGGACGCATTTAGAACGATAATCGTACACGCATAGTAGAAAAAGCAAGTGAAAGAAAGCCGTAATCCAGCGATTATCACAGAGGAGGAAACAAACGAATGACACATCAGCACTGGAAGGCGCTGATGTGCAAGATGGAATGTGGAAGCGTAACCAAAAGAGACAAGAGGCTTACCAGTGATAGGCGCATCCACTTGCAAAACATTGGGCTCCTTCTTCAGAATCTCTGAGCAAGTACCTATAATCCACATCGCTTGCTCTTCACTTATACGACCTTCGCGATGAAAATGGTTCTTGAGGAACCCTATGTCCGGTTTCGATCTGTCTTTTCCATGGTTGTTGAAGAACTGCTCTGTAGTTGGAATGAACATTGCTGGTGCTTGCACCTATGAACGAAACAAAGTCGAAGCAATGAATAAGAGGACCGTAGCCTTGATAGTGCAAAACCAGGATGACAAGACTGGGCATCGAGGCATGTTGCGATGGGGCTTACATCTTTAATGACCCGCTCCTGAGTACTTATCACGCTCCCATCTTCCAGCGTATGTAGTGTGAAATCTGTATCTGGTACAGCACGCTTGTCACTGATCTTCTCTATCGCTCGCTCGATATGCGTTGACATCCTTGTCGTGAGCCTCTACTGTGACGGATATGCTTCGGTTTTCTTGTTTGAACAGAGTTCCAGACCCAGATCTTGATAGAGAGAAATTCGAGAGGCCAAAAGAAGAGGTACAAAATTGACAATCGTGCTTCGAACAAAGACTCGGTAAGCCTTTGACACGGATCTGAGGTGGCAAAAGGGCGTTGGAGAGGGAAATGGATGGTAGAGGACTGGAGTTGAGGGCACCCGAGTGAGGATCAAATCACCACGTGATGATATGCGCGGATGACATAAATTTCTAGCCGATATTTATGTTGCTATAGCAGTTCCCCCTTCTTCTCCAGCAGATGCTTTGAACAAAGAAAGTGAAGCCATTAAACCGACATGAAATTAATGCAAAACGCAGAGCAGAACGAGTATGTGATACAGCATCAAGGAAAAGAACAAGAAAGGACAGCGAACGATGATGTAGAGTAGGTGACGATTAGACTTTCAGAAAGGGCGTCTGCCTCCACCACCAGGACCACCCCTCCTTCTGCCCCTCGGTTTCTTCGATCGCCTATCACCTAGATGAGCATCATCCGCACTCATCCCATAGTCGTAGTCTCCAGTAGCCATCTCCCTGATATCCCTTTTTGAGGGTACCTGGACCCGATCTCGCAGCGTTCCGCCCTGGTCAGGCTCTTGAGATCTATAATGATCGCCCCTAGGCTTCTCCCCGTCCCTCTCATGGTCTCCACCCAACCTATCGAGCAACGAGCGGTGGTTCCTGTTCCTATCGCTAGGCCGGTCGTCTCGACGAGAGTCAGCCTGACGTTGGCTACTCTCTAGACGATTGCGAAGCGAGTCAGTGTCGCGGTCCCCTTCTTGATTTGGCAAAGAAGTGGTGGGAACGACTGGAGAGTCTGCGGGCGGTCTGCGAATCCTGATAGGTTGGGAGGGGCGAGACTGGGGTGGATGATTTGCTGCTGGATCTGCAGCCTGATAGCTGGGAGTGGGCTCAGGCGGAGGAGGTCTCGGTTGGTGATCAACCTCCATAGCATCTTGGACCCATCTGGAAGAAGGCTGACTACGCTCTGGACTAGCTGGGCGACGTGAACTGTGGTGATCGAGGCTACGCGATGTGGAGTCCGTGCCCCCGCCCCTCTCCTGCACATTGTTCCTGCTGTGTTCCTCAGACCGGTGAGAAGGGTAAGGGTCGTGACGATGGGATCCTCTTTCATCCGACTGATCAGTGCGAGCAGGGAGACTTGGATCGCGATAGCTTGGCTTATGCTGCTCATCGTTGCGATTGTAGTCCACTTCGTAAGATTGGTAAGCTCCGTCGCGAGGTGGGCCTTGCGCATCGCTCTTCCCACCGGGAACATAGGAATCGAGCATAGGACGTCCGTTACGATGCGAGGAATGACGTTCTGTACCTTCATGACGCCCATAACGAGCCTGACGATGCAAGGGTTGGATTAGCGAAGTCGTTTGACCGAGAAAAATAGACTCCCTACCTCAGGTTGTGGCTCAGGATAAGACCTAGGGTTGTACGATGATTCTCTTTCTTCAGCAGGAGACCTGCCACTGCTTTGGGCGGTCAAGGACAGTTTTCTCATGCTCATATGGGGCTAGCGAGAAAAATGGATCAGTTTGGCTGGTGGTATCTCTGACTTGAGAGAGAAAACTGACCGGCCCCTCTCGATAACCATTGCGATCATCATCACCTCGTCCCTCTCTTCCGTCCGAGTGACGCACAATGTCAGTAGGTGGTACCGGATCACTGTATCGATCGAAACGGCTTTCTTTTCTGGTAGGTGCATCGTACTGAGGCTGATTAGTTGGGGCTGGGCTTGTCGCCTCATAAGAGACAGGAGGATAATCCCTGGTCCTGACGTTGACGGGTACGGCATTGGCACCTCTAGCCCTAGGTGCACCACGACCCCGAATGGAATCCCTGCCACGACCTCGTCCCTGATGTACATATTCAGCAAAATTTTGGCAACAAGAGTGAAGTCGCCTACCCTTCCTCGTTCACTATCCGAGCCTCTAAAACCAGGGCCGGCCGGCGGTAAGAATCCACCGCGTCGACTTGAATAGACGTCCGATTGAGACCGTTCAGGGAAACCAGGTCGACCAACATTACCACTCTCCATAGTGGAGCTCCTCGGAAACTCAGGTCGTATTTCCGCAGGTGACGCACGAGAGTATCGCCCAGAAGACGAGGAAGTGTTTCCCGCTCCCAAAATTGGTTGCCTCTGGGCTCGTGGACCACGAGGGGGATCAACCTGCGCTTCGCCTGAATCAGCACTGACGCCTGGAGAAGCAGAGCTAGGGCGTGAAGTGTAGTTTTTATCCAATCCTTCTGCTGAGGCGACATCAGGTTGGCGAAAGAAGGTAGAGGTTGCAGTAAACTCACGATCTCTGCTGGCCGGGTTGTGACCATCATCATCTTCATCCATTCTCGTATCTTCTGCCATGGTATTTGGACCATTTGTTTTCGCACGGAACCGTTCTTCGTCTTCGTCGGGAGGTGCACGAGGCCTTGGACGAAGAGGTTCGTTCCCTGAAGAAGGCGGCGGAGCACCAAGAGGAGACCGTTGCTACAGAAATGGAAGCCGACGTTAGGTTTCCAGCGAGCCCGATGTTGAGGATCTGAATATCTATTCACCCTTCTGGGAGCACCTCTACGCGGTGCAGGAGGAGCTCTCCTCCGAGAGTTGGAGTTGAATTCTTGGAATTGAGAGGGCAGAGGTGCACGATTCAAACCTGGATGAGGGATGATGGGTATGGGTATGACGCGCAAGGAGGACATGGAGAAAAGATAGAGGGGAGGATAGAGACTCTGTGCAGAGTCGATTTGTAGCCGAGCACGAGAAGGTGGTGGTGTGTGGGGCTAGGGTACGTACGTGACTGAGTCGGCGGGTCAGATTGCGCATTCTGGCTCTCTTCCTGATGTTGAGCTGAAGGATGTGGGCTGTAGCTCTCTGAGCGGGGCGAACGCGTGCGACGATAAGATCGGTCTGGCTCGGGAGATAGATCACGAGCATTTGGCTGATCTCGAGATGAGTAAGGTCGATCATCCGCCTCTTGGTCGATGCGTTGAGCCTTCGGCCTCCCATTATCCGAGAGGGGAGTCGACGGACGAGAATGATATTCACGTCCAGCGGAGATCTCAGAATAACTGTCTCTAGTCACGGAATCTCTAGGAACTGCGGAGCCAGGGCTCTGAGCTCGAGAGTGATACACCTCACTTGTTGATTGAGCATCGCTTGAAATCTGGGAACTTGGCTGTACCTGAACAGGTTCTGCAGGTTGCCTGAGTTCATCTGGAAGAAAGGGGTCATCTTCCTGAGAATCGTCTTGCGGTAACAATCGCATGATCATCGGTCGAGTAGCCAGTACAGGAGAAATGGTGGGTCGAGCAGGCTCTCCCGGTCGTTCGTACCGAGTAGACTTCTCATTTGGAGCGGCCGACAGGTGAGGTTGCGTTGGTAGGGGTGGCAGGATACCGATAGGCTTAGGTGGCAGTCCACGAACCTCTGGCGGTCTTGGAAGAGACGGCCTTGATACTTGCGAAGGGTTCCTGGTTGATGCTGAAGAGGTAGAATCCGGGAGGTAAGTGTCCATTCGCATCGCTTCCCGCCTTGGTTTGACTGTGCCCCAACCATCCTGTTGATGGTGTGGGGGTGGTTCCCTTGATCGAGACCTATCCCTGCGACCTATAAAACGAGAATTGGTCGTGTTGACAAAATGAAGCAAACAACATGAGGGGGAGGGAAGGGGAGAAAGAGATCATGAGTATTGTGGTCACCAAGTCGAAGATAAGGTGAGGAGGGAAATGGGAAGATGGACGTTCAAGTGATAGGCTGCAGCATGGCGTTCCAATGCAGTGGCGAAACCAACAGACGGATGAAGCTACAACACTCGTTGCCCGTGGCATACGATAGCACCCTCCAAGAGCGGTATCGGAAAAGTGGTAAGGCTCAGTGCAGAACCTGTCCCATCATGCATGTTGCGGAACAAAGCAGACCATATCCACATAAGGAGGCAGGAAGGGAGGGAGGTGTGTAATGACGGTAGAGTGGACAACGTACTCTGTGGATGGGCTGCTGTGGAGGTGGGTGCTCGGTCGACGCGACCATGGGGCGATAGGCTTCGGTCATCTAAACGTCTAGTGCGCTTGGAGCTTGACAATCTGTTAGAAGGTGCAATATAAACTCGCTCTTCCGGAGTGGGCCCCGAACGATGCTCGCGCGCAGAAGCGCGAGGCGGTGACGGTGATGAAGAGACTCGGTCAGAGATACGTTTGTCATGGCCCCTGGAGTGTCGGTGACTGTCACGGCCTCGACGAGGTGAGGGAGACTTGTCTCGAGTACGCCTTCTGTGAGGAGAAGATGCCCTAGTGGATTCATGTCTCGGCTCACGCTCTCTTTCTCGACGCTTCGGAGGAACATCATTTGAGCCGATAGCTTCTTCCTCCTGAGCAAGTCGACGATGACGATGGCGGTCGTCAAAGCTATACTCGTCTGCACCCTGTGAACCAAGATCAGAAGCACCTGGATGCGCCGGTACGTAACTGTCCATGGGGCGAGCGTCGCGCTCACGCTCACGAGGTGGCTCTGGCAGTGCCCGTAATGGAGGCAGAGAACTACTTTCGTTCGCTGGAGGTGTGAAGCCTTCGCCGGGTCGGCTCCAAGTCGATTCGTTGGTCTTGGTATTATAATAGTACTTGCGACCATTGGTTTCATTCCGAGAATACCTCATTTCCCAGTCAGGAGGAAGGGGTTTCTCGCGCGAGACTGATGAAACATTGTTATTGAGGCATTAAGCGAACGGTCCAGCGAATAAAGTCGTACCTGGTTGCCGCATGGCGGTAGCAGCGGTACCAGAGCGCAAGGGAGAAAGACTGAGGGAAGTGGGTTTAGGCGGCAGTCCATGAATAAAAGATGGGTTAGGGGGAAGAGGATGGGCAGATTGTGCTGCCCTGTTGGGCACAGGCGACAACTGGTCAGGATCCTGCTGCTTATGAGAAGCTGTAGGATGGTCACGGCTCTCCACTGGGGCCCGTCTGGGCTTTTCATTTGAGACTGGGGTAGGAAGAGATTGTGCCTGTAGGTCACGCATAGTACGCGAAGGAGGTAGCTGAGCCGGTTGGTCCTTGTAACCATCCAGAGAAATAGCATCCTCCTTGTCTTCAGGGACCGGTGGCTCTTGAGCAGCCAAAGATTGGATTGGGTTGGCTGTTCTGGACAAAAAAGCGTGCTGGTCTTCATCGTCGCTCCAGTCCAAAACGTCGGCGTCGTCCTCCATAGTGATGATGATGGTGGTTGAAAACAAAGGAGGTTAGTCAAGACGGTGGCGAATTCGTACAAACAAGACTGGTCAGGAGTGAAAATTGAAACTCCGCCGCCCAGCTCACTGGCAGCACAGCGCAACGCACTTTACCTGTCCTCCTTCAGATTTCCATTGCTCACACTTATCTCCTCCACACATACGGAAATTCACGATCTGGCTTTACATCTACGCTCCTTACGTCCTACCAACATGGTTTTGCCAACCTCGAATGCTGGATTTTCTTCAGAGCAGAGTCACTATTCTTCCAGAAGCACTTTTTCCAGCGGAATTCCACTTATCTTTCGGAGAAGGCGTCTGGAGCATATGGTATCTTCGTTTGGCCCTGAATCCTATGCCTGGATCTAATCCATGTTCATCTGCTATCCACAGGACTTCGAACTTGCTGCATGGCAGCTAACTTACTTATGCCTAGCGCCCCGGAGAGTGTGAGTGTGAGGCTAGCCTTCATGCGCCCTATGTTGTTGCTTCCGTTCTCATGTGCTATACAGTTACAGGAATGTCTACTTTCACAAACGTACGTGCTCTTGAGACAATGCATACCTCAGCACCTATCTAATCTATTCTGCAGAGACAAAGAACACCTGGGCTCGAGACGACCCTGCTATCCTAATCCTGGTTTCCGCCTGCCTTGCTGGTACGCCGCGTTTCTAGCGCGTTTAGTCTGTGTTTGTGTACTTCGGGAGACTCAATATTGCTCACAGTTGCTGCTGTCGCGTGGTCGGTGGTATACTCCTTCAGTATCTTCGAGATTCTGCGGCTCGTCCTTTTCATGATTCTACGGGACTTCCTCCTAAGCGGTATCGTCATTGCAACCGTCATCTGGTACGGTTCTCCAACCCGCTCCGCGTTCACCAAGTGGTAATCTTCATAATTCTTCCAGGTTTATATCGAACAAGCTGCTGCTGTCCCCGCCATCACATTCGACGCCAGCAGACTCATCCGTAGAATGGGCCTACGCCTTTGACGTGCACACCAACGCATTCTTCCCGCTATACCTGACATTGTATCTTGCCCAGCTCTTCCTGCTGCCTGTTGTTCTGCGGGACAACTGGGTCTGCTTATGGGTTGGGAATACGCTCTATCTAGCTGCGTACGTGTCTTTCAAGTAAAACTGCGACCAACCTTGACTGACTGCGGTTGATGACCAGGTTTGCGCAATATATCTATGGCGTTTATCTTGGTCTCAACGGTGCGTTACCATGAACTCGTACTGAAATCCAGTCGCTGAGAAACCTACTGTAGCCTTACCGTTCCTCATTCGTTCTGAACTGCTTCTTGCTCCTCTCCTCCCTCTATTTGGAGGATACATTGTATCGTTGTTGGGATTCAACGTGGCTAAACACGTCCTTAGATTATATTTCGGCTCGTAATGTAGTCTCCTTGTGCTAGACCTCGATCAATGGACAGCCAATAGATCTTCATGAGAGTGTACCGTTTGTGTACTAGACAGTCAGCTGTGACCAACGTTGATATATCCGACCAAGCGAGATTCTCTGCGAGCCTTTCACTGTGGCCCTCAGGTAGATTACCTAGTGCACAAGACGAGCCTTCGCTACTAGCACCTACAGCTTTCACTCCAGATTGTATTAGGATATCATGTACCAGAAGCATTGAATTTGCGCTGACCTTCGACCTCCAGGTCCTAGGCCTCTGATCACCTTCGGTCGTGTCGTGGTCACGTTGCTGGAGATACCATATGAGACAGACATCATCTATGTTCCTGTGACAGGTGAGGAGGTGAGAGAGGCATTATTCAGCACCAGCCAAAATACAGCTCCAGGCCCCAGCCAAATTCCCTACAAGGCCATCCGTTGGGCATGGTCAGTAGCTGACAACTACATCACTGCTCTGATGCAAAAATGCCTGGAGACAGGATATCATCCAAAATGCTGGAGGAGAGCAATAGCCATTGCACTGCGCAAACCTAACAAACCAGACTATGCTAACCCAAGAGCCTACCGCCTCATTACTCTTCTGGAGTGCTTGGGGAAAATTCTAGAAAAAATTGTGGCCAAGCGTCTAGGATATATGGCAGGAAAATTCAGACTTATTCCAGGTAACCAGTGTGGTGGCCCCCCAAACACCTGCACCACAGATGTTCTTCTTTCATTTACACATGATATTGAAAGTGCATGGAGTCATGGACTGGTCACCTCAGCTCTAACATTTGATATTAAGGGCTACTTTGACTTTGTCAACCATCAACGCCTCATCAGTGAGCTGCGAAGGAAGGGAATTCCACTATCTATAGTAAGATGGGTTCACAGTTTCCTCTCAGAACGACAAGCAGCAGTATGCATAGATAGTACACGTGGTGAGATGCTCTCAGTCCAATCTGGTATTCCACAAGGCTCTCCAGTCTCTCCTATTCTAGCTGCATTCTACTCCTCCAATCTTCTGGAAATCTTCCAGGAGGAAGCCCAACCTGGACTCTCTGTCTGTCCGCTGTCTCACCCCAACAAACTCACCCAAACTATGCTATATATGTATGTCGATGATGGAAAACTAGTGGTGTCATCAGAATCACTAGCAACAAACTGTGAAGCCCTCAAGTCAGGATTTGCCCAGGTCAACCAGTGGCTACAGAGTGCAGGCTTGTCAGCAGACCTTAGCAAAAGAGAGCTGATGCACTACTCAAGAAAGAAAAATGGTGACTCTCCTCCTATTATTTTTCATGATGATGATGGGGTCACTCGCACGGTAGCTACAGGCAGGACAGTCAGGTGGCTTGGGGTCTTTTTTGACAGAAAGCTACTCTTCAATGACCACGTCAATATAGTAGCTGCCCGAGCTGAACGGGCAGTACAGGGACTTCAAATTATGGGTAACACCCTCAGGGGCATGAACGCTGGTAATCTTCGTCGTCTTTATCTAGCGTGTGTGGTCCCTGCCTTCACCTATGCCAGCGCAGTATGGTGGTCAGGCAAAAAACTACACTCTGACAAGCTAGATGTGCAACAGAATAAGGCCCTTCGCCGTATCCTAGGAGCATTCAGAACAACTCCGGTGAAAGCACTCCAGATTGAAAGTTCCATTCCACCAGTCCGCCTCCTCCTAGACAAACTCTCAAGGAACAATGCTATCAGGTTCAACAAGCTGAGTGTTGCCAACCCAGTGTTACAAAGGCTCAAGCCCAAGTGGAGGAACAATGCTGACCCAGTCTGGCCCCCACCCCTCACTCCTAGGTTAGACTCCAAAGGAACACCCAAGGCGACCCAGCTAACAACCCTAGCCAAGAAAACCTCACATAAGCATGAGCGCCTATTTCCATTCACAGTCCCTCCATGGTACAGGGCAGCCTCTGAATTTGGAAGCCAAGTCTCTATTTTACCAGCCCAACCCCTTAGAGATGATAACGATGGGAAGAAGCTAATTCAGGCACACAACAACATGGTACAAGGCCTCCACATGGATGATTCATGCTTGATTTTTTATTCAGATGGGTCACAACTGGATAAAGGGTCAAAAAGGAAGACAGGAGCCTCCGCAGTGCTCTATCATAATGGAGAGGAGGTTGCTTTCCGCAAACAGCCTATGGGATCTAAAAACGAGGTATATGATGCTGAGCTAATGGGCCTCCTCTTAGGTCTCAAGCTTGCTACATCTTTCATTGCAAATCACCCAGACACAGAGGTGAACACCATTGCTTGCTTCAGTGACAACTCAGCTGCAGTCCAGACAATATTTGATCCTCGACCTAAGGCAGGTCAATTATACTGCTCTCAGTTTCACAAGCTGGCCACCTCCTTCCTAGACACATCTATCCAGAAGAAAATCATGATCCACTGGACACCCAGCCATAAAGGTATTCTTGGTAATGAACGAGCTGACAAACTAGCCAAAGAAGCAGCACAATCCAGAACTCACTCACAGTGGCCTAGCAGCCGCACCTACGCCTTACGACAGTCTAAGGAGAAGCTCACAGACTCATGGAGGGAGGACTGGGCAGCAGAACCCAAACATGGTCGTTTTGCAATCTCAAACAGGATACCACCCTCCCTCAACCCTACCAAGCACCTCAAAGAGACCTGTGGAGACAGAGAGCTGTTCTCACGGCTGGTCCAATGCCGCACAGGCCACTGCTTCTCTGGCGAATACTATCATGAGTTTGTCCCTGCAGAGTCCATACTCTGCCCATGCGATCGTTCCACTT
This sequence comes from Agaricales sp. HM26-F1, assembly GCA_002718315.1. NCBI lineage: Eukaryota > Fungi > Basidiomycota > Agaricomycetes > Agaricales > Agaricales sp. HM26-F1. Next base: position 120,015 of record NIBX01000039.1, on the reverse strand, counting down.
ACCAATCCCGTGCTCATATTTTACAGGATTGTCCAACATATTTTGCACACCGCCCAATCCTTCGGGAATTCTCAGAAGACATATGCATGACAGATATCATGGGCACAAAGAAAGGGATCAAGGCCCTTGTAGAATTCCTAAGCGAATCAGGTGCTTTCACCAAAACAGGCAAACCCCACAAGAAGCAAAACCTTCCCCGGTTCGAAGACGAACCAGACCCAACGGAACCTCAGGACACACCATGATCATTGCCCACCTCCCCCCCCCCTCCCCTCCCCCCTCTCTCCTCCTCTATTTATTATTTCAATGACTCCAAGTCCCCGAATCTCACACTAGTCTCAGCGGCCAAAACCCACCACCATTTACTCTATCCCTATGCATACAAACTTTCATCCATTAGATACACTCCTCCCCCTACACATCCACCTCCAGAACACAGGCCTGTAGCACACTTGTACATACAGGAACCGCGTCTTAGCTCTGTTCGTAGTAGCTTGTTGCGGTATATAAATTGAGAGTCAAACAAACAAAATCGTGGTCACGTTGAAGTTCATACCTCTCCTATCAATCTTTCCTTGATCTCTCGAGTTCTTTCCCTGGCTTTGACCACCTCGTTTCCTTATCCATAAACACTGAGGTCACTGCTCGTTCTATAAAACTAGACGAAAAACGTCTGTTTGAGCCTGTAAGGTTACTCTCAGATTACGTGCACACGAATATCATGCAGACCACTTGCGTGCGCCTCACTTTTATTCAATTGCACAAACAATACAGAGCATGGCCCGTACTGTACACGTTGTCCTCGACTGTCAGTGTGTGCAGCTATGTCAGCTCCGCAGGGCCATTGATTTTCTCCTCAGCCCATTGAAGGACCTTGAGCTCACGGCTTGACGCTCGATGTTCAATACCTACGCCCAGACTCAATACATGGATCTCACCATCTTTACCCTACTTCTCGGTTCGCAGTCTCAGCAAGCGAGGCTCTCGAAAATTCAGATCTGTTCAGGATGACTAGGTATCCCCGTTACTTTCGCCTGCGCTCGTAGCAGGTCTATATGGACGCATAGGTTGGGTTATAGAACTTGATGGGCAGTTCCATCATAGTCGCTCTGAGGCATTGCCAGCGGGATACACCTTGCATTCGAAGAATGGGTGAGATGCTTTGCTTCCCTACAATTTGTTCAAGAAATACAATTCTAACCGACTGTACCCGTAGTCTCAAGTCGTGACATCTTCGTCTGCAGGAGGAGGGAGAAGCGACACCTGAGGTTATCGCTACATTCCAGGGACCATAGCACATAGTGCTGTGGGCTACCATTGCCTTTCTGCCTCACAGACTGATTCAACGACGTTGCGTTCAGAGGCTGCTGACTCTTGAGGTCACCGCTATCTCTTTAATTCTGCTTGGTACGGTAAGAATCGTGGTCGGATTGCTCTGCATTCCCCGGTCCAGTCCCTCAGCTCCGACATGCGTCGGTCCATGCCAGGAAGATACGGAGGAGCAAGTGCAATGTCCGTGAATCAGTTTCCTGGACCTGATTCACTATCTATCAAGCGTGCTGTGCCTGTCTCAATCGGTTCCTGATCACCTACTGCGCTCGCGATGTTCATTCCCACTTTTTGTGGCATTGTCTCGTCCCTCGAGTGGTCTCAGGCCGGAGACAGGGACCATGCATAGCCCTCCCTTGTCCACTGGTGCTCTTATGGTGTCCATTTTTCTTCTAAGTCCAAACTCAGGAGAAGCCCCCAGCATCGTATAAAAGCGAGTTCAGATGTAACGAGAATCTTCAGTCAGAGCACCTCCTTCACCTCTACTACCACACCTCTCCTTCAGAGTAACTCCAGATCTAGCTTAATCCTCTCCCTCTACCCACCCAACTCTCTACCTACTCCTTCACAAAAACTTCGTCAAAATGCAGTTCTCCAAGCTCACTTCTGTTGTTACTTTCGCTCTCGTTTCTTCCGCTATGATGGCGGCTGCTTCTCCTGTCCCTCAGGTAAATCGTCTTCTCTTTTGCCGCACTTCGTTGAGACTCATCGATCTTTCACCTTCTCAGCCCTACGGTTCTGAAGGAGGTTCCTCGACCGCTACCGGTGCGGCCTCTGGTGGTGGTAGCGCCGCTGGCTCTGCCGCCGCCGGTGGTTCAGGCCACGGAAATAGCTCTTCAGCCGCTGGCTCTGCTGCTGCTGGCGGTGAATCTGCTGCGTCTGGTGCCGCTTCTGGAGGTTCCGCTGCGGCTGCGGCTGCTGCTGCCTCAGGCTCTGGTCACCGTGGTGGCGATTCTGCTGCTGCTGCTGCTGCCGCCGCCGCTGGTGGCTCCGGTTACAGAGGTGAAGGAGGCTCTGCAACTTCTGGCGCCGCCGCTGGTGGTGGTGGATCCGCTGCTTCTGGTGCTGCCTCTGGTGGTGGCTCCGCTGCTGGATCCGCTGCTGCAGGTGGATCTGGCTACAGGGGTGGATCTTCTTCCGCTGCTGCTGCCGCCGCTGCAGGTGGCTCCGGTTACAGAGGTGGAGGAGGTTCTGCTGCTTCTGGTGCTGCTTCAGGTGGCGGCTCTGCTGCCTCCGGTGCTGCGTCTGGTAACTCTGCCGCCGCTGCCGCTGCCGCCTCTGGTTCTGGATACAGAGGTGGTTCATCCTCTGCTGCTGCTGCCGCCGCCGCTGGTGGTTCTTCAGCCTCTGGCTCTGCTGCTTCAGGTGGTCATGGAGGTTCGTCCTCCGCTGCTGCTGCCGCCGCTGCCTCTGGAAACAGGGGTGGCTCGTCTGCGGCTGGTTCTGCTGCTTCAGGCGGTCGTGGTGGTTCTTCTTCCGCTGCTGCTGCTGCTGCCTCTCACCAGAACAACGGCTGGAACGGCTGGAGAGGCAACAACTACTACGGCGGGAACAACAACTACGGTTACCACGCCTACCCTTACGGCGGGTACAACAACTACTGGGGTGGGAACCGTGGTTCTGCCTCTGCTGCAGGAGCTGCTAGCCACAACAACAACCGTTGGGGACGTGGTGGCAGATTCGGGGTGAGTTTTTATTGGTGCTATAATTCTACTTTGATCAAAATACCGACTGCGATTTCCAGGGCTGGAACTGATCGCAAGAACTAGCAACCTAACTATAGCTTCGTAGTCAAGCATTCGCTCTTTGACCCGTATTTATATGATACCTAAATATCTTATTCTTATTTACATCTCTGTCTCTTGGGTTTTACCGTGCTGGGTACTTGCTTCGAGTTACACAATATACGCAGTGCGTTTTTGGAAACTTTCATCCCCAAGTGTCCACTTTCCATCCCCGACCACCATAAGTTCTGATTCGGCCCTGTCCTTTGCGTCTTTCACATATGCCCATGCATATATATTCGAGTTTAGATCATAAATCTCACGACATAGTTTATTCGAGCTCAAACCGGGTAGTACATGTTTCCTGCACAACAACCTGGGCTCTTGGAGGAGCCGAGCTTTTTGCCGAAGAATTGAAGCGGAGTCTGAACTCCTTGATATCACTAAACCAGCTCTTCTCATCACACCACCTCTCTAAGTTTTCTCTCTCTTGATTTTTTCTACATCATGCTCTCCGTCGTCTGCGTAAGTGTCCTCACCCTCCTTACTTTTCCATCTCGTACTGGCCTTTTATTATGATGCAACAACTATTTCAGTTCTGCTTCCGAAGGAGATCTTTTTCTCTTGTGGAGAACGAATACCTTACCAAACTTATCTGATTATTCCCTTTTGCTCGTTTCGCTCGTTCAATGACTCTTGCTTACTCTTTCTATCTCTTCAGCCCAATCCCGATGATATCCCCCATGGATAACGACATATGGCGCTTCTCAAGTCGTAGATCCACCTCAACAAGACTCGCGTACGTATTTTTTCTCGCTTCGCCTTGTCCTTTTTTCTTCTTCGGTTTTTCCTGTTGCGATGAAAACAAAGTTCATCCATTCTTTGAACACCTTTGTGGGCCTTGCAGATGTCGTCAGTCCTTTTTATCATCTGCACTCTGGTATGCTCGTTCTGAGGGTACTCGGTTTGTGGGTGGTGGATTGGGCGGGCATATGGCGTTTGTGAGGGATGAAAATAACGGCTTCTCTGATTTTTCCTTTCTGGTTTCCGTCTCTGAAATTTTTGCTTTTCGACGGCTGAACACATTCCTCTCCAGGCATGACGCGTTTGCGCAAGGCCACAACTACTTGACGTTTCGGTCAATCTGACTGCATGCTTGTCGTACATCATGGTGAGCATTCTTTCCTTTCCTCTCTTCTGTGGCTTTCCTACCATATTTCTTCGGGGGACGATGATTCTTTTCCATATCTCGAGTTGGTGAAGCATTGCGCCGATGATCCACACTCGTAACATGCATCACCAACTGACCTTCTATCCTTTCCATCTCCCTTCCGCATCAACCTAGTTTCTGATCCAACCCTTCCAGATATAAACAAGCACCGATAAGCCTGACTTCGCTTGGCTTGAACAGCCCACCGCCATAACGTTTTCAGCGCCTCGAGGGAACACTTCATGTGAGTACATTTTCCCCGGCGTTGTGTAGGCGAAGGGCCCAAAGATGCTTTATACAAAATACAAGCATATGTCCGAACTTTCATTAGTTGATGAGGACCCATTGTTCTATCTCTGAGGGCCCCCTTCTTGCATCATCTACCTCTCTGTTGACGCTGATCTTACTGATATAATTTCAGGCCCATCCCTCTTCTGACGTTCTGGGGCATGTTTGCCAGTCGTTTGATGAGCCTCGTCATCGTGGTAGTGACTCCCTCAGAGTCGGAAGTTCATTTACCACTGCTCTTTCTATGTAATGCCGCTCCTTCATGCCTTTATGGATCGTTTGGAACTACGTATACATCCTCGTTGTATACACGCTCCTATTTCATTGTACCATGCTATGATTAGAATGAAAGGAATATTGCGATAGCGTAGTAGATGACCCAACAGCAAGTTCTGGCATCTGCGCCTCGTTTGTAGTGCTTGAACTCATTTGGATTGATTGTGGGCCAGGTCCTTGTAACCAGCGTTTCTCCATCCCTGCAGTAACCACTCGGAGCGCCTGCCCCAAATCTCGGACCAACTACCGCAGTTGTTGTCCTGGTACCACCATGACGGCTGAAAACCGTCACTTTCGTATTTACTCGCCTTGTTTTCCAACATTTCAACTGTTCTCTGCTTGTTTTAGAGCAACTTGAAACCAATACGACGAACTTACCTTCAGGCTGCATGGTATCATAACAGCCTGTTCGTTCCCAGCGGAGACCTGTAAACTGCAAGCCTCTGCGGCTCCTTCCACCCAGAATCTGGCGATGTAACCCCGAATAAACAATGTCCTACACGGCTTTTCTGCAGGGGATAACCAGCGGCAGGTGACTCTCGATGATCTCACAATCTCCCTGTTTCTGATCTACCCTAGGAGCTCTGCATTACGAACACCGTTTGCGATGCTCTCACGGTACTGCCTGTGATTTTCCACTGGGAAGCCAGCACGCAAAAGCCGCATGCATCTGGAGATATATACGCGGGATCGGTTGCAGTGAAAAGGAATCTTTGGCGAACAAGCAGTCATCACTGATTCCACGAAGACGGGGCACTGGAATATGGACGGCGTCTATGATCTCTTCCGGCGTCCTGGGTGCAAAAAACGCAAATCTACCCCTGTTCTCTAGGCCTAGTCTAGAAAAGAGCAGAGCCTCAAGTTTCCCTGGCGGACCTCAAACGCGGAAAAAGGTTGTCTAAGAGCCCACACCTCGTGTCCCGAGACCCTTAGGCCCTGGCCTTCCCTATCTATTGCGACTATAAAAAGGGTCCGCTCTCTGCTTTGTCCCGTCTGCCTATTACCCCCCGCTCTCCCCACTTCATCTCCCTCTTATCTGCAGCCCTTTTGCTCATTGTGCAAGACGATGACGTCCGTAATCAATCCCACCGCCGCGGGTACCTATTCCCCCTGCTCCAACTCCCCTAGCCCAGCTTCGTCATCAGCGTCATCACCGCGCTCCGTTTCTTTCACGCACGCTCCTACCAAAGAAGGTTTCGCGTTTGCCAACGTCAGGGGCAATGTACATCTCGTACAAGGTACGTCGCTGTCTCATTGTTTCGTACTGCTCTCCCTAAACCCAATGAAACTCTCCTTTTTTCATCGCCCAACAGTGCACACTACCAGTCCGATCAACTCTTCAACAGACGCACTGCTCGAGGTGAAGATCTTCCGTCACGAATTCATCACTATCTTCCGGCTCTCGCATGCGGAATTAATACATCCCACGGACATTCGAATCCTCGAGCCCATCGATGAAAGGTGTGCGTTGTACGAGGAAGACAACGATACTGTATTTTTAGCCAAAGAGTTGACGGAGCGGTTACATCAGATGATGAACCGAAGATCATCACGGGGAACGCACTACAGGCATTCTTCGTTGCCCATGGGAATCCCGAGAGGGCAGAGGGCTAGCGCTTACCGGTGAACTGAGTCAGTTCTTGTCGGGCGTTTTCTGCTCGACCACCCCACACCACCCATTTTGCAGGATCGCCTTTTCTCCCATTTGGTTCTTCGACCGGAGACGACATCGCAGCCCCTCGGCGAATTTTGACGAGGAATATTCTTTTGATTTCAGACTTGCTGTTTGATATTCTATTGCGAAGAATTGCACGCAGGACCATGACCAACCCTCGGACTCGCATTCCCTCGACTCTACCGCGGCCATGATATATTCCATCGCGACGAACAGGCTTCTAATACCTCGGCAGTCGGTCGATGTTTGGGAAAACCGAACAACCCTACGCCCTTCCTGTTAGTCCCACTTCACTGGGCCCCATGGTCCAATCCTCACAGATGTTATCCCTTCTGCATGTTGTACCAGCTGCTTTTCATTCCGGACATCGTTATTCATCCACCATCCTCGCCTATTCTCACGCCCTACCGCGAGATTTCTCTATCGTAATTAGCTCCATCATCCATTCAACTTGGAAGGATGGTACCCCGTTTATCGTATCCTCCATCTCTATACGGATCTTGTTTACCCTTGGTTTTTCGCTACTTGTTTTGTTCCCACGACTACTATTTGCTTTCGATTCGTCAATGTCCAGCATTTATTGATTGTATCTTGCATCTTATCTTCCCATGACGCTTTCACATCATCTCTCCATCTACCTCTCATGCTTGTTACCACTATAGAATGTGTATTCTTTGCACGTATGTGCTCTTGTGTGTTCTTCTCGCATACCTGTGACCGGACCTTATTCGAATGCTCCAAGGAGAGTGCATATTAGCTTCCGCTCGTCCTTGACACGACCTTGGTACCTGCCAATCCAGGTCAGAGCTACTTGTGTGATACAACTAGCACTACGTCGGTTTATATCAAGTCAGTTCACGGGTCCCACGCCGAGAGATACAAGACAAGACGATAGGAGCTTGAGACCCCTTAGCTCAACAACTCTAACCATAGACCATTGAAACAGAGACTCAAGGACATGCCAATAGTGCTGAGACAAGGGATACAAGAGACTTGGAAGGCGCTAGTACGTGAGTTTAGGTCTCTCTACAGCTCTTCGTGCACTGTATAAAGGCATCGTTAGTATGAGTCAGATGTGATATGATACTTAGTTGGAACCTAGTTAGTTACTCTTGTCCAAACTGAACGCGGCTTCAACAGCAGTAGCGGCATGTCAAGCGTTCAAACGTACTGCGATCAGGTATATCATATGACGTGATCTAATCTGTACGAGGAAACGGTTATCGGAAGCTTATTCACAGCCAAGGCAAAGACGGGACGAGCCACTCTACCCTCGTAGCGCTCTCAGTACATGGACTACTATCCTGGACTCCAATGGACACGGAACCCTGGGAATCAGATGCACAGTTCTCCTTGGATGCTGTAGACCCTCGCGTCAACGGTTGTCCTGAATCCAGGGATATGGACGACGCTCAATGTTGAAACGTTGGACGTTGGATGCTGTAGAAAGGATCACCGAAAGGATGAACTATGATTAGGGAGGTGAATCTTGTTACTCAGATTTCTCGGAGCTTAGGCCGAATCAAAAGGCCTAGCGCGAATCCAGTACATTTCTAGATGCGCAAGAAACGATTTCGCGAGCGGAAGATTCGAGCACTGACTCGACGGAGAATCTGAAGAAGCTGCTTGAGCAGAAGCGCAGATCATTGAGGTTATTTGTGGACGAGTAATGTACCTACATGCAGTGAAAGGTCGAGATTATGGTTAGGGATCTTCGTTGGATTCTTCTAGTACAGTCCAGGCTTAACATCCAAGAAAAACCATCCTCACACGAGCAAGGACGCCAGCGCAGACGCAGAACTCGGATGGAACTTCATTGGAGATAACTCTGTTGATAGTACAGTAACGCCAGCGTACAGATGAGTCAAGCGCTTTGTGGTTCTCAAGGCGTCAAGGAGAGGCTACCGTGAGCGTCCTGTAGGTCGAGTCAAAGGTTATCTGAGGTAAACTCAATGTATGAAGGCTGCAAGTTTAAGGGAAGATTTTCGCTTGTTTATGGACTACCACCGTGATCATGACCGGGCAAGTGCCAGTGTGGTGGATGGCAAGAACAGTGCATAACGAGTTCCAGTCGCTGGGCTGAACCTCCAGCTCTTGGAGAATTCCTCGTCCCGAGACGAGGTGTATCGCTGTACAGCGGACGGGGGATATGGGCGCAGGTACTCGGCATCTTAGTCGGATCCAGCGGTACGGCGGTCCTGCAGGAAGTCAGAAAAATGAGTCGCCCAGTACCTCTTCTCAGAGAAGGATGAGCAAGTTCGGAGTTACGAAGTTACCCCGCCTGGGAAAGTGCACGCAAAGTTCTACACAGCGAGGCCTTTGCGGGGAATTAAACGTCGTCTATATGAATATTGAATTACCGCCAATTGCCGTAGAGATAACGGTTGAGGATCACAAGCTGACAGTAAGAACAGACCTGTGCTTGGATATCCTAAAGTTCGGATTCCTACTGAACACGGGGCGTGCTTCCTGACGAGTAATTTACAGAGGAGGCATCCTGTGTGTGTGGTCCGCTAGTGCAAGAATTGAAATGGGCAAGAAGCTATCGTGCTCTAGGAAAGTACTGACTCTGTAGAAGAGCTGCTAGTGGATTGTTACAACCAGAGTTCGAGTTATCGTGTCATCTAATTCGTTCAACGGAGTGTTCGATCAGAAGATGAAGGGCTCGGAATAAATTCGTCGGTGTTCGATATACATCGAACGATGAATAAAATTGCTCCGTTTCCTCATTAGAGCCGGGAGGATGGTGGTAGGAGGCAAAGATAACCTGCCGGTAGACAGCTTTTGCCGGCTCCCCGGTCGACCATGCGACCTCCCATCATTTCATAATACTCCCACCACTGTTCCCCTCCAGGTGCCCAATCAATATCATTATAACCACAATCGCACTATTCTAGCGAACCTATACATCTCTGTGCTTCTATCCATGTCAACTCTCAATGCAGGTGAACCATACCAGCAGTTCATAGAGCGGGAAAGCAGACACTGGAACAGAAGACTGATAGGGTGCTGTCTATGACAGTTGTCTACGAAATCACAGCTGATACGCAGAGGAGTTGCATCCGTTAAATCACCCCTCGCTTACTGCTCTTGGCTCCTTTGCCCTTCAGAACTTCTTTTCTGACTTTGAACCACGATGGGCTTCGCTGCTTCCTCGTCATGGCTCTCGACGCGCTCACTCCTGCAGTTTGTGATCTACTCTGTCGTTCTATACCCGGTTCTGCAAGGTTCTGCAGCCAAGTTGCCGGAGAACGAATGTAGAAAAGCGGAAGTTCTGGTATTGTGAGTTTTCTGCCTTTGGTCATCCTTCTTCATACAACGAGAATCGTGAGACTGATGAGTCTTATTTTTTGCATATTTTCTCTGATAGAGGCGCAGGTGTAGCAGGAATCACAGCAGCAGTAAGTTTTTTGACTTTGTTTACTGTAAACTGATGTTAGGACTCACAGTCTTTCTTCTACATAGAAAGCACTCTCCGACAACTCTGTCCACGACTTCCTTATCCTCGAATACCAGGATCGTATAGGCGGACGTGCTCTACACACCGACTTTGGCAAGAAACAGGATGGAACACCGTACGTTATTGAGTTCGGTGCAAATTGGGTATGTTTTTCTAGTTTTCTATCGTGTTGTGATGGGTTTTAGTGGTATCTTGGGAGTGTCTGATATTTTTTTTTGTGGCTGGCAGGTTCAAGGATTGGGGACGGAAGGTGGACCTGAGAATCCGATATGGACCTTGGTATGCGGTCTTCTTGTCCTCATTCGTGCTAGAACCCCGGCTGATGATGTTGGTTGCAAACCACAGGCAAAGAAATATAATCTATCCAACACGTCCGTAACCATGATTCTCTAAACTTACAACTCGACTGAAGTCTGATCTTTAGGTACTCCGACTTCACCTCTCTCGAAACTTTTGACGAGACAGGGCCAATTGACTATACCCCTCTCATCGACGACATTGAAAAAGCTTGGACGCATGTCGAGCAAGAAGCAGGCACCATCCTCCTCGAGAACCTACAAGACCACAGCTTCCGTACCGGACTCAGTCTCGCAGGGTGGAACCCCAAATTTGCTCAGCGCGGCAACCAGAACGGGAACTCGACCCAGAGGAAGAAGGCCCACGCACAAGCAGCGGAATGGTGGACGTTCGATTTCGAATACGCGTTCAGCCCAGAGGAGAGCTCGGAGGAATACGCAATCGTGAACTATAACACGTCGTTTTACCATTTCTCTGAGGAGAATAATCTCGTGTGGGATGAGAGAGGGTTCAGTGCGTTCATTGAGGGCGAGGCGGGGACGTTCCTTGACCTTGAGAAGAACGATGAGAGGTTACTCCTCGAGCATGTCGTGCAGAACATCACTTATACCGATGAGGGTGTGACGGTGCATACCTCCAATAACACCTGTTTCTCCGCCTCCTACGCCATCTGCACGTTCTCCCTCGGTGTACTACAGAGCGAGACGATCGCGTTCAGTCCTCCCTTACCCCCATGGAAACAAAATGCGATCCACTCCTTCCAGATGGGCACCTATACCAAGATCTTCCTCCAGTTCCCCGCAGACCAGGTATTCTGGAACACCTCGACGCAGTTCTTCCTCTACGCCTCCCCGACTCAACGGGGCTATTACCCCATCTTCCAGAGCCTCGACCATCCGGACTTCCTCCCTGGATCTGGGATCCTATTCGTCACCGTCGTTTCAGACGCAGCGTACGCCGTGGAAGCGCAGGACGATGCTACCACCCTCTCCCAGATTCTCGCGGTGCTACAACAGATGTACCCAGGCACAACTATCCCTGAGCCGGTTGCGTTCAGCTACCCTCGCTGGTCCTCCGTACCTTGGGCCTACGGATCGTACTCCAATTGGCCCGTCGGCACCTCTCTCAAGACGCACCAGAACCTCCGTGCTAATGTAGACAGACTCTATTTCGCCGGCGAGGCAGGGCATCCTGAGTATTTCGGGTTCTTGCAGGGTGGGTATTTTGAGGGTAAGGAGGTTGGGGAGAGGGTTGCTGGGTGTTTGAGTGGGAATGGGACGAGCGAGACGGGTGGGTGTGGGGAGATGAGGAGCTATGGGAGTGTTGGTGGGACCACAGGGAAGGAGGAGTATAACCCTGTTAATGGATGGGATGTAGATAGTTTTGCGACGGAGGGAGTGAGCAATTGAGCTATACCCGTGTATCCTCAGTATGATATGTAGATTGTTTTTCGGTCTGCATCGTTCAACGTTCTACAGTATGCGCAATATTCAAGACCAAGTTCAACGTTTGGTACTCAGTCCCTAGAGAACCTGGACTTCGAGCTCTGTGTTGAGCAAACATGGGGGCGTCAGATATCATAGGCACAAAGAAAGGGATCAAGGCCCTTGTAGAATTCCTAAGCGAATCAGGTGCTTTCACCAAGACAGGCAAACCCCACAAGAAGCAAAACCTTCCCCGGTTCGAAGACGAACCAGACCCAACGGAACCTCAGGACACACCATGATCATAGCCCACCTCCCTCCCCCTCCCCTCCCCCCTCTCTCCTCCTCTATTTATTATTTCAATGACTCCAAGTCCCCGAATCTCACACTAGTCTCAGCGGCCAAAACCCACCACCATTTACTCTATCCCTATGCATACAAACTTTCATCCATTAGATACACTCCTCCCCCTACACATCCACCTCCAGAACACAGGCCTGTAGCACACTTGTACATACAGGAACCGCGTCTTAGCTCTGTTCGTAGTAGCTTGTTGCGGTATATAAATTGAGAGTCAAACAAAACAAACAAACATGGGGGCGTGATCACAGGTCACTCATCTCCCTCTGAAACTGCCATCATGTCAATTGCAATACGCCAACCATATCCTCCTCAATCCTCTTCAAATTCACAGTGAAGGAATATCTGACCAGGAGTTTGAAGCTGCCGCTCTTGACGCTGCATCCGTACTACATTCTCTCGAATGCGAAGTCCGGACGATTCAGAGAAATTGGAAATGAACGGTCCTAATACGGGCGCTTAACCTGGACGCGCTCCTCCCGCCGCGATGGCCACCAAGCGCTCTTGAGCAACCCGGTACATGGTCTTTTCGGCCTTAAATCCATGCTCGAAGCAAGGCGAAACTCGTTCGGAGTTCCAAGATTTACATTGGATGGTCTGCTACTGCAAGCGCTGATAGCAGCAACACACATTCAACCATCTCCAATCCTGTCCATCCTCCGGTTTCGCCATCGATAAAGCTACGGGGCGAGGCTTTTATTCCGGTTTCGTCAGTGAAATCAGAACACTCGAGGATTCTTTCATGTCCTCGTTACCTTACAAGTCCTCGACGACCCGTCCTCGAATCTATTTATCCATCAGCGGCACAAGAGATCTCAACACGCGCGACATGCGTTGATCTACCACACACCTCACGATGCCGCGGTGTCACCTGCCATTCTAAGGCCCTTCCTTCCTGCTTCTTCTTGGTTTTTCTTTCGCTTTACCCCGGGGACGAAGTTAGCTCAATGGTTTCGAACTGGATCGATCAAGGACGACTCCACAGCCAGTATGGGCGTCGTGCCAGAATCCACCCGAGTTCACCTGGAGGGAAGGAGTATAAAACGCAGCTGGAACGTGCTCAGAGTTTTCTCTCACCAGCAAACGCAAAACCGTTCTCTGAAAGGCCATGCGTGTCCAAGTTCTTGCGGTTTCTGTCTTGCTTTCTTGTGCTCGTCGTGCAGTGTCGCAGTCCATCCAGGATATCGTGAGTCTGGGCATAATCTTGGCCTGATCGAACGTTCCTGATTTATGTGCCTTTGCAGTATGCGACGAAATGGGACAAGACTCAACTCTTCTCTTCCCTCAAGCCCTCGCCCATAAACTTCGTAACGCCTGGGGCTATTGGTGATGCTGACATCGTCGTTGACGATTCTACCAAGTATCAGCAGATGGCTGGGTTCGGAGGAACGCTGAGTACGTATCGTCTTACCCCGTACTATCGGCTCTCCACTGGCACATGTTGGCAAAGCTCGTCTGACCTCTCGTCCTTTCTCTTTCCTTACAGCTGATACGGCAGCGAAGGTTCTCAATGATCTCAAGGTACGGTAGCCTATCCGTCCTTTACTGTTTTCAAGGGAGCACAGGCTAACGTATTGTTTAACCTAGTCCGCCAATTCAGATAACTACTGGAAAGTTCTCAACCAACTCTTCGACCCCACCGATGCCAAAGACGGAGCTGGACTGAGTCTTGTCCGTCTCCCTATCGGTGCTTCCGATTTGTCGGACGACAGTGCGTCTTTTATTCCTATTGTGCATGGGCACAAGAGACCCTTGAGGAGGTATATATATGCTAACCGAATTTCGTTCTACAAGCCTACAGCTGGAACGACAATGATGGTGATACGTCTGCGAGCAAGTTATCTATCACAGCTCCGTCCTACGTACTTTCCGTCTTGAACGATATCAAGTCGATCAACCAGTATATGAAGCTATTTGTTTTGCCTTGGTCTCCGGTAAGCACTCATTCCCCCTCCTGCTGGAGATCCCGTCGTGACCAGGGTTCCTATTAGCCCGCGTGGATGAAGGATAGTAAGACTATGAAGGGCGGGTCCTTAGATGCTGCCTACTTAAATGATTGTGCGTTTCTCCTGTGTTCTTTGTTGATGGGATAACTGATTTGGACTTTGGCCTCTTCAGACCCGAATTATCTGTACAAAGCTGTAGCTGCTCTCAAAGATGCGGGCTTCGACGTCTATGCCATCTCGGTCCAAGTACAGCCCTCTCCTCACTTCACTCTACCTCTTCGAATACTGATATACCTTCCTGCCGTTCATTAGAACGAACCTGAGAACAACAACCCCACCTACCCGACCTGCGTCTTCTCTGCAGCTCAGGACGCTCAAATCGGTTCAGCCTTGAAGACCCTTTTGAACGATAACGGTCTAGGCTCCGTCAAGGTTCTTGCGTATGAACATAATTGGGACCACGCCGATACGTATCCCGTTCAAGTTGTACGTGGCTCCTTTAGTTCGATTCATTACTGGTACACTTTGGCTGAGCGTACCTTGCGAATTTGTAGCTGCAGCAAGCTGGCGACCTCGACGGCGCGTCGTTCCATTGTTATGCAGGCGCCGTGGCCAACCAGGACTCTTTCCACGACAAATTCTCGAACAAGGTAACGCAACATTTCATTTCCTCTCTATCATCTCCTAACATTCCTCTCTCTTTCTTCCTGTCTCCCAGGAAGTCCACTTCACAGAATGCTCCGGCACGATCGGCTCAGACTGGTGGTCCGACGTCAAATGGTACATGGACAACATCTTCATCGGATCCGTCGAGCACTGGTCCAGTTCCGGTGCGATGTGGAGTCTCGCTGCGAACCCGAGCGGAGGGCCTACGCTCCCTGGGACGGACAGCTGCGGAGGGGGCTGCAGAGGAATCGTCACCGTCGATGGTGGAAGTTACACGATCAATCAGGAATGTACGTTTTAGGCCCTGGTTGTGCTCTTGGTTTGCAGCCTCGTCTCTGACATATCTTCCTGTGTAGTCTACGCTATGGCTCAAGCACAGAAAGCTATCAACCCCAAGGACGCAGGTGGACCTTTCGGTCAACGTACCAAAGTCAGCCTAGGAGGCGATCAGTCCTGGGCTCTTCGCGTCAACGCCTTCGTGACGGGCAGAACCTCGTCTAGCGATTGGTCGAGGTACTCTATCGTCGTCTTGAACTGTAAGCTCCCTTTTGCCTTCTCTAGCCCTCGAACTGAATACTGATTCGGGTGTTCGTTTGTGATGGTTATAGGGAACGACAGCTCTTCTACGACTTTCAACCCTGTTCCCGTCAAGGCTACGATTGAGTTCCGCGGCATGCAGGTCAGTTTATATCCTTCAAGTTTATTGCCTCTTTCCTGGTGCCATTCTCTTTAATTTCGACGTTGCTCACCTTTATTTTTTCTTCTACTCTACAAGGCTACGTATACGTTCGACGTCGGTGTGACGACTCTCTGGTGGTACGCTGCTGCCTAAGCACGACATATATTGACCATAGAGTATGCTTGGGAGAGGGGATGAGAGGACGGTGAGCTGTGAAAGTAGACGTTGAGTAGAGTGACCCGTAGGGGATGTGTGTACGTTGAGTTGGACGTTGTCCCGGCTGCATATTTATTTTCTACTTCAATGGGATAACAGATTTTACTCGTCCAAGGTTGAGTGATGATTTGACTCAGGTCGAAATCGCGTCTTGGTACTACTATCTGTTCGTCACCCTCTGGTTTAGGAGTGACATTCCTCGCTCACTCAAGCCTCATGGGCTCAGAATTTCTCGAAAATTGACTTCGATATCCCTACCCTGCTCACAGAGCGGAAAAGACCTAGGTCGTCTCCTCCACCCGAAGAGCTCATAACCTGCTTCAGGTTTTCCCAACGCCTCGGCTTGAGGTTCCCAGATCTACCTGACTATCTCTCGATCTCAAGCGCCCTCGGAGGCGAGACTTCTCACAAAGATGATACAAATCAAAGGGTATCCCATTTTTCCCCGAATAAAGAAAGATAAATAGATACAACAACGAAAGCGCTTGTCACTGAGCTCACTGTCCTGCCATCCCACCTCTCCGTAGCACTTTCACCACAATGGGACCAGTTATACTTGCACACTATACAGCGTTGACCTAAGCAGGAGCGTACCACCAGAGGGTCGTCACACCGACGTCGAATGTGTACGTAGCCTGGTCACAAAACAAAAGTCAGTGTTGTGATCTAAGGAGGGTAAGATAAGCACAGAAGGAAATCGACGTACTTGCATGCCACGGAACTCAATAGTCGTCTTCACCGGGACCGGGTTCCACGAGGACGAAGAGTTGTCATCCCCTATAAGAATAAAGATCGAGGTGTTAGATTTAATTGAGAAAGAGAGGATACATGACACGGATAGTACGCACAGTTCAACACGACGATGGAGTACCTCAGCCAATCGCTCGAGTTCGTTCTCCTCGTCACGTAGGCAGAGACGCGGAGTGCCCAGGAGAGCTTACCACCTGTGGTGACTTTGATCCTTTGACCAAAGGGACCGTTGGCGTCTTTAGGGTTGATAGCCTTCTGAGCGTGAGCCATCGCATAGACTATACCCCAAAAAAAATCCATCAGCAAAACTGCGTTACACCAAACAGCGAACACCCCCAAGAGAGGGAAACACATACACTCCTGGTTCACAGTCCAACTTCCTCCATTAACAGTAACGATACCTCTGCACCCAGCACCACCACAGCTGTCCGTACCAGGAAGCTTAGGCCCGCCTCCGCTGTCGGCAGCCAAGCTCCACATCGCACCGGAGGAAGACCAGTGCTCGACAGCGCCGGTGAAGATGTTGTCCATGTACCATTTGATGTCAGACCACCAGTCTGAGCCTAATGTTCCTGCGCATTCCGTGAAGTGGACTTCCTACTCAAGTTGTAGAAGGGAGGGGAAGGTAGAGAGTGTGTGTTAGAGGGGGGTAGGAGGTTGGGAGGGAAATGAGAGGAGGGCGGTACCTTGTTAGGGAAAGCGTTATGGAAGGAATCCTGGTTGGCCACGCTCCCTCCGTAGCAATGGAAAGAAGCACCATCGAGATTTCCAGCCTGTTGCAACTATTCACCACCAGGACCAATAATAATAATAATAATAATAGTAAATGAGCAGCAGTCTTCCAAAACCTCTGGGTAAAAAATGATACATACCTCCTGGACAGGATACGTGCTCGCATGATCCCAATTATGTTCGTACGCCAACACCTTGACGCCGCCGAGCCCGTTGTTACTGAGCAGCGTCTTCAGCGCACCGCCGATCTGTGCGTTTTGCGAAGCGCTGAAGACGCAGGTGGGGTAGGTGGGGTTGTTGTTCTCTGGCTCGTTCTGTTCCAAGTTAAATTTTTTAAAAAGCAAGGAGGCGGAGATCAGGGACGAGTTCGTGGTAGAGAATGAAGATGAGGGGGGAGATAGGTTCTGACTGACCTGCACGGAAATAGCGTAGACGTTGAATCCTGCGTTCTTAACGGCTTGAACGGCTTTCAAGAGGTACGTCGGGTCTAGAGGAAAGAAATACGCAAACAGCCGTCAGTTCTACCATACCGAGACCAGAAGACCCCAGCGAAGTGGAGAATAATAGAAAAAAGAGAAAACCTACAAGAAGAGTAATACTGCCCCGCCAACGATCCGCCCTTCATGCTCCCGTTATCCTTCATCCACGCTGGCTATTATTCCAAACCGAGACAAAACAATCAGAATTACAATAACTGCGAGCAGATAGGGAAAGAGATTGATAATAATAATAATAATAAAAGACATACAGGACTCCAAGGCACGAGGAACACCTTCAAATACGGGTTCACAGACTTGATATCGTTCAGCACCGACATCACATACGAAGGCGACGTGATAGAAAGCTTGGAGTGCGAGGTGTCGCCAGAGTTGTCGTTCCAGCTATACGCTGTAACGTTAACGTTTTCGACAAGGGAGAAGAGGAAGGAAAGAAAGAAAAAATTGAGTGAGTATTGATTGATTTCAAGGTATACGATACATTCATGACGGAGAAGACGTACTGTTGGACGAGAAATCCGAAGCACCGATCGGTACCCTAATCAGACTCAGCCCTGCGCCCTCCTTCGCATCGGTAGGGTCGAAAAGGTAGCCAAGGAGAGACCAGTAGTTGTCGATGTTGCTGTTCTATTTTATCCAATCAAAGCAAACAAGAGGTGTGAGCCATCAAGCGGGATGAGACGAGAAAACAGGAAGAGGAGGAAACATACCTTAAGATTGTTAAGATTCTGAGCCGCAGAATCCGCTACAAACACCAACAAAAAAGAAATCAACGTCAGCATCAGCATCACACTAGAAAACACAATAACATAACCCAAGGGCAAACGAAAAACGAGGAAAGAAAAAAAGTAGAGGAAAGAGAAAAACGTAGAGGAAAGAAAAACGTACTCAAACTACCCCCAAAACCAACCATATTCTGATACTGCGTCGCATCGTCAACGATAATGTCCGCGTCGCCTATAGCGCCTTTGGCTACGAAGTTGATGGGAGTGGAAGGCTTGAGTGATGTGAAGAGATGCGAGCGGTCCCATTTCGTTGCGTACTAGTATTATAAGAAACGAGGTATCAGCGATGGGCATAACTAGACGGGTAGCAAGCAGGCTTGGGCAAGAGGAGGGAAGGCCATGGCCGGAGGTAAGGAGATGAGGGAGATAGGGATGAGGGAGAGAAACAATAACAATCATATACTCACGATATCCCATATCTGCTGCGACACCGCAGGCCGCACGATAGCCAGCAGGGCAGAAACAGCTAGTGCCTGAACACGCATGACCAACTATTACCTTGGTATCCGGTATCCTTTCTCAACAGAGAAAGAGAGAGGGGTAAGGAGGAGGGGGGGTCGTAGAACAAGCCCGAGGTCTTGTTTGCTTTTATACACGCACACAAACACATACACACACACATGCACGCCGTACGGCGTACATGTACATGTACATGATGTATCTTTGAAGGCCCGTAGAGGTACAGGGCTACATTGACAAGTGGTAACAAAGTACCCGGCACGGCAGCTATATCATGATGATGATGTGGGCGAAAAAAAGAAAGTTTGGATTGTGTGAAGTTGAACCGTGATAGCCTCGCCTCGAGGTTTGCATGGCTACCGTGGGCTCGTGCTCTGATCCTCAGCGCGGGCGGCACGTTTTTGGCACAAGATGTTGAGCCCAATCCCTAGTTTGAATTCAGAGATTTCAGAGCGACTTGGCCGAGATTGGGTTAGCTATCATTTGGCCCAGGACGGGTAACTGAGGTACCATGGAGGTATGATCACGGTAGCGTCGAGGAGATAAAAGGGTATTGATCTTGGTACGATCGTCGTAAGTGGTCGAGATGCAGCCTTGATGAGCATGGCCAGAAAACGGCACGTTCCACGTTGTGTGGCGATGGGAACGTCGTTTGCTCGTTGTTCTGCGTTCAGGAGGAACAACGGCACAGCAGCGGCACGGTACGTCGTGCATTTTGCGCTCGAACTGTTTTTCCGGTGACCAGCGTGGACGATACGATGGTGTTTTCTCTATTCGGAAGCTTGGTGGAAGAAAACTGGGGTTGCAACCCCATCCAGAGCTCTGACTTGTTCCAGCGATTGATATTGCACGGAGATAACCATGGAGGAAGGAGAGCTTGGTTACTGGTATAGCACGAGCGCTGGGCACCGTATGGTCCAGGGCACAAATACGTCTGGGATTCTGGGTCTAAAGGGGGTGGGTCACAATCAGATACCGTACCCCGGATATTTCGGACGAAAAATATGAAGGGATCATAAGACGCACATGTGTACCACGACGGCACGACCAGAACAGTTCTCAGATGATCATCCCATGGGTGTTGTGTGCATCGGAGGAAAGAACGAAAGGGGGTATTCCGGGTCGAGGATTCAAATATTCAAAACTGGTATTGTTGTTGTTGCCGTTGCTATCAACGCTGGGCGTGAGAACCTAACCTCCTCCTTCGTTCTCAACCACCAATCAACCACAATGCACCTCATTCAACACCAAAAATACCAACTTGTAGATCCTATCTCCTCCGTTTTATTTTCCCCATGGTCATCGATGTGGGCAGTGGAAGACAAAAGGAGAGCTATAAGCAGGTTCATGAGCGCTGCGATGCATATGCTGGAACTTTTTTGAAGAGGGATCGTGTGGACCAAGGGATCAGAGGGACGAGGATTAGCGCCCGTCGGTTGGGCCGGTGCGGTGCGGTACCTGTGGCATCCCTCGCTCATCTTGTGCCCTTCGTCTTGAGATTGACGTTGCTGGTGCAACACTCATTTTCAAAGCTCCTCTCGTTTTCTTCCTTATGCTCATTCGAATGAACAAAGTTGCTCAATCTCAGGCTCAGTTCTACATAACATCACCTCTGTGCCATCTCCACCCACAGTGCTACACTCGGGATATCGAACCTAGGGGCAAACCATGACAATCGCTAGTACAGAATGAGGCACTCTGGGAACCACTGTCTGAGCCATAGAGCTACCCACCTCTTACACCTCCTGACGGAAATATCTTCTCTCACAATTCAGTTGATACCGTCCAAGCCTCAGGCTTCGTCAGTAATTCATCAGCTTTTGGTATCGGTATCTAGGTCTTCGCTCACACCGGGCGTTCCGCAACTAGACTTGAAGACCAACATCTATCTTGACTCTCAATGCTGCTGCTAGGATGCTTTGAGAACTGGGACTGTCCGACTGTGGGGAATTAATGAGGACGGATGTGTAGCTGTGACGGTGTTCTGTTCAGATTATCTTCGTTCCAGGCTGGGAATTTACTAGCTGTCTGACCGTGGTCCAGTTCGAGAGAGCTCTTTCCCTTCCGTTTCTCAGTAAATCTCATCCATCCTCATCCAACGACCTGCAACTGACTATTCTACGTACGCGTTTCACTGGTATGTAACAGTCAGACTATCTCATACGCTCGATTCTCCAACCTCGTCGTTAGCAAAGCACTGAATTTTGCTTCTCAACTTAAATCTCATTCATATCCAGTTATGCTTGCCTACTCGGTTTCATCAGCTAGTCCGGTCGTTACAACATGTTGAAGAAACCTTCCTAGAGAACTCGATCCGTTCACGCGTTCCGACTCGGATGAGTCGACAGGGATCTCATCTTAGGCCAAGTTACCGACCCATATCTGAATCCTTGAGACCATGAATTCTGTACATGTGGACGGTGATAGATCTAGAAACATATAGCTTAATTTCTAGTGTTAAGGATATGTATTTCCTATGTAGCATTGTCCTCACTGGGTTCTGTGAGTCGTGACGGCTACTCTGGAATCCTTATTAACGGTATCTCCGAAATGTCAGGTAGTAGTAGTAAGAGCCATGGTGAAGGAGTGTCAGGCAAGTGGATTCATTCAAAGTACTGAAGTACTGAAGGGGTGCGCAAGGGCGCTCCAGCATTTCAGTCGTTTCAGTATTTTACAGTATTTTACAGTACTTCCCAGTACTCCTGTAATTTCGGTCAATTACTGATGCGATAATATTATCTACACTCGAGCTCGCAAAAAAGCAAAGACTGCTGTTTGACCAGTAAGAAAGACGGTCACTTGAATACCTCAAAGTTGTGCAGAACCAGGAGAAAAGAAATATCAACCCTCCAAAACTTTCAAATCAGCTCCCCCGTCAAAAAAAAGCACACAGGTAAATGAATGGATTGGACACATTGGGAATTGAACCCAACACCTCTCGCAAACAATCAGTCATTGAGTGTACAATGTGATGCTAAGCGAGCGTGATAACCAACTACACCATGTGCCCTGTGAGTGCCAAAAGTCATAGCTGAGATAAGATCTAGAGTCGGCTCCTTATCTCTATGCTGACGCAAAGCCTCGGAGATCACCCACCATTCCTTCTCCCTCAGAAAAATTGTCCGATCATCAAGAAACGACATCTTTGGCTTTCTCAACGGCCAGTACCCAGTCACCTCCAGTCAGTCCAAACTCCTAATCAACTCTATCGGGCACGTCTCCTCACATCTTCAGTTCTGTATATATTAAGATAGGACTTGACCTCAAGGGCAGGACCTTGATTGTTATTCGGCGACGACAAGCTCGAAACCAATCTTTCTCCTGAGCCTCCTTTCCTAACCGCCTTTCTACTCTCAAGACGCTGCTAGATTGCTCTTGTCCACTGCTCGGTCTTTCCATTCTACCACAGCTCCAGCTCTATCTGCAACTCCGAACCAACGACGTGACACTCGGATCTTACTACCTCTCTCTCAGAAAGCGGTGTATAAGTTCTGAACACAGGATATATACGAGCGCGATATCGTGTTAGACTAATCAAGCTCAAGCATTGACAAGAAGAGATAACCAAAAAGGATCCTTCAGCAAACAAGAACAAGAACTAGAAGAAACGAGAATAATCATGACGAAGTACATCATCGTATCTGGAGGTGTGGTTTCTGGAATCGGGAAGGGTGTTATCGGTACGTTTTTGCTATATACTCTCTCTCTCTACTCTTCGTGGTTGGCGTTTTGAGCTTTGTGTGCTGACTTATTTCTCTCCTTATCTTGTTATCTCACTCTCGCTCTTACTCCTCAACGCCTCAACGAACATCTACAACACCCCATGCCTCGTATGCAATCACACACAATAATCACGACTACGAACGTGGTAAATACTAATAGCCTCCTCAACCGGCCTCCTCCTCAAAACTACCGGTCTGCGCGTAACGGCTATCAAGATCGACCCGTATATGAACATCGACGCCGGGACGATGAGACCGCAAGAGCACGGTACGGTATCTCTTTTCATACTCGTAGCCCTTCTCTTCTCCCTTCTATTCTCCTTTCTCCCCCTTCGTTCTCGCTTGGTCTCCTTGGCGGGTTACGTTCGCTTCAACCCCTCTCATTCATATCCTACCTCCGTTTTCATATTCAACAAACACAGCACGTTGTTAAATTCATGTTTTTACGCTGTATCTTTAATGATAACTGACACACATATCTTTATTTATTACATCTCACAGGCGAAGTATACGTCCTGAACGACGGCGGTGAGGTCGACCTCGATCTAGGGAACTACGAGCGATACCTCAACGTCACACTCTCGCGGGATAACAATATCACGACGGGCAAGATTTATAGAGAGGTTATCGAGAAGGAGGTTCGTAGTCTGCTTTAGCCTTCTCTTACTATTTCTTTGCCTTGTCCCTTGTGCTCTGAATTTTCTTTGGTCTATTTATTCTCTTTCCTCTCATCTTTTTGTTTATCATACAAGCATATACACTAACTTCAACCGTCTATCTCATCAGAGACTAGGCAAATACCTCGGAAAAACCGTACAGATCGTACCCCACATTACGAACGAGATTCAAGACTGGATAGAACGAGTGAGCAAGATACCCGTCGACGAGACGGGCGAAGAGCCGGATGTTTGTATCGTTGAGGTTCGTCCAAACTTATCCCTCCTTTCCAATCACATATACCTTCCAGTGCTTACTATATTCCTTGTTCACCCTCCATCTACCTATCATGTAATGTACACAGTTGGGTGGAACAGTCGGCGACATCGAGTCCGCCCCCTTTGTAGAAGCGATGCGTCAGTTCCAGTTCAGGGTGGGACATAACAACTTTGCGCTCATCCACGTCTCGCTCGTACCCGATATGCACGGCGAGCAGAAGACGAAACCGACGCAGACGACGGTGCATTCGTTGAGAGGGTTAGGGTTGTTGCCTGATCTCGTAAGTTTATCTCTTTCCCTTCTCTCCTTCCATCGGATTTAGGATGGATCTGATATGCTGAGAACTTGAAACTTGGATTTGTAGATAGCGTGTAGGGTGCTGATTCCCCAGCCTCTGGCCGACGCGACGAAATCGAAGATATCAATGTTCTGCCACGTACCGCCGCGTCAGATCTTCGGCGTGCACGATCTTTCAAGTGTATACCACGTCCCACTCCTCCTACGGGATCAAGGCATCGTCGAGTACCTTTATGAGAGGCTGGGGCTGGGTGCGGTTGGAGGTGATGGTTAGTCCCTTCTTTCTCTATCTCCCTTCTCCCCCCTCTCTCTCGCTGAATTATTCGGAAACTCAATCTCACATCGACAACATTCTAGACCCCAACTCCCCACTCCTGGCTTCCGGTCGTTTGCTCTCACAACGCTGGACGGAAATGACGTCCTCCCACGACCGCTCCCTAGCCTACGCACCCGTCAGCATAGCGCTGGTGGGTAAATACACGGATCTGAAGGACAGTTATATGAGCGTTACTAAAGCGCTGGAGCACGCTGCGTTCAGAGTTGGGAGGAGGTTGCGTATCGTGGTGAGTCTTTCTCTTTCTCTTGGCGTTGGAGAGATGGAAGTTGTCGTTTTCTGAAGAGTTTTCTTTTGGGTTTCTTGGTGTTGTGTAGTGGATCGAGTCGAGCGATTTGGAACATCATATGAAAAAAGAGAATCCGGGGGCATATCATGACGCGTGGAAGAACCTCGTCGACGCAGAGCAAGTCCACTCATCATCCCTAGCTCTCTATCTAACTCTCTCTTCTCTCTTCCCCCCCTCTCTCTTTTCACGAACAGCGGCGTGCTCGTGCCAGGCGGATTCGGCACACGAGGGACAGAGGGCATGGTCCTCGCTATCAAACATGCCCGAGAGAGCAAAACACCCTTCTTGGGTATCTGCTTGGGATTCCAGCTCGCTGCGGTGGAATGGGCCCGAGGCGTATTGGGCGTTGAAAGTTAGTGTTTTTTTTTTCCACCGCCTCTCTAGTTTCTCAAACAGAAGGGAAAAAAACATGAACTGACGGACTAATGACCGTAACAGCTGCGACCTCGTCTGAATTCTCACCGAACCCTCAGACGTCAAGTCCTTCGCCTGATGATGTGGTGATCTTCATGCCTGAGATTTCGAAGACTCATATGGGCGGAACGATGAGGTTGGGTTTGAGGCCGACTGTGTTCCAGGCGTCCACGGAGCCTGAGAGGGGTGAGTTTTCTTGGTCATTTCTCGTTTTGTCCTATTGCTGGGATAATGAGTCGCTGAAAGGATATTGAATTTTGACTAGGTGCATCAGAGGGACGTTCTTCGTCTACGATCCGAAATCTCTACGCCAACGAACCCAAGATCTGGGAACGCCATCGTCATCGGTACGAGATCAACCCGGACTGGGTCGAAAGGCTCGACAAGAGCGGATTCGAGTTCGTCGGCAGGGACGAAGCCGGCGTGCGAATGCAGGTCGTCGAAGTCAAAGGTAATTCTTCCTCCGTACAACCATCTACCCCCACAAAGAATACTCACATCCACATCCTCCTTCTCCTCAACAGACCACCCATACTTCATCGGCCTCCAATCCCACCCCGAATTCTGCACCCGCCCGCTCAACCCCTCGCCTCCCTTCCTAGGTCTCATCGCCGCAAGCTGCTCCCCCAAAACTCTCGAGGAACAAATCAAGAATCAAATCAACACCTACAAGCCTCCGCATCCCGCGGTGAGTATGGTCGGTGAGAGCGAGCTGAGGGAGGGGCAGGAGAAGATGCATGGGGATGAGAGGATCTTGGTGCCGGTGGGTGGACATGGGCGCGCGGCACCTGAGGGGGCGGGCGGTGCTAGTGCCGGGGGTGTGGAGGGTGTTCTTGGATTAGGTGAGATTGGGACGAGGGTGGCAGGGAGCGGGGTTCAGACTCCTGCTGGGGGTGATTAAAAAGAATTTGAGCGATATCTGCTGTAGCTCGTGTACGTAGTAAAAATGGGATCTGCGCATCTTGGTTCGTATTGTTTGACATTGCTGTCGATGAAGTGGCATGACTAGAGGATCACGTTGAAGTACTGGGGTTCAGTACCTGATAGAAAACAAAAACGACTGGCTAAAGTTTAACGACTGGACACATTGGGAATTGAACCCAACACCTTTCGCAATCGTATCCTTTCAGATGCAAAGCGAACGTGATAACCAACTACACCATGTGCCCGACAAACTACTGTGTCCCATTGCCAACTATAAATCGTGGCGACCATGATTATCAGTGTAGACAACTAGACCAGACCCATCGATGAACCCTCGAGGTACAGGCACCATCTCAGGAATGACATGGCCCACTGCACAATGAAAATAGCCTTCTATCATGTCCTTGCCTAAGATTTACGAGGGTTGCCCCTTGGTCGAGGGCTTGTAACGGAGTTTTCATCGACACAAGCCTTCAACTAGACACACCCTGCATGCATTCTTACTAAAATATAAAAGAATGCCGAGACAACCGTCGATTTAGTGGACACATTGGGAATTGAACCCAACACCTTTCGCAGAACTTTAGAGGAGATATCTCTATGCAAAGCGAACGTGATAACCAACTACACCATGTGCCCATGAAGTGCTTATCTCCCCAGGTCAAACTCAGATGTACGTGCTAGTAGACGACTCAGAAAGATGGATGAAATAGAAATCGCGGAACCGAAGGAGGGCAAGTTCTGGAGGTAGAGATGAATGGAGACTTTAGGCGAGGATCAATGATGCACGATGATTGAACACGGTGTTATCTAACGCAAAGAGAGACCCCGGGCTGCTGTACTCAGCTATAGTATTAGTAGAAGGCAAAAATAGGTTTACGAGCTCTTGGTACTGCATGGACACATTGGGAATTGAACCCAACACCTCTCGCAAGTGTCGATCGTCAAGATCGGTGCTAAGCGAGCGTGATAACCAACTACACCATGTGCCCGATGGTCGTGTTCTCCTTCTATCTTTGTCGATTCGCGAGACGATTCGGATGAGTCTCCAAAAGCGGAGCCAGATCGACAGTTACTTCCGATCATGAATCGCATTGATCGTGATAAATAAAGGTGGCACACGGAACAACGGATCAAAACTGTGGTGCCCACATCATAGTTTCAATTCCTCCAAATTGCTCTACACAAAAAAGTCACTTTTCCTGTGAGTCGCTTGAAAGAGGAATTGAGGAAAAAGAGGCTTCTCATCAAATCTATTGGACACATTGGGAATTGAACCCAACACCTCTCGCAAACAATCACGTCGTAGAGCGTGCGATGCTATGCTAAGCGAGCGTGATAACCAACTACACCATGTGCCCTGTGAATGAGCGCTCCCCTCGTCCTCACATATTCGCTGAGCACTGAGGAAGAGAAAGAGGAAGATAGGGCGTTGCGAAGCGTGTTCACAGTTCACAGGTATTCGATCTTGATACTATCCACTCACGGGAATTCGTAAGGGAGAACTTGATATCATGCGACCCTGCTATCGAGTCGTCACACTAACAACCCAGACCTGCTCATCGAAGCCACGTAGTGAGCTAGGGATCGCAGAGTGGGAGTAGCTGGATACAGTGACGTTTGGTCTAGAGAGTTTGTCCATGAGAGAAGGTGGAGACATGACTCAGTAAGAGATAGATTATAGTCGAGAACTATCCATAAGGAAAGTCGAAGCCTCGTATGAGTCGTATTAACCACCAACCCAAAACATTTCTCAACTCCTAACAAACGCACTCACAACCTGACCCACCACATCCGCAACATCACCCTCATCATCGCCATCGCCGTCCCCACCACCACCACCCAACACATCGACCAAATTCCCCAGCCATCATCACCTATCCCTCCAGCCGCATCTCCCAGACTGCCAAAGGCCTCGTCTATATCAGCCCAACCCTCTTCATCCCCGCCATTTTCTTCACCCATCATATCTCCCCAGCGGTTCTTATTTTTCTTCTTCCTGTTGTTGTGCTTGACGATCATGGAGAGTCCTGTATTTACCTTTTCCAAGTCAGAGCTAGAGAGTGAGCCGAATTTTTTTGTGCTGGAAAGCGAGCCGAGTTCGTTCAGGCTGGAAGATGCGCCGGGTGTCTGTCAGAATTCGGGTGTTAGTGGTGTGATTAGGACTGGTGCCGTGGTTTGGGATGAGAGGAGGAGAAGGGTAATGGGGATTGTGAGGAGATAGAAAGAGGAGGACCGACTTACGACTCTGAACGCGAACTTCGTAGGCGGGTTACCTGGTATTTGGACTAGAGTGTCAAGATAGTCGTCGGTTAACCGTATACTGAACACTCAAAAAGCAAGAGATGAAGACGAGCAAGAATCATATCTCCGGACGAGAGGCCAGTCGCTCCCCACCCCATCCCCAAATAGTACGTTCTATGGCAGATAAACTCACCTACTCTAGCATCAACGAAATTAAACTGCCTCACGTCTTCATACCAAAACACCGGAGACTGTCCATCCGCTCTATGACAATCACCCGATAACGTGGAGGTGTACCATTTCACGTTCAGTTCAACCTTTGAATTTGGTTCAACCACCCTGTGAGTCCGAGAAAGATAAACGGACGGTCAGAGAGGATTCTTGAAACGCGTATACCAAGGAAGTTGATATGGAAAGTAAAGAGGAGGGGGCTGGTAGGAAAGGGAACTCAAGTGGGAGAGGCTTGGGATGTAAAGAGGGATGAAGAACGGATCGGAAAGATTCACACTCCCTTCTTCAATCCACACTCCACCTCCGTTTTCTTATCTCCATGATGCGTAATATTCTCCACCGCTCTCGCTTTCCCGTCCACGAGGAGTTTGACGCTGAGAGAGCGGTGCGGGTCAGGAGTGGTTGTTGTTGTGGCTGGAGGAATGGGGGTTGTTAGTTGTTGTGGATCGGATTGGACGGACAGAACTTGAAGGATATTAAGGACATGGACGTACAAACGATCTCAATGAGAGAATACTCTCTAACCACAAACCAAAAAAAGTATCAGCTCACCACCTAAATAGGTAGACAGCAACAAACTCACGGAGGAATAGTCAATCCCTGTACCACCGACACATGCGGCATCGAGCTCGCCGTGTACCCTGGAGCTGGATCCGGAGTCGGAGCTGAATATTACGGGCTTAGACTTCGATTTGGGTAAGGACTTGTATGGGCACTGTAGTACCCTGGCCCAGGACTCAGACTCAGACTCGGATCGGCATGAGGACTCGGGTACCCTGGTGAACTTGGCCTTGAGGTCGTACTATAATAGCCCTGGGTCGGTGAGAGGTAAGTAGAGTCGTTTGGATTGTGATTAAACTGAGGCTGTGGAGGAGGTGCACTAGTTCTGTAAGTAGCTGGCGGTGGATTGGCCCCGGGTTGAGGGTACACATGTTGAGACGCTGCGTAGGGGTTGTAGTACGGTGCCATATCGATACGGTTTGGGTCGTTCAGGTTGTGGATTTTAAACTTGAGAGTTGGGAGATGGTGTGAGTGAGACGAGCGCAAAACGGTATGGATACAAAGACATCCGTACCTCTCCTCTTTATATCATATACCCCACCGTAATCGTTTCCACAGTTCCAAACACGCACTGTGATGTACATAGTCTGCTGTACGAAACAACCCAACCCAACCCAACTAACTTGAGCTATACCGTTCCCACAGCGCTTGACTGGAAAGAGGAAATAAACCGCCTCCCCGACTCAAGTCACTTGCAAAGCTCCAAGGGGTATATACATAGACGGTAAGCGTATAGCCAGTTCATAGATTCAAAGTTGCAGAGGAGTAAGTTCCTAGGGGAAGTCGTCCAGTGAAGATCATAGAACGACGGATAGGTACCGCATTCTTTGGGGTGTACGTCGGGACAGTATGAACGGGTTGTAGGAAAGATATGATGGTGTAACCGAGGCGCTGGAGTAGGACGGTGCGCTTACTTGGCTATTGTGCAGTGTGAAGAAGAAAGCGGGGGAATCACTTCGTTTGTTGTGCTAGGACTCGTCGGTGTCGTCGTCGTTGCTGGCCACAATATCTGGCTGGTGGCGGAAGCAATTCAAGAGATAGTGAAGACTGGTAGACATGTCCTCTGATATCCAGCATGAGAGGTTCAAGGGAATCGACCTGAACCGGAGCAGGAAGCGCGAAGTCGATCCATGCCGGTCGGCTTCAGACGAGTCCTCTCAATCGAATAACACAGCGAGCTCTTGTTCTCGACTCGTAGAGATCTTCAGACGATGGCGCGGTGCAGCTGTATTGTGGTTGGTTACGATTGTGTCCTCAAAACGTTATTATGGTTGGTACAAACCCCCGGGGCCACCATGTGATTAGCCATCATTGGAGCCTTTTTGTCCCCGGAACCCCATTATCCTTGTACTTTATAACAATCCTCGTCTTTTCCCGTTCTCTCCAGCGTCCACACAACTTCTCTTATCTGACTACAACATAAAAACCTCTACATTTCTTACTGAGAAGAAACCGAGTATCCCTTCGTGCTCGCCAACGCGGAGATAAAAACATCCCACGAAGGTCAACAAAACAGATAGCTTTAGGCATTTACCATGAGCATGAACCGCGTTCTCGCCATCCCAGAGCTACTGGACCTCATCTGCAGCAGCCTCTCAGACTCCAGTCCCTCCCTCCTCGCCGCCGCCCTCGTCTCCAAACGATGGAGCGCAGCCGCACTGGACGAACTCTGGCGCGAAGTCTACGATGTGCGGGTGCTGTTCAAGCTGCTTGCGCCTATACGTGGGGAGCCGGATGTGTCTGGGTTAGACGAAGATGCGGATGTGTCGTTGAGGGATGTGTATTATGTGGGGTTTTTCGTTGTTTTTCTCTATACAAAATTGAGGTGCTGATTGTTTTTTGTTTTCTTGTGTCTATAGCACTTCACTAGGGCTGTCGTCCCCACCGACTGGGAGCGATTCCAGAAATACGGCCGTCGCGTGCGCGCACTCTACGTAAACTCCATCGCCGTCGTCGACTCCTCCCAATACCGCGACGTATTCGACGAAATCGCACGCAGTCGCACCTCGCTCAACGTCCTCCCCAACTTACGGTCCCTATCCTGGGACATACACCTCCACCACGCCGTCATCTTCATGCACGCCAATATCACAGAGTTCAGCTTCCCTGTGAGCGCGCCGGGGAAATACGACTTGTCCCCGTTCGTACATGATATAACCACCCGCATGCCGGGCTTGGAGACGCTGCATTTGTACCCCACCGTCCCAGTCCTAGACATCCAAGCCGTCATCCTCACCCTCTTCTCCGAGTCCAAGCTCCAACATCTCAAGAAACTAGTCGTGCCTAAGCACTTTACCACCTCTGCCGTTACGGAGGCACTGGGCAGACTCCCGAGGCTGAGGGTGTTGGAGTTTAGGTATGATCTGGACGATCATAGTCGTATGACGGACGTGGCGGAGTTCGGACCACGGTTTGAGGCGGGTGCGTTTGGTGCGCTGGAGGATCTGTCTTTGACGGTGCCGTTGGGTAGGGTGGTGGATATGTACAACCGCCCGAACCCGTCTACGAACCTCACCATCCTCTACCTCCACTCCTACCTCGACGAACACCCGAGCACTATCCACACCCTCCTCCTCGCCGTCTCGAATTCCTGTCCGCACCTCAACGCTCTGAGCGTGCTGTCTTCTATACGGGCTACGTCCCCTGATAGGATCACGTACGAGACGTTGGAGCCTGTGCTTAGGTTCCCGAGGTTGAAGCAGTTCGAGATCATACATCATAACCCTATCGCTATCACCCAAAACGAGCTGGAGGACCTCGCGAGGCGGTGGCCGCACCTCGAGTCTCTCATCCTAGGGAACGAACCCTACAACGTCCTCGCCCCCGCCATCGACGCAGACACCAACATCGTCCACACCTCCACCACCACCACATCCACATCCACAACATCCTCCTCAGACGACTTCACAGTCGACCTCTCAGACGCACTCACACTCGAAGCCTTCCACCCATTCGCTAAACATTGTCCTAATCTGACTAAATTGGGCTTGTTCGTGGATGCGGGGAGGATACCGGAGTGGCCCGGGAGGGAAGAGGTGTTGGAGTATGGGTTTGGGAGGGGGGTTACGCTGTCGATGGGGATTTCGACGATTGGAGCGCCGGGGCCTGTTGCGCTGTATTTGAGCCGGTTGGTGTGTCCGTTCGTCACACCCAGCAGCAGCAGCACCCCATCCCCATACAAACCCTCCTCCCACTCCTCACACCCCCAATACAACACCCCCACACCCCCACTCAACCCACTAACAATCGAAGCCGGCATCTCCGTCGACGAAATCACGCACGACGCACGTACCTCCCTCGTCCAACTCCGGAACCCCTTAAGACAGCAATATCTAGGCTGGATGGCCGTCACTGATTTTTTGCCGTTGCTTGTTGAGCTGAGGTGGGAGGAGGGGGTAAGGTGGGGTGGTGTGAGGAGGGCGTTGGAGGATGCGAGGATGAGGTGTGCGGTGCTTGAGGGGATGGTGGCTGGTGGTAGTGGTAATATTAATAAGGGGAAGGAGAAGGGGAGAGGTGGGCTTGGTGTGGGTGTTGGGGGTGATGGTGCTGGTGTTAGTGTTGGTGGGCGAAGAGAGGGAGAAGGAGATGAAGGAGGGGGTGCGATGGGTGGGTTGAGGAGGAGGATATCGATGTTGTTTTGAATAGTGCCTGATGTCTGTTTTTTCAATTCTGTTTTAGTTTGTTCCCTGTGCCGCCTCGTTCTGTCGTGCTTATTGCGTCCTATGTATACAATACATATATACCAATGGAAAATGTAATATGTTATCTTTGTCAAATAGGCAGTCCGAGCTGTATACCAATGGAATTGTGGCTACTGTCCCAAGGAAGAGGTGAAGTTCAGTCTCAACACAGACTAACTTACCAATTTAGGACATAACTCCTCTCATTCAGCTTTTGACATCATATCTTCACCGGGCACATGGTGTAGTTGGTTATCACGCTCGCTTAGCATAACACTGCACGCTCAATGACGTGATTGTTTGCGAGAGGTGTTGGGTTCAATTCCCAATGTGTCCATATTTATAAATCCTCCCAACCACTTTTTTATATCTTTTTGCTTTCAATACAAAACTGAATTGTTAATGTGTACTTCATGTCAAAATCGGACTCTGTTTCTCTTTGGGGGTTGTTGATGTTCGAAGACTGTTACAGTATACAAGATCTTTGTAAAAGCTTGGGTGGTGCTGATGGGCAGGGCGCAGCTGCGCTCTCGCTATCGTGTCAGAGTAGTAGTAGAGTATTGTAGCAGCCACCTGGGGGTCCATACAGATACCACGCGTAACATACCACCCCAACCTAACGTCTCAAAGCCTGGGTATATACACCTCCATACACTACTATCATAAACACACAGATATATCACTCAATCACCCCCACCCCCACTTGTACTACTGGCACCCACCCCAGATCCCACTCCAATCCCCGCAAAATCCAACAACCGCCCCGCAACCTCTCTCGCTCTGTTTCTTAGAATCGTTTCTGCTCTCTTCGCTTCTTCCTCGTCTTTATCTAGGCCGTCATCCTTGGAATGGGGGTTGGGCTCGTTGAGATGGGGGTTAGGCTCCTCGAAACGGAGGTTATCTCTTGAACTAGAACCAGAGCTGGGGAAGCGCTGCGCCTGAGCGTGTGCGTACGGATGTGCGCGGGCCCGAGCTGGTTTCACCGGTGAGTGAGAGGAGTGGGGTTTCACGGGTGAACGTGAGTGAGATTGGGAGTGGGGAGAGGAGTGGGGTTTGATAGGTGAGAGGGAGAGGGTACGTGTGCGGTTCGTGTTGAGGGGGGGACGGCCGCGGGGTAGTGGTGTTGGTGTTGGTGGGGTTGGTGTTGGGGTAGGTTTGGAGGGAGAGTGGAAGGGTGAGTGGGAGGGAGAAGGTGAGGGTTTGGAGGGGGAGGGGGATGAAGGTATATGGGGTTGAGGCTGCGTACGTCCCCACGCGAGCCATATGTTCTCTCTCCTCGACTCTGCTTTCTCTGCTCCCTCAGGTGCTGAGTCCGAAGGCGTAGCTGCATCATCGTGTTTCTGCTTTTGGTCTTCCTTTTGGTCTTGCTTTGCATCTTCAAATTTCTCTTGATATTGATGTGTGCCTGTATCTGCTTTACCCACGTCGTCGCCGCCTCCAAAAGCAGGAAGAGCACCGCTGCGAATAATAGCGCCAACCCACGCGTTCCTACGTCCCCACTCTCTCACTCTCCTCATCAGCTCGTTCTCGTTCTCGTTCTCTCCATCCCCAGCCGGCTCAGTGTACTCAGTCTCCTCCTTAGAGGAACCCACAGAGACAGAGGCCGACTCTCCATAGCCACCCCCAACCGACGGCCCTCTAACAACAGCCCTCCCCACCACCCCACCAAGCACGACACCCCTCAACGCCCTCTCCGCGCTCTGGAGCGTGCGCATCTGGAGTGTGTGGAGTTGGCTTAGTGGGTGGGAGGGGGGTAGGGAGGGGGGTGTTGTTAGGATTTGTTGGGTTAGTAGTTGGTGTTGTTGTTGAGTGAAGTTTTGGGAGGAATGGGATGGGGATGGGGAGTTGGAGTTTTGGGAAGAGGACTGGGATGCAGGGGAGGAGAGGGAAGATAGGTGGGTGAGGACGAGGGAGGGTGGCGGTGTGAGGAGGGATATGAGGTATGGGAGGATGAGGAAGGATGAGAGACGTGTGAGGAGGAGGACGTCGTGCCACTATAAGTATAACACCCCAAAGAAAATACAATCCCGTTCGTCAGCCAGATAAAAAGTGAAAGTAAGAGTGAAAGTAGAACTAACCATAACACCCCCCTGCCTCTCCTCAAAATCGTCAAACACGACTTCGCCAGTGAGTTTCCAGTACGCTTCTACGACTGATGCAGCGACGAGGATTCCGACGCTCGTTTTGCGAAGGGTGTCGAGGGTTATTGTTGGTCTCAGAGACGCCATTCTCGTCTTCGTCTTCCCGCTGAGCCCTGTTGGTTGATTCGACGCATTCGACCCATTCGTACCACTGAGTGGGTTGGGGTTAGGTGTGTGAAAGAGACGATGCGAGAGTCGTCTGGAGGTGATAGCGCCTACGAACATGATCTCGATCATGTA
The DNA here is from genome assembly GCA_002718315.1 of Agaricales sp. HM26-F1. Lineage (NCBI taxonomy): Eukaryota > Fungi > Basidiomycota > Agaricomycetes > Agaricales > Agaricales sp. HM26-F1. The sequence goes on along the minus strand of NIBX01000039.1, from coordinate 85,229 downwards.
AGAGAGGAGATGCGAGGGTAGGGCGTAGAGGTAGTAATCGTCCGCTTTGGTGCAGTGTTCGCACGATACGAGGACGTCGTGGCCTAGCCTACCCAAGGAGTATAATCAGCTTTCCTCCCTCACCAAGACAAAAACCATAACAAAAACAAAACAGAATATGAATATAACAAACCTAACATACACAACCCTCCCCTCAAACGCACCAAGCCTCGTAACCAGACCTGACATCCACCTCGGCAGCGCATCGGTCTCGGGCTGTTCTCTAGCTACGATCTCGATCAGTGCTTGGCGGATCCGGGTGGTGGGTGCGCTGAGCGGGAGAGAGAGGGATGTGAATATGTTTGGGGGGCGGAGGAAGAGGAGGAGGGTTAGGATGTAGAGGGTGTGGAGGGTTAGTAGGAGTGGTGGGCGGCGCATTTTTTCAATGGGGGTTGGAGATGAGGTTGGGTTAGGGTTGGGAGATGTTAGGGTTGGAGAGAGAGAGAGGGCAGCTTGTGCAGGTGGACCAGGACCGGTACTAGGGACACTGGGAGGCGACGAAGAGCACAGGCACGCACACGTGAGCATATTTTCTGTTGCTTCTTCCGAGTCTTTGCCGTCGCTGCACCCGTCGGTGACAGTCAGACTCAATACAAGGACAACTTCTGCGTCGTCGTACTCGTTGAACTTACTAGCGAAACTAGTAGCTGTATTCCCGTATGTCCAGCATTGGAACGAGGATTATCAAACGACAAAGCTGTTCAACGAACCCCCTCCGAGTCTACAGCACTCTCTGGGCCCCTTTCAATTGCTTAGCGCTTGGAGCATGACGGTGATCCGACTCGGACTCGTGCGGTTTTCGATATCCAGCATGCATATGGGATCTGCTGCTGTTTTGACGGTAAACAGTCGAAACTAGCTGTAGTTACAGTACGACCAGCTGTTGCGCACAGCAACGCTACGTCAGACGAACAGCGAAATCATATCTATATCACCGTGACGATATATATTGTGATAAGGAGTAAACCGGTGTTTACGAGAATCCTATCCCGCCCACATTCATCGTGACGTTTAGATTTCGCGCCCATCTCCCTCATCTACATACTAGGTGAGCACGCACCCTTATATATGAACAGATACTAAGGGTATCCTTCTACAGCTCCACTTACCCTCCTCGTCCTCGTCCTCATATTCATTACTTATCGAAATCAAACTCACACCTACCTCCGCCTTCCTTCTCCTCTAGAAATCGGATCCTAAGTCATATCTCATATATCTCAGAGCAGAGAGGATGACATCGTACTACAACCCCTACGCCGCGCCTCAGTACACCGGTCAACCCCATCCACCACCATCACCTAACCAGGCTCAAACTCAGTTCCAGCATAACCACACTGGAAGCCATGGTCATGGTCATACCCCCAGCTACAACTTCCACAATGCGAACCATAATGCGAATGCGAGTGCGAATCCGTATTTGACACCGAACCAGGGATACCAGACGAGCTCGAGGCCTAGTTCACCTGGCTATCCCATGCCAGGGAATTTGAACCATCATCAACACACTGGCAGTCCGAGTCAGGGATATGCGAGTCCACAACCCAGCCCTAGCCCAGCACCAGTATCAGTGCCGGGATATGCGAGGACTGCGTTACCGGATGTATCGGTGGTACGGGGGTTGCCTCCTCCTCCGTGAGTCCTGTTTCCTAACATACCTTACAATTGTATACTGTACTATAATCTGACGAGTTTTCTTTGGTTTTATATTGGTGGGTGGAATGTAAAACAGGGAACATTATTTCGTCGAGATCGTCTGTAAGTTCCCCCTCCTCCTCACCTCTCCTCGCACAACCTCATCAACCCCACCCACTAACTCCTTCTCTCCCAAAAAATCCTCTCCCATATGCACAGCTGCGACAGTAACACTACCCACCGCCCACCGCTCCCTCTCAATCAAGCTCCTTGTGGACGGGAAGAAGAAAGCGGAGGAGGACGTGATCCATTATGGGAGTAAGAAGACGGAGGCGGTGTGGAAGTTGGGGAAGTCTGTGTGAGTAGTACACACACTTGAGTTCTCCCTGTTCTCTCCCTACCCTCTCTGTTTAGTGAGGTTTGATACTGGTGTGGTGGGGCGTGGGGCGTTGGTTATGGGTTCTTGGGACGATGATGTGGATGTGTCTATGGATGTGATGAGCCGATCTTCTCCAGCTGCCATCCTTTATCTTCGTCTCCATCTCCGTTTACTCAATTCCACCTAACTCTCACTAACTCAACTCACTAACTCACTTTCCTCTGTTTTTTTCTTTGGTTCATACAGCATAATCAAACCCGCCTCCAAAATCGAACTCCAGATGAAATGGTACACGTCCACGTTAGGTGACAGCCGCAAAGCCGACGGCCCCATGCCTGTGTTTTGCTATGAGGACGTGAGGCAGTTTTATTTCGTTGATGTGGAGGGGGGTGAGTTCTTGCTTTTCTTTCCGTTAGATAGATTTGTTTTTTTTTTCTTTCTGTTAAAGTTGTTCTTGGCTTTCCGTACAGTTGTTCTGGGACGACGGCTGACTGAACTTGTTCCTTTTTCCGCTTTCGAATTCTGTAGTTCAGATCCCAGGTACACCGAGTACGAAGTTGGCATTCAAAATTGTTAGTCTCTTCTCCCTCTCTCCTTCCTCAATACCACTTACTAATCACTTCCTAATCGACTGATACAGACACTCGGCGCCTCGCCCAAGACCGGACTCTCGACGTCAGAGCAGGCAGAGATCGCTGGAGCGGTGGGTGAGGTCGTCGGTGCTATCGCTTCTAGTTGAGGAAGGTTTCGAACGTTTGAAGAGGTACTGTACTTAAAAAAAGAGTGCACGGGAATCTGGCCTGGGTGGAACTCTCTTTGGAAATTCTACCCGTGTCCTTTTGGGTTATCGGTACGATTATGATGATGGTGTTTCTAGGCTGCCTGAGAGGTTGTGTCACTGGCCACTGTCAGGTCATGATGGATCCTTGCAAATGGAGCTGTGTAGATTCTTTTAGCGGCGAGGAGCATCTACTAGTAGTGTGTACTATTATAAGAAGTCGGATAGGGCAAAGAATATATCTACTATATTTCGGAATCCTTGGTCTTCATCGGAACTTGGACGTTTGAAAACTCTCAACTCAGACCTACTACATGACTTGATGTTGCAAAGATCTCGGTCTCGATCCGGGTTTAACAGTTCGACTCGGATGAGGAAGAGTGCGATGGAGGATGAGCCGGATCACTATGGGGCTTGCTACATAGCTAGCAGTTAGTGTTATCCTCCCTTCTTCCTCATCAGCTATTCATGATATCGATCTAACCTGTGTTTTATATCGGGTTTTGAGTCGGACAATTCTAACTGGGAGTTTACGAGTCAAATCGAGAGAACGACTAAGCTTTGTTTCAAGGAGGAGTTGGTTTTATACATCTCATACAACGGAAAAAGCGTATTCTAAGGAAGACTTGAATTACCTACGCCGAGACTATCCCTTGGGAAGCAATCCAGCCATTCCCTCCCTGTGACTAACTTGCTTAGGTCTGGTTTATACATCTCTGTCTTCCCGAAAATCCTAATGGTTGAAGGTCGCCAGACAGCGGCATCATAGGGTGATGGCGTATAGAACAAACGATTTCGGTTGGGTTGGATAGTCCAGCCACCAAGCAGTGTTACTATGGTTTCATCAGTGATAGAAGGCGCTAATAGGAAGTAGTTTGAGTATACATCTTACGGATAAGCGACGTACTAGGGGGATTGTGCTCACCATGGGTCTCGTCGGTAAGAACGACGCTTTGGCCTTGCAGAATTGCTTGGGCATCCCATAATCGAATGGTGCCATCCAAACCACCCGATGCCAAGTATCTACCATCCAGAGAAAATGAGACTGACTCAACAAAAGAGGAATGACCACCGAGCGGCCTAGCTACGCATGCACCTGTCTCTGCATCCCAGATGCGAATGGTGTTATCAGAGGAGCCGGAAACGATGTATCGCCCATCTGGAGAAAAGGAAACGCAGAAAATTGAGTGGCCGTGACCGGTAAGAGGACCGCAGATGCAGGACCCGTTCCGCAAATCCCATACTCGCAAGGTGTGGTTAGCAGAGCCGGATACGAGGCGTGAACCATCTGGGGAGAAAGAGAGAGCAGACCGAACCATCATGCCCTGCGAGTGGGCCTAGAACGCATTCTCCGGACTGTGAATCCCAAATTCTGATAGTGCCATCCTCGGAGCCAGATGCGATGTGAAGTCCGTTGGGAGAAAAAATTACAGAGAAAACAGAGTGGGCGTGGCCCTTGAGTGGACCAAGAACACAGTCACCGGTGCTCACGTCCCAGATACGAATGGTTTGATCGCCTGACCCAGACGCAACACGCTTTCCATCCAGCGAAAACGAGACTGAGCTAACCCCCTTCGTATGACCCCTCAGTGGACCGAGGATACATTTTCCGGTAATTGAATTCCAGATCCGTATGGTCGTATCCTTAGAAGCGGACGCAATGAGATCGCCAACAGGGGAGAAGCAGACCACGCCAATGGCCGCCTCATGGTTATCCAGTAGGCAGAGAACTCTTTCACCAGTTTCTACATTCCATACTTGGACAGTGGCATCATGATAGCCAGCAGCAATGCGGTGACCGGAGGGTGAGAAGGAAATGGAACATATCTTGGCAAGCTCTAATCCCGTGTCCCACGAATCCCAGTTTGGTGGCATTCCAGAGGGCACTGGGATCACCATGGTAGTGACTCTCTCTCGATAATGACGTGCCACGATGGAGTCTCTTGGTGAGAAGGCGAGAAGGGAGATGTAGATGTGAGGGATACTCGTGGTTATGCAGCTCTTGAAAGTCGCTATCAGCTTCGCTGCGTCCACCACGAATTCGCGCAGCCAAACGGCGTCCTTATTGCCCTATCGCCATGAGGATCCAACCATCACAATGTGAGATCAAGAAAAGCTTACCTCCAGCCTTTCGATCACTCTTGACATTGCTTTCACACTTGTTTCCTCGACGTGAGTGGGAGAAATTCCCCAACCTCTCTCGGATCCTGGGTCATGCTGGAGGGAGGTGAGACTGATCACCTCTAACCAAAACAGAAACAGTTCTCCGAATATTGTCTGCAGCAGCGGCAGCGGTACCTCTACGTTGGGATTACATTGCTCCAAGTGGAATCCCCAAAACTGGGATGCGTATGCCAATCCTCTAGGCAGGGTAGCTAACTTCTCTTCTAAGTCCACGACCTCAATGTTCCTAAGGAAGGAGGATCCGAGGTTCAAGATGTTAAACCGAAGATGGGTGGTCATCACCCTTAAAGAATGAGTGAAAGCGCTGTGATGATGCCCCGGGATAACGACTCGAAACCTTCCGGCACGAGGACTAGTGATGAAGTCGATAAATGTCTTGTGCGGCTGCGGTTTGGTCGATGGAAGTATGGGATTGGTTCCAGAGACGAATAGACTCCGCGCTAGCTCGATGAAGCGGTAAAGGTCGAAAGCATCTGGATCGATGTCAAGGAGGGCGGCGGTGTGGGATAGTTCCAGGGGTTGTTTGGCCACCGAGATGAAACCGATAACCTGGATCATATGTTGAAGTCGATTAGGCTCGTGCCCCGACTCGTCTCCAAGCGCTTCGTCCAGGATGTACATATACAGTGCATCGAGGTCACCAACCCTGAAGCTGGTCACGTCTGAGATTACTGAGTCGCGCCTGGTGATGCCGGATTTGCGAAGGACAGATAATATGTGGTTGACCGCTGTGACTGCCCATACGAATAGGCCGTCCGCATTGTCCGCCAGCACGTCTATCTGGTCTTGAAGTGGCCACGATTTCCAGTCAGCCCTCTGGCCAAATAAGGATCGGATTCCGTCACGGAGTGAATTGGCTATGTATTCTCTAACCTCGTCAAACGACTCCTCGGTGATGATATCAAGTTTGACTTCAGTCACAAGTTGATCCCCGAGGTTGAGGAGGATATCTTGCTCGTTTCGTGTAGTAAGGAGTAGGTGCATGTTGGCGGGGAGGTTCGGAAGGATTCGGGAGAGGGTGGCGGAGAAGGATGCTGGATCAGATAGTTCGTCGATCGCATCTATCACGACGAGCACGGGTTTCTCGTATGCGAGGATGGGTTCCGAGTCAAGAGGAGCTGCCGTTGCTTCGCCTCGTGGCCAATGCCGGCAGCAAACGTAGGGGTAAGTAGATGATGGATGAGTTCTGCTATCTCAGGCGAGTTCATGGCTAATTCGTGGACGATAGTTGGGATGACGTTCTCGTGGTTGGTGGTAGGGGCAGAGGTCCGTCGAATGCAGTACTGGGCTGCAAGGAGATCGGGGAATTCCTCGTCTATTATATCATGAAGCTGAGATAAAACCGTCCTTGCGATGGTCGATTTCCCACTACCAGGTCTGCCGATGATACAGATGCACCGCTGAGCGACCGGGAAGACAGTACTGAAGTAGCTGTTTCGTTCCAAATCCTGTACCTCTCCTTTCACCCACGCCATGAGTAGGTAGAGGAGGTCGCGTCGGGTACCAGGATAACAGATCCTATGGAACTTCTCCAAACGGGCGCCACGAACCATAAAAGATCCGAGAAAATGTTCCTACGACACGGAGATGCTTCAGCAGGCTCAGTGTTCAATAATAACGCAGTACCCACAATGCGTTTCAGAACGACCTCGTGCTTATCCTCTGATGAACCTCCTTCTAGTCGAACTTTGAATAAGTCGATGTATATTAACACATACTACCCAATAAAATCTCACCGGCATAGTTGTAGTTGATGACATTGACACGGTTATGACTTCCGACGTTTACATCACCTCCTCCCGAATCTATGCCTTTCGTATTAGGGGCCCGGAGATGTACACAAGAGAGCAGGGAAATCACTCAACCAATCCTATTATCACTGAAGTTCAGGCTCTGCACAGCGCTGGTCGCCGGCGAGAGTCCACGCTCTCCTGATTCTCGTCCTGTCCTTCTTCCATGAGAAATCACCGTGGGGCCTGTCGCAGCGGTTTCATCGAGACCGTGGTCCCCACAATATGCGTGGAATGAGCCTGTGGTAGGCGAGAGTTTCGAATCATGTGCGAGACCTGTAGGGTCGTTTGCTGCTGAGGAGCGTTTCTTCCATTTCTTCACGAATCTCTTCTTGAAAATGCTGTAGACCATCGTCGTGGGAGGAGACAAGAGCTGGCGAAGCACCGCACATGTTCAAGAGCCGCTCAAGGAAGCTTCACTTGTGGAAGAGGACTGATGAACTTTTGATTTGAGTCTCGTCATGAGACCAATATACGGCGCTTTCAACAGGCCCAGCATCTAGACGCTCAAGACCCAGAACAGATCATATAGTGAACGGGGAGTCTCGTTCCTGCCAGTGTATAATGCAGCACAATCTGTAAGTTCTCGTCCCCACAGTAAACGGGTAGTTACCAGAGACGCGTGTGCAGAGACAGACGGAGAGAGAGAGCAGAGCATCATAAGCAAGCTTACATGAGTAAGCGAGGCGACTGAGGAAATCCATATCGACTCTCAATTCCAGAAACACACAAAAAGGTACTTATGATTCCAGCCTCAATCATATCTCACAGAAAAAATCAAGAAGAAAATAAGCATTCTGGAGGACAAGTCGTAGAAAACCGTTTTAACTGTTAACCTTAAAAAAACTTTCAAGTAACTTCAGGTCAAAATACACGAGTTGGCACAAACAAACAAACAACAAATTACCGGTATCAGTCGCAGGGAAATCAGTCGTAGGGAAGTGAAGAGGGAAAGAGAGGGAGGGGAGTCAGTTTTAAGGCAAGAAAGAAGAAAGAGAAGGAATGAGAGGAGAAGAAACGTGGTACATAAACTACATACATTCAAGGCGTAAAAAAAAACAAAGGAAAGGTAGAGAGAGCGGAGATAGAGAGAAAAATAGAGAGAAAAGGGTCATTTTGTACAATCTTGTTTAATATCGGGCATAATGAAGCAGAACACTTAAAGGAGGAAAGGACATAGTAAGGGAGAGAAAGTGATAAGAGACGAGAGACGAGAGACGAGAAAGAAGAGTGAGTGAGAGGTAGGGAGAAACGGGTAAAACAAGATAACTCTCCATGTCGATGTAGGTTCTGTGGGTAAGGGAGGCGGTATACGGAGAGGATCTGAGAAGGGTTGGAAGAACGAGAAGAAGAAAATCAAGAAGAGAAGGTAGAAGAGGAGAGAAAGAAGATAGGAAGAAGGAAAGACGATGATGTCCTCAAACAACGTCCATCTTCCCCTCCTCCCCATCACTCCCCTCCCCCTCCCCATCTTCCTTCTTCACCACACCCCCGTTACCAGCACCAGCACCCCCGTTACCAACACCCCCAGCGGCTCCAGAGGAGGAAGCAGCACCAGAACCAGACGCTGCACTCAACCTCGTCTTCCTCCCTCTCGCAGCATTATTCGTATTAGCATTGGAATCAGCACCGTCCTCGTCCGCATCCTCTCCCTCCGCCTCGCCATCGTTATCACCCAACTCTCGCTGATGCTCATCACGCGCATCGACCATATCCTCATCCGCATCCTCCGGCATACTCTCCAGCCCACCCATACCCAACCCACCCACCATCCCCATCCCCATATTTCCCACCCCCATACCTCCCATACCCCCCATATTCCCCACCGCCATATTTCCCATATTACCCATGCCCATATTCGACATAGCACCCATACCCCCCATACCCATAAGGTGGGTAGAAAACACACCGTACTCGCCCCCGTTGAGTGAGTTCAGGCCGAGATTATTGGTATTGTTAGTGTTAGTGCCAGGGTTAGAGTTAGGGTTAGTGCCGGGGAGTGAGTTGGTCGAGGATGAAGGGGAGGAGGATGAGCCGGAGCGGTACGCTTTGAGCTCTGCTTCGAGCTGGCGGTTCCGTGCGCCTTGGGCTGTTACGAGCTGTTGTAGATACCTAAAAAAGAATACAAGTTATAAATCGTCAGCATTTATTCTACCCCATAAAACAAGAGAGAGAGACAAAAAAAAAAATGAGAAAGCAAAGGAAAACCAACGAACCTAATATACTCCACACTCTTCCTCAAAATCATCCCCTTATTCGCCTTCACCATACCCCCGTTCGCACCGCCCGCCGCATTGCTGATGCTCATCGCAAGCGTGTTGCTCCCGTTCGCATTGATCAGCGTCAGCTCCGCGTCGTTCACATCCGCGCCCAATGCGTTAGGTATCGCAGGGAGACCGGCTGGAGTCTGGTTCGTGTTCGTGTTCGTGTTAGTGTTGGGATTAGACCCGGGCTTGGACCCGACTTCTTCTTCGTCGCCTGATAAGTTCCCGGTGGGCGAGACGGGGCTTAACGGGCCGTTCCCAACCGCACCAGTATTACCAGCACCAGCACCAGTACCAGTATTAGTATTGCCAGCGCCCCCATTGGTAGTAGTGGATGAAGAGGCACCGTTGGGAGCGTTCGCAGCGACAGCATCGAACATGCTCTCAGGAATCAACGTCGCCAGCTCGCTGATCTTCTCGTTAATGTTATCCCTCCGTCTCCTCTCCACAGCGTTATGCGACTCCCGACGACGGCGCCTTTTTTCGTTGGCGAGGAGGGTTTGTTTGTCCGATGCTGTCAAGTTACCATTACCGCTGCTGTTGCTGTTGGCGTTGGCGTTGGTGGTGGTGGGGTTAGTGGAGGAGGAAGTGCGATCTGCAGCACTGGATGTGTTGGTGTTGAGACTGCTCATACCACCTGACGACAGCCCCATCGACGATAAAGACCCAGGGAGACCAGTCCCAGGTAACGATCCCCCCACCACACTGCTCGACAGCGCAGGACTCATAGGCCCCGCCCCACCAGGACTCGTCGGCCCATGATGCACACCATGATGATGTTGCTGCTGCTGTTGCTGTTGCTGTTGCTGATGATGATGATGCATACCCGGCATGGGTGTCATACTCCCATGGTGCGTGTGGCCGTTATGTCCATGCCCATGTCCATGCCCCCCATGCCCATGATGTGGGTGAGGATGAGGATGGTTATGGGTATGAGGAGAATGCGAGTTAAATCCCATGGCTGCGAAACTGCCCAGTGAGTTCATACTCGTCGGACTGAGGTTGCTAAGCGTGGGCGAGAGCCCGCCGCCGCCGGGTCCGGTGGACGCTGCGACGGAGTGGCTGGACTCTGTTGGGGAGACGGACAGTCCGAAGGAGGAGTAGTGGTGCGAGGAGGGGATGGAGAGGGGGTGGGTGTGTTGGTGCGAGTGCGAGAGGGAGTCGGGGGTGGGGAGGGCGTATTCGTTTGGTCTGTGAGATCACAAAATAGAATAAAATAAACATGATCAGAATGGAGAGTTATAGAAGAAGAGAGAGAGAGAGACGATAAGATTCATCGTCGTTGAAGAAGAACAAACTTACTGCGATTGTCCAGGTACGAACCAGCTCCCTCCAGGTCCTGCGCTCGCCGCGCCCCCTTGTCCTCGTCCAGGGATCACGATCGCATGCGGATGAGGCCTCGGCGGCGGACTCACGCTCGACACCGAGTTCGTCCTTCTCGTCCTCGTCCTGTGAGGACCTACACCACCACCGGCACCAGCGCCAGTATTATTATTATTATTACCATGACCGGTGTGAGTATGAGCACCGCTGGTGGAGAGCGATGAAGGGTGGGCGTTATCGCTCCCCGTGCTCGGCCTGCTCCTCGATCGACTCCTGCTCCCGCTCCCAGGTGGAGAGTGACGGTGGTGGTGCGAATATGGATAGGAGGAGGGCGGTGGATCTGGATGGGGATCGTACCGCATCGATGAGTTCACAGGCGGCAGAGTCGAGTTGAAGTGGTTCGTGTAGCTGTCATGACTCTGTTGTTGTTGCTGCTGTTGCTGGGTGTGATGATCCTGTCCAGGACGTGAGTAGGACCCAGGACCAGGGGCGGAGATATCAAAGATGTTGTGCGTCCGGTGGTGTGTGGTGTAATCCTGCTGTTGCTGTTGTTGCTGTTGATGATGCGCCTGGCCTCCGTTCTGAGGAGGCGGGGAGTGCGTAGAGCGCTCAGCAGATGAAGCGATGAGCGAGGCTAGCTCGTCGCCGAAATCGATGCTCGGGCCGAATCTGTACTCTGCCGGTGGAGGCGGCGAGGAGGAGTGAGGGGGAGGCGAGGGCAGGTGGAAGCCTTCTTGTCTGATTTGGGGTTTGTAGGACACGCTGCTCGACGCCATGACTTCTGTTCTGAATCTCTTTTCTCTTGCCCTCGCTTTTTGTGGTTTTGCGATTGGGTTGTTGGATGATGATGAGGACGGATATAAGAAGGATAAAAGGAGGATGGATGAGTGGATGGATGGAGGAGAGGAAGGAGATGTGCAGGAGGAGAAGATGGAATTGCGGGGGGGACCCAGAAGTTAACAAATCCCGCCAAACTTTGAATTTCTTTCCTTTCCCCTCCGCTTATTCCATTTTTCCGATCTCCCCCCCTCTATGTAATGTTGTCAATAATAATCTATATCATCAAATCACCATTCAATAGCATCTATTTATTTACTTTGTTTTTTTTATTTATTTATTCTATTTTCCCTTTTTTGGACTAAAAAAAAACCCATAACCCCTCCCCGCAATCTCCGCACCATCAGATAATATTTCCACCGAATTTCCAATCGAACAAACTCTTTTTCCTTTCCACCCCTCGTCCCCCGGATACCTCGATAAACAAAAAGGTTTGATGTGTGCCGTGCTATACCACGCGTACACGCGTTTCTTTTGCTGCCCCTTGGGTGATGATGCCCCCCGATCTTCCGTTTCTCAGAGAGTCAGAGCTCTTTCTTCTTCACTCTCAAGCGTTGTATCACTGTCTGTTCTGGCGAGTCTTGGTGCTGCGAACAACGATAACGATGAACCATCTGCAATACTTCTATCCTCGTCCATCCAGGCACATCCTCCGCTACTCCGTCTCCTTCGAACAAACAGGATCCTCATTCCCTAGCTTCTCTCCCAATATTCGCCATGGCGTAAGGCTTTTCCGCGTCGACTCGGATGACGTGCTTCGCTCCGTTGGCCGTGCCGTGTTTTCTGTTCGTTTACACCGTTCCACAAGGCTCTCTTTCTCCCTCTCTCGACTTCTCTGTCAGTGTCAACTCTTTTGAATTGGCTGCTGGTTTATTATAATATACCCTGAGGGGGCCGGGTGCTGTGCGCAGTATGCGTTTGTGGGTTCTGAGAAATTTGGGTGTTGCCGATATGGTTTTGAGCTTGCTGAGGGCGGTTGTACTGTACATCTGGGAGGTGTGGGTTCTTGGTCTGGCTACGACTTGAGAACGCGATGAAAGATGCTACCTTTCACACTACTAGTACTCATAGAACAGCCCGGTACGTACACGACTCAGAGATAACCCATAAATATTCAACGTTTCGACGTTCATACAGTCCTTACTTAGTCTTTTGCTCGTGTTTATCGAACAATATTCGGTACGTATCAATATCATGCATCATCTATCTATCTATCACAGTCTCACAGATGTAACATCCAGATGCCAGTGAAATCTAGCGAAATCTACATGTCAGTGTGGCATGTACTTATGGTCGAAACTAGGTTCGAATGACGGTTGTCATGCTCTCTCGGGCCATGAAGCTTTTGAAGAAAGTCCTCGTTCCGAGTCCGAGTCGACGTCTCTACGAGGATGGCTAGAGGCCACAGTCTGAGCTGGCTTTGCGTCCGAGTCGTGATGCGTCCGTCGATTGACGATGGGCCTGGGGAGTAAGGGGGCGGGGAAGATGAATGTATCCGAGTCTTGCCTGAACTTTTCCTCCCCGCTGCATCATCTGTTCCTCCACTATCGATCCTGCCAGTGGGTTACTACTTACTGCGTCCGAGACTGAGGCCTGAGGTCCTATTCCCTAGAGGGGGATCCGCTCGTAGAGGTGGATATCGACTCACTGGCAACAGCCTGAGATGGATGATCATCGCAGGGATAGCAGTAGAGACTTCAAACGTGCTTGTATGAGAGCGTACCGGCGGCGCCACATATACATTTCGACTCGGAGAATAGATATCATGGCTTTGTGTCGATAGGCCCTGCACTGGCCATGGATATCGACTCGGACTTGACGTACTCGTATATATGTTCTACGGTATACTTTTAGTCGTGCTCGTTAATGCTGAACACGGTGAGTTGCAGCTCAAAGCCCATGATCACCCAGCGCACCCTGGCTTAAGCTCGTCCCCCTACTAGTACTAGTAATATACCACAGCCTACGAACTCCCCTCTCACCTGCATCGATATGATACATCGAACACAGGAAGAAATCCATGCCCAGGCACCGAAAAATCCCAACCCACGCACGCCGGGGCAAACCCAGCCCATGGTCACACCCTTCCTGTCAATAATACATCCCAGTCCAATCTCAGTCCCGAGTCTGAAATCGAACTCAGAAGAAGAAGATCAAAAATGCAGCTCCACAAACCTGTGGTACAAAACAAGGTACGAATCCGTCGGTGCCGTCCTTTGAGGGTATGGGAAGTCCATTTTATGGTGTGACTTTGTGTTGTTCCTGAATTTTTAGAGGAGCCTGCCAGTGGGACTTTGGTTTGTGCTGTTGGGTTGGGAGTGGTTGCCAGTGAGAGATGCGCTCGTTCTGGTTGGTGGCTCCGTTCTGCGAGGGAATTTCGTCTACTGATACACATAAATATATACATATACTACTAGACGTCTAGGTACTCTACCGACGCCGCTCCTCGACGTAAGCCTTGATCCAGACGTCGTAGTCGTCGCAAGATATGTCGATGTCGAAACAGCGGCGCCGAAGGACGGTTACCGTGACATGTAATGTACATTGAGATGAGGCTCCAAGGAACACGGAAGCTTTTTTCTCTGCCTGATATTTTGTTTTGTTGAGGTGATGTACGGGTATGGTGTATTGGACGTTCTATAGAGAAGGTAATACTGTATGGCTGATCCGAGTCGCTCTGGCATGGATGATATCATATCAGATAAGTAGAGTAGAGGTAAGAATCCAGCGGTATGAGTCGTTTTAGGCTCGAAAGGAAGAGTTGGTGAAGCTCTTCCTTACGAGTGTAGGCTTTGAAGATTTCAAAGACTGGTTTAAAGGTACTAGTAGACCTCGACTACCGACGCTACTAATAGTCCTATTACACGTCGTAGCTCGAAAAAGGTCTCGATTTCTTCAAAGGATCGCTCGGCCGACGATGCTCGCACAAATTAGTACACGGTACTTTAAATCCTATACGCGGTCCCGAAATACTGCCATTGTACTACTACTTTCCTACCCCAGAAAACGATGTACGGCCAGACACGTCCCTCAGATCCGCACGGAGGCCACAGCGGTTGAATAGGAATAGGGTCGATGGAAAATCAATGGAAAAGGCACTCATATAAGTATATATAAGTATTGTTGTATGTCTAGAGTACTTCTCACTTCTGTGGATTCGCACGAGGAGCCGGTCGATCGTGTCGTTTATACAGTCGGTCCATGGATAGATAGTTTTGGCCTCAGGAGGCCTGGAGTGAGAGGATACAGGAACGCACAGAGTTTCAAGTTTGCAAACATGGAATCAGAGGGGATCGAATCTATTGGAGTGTATTGGAGCCAGGAATAACTCTGCGATTGAGATATATAAGTATACTAGAACATTTACTGTAAAGGACGTACCATGGCCGGGGTGGAGAGAATAACATAGGTAAGTATAGGATTATCAGACTCTCCAGTTCAGTCCTGATATATGATACCCCGCACTTACCCCAACCCCAACTCGGGTACAATATATTACCAACTCTAACAAACCCATTCAAAAACTAGGTAAAGTCCGAGCCCGAGCGTCCAATCCAGAATATACCTGGGAAAATCAGAGAAGAAGAAGGAAAAGGCACGAAGAAGGAAACGAGATGAGGGTTCCCACACGGTTAGATTAAGGATCGACTTCCTTGGACCGAAGGCCAGTGGGACGGTCTTGAACTCAACCGTCACATCTAAGAAGAGATTGGCGATCCATCGAGGTCGTATCGTATCCTATCGTAGATATCATCAAGGTCAGATCGGAGAAAAAGACCCCCTCGAAACAAAATCGATACTGAAACCGAGAACCGTATGGCGATTCCGAGAAATGAGTGAAAGACCCCTACTCAGACGCGTTCGCCTTTTGAACAATATCCGAACCGGTGGAATCGTGAGCTCGTGTTTTTCCAAGGCGGCTTATTTTATTCGTCAGTGGGTCATTGAGTGGGGCTTGACGACGGAGAGCCGTCTTGCGTTGTAATTGAAAACTAGCGAGCGCCGTAAAAGAATGAGAGTATATGAGGCCCAGGCTTGGGCGGCTGAAGAACTTGATGAGTGAGGAGTCGATGGTTCAGGCCTTCAGGTGCCGATTCGACTCGTAACCTCGAGAGAGGTATCCCAAACGTCGAGGCATGACACAAGCAATATCACGACGCTCAAGCTCGTCCTAGTCCTGGTGAGGTCGACCCTAAGTCGGCCACCTCGAGGCTGTTTGGGAATCCGTAGGAATCAGTACCGACGGGAGTTTACACGGAAATTACCACCGGTAGTTAGAGGTTTCAGAGAAGAACCCCCACTAAGACAGATGCTGAAAGAACGGGCCTCAGATGAAAGAAGATAAACTAGAATCCTGCAAGCGCGGCCAGAGGTATAGAGATGAATCGATCGGCGTGAAGATCATGATCATGATCATGTCAACTGGTGGTGGCGGCAGAAGGTTCTCAGCGCGCACGACCATTCGTTACCCTTGTTTTGAGACTCTGCAAATGAAGGAAGACGAGTGCCCGTTCTCGATTGTTGATGGGACCCATGAATTCAAGCTGGACCGGTACTTGTGATTCCGATTGGTCGAAATATACTGTACAAGGGGTGGGCGACTCCCTTGGTGCAAAGAAGCCGCTGAGAGAAGTAGATTATGACGGAGGTCGGTTTCTCAGGCCAAATCGTGGGAGGCTGATTTCCTCGTTCGTTCTCCTACCGGTCCGAAAATTCGTAGGCCGTAATATGACGGAAGTTGCAGCTCAGATATCAGATCGAAACTAAGAAGTTTGATCTGCGGGAGAGATAGCCTGAGTGTCGTATGGACGGACTGTGGACGGACTAGAAGCTTGGTTGGTGGATTGGTACTGACGCCACGGTCGGGTGTAATATGGTTGGTCTGAGAACAAAGGTCGAGATGGATTGAGAGGAGGTGCGATTATGAATCAGAGTGGCGTAGCATAGCCTAGGTGAGAAAACCTAGATAGTCTATTCGGGCGTCGAGCCTCATGTTTTCTAGGGTATCGTTAGAAATGACGTTGAAGTACCGGCATTCCCGCTAGATAAGGATAAGGGGGTGTAAGTTATGGGCGTCAGTGGGCGTCAAGAAGAGGTTCGAATAACACGTACCCGCAGCTAATCATCGTTCCATTTCCCATCCGTGTAACCTACGTCCGACTCCCCACAGACGCGTAAACTCTCCCTGAAGTATCCACGATATCCACCTCTTATTCCACCTCCCCCCAAAAAGCCCAAACGAGCGCTTCCCCATCTCTCAAACCGCTAACGACTCCTTCAGAAAGGAGTTCGGATTCCGAGATACTGTAACCTTAGGATACATATCCATCCCCGAAGATCGGTGGTTGCCGCAGGCGTAGATGAAGGTTGATGAAACTTTGCAGACCTCCCAACGGATAGAGGCCGTTTGAGGCCGGGATTCCTTGATGTTCATAACCGTTCGACTGCCCGTAGGGATAAACCAACGATTGAGAGAAAATGCTTCCGCCGTCGCCAAACTCTGTCTGAATCCACGCTGCTCCAAGTCAGATAACACCTCTCTTGCAGACCGTCCTCACCAACGATGGTTCTCGGATGTGCCACTGACAGCTGCCAGTATGATATACAGATAAGATCAATAAGGACAGAACCGAAAGAGGTCGAAGGTGTTGAGAAATCGAGTAGATCGAGCTGATTTGGGCTGTTTCCTTGACTCTGTCCGGGGCGGTGGGAAGGGCGGATGGTCATCTCGAATTACGTATTGCGGGGTAAAATGTATTGTTGAATTATTTCAAGGGATTGGGGGTAAAAATAAAACGGATGGGGAAGGGTTGGGTGAATACATATTTAGAAGCGTTCTGATTGATCGGTGGAGGAAGTTGATGAACTGGCTGGAGGACCCCGGACACCCTTGGTCAAGGCCCGGATAAGGACGGGAATTGATGACGACGAGTTGGACTAGAGGAGGGGTCAACGGGAATTGCCAGGGGAAAGTTGTGGGAAAAATCCACTTTAGGGGAGGTGCAGCTTGAGCTAAGGGAATCGGGATCGTATGGCGTCGAAGGGGATGAGCGAGGAGTGGAGTAACAAAAAGGGGGAAGTGCGTGCCCAGACAGCTTAGGCTGAAGTGCAATCGCTCCCGGGCTCGCCTTACGAGGGCCGGTTGTACTCGGTAATCCGTATTGTGGCCATGATTCGCAGAGGAGAGGCGAGGGAAAGAGGAAGGGTTTCTCCAATTGGTCGAAGAGCTTGTATTGATTGATGCGATCGTTCACAATCCAAAGACTCAAGAGCCGTCCGACGGAGTGGATATAGCAGTAGAAAGGGATAATCCGCCGGCGGCGCACTTCACAAAATATCAGATCAAAAAGGGAGGACGATATGGGAACGCAGAATATGAACGAAGGGAGGACGGATACTGAGCCCTGGGGAAGGAGAGGGGGGGAAGGGAAAAGAAAGACGCTCCTGCAGGGCTCTTTATATACTACACTGCGGTGACCTCCTCAGCTGACCGACAGGTGGACACCCACACAAGCGCGATAGAGAGATGGCGAAACCAGCTGAGACCCTGTCACGACGCAACGCCAATGGGACATGAGACTAGCGATCAGCTAAATCGTGACCCCATCCATCATCGATTCATACAGAGCCTGGTTGGCTGGCGCCTTGATAACGCCAGAATTCATGAAAATTTCCAGTGTCGTCGTTAACCGCGGTGGTCAGCTGGACTACTTTCGCCCACCAATTGATGGAGTGAACTGTGAAAGGGCATGCGAGGGAGAAACACACACGCAGGTGTGGTGACTTCGTGGGGTTGAGCTGCATGTTTCGCCAGCATACCTATATATTTTGAGTGAATTGTATTTTGGGAGATACGCAGAATCTGAACTCACAAGCGAGTGCGGACCTCCACGGTTATTGGGACCTTGATCAGAGAACTCAGATTGGTGGAGTGAGCCTAACAGAAGGCTAAATTTTGGCGATGGTGCGGAGAGTCGATCTTCAGATAGCGAGGTTCTCCATTCAACATGTCCGCGGCCCTGCAGAAGAGAGATTTTACCAGTCCCAGGCTTGGATCTATTTAGAGAGAAGAGAGCGTTAGATAGGTATATTGAGCGTTCGAGAACGAGCAGTACTCACCCAATATAGAGGCTATTCACTCATCTAATAGAATCCAGATGAAGCAGTGAGAATATACTCGAGAGAAGCAGGAAGCGGCATCTAGTGAGTAGATTACTGAGTAATATCGCAGAATGAGGTGGACTGATGACGAGCAGCATTCCTCTCAGGGTCCAGCGACTTGTGATCAGGATCAAGGTAGTTCGATGAATATCAGCGTCGATTTGCTCGATATGCCTTAATGAAAGCGTAGCATGACCAGAGGAGCATCCGACACAGATAGATAAACTAAAACCAGTTCAATACAGAACATGGGAGATAGAACTTTCACAGCAACAGTATGAGAAGCGCAGTGAAGGTCGCATGAGCCCCAGCATGAGCGCCATGGGAGAAGTACCAACCGCCTCGTGACTGTCGTATCTCTCTTTCTTCAACTTGTTCCTTCGACTTGTTCAATACCCTTCATGACTGGCTCAGCCAGAATATTAGCCATGTCAGCTCAGAACAAAATTTCAGCACTCTTTTTCTGCTACAGAAGTCCATCTCCATTTGCATAAGTTCGAACTAAAGAGACACCGCAAACCCGATGGTCATCCCCCTACGACCACACGACATCACCCCATCAGTTTCTGGCTTTCGGCCTTCATCTATCCAAGGAGAGAAAAGTCCCCAGGAAGATTTCTAGCTGCGAACAGCCTTTGTCATGAGGCCGAATGTGACCGATGCATTATACATAGAGGGTGTCAAGCAAGGTCTATATAAGCGATTCTCGCCTGCTGTTTTTCCTGCCCAAACTATTCCTCCCGCCACTACCACTACTACTACTGCAGTTTCCTTGCGATAACAAAGCACAGTGGCTTCCTTGCTCAATCGGTTTATAAGACGCCATATCAGCATGTCTTCACAAGCTAGTCCTATAATGCTTTACACCGCGGGTACACCCAACGGTCACAAAGCTTCTATTTTTCTGGAGGAACTCAAAGCAGCATACGGCCTCCAATACGAGTACGCCATACATACTATCTTTTTCCAATACCCCCCTTGTTCCTATCCTATCTTCTCATACCGCAACACCATCTAGATACCAAAGAATAGACCTCTTCAAGAAAGTCCAGAAACAACCCTGGTTTCTCGAGCTGAACCCGAACGGGCGGATACCCGTCATAATGGATCGGTCGAATGACGATTTCGTGGTGTTTGAGACTGCAGCGATTTTGTGTTATCTGCAGCAGAGGTATGACCGCGATGGGATGTTCGGGTTCGAGTATGGGTCGAAGGAGTATAGTGAGATGATGCAGTGGATTTTCTTCGCGGTGTGTATTTTTTTCTGCTTGATTATCTTAGCTAGGGAGCGTAGGTTGATGAAAATTCTACAGCACGGTGGTATCGGTCCCATGCAAGGGCAACGTGAGTCAAACCCCATCTAACCCTATCCCTACGATCTCGAGCAAAGTTCAACCGCTTCTGTAGTGGAACACTTCTACCGATCCTCTCAAGACATCCCATACGCCGAACAACGTGCGTATCGCTCCTCTATCTCAATGCTACTAAGACTCAACTATTGCTTCCGCTTACAGGGTACCGGAACGAGACGAAGCGGCTCTATGGCGTCCTGGAGAAACGACTTCAAGACCGCGACTACCTCGTCGGAGCGGGGCGTGGAATATACTCTTTGGCTGATATCACCTCCGTCACTTGGTGAGCCTTGATCAACTAAGGAAGCTTCGTTCTGAGAGGGATCTCGTACTGAATATACGTCGTTGCAGGGTGAGGGTACACGACTTTACGGGTTTAGCAAGCATAGATGAGTTCCCGAGGATAAAAGTGAGCTTATGACCCTCTTTATTTTATTATACGTATGGTTAATATCTGACGATGTGTTGCTTCTTCCCCCTACGAAGACTTGGCTAGCCTCCATCCTAGATAGACCAGCAGTGAAGATAGCCATCACGATCCCTGGGCCCGTCAGAGATCCCTGAGTAACTCATATGTCGGGTAGTCCATGTAAAGCGGAGTCTAACAGCAAGAAATGCTACATGAGTTATCCACAAGCATTCGCCTACTGTTGCACAGGAGAAGCCGCATGTATAATATCAAGAGGAGACGCGTCGTGCTACTCCTGGTGGTGTTACTCCTACGCAGCACGTCTCACTACGAGTTGGTGTGGTGGAGGAGCACCGGACTTTGCTGCGACGACGCCCAGAATTCAGACTTGAGCAGGTCTGTCATCACCTTGAACAGAGCGCTATCAGCCCCATTCCTGTGTCCGAAACTCAGCTGTCTGCGTAAATCAATAGACTGGACGAAACATACCTTGGTGACCTGGCACTTCCCACCCAAGAAAAAAAAATCAAAACCGACATCCTGATTCATCGCAGTCAAGGAGGTTTCGTCTTGCTGCCTCGCAGATTAAACCGAAACCCAGTATCGATACCTCCATCAGAGTCGGAGTCTTCGTATTCATCGTTATCATCGTCTGCGGGGTGGAACGGTAGGTTGTCCAGTACGATGGCGTCTTCCATATCAAAGTCTTCAATTTCGTCTTCCAGAGTCTGCCGCTCACGTCTGCTTCTCTTTGAGGGATGAGACATGAAGACGATGTCGTCGTCGTCGTCGCTCAACTGTCTGCTGCTGTTGGTGGTACTGCTGCGACTTGGGCCCGCGACGGGTTCGTTGTCCCCCTCTGATACCAGGTCGATGATATCCGTATCCAATGTTGAGCTGGTTGGAAGACTATTAGAGGAGCTCGCTTTCCGACGGGACACAAGTGGTTTCGCTGTTGAACGACGGCGAACTGTGCGTCGACGTGTCGACGACCTCTCAACACTAGATTCCTCCTCACTCGACTGAGCCAACAGGTCCTTGGCTCGTCTCCGCCGCCGAGGGTTATCCTCGAGCTCAGACGTCTCCTCAGATTCAGCGACGCCCGCCCTCTTCCTCTTATTCGCCTGAGCCTGAGATTTGCCCTTCTTGACTTCTCTAAGGAAGTTACATTTGATACGAGTAGTAAGGTCGTCCAGACCGTCCTCTGGGAGGCGTGAGATACGGTGAAAATGCAGTCCTGGTTTGACGTAGATGTTGGTTTTGTGGGCTGTGGCGACTGGGTATACGGCCAAGATCTTCTCGATGATGAGGTGGCATATCATCTGCTCCGTGTCCTATAAGCCAGAAACGAAATTTTCAGCCCCAAGATGCATCGCATTCAAAAGCTGAATAAAGGAGGGTACTAACATCGCTGTTCATCTTGACTTTGCCCTGAGCGAGTTTCTCAATATCGATATCGACATCTACTTTCTGTCCTCTTCCGCTCTTGCTTGATTCAGCAGTCTTCTTGCCAATCCCACGAACCATAGCAGCCAGTGCGGACATCGACATTCGAACGTTGTTTGAGCTGATATACTGAACGGCCTTGATGATCTTGTACGCATCCGACGTAACGTCGACTGCTTCGACAGAAGCTGGGTCTCTGGTACAGTTGTCGCAGTGGCCGCAGCGGTCGTAGACAGATTCAAATGAGGTACTCCAGGACTCGATTTCGATGTGAGAAGACTCAAGGAAGTACCTATGTTCCAAGAGTCAGTACCAAGATGCGCACCAAGGGACTGAAGCGTAAAGACGTACCGTGCAAAACCGATCTTGCGACAAGTGTTATAGTCTTGGGAGAACCTAGCCATTTCGACGACTTAGAGGCATCTGTATTAAGCGTGTCGTACGAGATTGAGGACTGTTGGAGATGCTCACGCTTCTCCATCCCATGCTGCTCAGCATTGATGAGTCCACTGATATTCATAAAATCTTGAGGCCGATAGTAGAGGACACAGTCAGAATCCTTCCCATCCCTGCCCGCTCGTCCTGATTCTTGATAATACCCATCTATCGATTTCTTCGCAGTGTGTCAGAAAACGGCAAATGAGACAGACAAGGGTAGGTCTCACGGGCATCTGTTGGATGCGTCAACCTCGTAAAGTAGGGAAGGAGAATGGAGAAGACTCACGGAATGGTGAATCACAAACCTAACGTCTCCTTTGTCGATGCCCAGGCCGAACGCTGTGGTGCATGGAGTTAGCTTCGACCAGAAAGAGAGGCAACAAGTATTCGCCCGATCCTCACCTATTGTGGCACAAACCACCTTGATCTTGCCTTCCCTCCAATCGACGTGTAAACGTTCCTTCGCCTCGTCACCGATATCGGAATGATATGTACCGGCTCTAATCTTCCCTTCACTAGCCTCCTGAAGTCCGTCCCGGACGTTCTCCGCATCCTAGGGAGAAAACCTAAGAATGACGGCCACTACCAGAGGCAGGGATGTCTACCTTTCTACTGAAACAGTAAACGATCCCAGTCTCTCCCGCATGGTTTTCTAGAATGTAGTTTGCCATGGTTTTGATGAGAGCACTGGCGTTAGACGGTTTCGTCAGGACCGAGTAATGAAGGTTGGGACGGTACAAAGGTGCTTGGAAGAGAACGGTTCCGTTGGGAGTGATAGGTTGCATTTGAAGGATTTTGATAAGGTCGTCTCGAACACTGGGCGGGCAGGTGGCTGATAGACAGAGGATTGGAACTGTAGAGAAGTGTTCCCTCAAACGACCTAATGCGCGGTAATCTGGGCTATAACGTCTTTTGAGGATCTGAGGTAAAACAAGGAGATATGAACGTACCGAAAGTCGTGACCAAGCTGAGAGACGCAGTGAGCTTCGTCGATAACGATACGCGCTGATTTCAATGTGAGTAATTATTTGATAAGGTCACTGGAAAGGAACGCTCACCTAACCGGTTTTTGTCGTGAAGCTTCTGCAGAATAGACATAAACCTCTTAGACTTGCTGATTTTCTCTGGCTGGAGCTACACGGTCAGCGTCCCTTCAGTTTTCCGAGGAGAGTCTTACCGTAGCGAAGCATATTTTGACTTCTGCAGTCCCGGAATTAGGGTCCAGCGAGGCCAGGAGACGCGAGTAGAGTTTCGTGTTCTTTGAGTCTGATGAACTGCCAGATATCATCACGGCCTCAACTTTATGGAATAATGAATATCGACCATAAAAGTCAATCTTGAGACGTACCTCCTGCGTCGCACAAGTGGAGATACTGATCCATTATCAAGGAGATAAGAGGCGAGATGACGAGCGTACAACCGGCCATCATGAGAGCAGGAAGTTGGTATATCAAGGATTTGCCACCACCTATCTTCCAGTGTTGAGTAAACGATGGTATAGAGAAATGTGATGAAAGGACATACCAGTGGGCATGATGCATATAACGTCTCGACCGCTCATTCCAGCATTACATGCACTACATGAAAGTTCAGCCATGCGCATACAATAAGGAAGAAAACGATTTACCCCCTCTGACAGTGTCTAAACGAACTGATTTTCCACTTCTTCTTAGCAAGGGTCGTCATATCTCCCGACCAAGGAAAGACGGCGTTGTCAAAGTCCTCTGACATTTCCGAGTTCCTTGAACTTTGAGGTAGTCGTTTACGTTTTCGCTCCTCTGAGAGTTTAGTCTGCACTTGCTTCAGCTTTGCCTTATTCTCGTCGATAGCTTGCTGAATGGCCCGTTTGTCTGTCTCTAGCTTGGAGATATCGCTGAGTATAGTATCGCATTCCGTCTGTAGCAGTTCTTCCGCGTTTATTCGACGAGAGACAACAATTTCACGCATGCTTGGGAAGAGAAACGCGCTAATGCCAGCACTAGCAGATGATAGAAACTGAAGAGAACGGGACAAAGGTCGAATGAAAGATGAGTGCTTCGCTTGGATGAGTGGAAGCACACGTGATCCTTATTTTTCTTGCTGAACTCATCGTCTCTCTACTTACTCTACGCTTTCCTGTTCTCAATATCGCTCCTTCAAGACCGTTATATAGGCTCTGGGGGCCTAATAGACTGCAATTATAGCATATAATGGCCTTAGATGCCAACGCCTCGAACGAGACTCCGCCTAGTCGTAAGAACAACGTCCCACGTTGGCTACCTGCATCATTGGTACGCTCTTACTCTCCTTTACGCGTTCATTTCTCTTACTTTCACGTCTAGCTTGTAGTCTCTGGGGTAGCTCTTGTTGTACCCATCGTTTTACTGCGCAAACAACGAGCAAATGCCCTGAAGCAATCCTTACATTCAGCGCCACCTCGGAGGGTTATTGGGTCAGAGGCTGAAGTCCTCTCACCTCAGGTTCAGCCTGCTTTCTCAACACCAGCTGCTATCGATTCTGGACCACGGACCTTACCCCGCTCAGGGCCCTCTACTGACCCGGAGCTTATTGAAGATGCACCTGCTGACGACAACTTCAACGTCGCGTTCCATTCGCTCAAAGCTTTTAGCATTGCCACGCTAGCAGTCAGCGCGTTCTTTGCAGGATCTATCTGGGCCGTCAAATCAAGTCTGGGCGTCACGAGTGTAAGTGTTCAAGCTACGTTATCAGGGTCTAGATGTCCTTCCCCCACCTTAACTGTATTATTGTGCTATCGCTGTTCCTTCCTCGCCACTCGCCCTGATACCCCTCAATCTGATCCTGTTCCAAACCATTCAAATGATTTATCCTCTTTTGCATTCCAAGGTCCCTGAGTTTACGAACCTCATGCGCAAGATGCTTCTTGAAAAGATGCCAGGCTTATCAGCCAGTTTACAACGTGAACCGGAAAATGTTTCGGAGTCATCCAACTCCCTTTCCTTAGGCAAGGATGCTTCGCGGGAGCCGACAGATCCTTGGACGTGGCCTGACGCTGAGCAGAGGCTTACCACCGCTCTTGAACAAGGTGGTGTCGTTAGTTGGGCTGAGACTTTGGTCGAGGAAATAGAAGCAGAACAACGAACTAATAGACTAACTCCAACTTCATCGTCTGGATCAACTTCACCGGGGTTAAACGAATCGCGATAGTCAATACTCAGTATTGTCGGGCCGTCTTCGTAAATCATGCTCCCCACTTTTGCTATACATCGATTAATCACAACACCATGAACGAACCTGGACGAGCGGGCAGTTTATCCCTCCCTGCAGAAGGTTATGTTGTCAGTTGTTCTCCACCATGCGGGCAGAACATCGTGCCCATCCCGCGTTTGTCTGTCGATGAGTCTGATTATGGCGTGCTCGATGATAGCATTGGCAATGCGTATCTGCAGTTGAGTCCGTCCACACTGTGCTACGCTCTCCGCTGCTGTTCTTTCCTGGCTGTTAAACGCGCCCTGACGAATGAGCCTCAGTGCCATACGTTGTCCTTCCGGTGCTGATCCTGACTGTCAAGACGACGATACGACTCCTTGCTATCCATACTCAGGTGTTGCTCAGGTGCCAGCTCCAGTGTGTATGGCAGGGTTTTGTTATCAGGCGTCGGCCATGTGGTTTTCAGCTCGACGAGATTGACGCTCATGTGATTCGACTTCTCTGATATCGAACAAGCATTAACCTCCTGCCCACAGGGTCCCGCGGTATCTCTAACACTATACTTCCGGGCTACGTAAGGTCACATAGCGAGCATCCAGTCATCTTGAACAAAAAACGCACTGGTACTCCGACCTTTTGCAGCAACCTTGATCAAGGGTGATGTGATATTCAGCAAGATCTGGTTGACCATGTGCACACGATTCCACAAGGATCCTCTGGTGCGTTGACCCAAAGCGCGATCCTCAAGGTCCATCAGCGTTGCTTCCATGCGTATCCGACGAAATGCGTCACCTTCCACCATGCAGGGGAGATACGCCGGGCCAGCCGCCTATAAAACCTCATCGGAAAATCCGGTGAATCCCCAGGTCCCTCGTCCTCTTTGTCGTTTCGACCCTCCAGGAGCTCTCTCTCTACGCAGTCTACACAATGGTTCTCTTCAACAAGTTCTTCACCTCTGTTTATCTCGCCGTTGTGTACGCCTCCGTCGCGGCTGCTGCTCCCTGGTCCCCTTCGTCCAAATATGCCACCCACTCCATCCGTGAGGTCGGCAAACGTGGACTGAAGCTCGTCTCTTACAACCCCCCCAGCGACTTCGAGGTCGGTCTTTGTTCGGAATCTTATTCGTTTTATCCGCTTGCTCAGTAATTTTCCTTCTTTTTTGCATCATAGACCTTCGGAGCTGGTATCAACCACCCAACTTCGGACTCCTTCGCCCCCTCCACCCTCGAGGAGTCTACCGTTGCCTTCATCCAGGACCGCCTGAGCGTCGACGCCGATACCGTCAACTACAGGACTGGTTACACCGCCGGCTCTACCTCCTACGCCTACGTTCAACAGAAGCATGTGAGTTAATCTGTTGCTCCATCTACCAAGATCAAATTCTCATGCTACCGTTGTTCCCTAGGATGGCATCGCCTTCACCAACTCTGTTGCCAACGTTGCTTTCCAGGGCAAGAAGGTCGTCTCCTTCGGAAACTCCTTCGTCAAGCCATGTTAGTGATACGTTTACTTCCGTTTCCCCAATCTCTGACATTTTGCCATAGCCAAGATCGCTGACTCCAAGCCCACCGTCTCTGTTGAGGACGCCATCTCTACCGCTGAAGAGGCTCTCGACGGAAAGCACAACGACATCGAGCCCAAGATCGAGTACCTCGTCTTGGAGGATGGTTCCGCCATCTTGGCCCACGTCATTCAGATTGAGAACGACGAGGCTCAGACCTTCTACCAGGCTCATGTTGATGCCCACACTGGCGAGCTCAAGTCCGTCGTTGACTTCGTCAACCAGGCTTCTGTACGTTTTGTTTCAATTGCGAATCACCCTTCAGATCCTGACTCTTCGTCCTTAGTACCTCGTCCTCCCCGTTACCAAGGAGTACCCCACTGCGGGCTTCGAGACCCTCACTGACCCCCAGTTGACCGCCTCCTCCCCCCAAGGATGGCACAATGATGGTACCACCAGGTTAGTGACTTCCAATTTCTACAATTTATCTTGTGGCTGAGGATTTTTTTTTCTTCTTTTTTTTTTTTTCCTGTTTAGCACCACCGACACCTCTGGTAACAACGTCGTCTCCTACAAGGGCGCTGTGACTGCCACCACCTCCCAGTCCGGCAGTGGCTTGACCTTCAACTACCCTTACGATTACACCGGTGCCCCAACCACCACCAACAACATCAACGCTGCCCGCACCAACGCCTTCTACCTCGTCAACACCATCCACGACACCTGGTACCAGTATGGCTTCGACGAGTCTTCCTACAACTTCCAGAACAACAACTTCGGCAAGGGTGGATCTGGTAACGACCGTGTCAAGGTCTCCGTCCAGGACTCCTCCGGCACCAACAACGCCAACTTCGCCACCCCACCTGACGGCCAGTCCGGACAGATGAGGATGTTCTTGTGGACTCTCACCAGCGTATGTTACCCATTAACCATCTCTCATTTTCGTCGGACTGATGGTGTTTTCTCCTTAGCCCCAACGTGATGGTGCCATCGAGAACGATATCGTTAGCCACGAGTACACTCACGGTCTCACTAACCGTCTCACTGGTGGAGGAACTGGTTCTTGCTTGCAGACCACCGAGGCCGGTGGTATGGGTGAGGGCTGGAGTGATGCTATGGCTGAGTGGCTAGAGCAGACCAGCGGCACCATCTCCGACTACCAGATGGGTGTCTGGGTCTACGGTCAGAACATCCGTCGCTACCCCTACTCTACCAGCGCGTACGTCGATTCCCCGCCCTTGGGTCCAGCACTCTGAACTGACTGTCCTCTTTTATGCAGCACCACCAACCCCCTCAGGTACAGCAGCGTCGCCTCCAACAACGAGGTCCACAACATCGGCGAGATCTGGGCCAACATCCTCCACAACGTCTACGCTGGCCTCGTCGGTGACCACGGCTTCGATGCCAAAGCTAGGACTGATGCCTCCAGCACCGCCGGAAACGCCGTCTTCCTCCACCTCTTCCTCGATGCCCTCAAGCTCCAGCCTTGCAACCCAACTTGTAAGCATAACACCTTGCCACATCGTTCTAGTACCCTCTCTAACATTTTATTCCAGTCGTTACTGCTCGTGCTGCTTGGATCCAGGCTGATGCCAACAGGTACGGTGGTGCCAACAAGTGCACTCTCTGGAAGGCCTTCGCCAGCCGTGGTCTCGGTGTCAACGCTGTCTCCAAGACCTACAAGGATGATACCTCTATCCCAAGCGACTGCTAAGGGGTTAAAACCTGGGCTGCGACGCCATGTGTATGAATTTGCGAATGTTTTATGATTCAATGTTGTATATTTTGCTTTCATCGGGCTATTAGGTGTACATTCAAGTATTTACGACGTAATGACACATCGATAGACAATGCTATCCCACATTCCTCTCCTACCTTTGCGTTCCCTTGAGGTGGATGTAGCAGCTTCGACTTGAGCAACATCTGCAGTAGACTTGAGCTTGAGCGCTCGAGTTGTACGAATTATGTGAACTTGCAGTCACTGAGCCACCCGTTCCGCGTCACGGGCGCTACAACAACTTACTTCACTTCCACGTTCCGCAGGGCGTCGACAAAGCCTTCCTCCACTCAGAACATCAGATTACAATCGCAAGGACCTCTCTCTAGACATTATATCTCACAAAGCTCTCGATGCATGGACTGTCGTAACTGTGAACTGAAGCAGAGGCAGTTCTTCTGTAGAAACTGTCTCAGGACACAGTGTGTTCAAGGTCCAATCTGCTCCCGCAGAGCATAGAAACTGATCATCTTCACTCAGTCTACGCGATCTTCGAGTACAGACTCAGCACTTCGCCGTTGACCGCGATGAACAAGTTCAGAAGGCTTCTATCGGTCTAGAATACGTACAGGGAGGCCGTCTGCGACGTGCCTCTGTCACTCATTGGCAAGACAGGCTGGAAGAGATCAGCGCGGGCCTGGCCAGACTGAAGAAAGATAACGAAAGGAGTAAGTGTACGTTCCTTGCGCTGAATCTTCTGGGTCAAGACGATTTCTCACAATCTGTCTACGCCCGATAGAGAGAGATAGGTTGCGACTGTTACGGGAAACGATAGCATCACGCCGACAGACGCTCTCCGCCGCGAAACTCAAGACACAGGTCAAACCGTCCAACACGCGGGAGATTCAGGATTTAGATGCCCTTGCTGATGCTCTTGCCCGTGCTCGGTCTGGTCTTGTGCAAGAGTTGGTCGAGGTATTCAATGTGGTTGAAGTCGGTGGAAGACCACCTGTCGGTGATAAAGGGGGCACTAAGGGAGATTGGACTATCGGGAACCTGATCTTACCTGTTCCTGGGGACATGAGAAGTACGTCGTAGCTCGTAGCTTATAATCACCTTACTGACGAGTCGCCTGTTCAGGGTTCCCACCGGACCATATCAACGCAGTCGTGACGCATACGATACACTTTCTATCTCTTCTCACTTTTTACCTGGGCATCAAGCTTCCATTTGACATCACTTGGACTGGCCAGAAGCTTGGAGTAGGGGAGCCTCTCATCGGGGCTATCAAAGGCCCTGACTGTGGTGGATGGGCTCAGTAAGCTCTTCTTGGACATCGTTGTGTCAAAAGCTGACTTCAGAGTTTAAGATGGTATACAAAGCATCCTTTACACATGTCGGAGACCGTTCCGACTGCGAGCACAAGCGCAAGGCCGTCCACGATTACCTCTACGGAATCCTTCGTTGAGGATAATAGTCAAGCTTCCTTCACCACGGCGTTCGCCATGCTACTGTACAACGTCTGTTACCTCGCTAGTACCCAGAACGTGGACGTCCCTCTCTCTCAGGCTGGGGATGTATTGAGCAATCTGTGGAGCGTTTGCTGTAGCTCAGACCTCGGAAAGTCTGTATTGCGTCTCTATCTCCACCTAAACTCCTCTAATGTTCAACCGTAGGAGATCACATGAAACCACACCTTACCTACTGCCGCCAACACCTGTGACTTTCGCTCTGGATTTCAATCATCTGCTTCAAGCCACCACTGCCCACCCTTCTTCGAAAACCCGCCCAAGACGGTCTTCTAGATCCTCTAGACATCACCGTACGGGATCTACCGCGACCAGAACCAGGGATGTGATCGTGGAAGAGGACGGTTGGGACCTAGTGGATGACATTGGGTGACGAAACGAAAACGATCTTCCTTGAAACCCAGCTGTATCCATGTAACTTCCCGTGTTATTCACTTAGTGTAAATTGCACAGACGATTAACTACATACTAGCACTAGGACAATACAAGGAATTTTCGTATACAGATTACGCTAGAACTGTTCCTACAGGAGGAGGACAGGTCAAATTAGGGAAAGTTGTATCCGTACAAATTACATAGGGAATGGGTGCGTCGGGCAATTGGGAAAGCTGTTCATAAATATTGTCCTCGGAACGTGGCTCCAGCAGCCTATGAGTCGTGGCTTTATTGATTCGTTCGTGAGCGGGGAAGGAATTGAATGTCAAAGGGTTTTATCCGGCTGTGACCGTAAGTTAGCAACCTGAGCCAGTATAGATACGACGGCGAACTCCCTTACCTCGTTATCCCAGTAGTGAATTCGATCTTTGGCTCACCCAGCTTCCTGTCATACGATGGGCAAACAATATCAAATCTGGCTAGAATGTTCGACATCGTGATGAGCATGACTGGTTCAGAGAATTGTGCACCTGAAAGAGCCCAAATCGTAGTTCAAGAATACAGATTGTCAGATGAGTTGAAACGAGTGTGAGGCCGATTAGCGCATAAGCCAACGTACCGGGACAAGTTCGTCGACCAAACCCATAGGAAAACGTTTTGGGGTCTGGTTGGGTAGATGACCCAATGAACCGATAAGGATTGAATTCAGAGGGGTTCGGGTACAGTGACGGGTCGTTCATGATTGCCCTACCAGATAGGGTTAGTGTCGATGTATATGAAGGAGAGAACATGGGAAAGGGATAGTACCAGACATTGGCGATGATCGTGGTATTCTTGGGTAATCGGTAGCCTGCGTAGATATCATCCTCTACAAGTTTATGTGGCAGACCTGAGAAGACTGAGTCTCAGCAAGACCCATTTCATCAAGAAGCAAGGAAAACAAAACAACCACTCACAAAGAGGTGCGACAGGTGCAGACCGTAAGACCTCCTTGAGCACAGCTTGAAGAAACGACAGCCTCCCCAGGTCAGAGACGGAAGGAACCTGCTCAGCACCAACAACTTCATCTATCTCCTTCTGGGCGACCCGCTGTATGTGTGGGTTGATGGACATAAGTAGAACGAAGGACAAGATCGCGGATACGGTCTAGATGGCAATAATAATCAATCAATCTAACGCTCAGCCCACGGAGAGAACGGACCCGTCAAACTTTCCAGCTCGAAAAGTTCGACGAGATCTAAACGCAGTCATGAGATGAAGCTTACAGTATCAGCTGCCCCGGCATAGAGTCCTCCAGCACACCATTTTATGATATCTTCTTGCTCAGCGTCGACGAAGGCGGTTCCCGGTCCTCCAGGCCGAAGAAGCTGAGATGTGAATGATTCGGTATAAGATCCTGACGCCTGACGGAGAAAGCGGGAAAGAAGGAGAAGGTAGAATTCAGAGACGATCCACTGGGATCACTTTTTAATCAACGAGGACATACCATCTCTCTTTTAGTCCATTCCTGTGGAACGCCCGATAACGCGTCCAGTCGGCGTCGCCATCTTTCAGCCTGACGTTTGAATCCAGCCCCTGGGAACCAGGACGGGACGAATCTCACTGGTGGACAAGATCAGTTCAGCTTGTCAGGGGCACAAACATATACCAAGGTTCATGCATGGTTTTTCAATTTGTGGCACTCACGAATAGGAAAAGAGTCGACTAGCCATCGACCGGGGGCCATAGCCCAGCCAGAGATCTTGGAGCTTTCCTCAGCTGCTCCGATGAAGAAATCGTCGGTTTCAGAGATCGTATAGCCTGTGAATAACAGTTTGAGGCACAGTATAAACAGAGAAGCAAAGAGGGACAAGACTACGAACCATAAGCTAATTTCATGATCACTGCTGCTGCGTTGCTATAAGAGAACAGGTATCCGCATCAGTCAAAACGTTCTGGGGGCCCCGAAATCCTAATCCGACTTGGTTTTCTCAGTCCAAAACGTACCGCCGTATATGAGCCTCGTAATTCTCCGGACTAAGCGCAAGCCCTGTGAGAAGGATAGCAACCTCGTGTTCCAGAAGAGACGAATACTGAGCTACGGCACGAGCGCCAAGACCAGCCTGCAGCA
The DNA here is from genome assembly GCA_002718315.1 of Agaricales sp. HM26-F1. NCBI lineage: Eukaryota > Fungi > Basidiomycota > Agaricomycetes > Agaricales > Agaricales sp. HM26-F1. Next base: position 52,797 of record NIBX01000039.1, on the reverse strand, counting down.
ACTTGCGGTACTGCTTGTGGCGACTGCTCAGCGAAGAGATGTTGAAGACCGAGTTCCCTCGAGCACACAACTCGTGGTACATCCAAGCCTTGGGGCGATCAGAGTAGACGGAAGCTCGCTTGTTAAGCAGCTCCTGGATGACTTGATAATCGTTGAGGACGGCGATGCGCTTATTAAACACCCGGAAAGATATGATAGGAGCTAGTAAGAGATTCAGTCAGCAGGGAGTAAGAGCATTTCACAAAGGTGGCAAGGTGAAACGTACAGTTAAACTGATGGGCCCAATTTCTGTAGAGTCGCCATGGTTCTACACTGAGAACCTTGGAAGAAACCCCAGTGAAGAGATTGCCTTGTGGTCCAGGCGGAAGAGGCAACTCTCGATAAAGCTTCGCAGAGAGCCAGACGACCAGGAAACAAGGAGCGAACAACCACGGCAAGAGGTGGTAATAGCTCGACAAGGAGTCCGAAATCATCATGAGAAAACTAAAAAGTTCCAAGGACACAACTAGTCCTCCAAAGCTGAGACCTGCTCAGCCTTATATACGTGGCGGTATTCCTCTTTCTCGGTTTTACTAGATCCCTTTTCGCCTACGTGGAGTTTTCGGTTTTGGGCTGTAACATTGTGCTTTAGACTTCCGGTGGGGTCACTGCCAGTCGATCGGATGTATATGATGAGATCATCATATCCTAGTGTTTGCCTCTTGGATCGGAGGACCCGCGCCTGCATTCCGGATAAGTAGAACCAGAAAGGGACGCCCAAGTAATCATAGCGAAAGGTTGTTTCAACGGAAACGGGCAAGTCCTCCACTGATAGGCACTCTAACAGGGGCTCAAGGTACCGAAAGCTAAAAAGGTCTCGGGGCCCTTGTATGGCTCTGGCTTGAGGTGGTAATCCCAGAGTCCCCTTGCGTCCAGCCAGAAATAACAAATAGCAAGCACGGCGAGGCGAGGTGAGCCAGTGCTAACGATAGATGAGGCGAGGGCAGATTTCGGTGTTCTCGGTACCGTAGTCCGACGTGCAGATCCTAGGGGGTAAAGATATACACGCGCCACTGACAGTAATACATGTTCTCTTGGGATAACACATACATCGAGGCAAGCCACATAACGACCTAACAATCAGGGGAGTCATTCAGGATGTAACGTCACATGAAGAAGTTGGAGCAGCTGGATGTCGTACCCATGCCAAAGCTAATTCGTTCCAGATTACACCCTGCCCAAAAATTCCCCGCCTCCCGCTGTCCATACCTAGCGGACGTTGTAATGCTACAGCTCTACATGAGAGGGGCAATAGCAAAAGGCAAGGAGATACGCCTTTGCGGGATGGCTGATGTTTCGTTCGCGGTTCCGACCATAACACGGATCACCAAGATAACCCTCTTGTTGAGGACTTTATAGATTCGTACGATACATTCCTCGCAGCTAGCGCCGATTCGTCAATGAAATGGCGACAAAGAGAAATGGTACAATGACGTCAAACGATAATACCCTATATTAGGCCCGAAGCAAGTGGTAAAAATAGTGACTAATAACCAAGGAGGAGGTGCAAATTACTTAGCAAGACGCAAAGATGATTCTAAAATCGGGACGATGAGGCCAAAACTCGAAAACAGTGCCTTTCTGCCAGAGTAGATAGACACCCTTACACGTCTAGACCGGAGATACGGCTAGACGTGGCAGGATCACCAAGTCCTGGAACACGGCAATAGGCAAGAGCCGCAGTTCTCCTGCTATCCTACTAACACAATTCGGCTTTAAGTATGCAAACACTCAGGGGGCTAAGGTTTAGGTGAAACGTACAAACATAAACATTACGACGAGGATTCGTGTTCGAGCAGTGCTTTCAAGTCGGAAGTTGTGCCGGTCTTCTGTGCCTCTTGGTAAAGAGCGTCTATACCAGGCGTCACGCCAAGTCGTGTCCGAGAAATCAACTGCCCGACCGCCCAGTTGAGGTACCCAGTCTCACTGGTCTCCCAAGGACGTTTTCCAGGCTCAGTACTGGACGGAAGCGATGCTGCGAACTGCGCCGCATCCATAGGTGGCAGGCCTTCGACCAAGGTGCCTAACGTGTGAAGCTGCTCTGGGATCTTGAGAAGCTCGTCCATGAGTGGGTCGTCGATGAAAGACATCTTTTGGTCCAGAGCTTCGAGGCGCCGACGTCGGATTTTAGCCTTGATTAACGCGAGTTTGTATGTTCGCTTCAGCTGCCGTTGCTGTTCCGCCGCATTCAGCAACCTTGTGTAGAAAGGGGAAAGAGGGAAGGAGGAAGGGAGTCCCGCCAGAGAGGAAGGCGTACCGCTTGAACGCGTTCTCTGAGCGCTTTAAACTCTTCTATCAGTTCCACTTCCTTCTCCGGGGACTGGTCGAGGTCGAGGTCTTCATGATGTCTCGCGACGATGTATTTCTCAAGATCGGGATAGCCCGCGACAGATGTGGAGAAGATATTCCTCAGCGTCCAGATTTCGAACAGATCGAACGCGATATCCGTATGTTCTTGTAAGAGCGTCTGGAACGAGATTACTCCACTCTCCACTTCTTCTGTAGTGTCCCAGTCGTCGTTCATGTCCTTGGAACGTTCGTCAGCCCATCGCTGTAGGAAATTGTCCATGCCTTCGACGATTTGACACTGTACTTCGTTCGCCGCGTCAACGATATCGTCCAGGAGTAACTGTGGAGAGAATCCTAGTATCTCCGGGAGAAGAAGCGAAGGTGGGTCGACTTCTACATGGGGCTCCGACGTTTGAGGGTCCATGTTGTTGTTAAGCCGGAGTGACTTGACGCCCTCGACGAGTTTACTGGTGAATGTAGATGGCTAAGTGAGATGAAATACGAGGAAACAAGGAGGTTTGGGTACTCTGCTGACGCGATTTTGTGAGATGTTGCGTTGAGAACGGACAGCGGATTGAGGAACAAGGGTAGCACGGGAGATAGTGGGCGTGAGTAAGATGGCTCTGATCAGCCGCCATCAATGGTTCAACTAGATCATTCACGGTCATGGTCAGCAGCCCTGACACATAACAAGCTGAGTGCCTTCTCTGCTCTGAACTTCAAGCCCACGAATACATCTGTTCAACTTATTCGAGTACGCAGGGATAGGATAAAAGGTACTTAAAGACATTTTTCTCTCTCTTAGGAGAGACTGGCAGCAAGGGAAGTTGGAGATCATTTCGAGATTTGCTCTCGTAGTCTCTGCTCTCATACCTGTCGATATGGTAAGCCAATAACTCCCTCTTAGCTCAGTTGGTAGAGCGCGTCACTAGTAAATTTCTGGATCATGACGAGGTCAGTCGTTCAAGTCGGCTAGAGGGAATTATTTGTATTATTTGTATGATATAGTTTTTCAGTTGTTTTCTTCGTCGTTTTGCCCGTCCCAGAAAACTCCCGGAAAACAAAGTTGTCCGTCTAACAAGCAGGATACGGTATATATCACTTCGTGTGGATGCTCATACTCACTCAATTTGTGAGTCCACAAGGCATTCATCCCTACCACCAGCACTCGTAACTTTATCACGAATCGGCTGCTTAGGTTTTAGCGCAGTACACAGTCACCAAATACAGAGAAGGCGAGGAGGATCTAGATCTTCGTCGGATCCAGTAGTCAGATTCTCCACCGTGAAGAGCGTTCCAGATGATGACCATATCTTTGGCGCGATGGTTTCGTACGCATGAGTGAACGGGAACTCGAAAATACAGGTAGTTCGGGTAGTGGTACCATTCGTAGCATTAGGTGTAGTCCAAAATGCCGGATATGACGAGCATCGTATATAAAACGACCACGAAATAGAAGCGATCCATAGACCAGTTCTGCTGTAATCACGATGGGAGCTTTCCAGCTGAGATGAAGGAGTGGCTGTGTCACTGTACCTGTCTCCACGATGGTTGCGCTGGTCGTCCCTCAGAAATTCTCTATTCTGGCCCTGCTTGCTGCTGCTACCGCGTCCATCGAACATAACGACTATGAATATTGGGGCCATTACTCACGGAAATCTCAGCTCTCTTCAGCTCTGCGATTTCTCAACGTGAAGTGACTACAGCCCAGTGCGTATAGGGATATTCTCTCTGTAGTAAACATCTGGACCAACACCTAGCTTCAAGCAATCCTACCAGTGCACTCCTTGAGTTGTTGCCTCTTTCACCCAACGAGTTCCATGCGGTGGCCCTGCTCACGGGGCCAAGTTACAATCTATAAGGAGAAACAGAGGTCGCAACCGTTACTGACGCAGAACGGTGAACTGCGTGTGGCATGACCTGGCATGACGAAGCAGCTGACCGGTCTGGGGTGGGAATAACCAACTCTCGCAGTCCGATCTGTCTTACAGAAGCAGAAACAACCAAGCCGTAATGATCATCTCATAATAATAGCCCTGCTGATTAAAAATATTCACATAAAAGACTGTGGTTCGAGGACGGAGGACGTCATACCCACTTGAGATCCTTCTCATGTATTTCTCGCATTCTTTCAAGGCTGCGGTCGTGGTGGCGGCTTCGGTTGTTGGTCGTGCGTTTGCTGCAGACACGTCGGTTGTGGACTTGGGTTATGCCTCTGTACGTTGTCTGTCTCGATAGATCTATCTGCCCACACAGGAACTCACCAGAACGTTTCCAGTACGAGGGAACTCTCAACACCGCTACCAACGTTACCAATTTCCTTGGGATTCGCTACGCCAGTCCTCCACTAGGTACTTCTTACTTGCTTGAAGAGGCCATCTCTCCTAGTTTCACTGAACGTTCGCATAGGTGATCTTCGTTGGCAAGCCCCACAACCTCCTCAAAACGTATCAGGCGTGCAACCCGCCGATACCCAACCCAACGAGTGTTTCCAATCAGGCAACGGACAGTCTCCCACGAATCCGCTCAGAGGTCTGAACGATGCGAATCAGCTTGAACCTCGTGCGGTCGCTCAGTCTGAGGATTGTCTCTTCCTCAAGTAAGGATGTTTGTTCTTTGTTCCTTGGATTTTCTTGCCGAGTTGACTTGGTTTTCCTCTTTCTTTAGCGTGCACGTACCCGGTTCCCTCCCTTCTAATAGCTCGCTCCCAGTGCTGGTTTGGATCCATGGTGGAGGGTGCGTAACGTCACCTCCTTCTTTTCCCAGCATCTCGCATTCTCATACCCACACCACGCATCAGATACATCGCAGGTTCTGCGAACAGCGATGGTGGAGATATCGTCAGAGAATCCCAACACGGCATCGTCGCAGTGATCATCCAATACCGTCTGGGTGTCTTCGGTAGGTCGTTCTCCACAGTCCATCATGATTGTTGTTCGGTTTTCATGTATTGTTTACTGATGGTCGTTGGACTTTTTAGGATTCTTGCCTGGGAACGAAGTAAAACAGAATGGTTCTTTAAACGCTGGGCTTTGTGCGTTATTTTTGTTTTTGGCTTGTGGTCTGTTTTTGGTGTGATTTTTTCTCACTGGGTTTCTTGTTACAGTGGATCAGGATTTCGCTCTGCAATGGGTTCAAGCTCATGTACGTAGCTCCCTCATGATGTATCCCTACAGCATCCTCATTTCTTCTACCTTCTCAGATCAGCAAGTTCGGTGGGGACCCTACCAAAGTCACTATCTGGGGAGAATCTGCGGGTGAGCTCCACTCAACAATTTACCTCATAGCGTTCTCGTTCTCACATGTCCATTTTTTCACCTTACGAAGGTGCTGGATCGGTTCTTCAACATGTGATTGCTAGGGATGGGCAGACCGATCCTCCACTGTTCAGAGCTGCCATCACGAGCTCGACGTTCCTCCCTTCGCAATACCTGTTCAACGAGTCTATCCCACAGGTATGATTCCTTGATCTTCCTCGAACTGGCAGAAGATAGTGACGCCTTTCGTCTAGGGTCTATACGACGAGGTCGTGGAAGCTTCCAAGTAAGCTCCTCTCTCCACGTTTATTATTTGCATATTTGCAGCCTAACAAATAATAAATCTATTCAGCTGTAGCGGAGCCGCTGATACACTCTCATGCCTACGAGAGGCTGATGCATCTGTGTTGTCCACCGCCAATACCAACATCAATGGAGCTGGATTTTTCGGGACGTTTGTCTTCGTGCCTGTCATTGACGGAGAGTTCATCGTGAGGAGACCGATCGAGTCCATGCAGCAGCGGAGAGTCAATGGGGTGCGTTTATTCTTTCCCTTTCCTGACTTTTGGTCACAAAGAGGCTCATGAATCTTGTTTGGTGGTTGAGTAGGAAGCTTTGTTGGCTATGACGAACACGAACGAGGGACTCCCCTTTGTTAATCAGAGCACGGCGTCCACGGTCACCGCTGCCAACTATTCCTTCTTACTTTTCCCAAAGTTGGATGAACAGACGGCGGAGGAGGCGGGTGCTAACTATGAAGGCACCGGTACGCCCGCGGAACAGCTTGTGCTTGTACAGGGAGAAGGTGGGTATTTTTATTGTCTTTCCTCTTCTTTCTATTTGATGTTGGTTCTTGCAAGAAGTGGAGACTGACGCGCTGTTTTTCTCTTTTCACCTTAGCTATCTTCATCTGTCCGACTTACTTCCTGTTGAGCGCGTTCCCGAATGCGTCTTTCAAGGTTTTTTTTTTCTCCCCGACTGCTTCCTATATCGTATCACTGAGCACAGTGATTATCCAGGGAGAATTCGCAGTCCCACCTGCCTCGCACGGGGACGACGTAATCTACTACTTCCCCGGGTCCGTCTCCTTCCTCTCCTCATCTCTCAATCAAACTGAACTGACTATGTATCTCTCTTCTTCCACAACAGTGGCAACACTCCACCCTTCAACAACACAGATTTCGTCAAAGCCTTCTCCCAGTCCTTCATGAACTTCATCATTTCACTCGACCCGAACGATAAGATCGATCCTACAAATATCACTCCCGCCTGGGCACAGTTCAACGGTAGTAATACGGAGATGTTGTTCAACAGGACTGAGAACGGTCTGCCTGATGTTCGTGCGATTAGTACGGATGAGGCGTTGTTGGATAGGTGCAGGTATGTTAATTTTTGAGCCTATTCGGAGGTGGTGAGGATTCTGGTATTAATTTTCCATTTGTAGTTTCTGGGAGGGTGTTGGGCAGAGTACTGGGCAGTGAGGACTTCAGGAACAGAAAAAGAAGAGAGACGTTGTACATAATCACAAAAGGATCTGTTGTACTGTAATGGACATATTTGAAGAACTGTTTAGTACCTCAGGCTGTTCGAAAGAGTGCAGCTTGGGAAGTAGCCGCAAAAGCCGGCAAGACTGGAAGCTGACCGGATCAGTTTGATTGCCGCTCTATAATCGGTCGGTCGCCCTGTTCTTTCCTCTAACCAGCTTGGTTCAACCCAACTCAATCGTATTTTTGCTACGCTACTACCCTGCGACTTCCGCTGGCAATTCAAAGTTCCTCCTTTTTCACCTACCTCAAACCATCTGACTGAGTTCATGGTCCATCTACGCGTGATGTTGTCCTGTATTCTCTGATTCAACATCAACAACACCGACTTTACCATCCCTTGTCGGCTTCTGGAGAATCGATCCAGTCTGAGGACTCGATTTGAGGCCATCATGCCACACTGTACATTGCTTAGATGTACCCTACAAAACGAGTCGGACGAAGCACGACGGCTTCAGGAAAGATTCGCTGATTCCTGACGCCTGAACTTGGAGCTTTGGAGTCCAGTTGGAGTCCATCCTTACAGTACATGGGCGTAGCGCTTGTGTAGGCATATCGCCGTGTCACCTTTCCTCAAACGTCCAACTTTTGAGCCTCAGGTCTAGTTCCCATACGTCCGATCTATTAAGAGGAAGGGCTCACTGATACAGGTTCATTCAGTAGGAATTTGGTCATCTCCAACCCTTTGCCGCTCGCTGATCAGCTTTAAAAGGACTGTGCTACATGGAGGCAAGGACGTCATAGCTACCTGAAAGATTTCCCATGTTCTTTTCCCCCTCTTTCTCAGCGGTGGTAGCTGCTTCCATATTTGGTTGTGCCCTTACTATTGCCAGCGCAACGTCGGTTGTTGATCTGGGATATGCGTCTGTACGTTACATTGTTCCTTGCACTCGTCCATACTCGATGCTCACGCAGAAGAACGTCTGCAGTACAAAGGAACTCTGAATGCCGACACGAACGTCACTGATTTTCTTGGAATCAGATACGCTAGTCCCCCGCTAGGTACGCCTTCACTCAACCAGTCTCGTTCTTTTCGTCCACTAAACGCTCATCTAGGCGACCTGCGCTGGCAAGCACCACACCCGCCTCAGAACGTATCTGGCGTACAATCCGCCGATGCTCAGCCTAACCAATGTTTTCAGGCCGGCAGTGGTCAAGCTCCCACCAATCCCTTGAGAGCACTGGAGAGTGGAACTGGTTTTCTTGAGACTCGAGCAGTCACTCAGTCCGAGGACTGTTTGTTCCTAAAGTGAGTTCTGAATAATTTCTGTTCGGCTTTTTCAGTTTTTCTCAAATTTTATTATTTTATTCTGCAGCGTGCATATACCCGGATCTCTCCCAACCAACAGTTCTCTCCCGGTACTCGTCTGGATCCACGGCGGTGGGTGAGTATCTTCTATAGCTTGCTTTTTCCCGGCAACCCCTTCCTCACCTTCCGCTTCTCAGATACATCTCTGGATCGGGTAACAGCGATGGCGGAGATATCGTGAGAGAATCCCAATACGGGATTATAGCTGTGGTCATCCAGTACCGCCTTGGCCTATTTGGTACGCTATCACGACTGAAATCCGGATTACTCGCAAACGTTCGCTATTTCTGATGTTCATAATTCCGTAGGGTTCTTAGCTGGGAACGAAGTGAAGCGGGACGGTGCTTTGAATGCTGGTCTCTGTATGTTCATCTCTTTTGAGGGAGGCGATGTTGGCTCTTCATTGCTGATTTTGGACTTCAGTGGACCAGGAGTTCGCTCTACAATGGGTTCAGACTCATGTACGTGTCCTTCCCCACCATATCCCTATGGTGCTCATGCTGCTCCTTGCTTAGATTAGCAAATTTGGAGGAGATCCTACCAAAGTCACTATCTGGGGTGAATCCGCAGGTAAACCTACCAGCTGATCCCTCTTGCAATACATCTCATGTGTCCAAATCTTGTTATCTGCCAGGCGCTGGCTCAGTGCTACAGCAAGTGATAGCTAGGGATGGCCAAACCAACCCTCCGTTGTTCAGAGCTGCTATCACGAGCTCCACCTTCCTCCCCTCTCAATACCTCTTCAACGATTCTATACCACAAGTAATTAACTCTCTTCTGAATTCCATTTTGCCTCGGTAACATGATTTACCCTCCTCAGGGTCTATACGACGAGGTTGTCAAAGCTTCCAAGTACTCGGTCTTCCCATTTTTACTATAACATCTAGACTGATGATGTGTACAGCTGCTCCAGTGTCGATGATACTCTGGAATGCCTACGAGGAGCCCACGCATCTGTTCTCGCCACTGCGAACCGTGACATCAACAACGCCGGGTTCTATCGGACCTTCGTCTTCGTACCAGTAATCGACGGTGATTTCATCGTCCGCAGGCCTATTGAGTCTATGCAGCAGCATAGAGTTAACGGGGTGCGTGTTGTGCTTTCTTCAAGTAAGGATCAGGACTGTTTACTGACTGCGCGGGTGATGGTTTAGGAAGCTCTCCTGGCGGTGACCAACGCTCATGAGGGCCACATCTTCGTCAACCATAGCATCGCTTCCACAGTTGACGCGGCCCGCTATTCGTTCCTCCTCTTCCCGAAATTCGATAATCATACGGCGCAAGAGGCGGGTGCCCAGTACGAGGGCACTGGCACCCCTGCTGAGCAACTTGACCTCGTTCAAGGAGAAGGTTCGTCGTCGTCGTAGTTTTATTTTCTTGGTCAAAGGCTGATTCTGGGAGTAGCTATCTTTATTTGTGCGACGTACTATCTGCTGGGTGCTTTCCCTAACGCGTCGTGGAAGGTAGGTCTTGTCGTCTTCCCCTACTACTCTTTCATTCAAGGGTTTGACTGAACAATGTCGGATAGGGTGAATTCGCGATCCCACCCGCCTACCATGCGAATGATAAAGTTTATTACTTCCCCGGGTGAGCTTACCTCGTCATCTACACAAACTCATCACAATCCACTCATGACGAGGCTCCTGTCAGAACCAAGACCCCACCCTTCAACAACACAGATTTCATCAAAGCCTTCTCCCAGTCCTTCATGAACTTCATAATCTCCCTCAACCCGAACGATAAAATCGACCCTACGAACATCACACCACCTTGGCCTCATTTCAACAGAACCGACTCCAGCACGGAGATGCTGTTCAACAAGACTGAGGACGGGCGACCTGACGTGCGTGCGATCGGTACTGATCAGGCGTTGTTGGATCGGTGCAGGTATGTTCTTTCTTTTTTCTTTTGCATGTTAGGGAATGGTTTTAATAACTGAGTGTATGGTGAATAGGTTTTGGGAAGGCGTTGGCCAGGGCACTGGGCAATGAGACCGCAGATCCTGATAGTGCTGCGTGTTCACGCTCATAGCAATTAAAGTAGAGGGGTGTTCTAACTCTTCCAACCCCGCCCATACTATATTCCTTCTGTGCTCTCTGTAATATATCCAATATTTATGCATCCCTAATGCTGCTGATCTTTGTACAGTGGTTTCTGACAATTCTTTTCTTGTATTGGTCCCTTCTTTTTTCAAGCTTGATTTTTCGCTTAGATTTTAGGTACTCAAATCAATGCTGTTTCAGACTCTCGAATAATGTGAAGGACGGGGAATAACAATAATGTTGCGTACAGATACAAGTACAAGGATGGTAGAGAACAAGAGAGAATACAACCAAAATCGAACAGACAGTACAGCCAGTACATCCAGGTTGCTGACAGAGAAAAGAGAGGGTAGTTTCGTAGAAAACGGGCGTTCACCACCAGTCTCCTTGAGCCCTCATAGCGTTTGCAACCTTAATGAACCCCGCCACATTCGCACCAACCACCAAACTAGGCAGCACCCCGCTCGCCCTCCCAGCACCAGGCTGCCCCGCCTCATCCACATCCCCCCACTGACTCCCACTCTCCAAACAAATCTTAAAACACTCCGTCATAATCCCCCTCAACCTCTCATCCACCTCTTTCGCCGTCCACGTCGTCCTCTGGCTGTTCTGCGACATCTCCAGCCCAGAGACGGCGACGCCACCGCAGTTGCTTGCTTTGCCCGGTGCGTACCAGACGGGTTTGGGCCCGCCGGGTGGGCCGGATATGCCTTTGAGGCGGGAGGCTTCGAAGACGTCGATGGCGGCTTGGGTGCAGCCCATGTTGGACCCCTCGGCGACGATGCGGACGCCGGCGTTGATGAGGGCTTGGGCTTCTTCGCCCGAGACTTCGTTCTCTGTTGCGCCGGGCAGGGCGATGTGGACTTTGGGGAGTAGAGTCCAGGGGCGTTTACCTGTTATGATGGGAATGAAAAGTATAATCAGTATTCAGCATATATGCGGTGCAAACTGTGGGGAGAGAGAAGAAAACGGACCTTCATGCCAGGTATAGGCTCCTTCTGGTGTGAAGCTCTTGAACTCGCTCAAAGAGCCGCCTTTGAGCTTAAGCTGGCCGATGCTCTCTACGACTTCCTTGGTGAAGCCTTTCTCTTGGTCGTTGGCGATCAGAGAGCCTTTGGAGTCCGAGAGTGAGAGCACGATGGCACCGAGGGAGATCACTTTAAGTGCGGTGTATTGGGATACGTTTCCTGAGCCTGAGATGGCGACCAGTGTGGAGGGAGAGGTGAGTGAGTGCTCAGGGCACGAGTTTGCGATCATCTGGAGGTGTGCGTATAAGCAATCGTAATTCGCAGCCCAGAAAACAGAGAAAGAAAACCAACATGTTCAACATAATAAATCAGCCCGAAACCCGTAGCTTCAGGCCTAATCCAACTACCTCCCCAATGCTCCCCTTTACCCGTCAACACGCCCACCCACTCGTTCCTCAGCCGTCTGTACTGGCCGAACATGAACCCGATCTCCCTCCCGCCAGTGCCGATATCACCAGCGGGGACGTCGGTGTCCGCACCGATGTGGCGGGAGAGCTCGGTCATGAAGGACGTGCAGAAGCGGCGGATTTCAGAGTCTGAGTGGCCGTGTGGGGAGAAGTCGGAGCCGCCTTTGCCACCGCCTATAGGGAGACCGGTGAGGGCGTTTTTAAAGGTCTGTGAATGAGACAAGGTGAATGAGGAGTGAAGTTGGGAGTTATAGGACAGACGTTACTTGTTCGAAACCGAGGAATTTTAGGATGGAGAGGTTGACTGAGGGGTGGAGTCGGAGACCTCCTTTGTACGGTCCTAGAGCAGAGTTGTACTGTTTTCATGCGAGGAGAAAATCATCCAAACCTGTCAGTAACATTAATTTAACTGTGGAAAGAGGGCAACAAACCTGGACACGGAAGCCTCTGTTTACTTGGACATTGCCAGCGTCGTCCTCCCAAACGACACGGAACTGGATGACACGTTCTGGGATCTGGACGATGTCGAGAGCTTTCTGGTATTCTGGGTTGGCTTTGAGGAAAGGTTGGAGGCAGGACGTCAGCTCGTTGAGGGCCTGTTGTTCATCACGTTCAAGTGAAGGAGTAGGAGAACGAAATTTGTGATTAGATCATCAAGAAACCAACAAATCAACAATAAAAGAAAAGATCAAAAACCGATGAATCCGACGTTCTAGTCTTCGCTCATCTTCGGACGAAAATCCACAAGAATCCAAGCACGAAAAACGCAATAATCACCTGTTCGAATTCGGGCTCGTGCGGTAAAACCATTTTTGGCTGTGCTGTTTACGGCGTTCTTTTGGATTCGAGGAGGATTTTGGGTTGCTTTTCGCAGAGGGAGAGGAGCAGAAAAAAACTACAGAGAGGGTGTAGCTGGTGAGACAAAAAACATTCCGCTGTTCGTAGGGGCTTTTATAGGGCTGGCGTCAGGTGGAACAACACAGTCTAGCAAAGCCAGAGATAAGATAAGGACCTCGTCCAGCATGGGAGCGAAGCCATTACCACTCAAACCCATCCACAGTTGGCCTACGGTAGGCCGATCCAAGCCGATCCCACACTCGGTTTTTCGGTCATAATTTTTTGCTAGTCCCAATTCCTTTTCGACAGCTCTTCTCCGCAATACAAATGCGGGGAAATAGAATAGCCCTCAGATGACCTCCCCTTGTCCAGGAAGAACTCGGGACGAAGGGGGGGCCAGGCGTCGATTCGGACGGTGGCTTGAATTCTTACTGCCACAAGAAGCCGCACTAAGCTCTGTTTGGGACAGTTATTCCGAAGGAGTAGATTCTAGCTGCTGCGAAAAAAACGATTCTGGGCCCACTTTTGACGTACGTACAGCACCACCATGACCAGGTGAGCCATACTTCATTCCAACTTGAAGGCGTAATTGTGTTGTCATCAGTGCTACAACGGAAGCCCGACCCATTCCTTCTCTTCCGTTTCAATTGGCGGGAGAGAGAAGCCCTATGTAGTAGTATTATTATTGTATTGTAGAATTGGAGAAAATCGAAGGTCGAGAAGCTCGAGTCAAGAAGCAACGGTTGCGCATTGGCTATTCCGCCAGTCGATGGGGTTGGGTCGTGACCCAGTCCATTCAAATAATCTGTCGATGAAGAATTGACGGTTTTTCAGACCCTCTGGAGCTCGCGGTCTAGGCATACTTGCTCGATATAAAACAGAGCCTATGTCGTGGCTAGAACCTCCTCATCAGCCGTTTCAATATTCAACCTCTGGTTCTCGAGCTCTCTGACAGTGCCAACCGACGGCGACCTCATCTGAGTATTGCTGAGATACCCCCTCAGCCAATCCACTGGCAGACAGACTCGGAGACCGCCCTTAGCCAGCCAATAGTGGGCTCGTACGAGCTCCAATCTCGTTGATCAGAAGTATAATATACATACTGTACCAAGGAAACCACCTAGAACTCGACTTTCATGATTCAGACTCGGAAGGGCTGAGCGCTGAACGTTAAAAGCATTGGCCAAGGAGCAGCTGACCTATCCGAGTCTCTGTTACGTGAATATTCCTCACTGCTCGTTTATTATTGGTCCTAGACTGTTGAAGCTGGAGATATCAGACCCGGAGGTGATTCAGTCTCGAAATACGACGTTCACGGAGCAGGACTCGTTCTTACTTTGAGTCTGGACCTCCCTGTTAGCAACACCTAAGTCGATGCCGCGTACTGACCACGCCGATTTCCAACATCGCAAGTCAAAGGACAATACCAAGGGCCAGCCCAGATCCCATCGGTCGCCTTAACGTTGCACAGAAGTCCACAGATTGGACGATGTCGCCGTGAACGACGAGAACTGTGGTGATATGCCAGATGGACTATGGGTTGCATTGGAAAAAAACATTCGAACCCGACGGTTAGACCTGGAAAGGCACGCGCAGTTGCAGCTACACCCCCGTGTTTTGCACTTCCATGGAAATTGGAGGACTTGGCTCTGCGCTTGCCAAGTCTACCTCGCCGAGCGTATGAGAGGAATTAAAGAGATAGAGCCGGGAGGGTAGAAAGTCCTGTCCAGAAAGACTGATCATAGAGTCACACCTCATTTGAGGTGTCGGGAGAAACTCGAAGCTCTAGATTCCCACCCAAGAAATCGAAGAGTCTGCAAAAGGTCACCGTGTCAGTTGCGCAGTATACCGCCAAGGCTATAGGCCTTAGGCCCTAGGGCTTGTCCAAGTGATCATTACGCGAGCTCAACGATGCGGTTTTGACCGAGAAAGCGCAGCACTGGTCCATGGAATTGTACCCGAGAGCCAAGGTGGACATCAAGACTGTGGCCGTCTTGCCTGGGAGAGAGAACAGAAGACGAGGGGATGACCACCGGATATCGAGAATCCGTGTAGTATGTCCAGATCTGAACGACCGTGCGCGCTTGAGGGATCAATCAGGGTCAATTCTGTAAGCAAACTGGGACAGATGGGTAGTTGAAGAAACCCTTGGGAGGAGGTGTTCAAGTTGGAAGGACCTCTTGAAAGTTGCTTCGCCGCATTTTTGCAACTCCGAAGATAGTGCCGACCTCGGCACGAGATCATCTCACCAAAACAAAACTTCGGGCCGATGAGGACTGATGTCGGACTTCGAAACTGGAGGCGAAGAGTAAAATCTACAAATCGTGGTCAGCTTCCCGTTCCTCGCGACCTTGATTTTCTCAGGCTCCACATTTCAAGTGCGGCGTAGTACTACTCCTTCTAGGTCTTGACACATAAACACAAAGGCTGTGAATACTACTGTAATAACAAAATGGAGCTCTCGAGGGCTCTCAGCCTTCGTCCGAGTGAGCGACTCGGACGGCGTCATCTAAAGCAACTGTGGATCCGAGTCCAGTCGTCCGATCCCCATCGCCTTCATTGAACACCATCTCACTCAACATCGTTGACGAACCATTTCCATTCCAACTCCCATCAGATGACCTCCTTTTATTCCCAAGGGAAGCACCGACAGCGGAAGCGTTGTTTCTACTGATTTGGATAGTGTCAGAGATGGAACAACCGTAGTGGATGATGAGGATCAGAGCGGGAGTGTACATAGCCTAATTCGATATGTAGCACAATATTACTTAGTATGAGATATCTCCTTGCTGTAAAGGTTGCAGGGGGGGGGGGGGATGCTCACGGTGATCGCTGAAGTTGCGGCTTGAAAGACTTCTGTCGTGGTTCCCAGGGGACCATACGGGGGCGTGGAAGGAGTTACACCAAGATTCAATCCGAGCCTGATAACCTAGAGAAGAGCATTAGCTCAATTCCCTACACAGAGTATGTGGTAATAGGGGAAAGGAGCATACCTGAATGACGGCGTAAAACAAACCGGACTCTGTGAGCAGGAGAAGAACCCTTCCTCCTCTGAATTTGACTCCGTTCTTAGCTTCAAGAGCTCGTTCGCTACTACATGAGTAGATCGAGTTCTCAGCCAACGTTGACAGAGAGATCAAGAGAGTGACATGATCTCACATGGCTGCATATCCCATCATAGCCGTCGACACCAAGTTTGTGGTGATGCTCAGAGCGGAATCGGATATTAGGATCCTGGAATTGAGGTCAGAGTTGGACATGACAATTGGTGCTGGTCTGGTGGTTTCCAGCACGATGTATGCGATCCAAAGAGCTAAGAGAAAAGATGATGATAGCACAGTTAGCAGACGTATACGTAGTGCGTACTAGTATGCCCTGAGGAGTATACACACCAGTACTAGACGCGATCAGGAGGTACAGGAGCAATGGAAGAAAAGATTTCGTGCGCGGCCTCCATATCGATATAGCTCTCCAACCTGCAAGAGCGTCGTTGATGATGAACTTAAAGACGTCAGTCAAGGATCCACGAACACACTGACGCACCCCTACGACTCAAATAGGACAACTCACCACCAAACCCGTATCGGCAGATCCCACAAGGGCTAGGGCCGCGTTGCTAGCGGGGAAAAGCCAGGGTAAAGCGTTGAAAGAGTCTACTCGCGCTGGAAAAGGCAGATTGGTGTTCTTGACTAGAAGCATTTGAATCTCGGTGAGTATGATGGCTACGTGGATACCACATTCTGCAGCGGTGAGACCTCCGGTGAGGATGAGTGCTGAGAGTAAGAACCAAGTGCGACCTGTTCGAGAGGGACGTTTCCTGTGATCGGGAAAGTTCAATCGTCAGTCTATAGAACAGAGCTCAAAACAAAGCGGTGAGGTCGTGGCTCACATGATGGTGTAGAATGCCATGGAGAAAAGTACAAGGTATACACCTGATAGGAAAGCACAGTCGTAAGTTAGCCTTCTGTGGGATGAAAGGGACCTAACAGGGATGATATATACGTACCGAGCGTGATCATTTTGGCAATGACGATCTTGACACTCATGCCCATCCCCTGAGAAAGATGAGCAAGAAAGTCGATGTCTCCCGCCATCATAGCCGGGGATGCTGTAGTGTTTCCAGCTGAGGTAGTTGAGGCCATAGTGACACAGATACAACTGCTAGACGATGCCGCAACAATTGGGGCAACGGGAAACCCAATGGTACCCTTATATACCAGGTCTCAGTGATCAAGCAAACCTTATACAGGTAGGTCGAAATCATCTTCGGCGTACCCCCAATCGAAACGGGAGTTCCGGAGATAACCAATTTTGCTTTGAAACGTTACGGCTCCAACGTGCCTGGTTAAAGCGAGCTAAAACTTTGTTGTGAAAGATCTCACTGCTAGGCCCTCGAAGGAGCAGGAGAGCTGCAAGTGGCGTGGTAGAGATTCCGTATCGCAGCCCAATTGGCAAAGAAGCGGCCGTGAGACGGTGAAGTATAGAGCGATAGCGAGAGGTAGCTCTCTCGAAGCCTTGAACCAGAAAATTCTGAAAACGGATGCAATCCTGTCAAGCGCTGGGCCATCATTCTAATCTCGCAACAATCCCTCTATTCCGCTACCATCTTCACGAAGCGGAACAAACACAAGAGCGGAGAGGAAATGTGGTCGAAAGAGGAAGCAGGCGCATCTATAGATTGGTTTGAGGGTGTTTCTGAACGGATGGGATTAGCACTGCTACCGCAACTGCTTCCCACCTGGAGAAACTGATTTAGATTAGCTTTGAGGGCTGTTCTTGCATAGCAAACCTCCCGATAAAAGAGCTGATCTCGAGATAAGAAAGGCTCCACGAATAGATCTGGAAATTCCTGTGTAAGGGTCCTTGAGACTGCTCCTGTAGCTCGGACACATGGTTAACGTTGCGAGTCCGAGGACGAGTTGTAACTGTGTCACGCGTCGGTGAGGTGAAAGAAGGAACTCGCAGCTTGAGACCAAACAGTGACAAACAACAACAACTCCTGTCATCTTCGGTATTCTGCCTCGGAGTCAGATCATATGTTCTGAATACTGCTCGGCGCTCGTGATCCTGATCTCGCGGAGATTCATCTTTGTGTTCCGAGTCAATGCTGACCCCCTTACTACTACGTCAAATCTTAATCTTGGTGGTGTAACTTGAAGATAATGAGCAATGAGTTATATCACCAACGGTATCATAGAGCAACACTTGATAACCAAACAACTAAGACTAATATTGTCCGAAGGGTATGCCAGTAACAAACTACTAGTACGATTCTCTAGGAAAATCCAGAACTTGGCACCCTTCGTTTAGGTGCTGAGAGTGACGGGGACACAGCCCAAGGCGACAACACCGTCTAAAGGGAAATAAGTCAGTATCACGAAGACTAAGAGCTGCACAAGACAAGGGGTGGATGATCTTACGGAATCCATTGTTCTCGCAGCAAACGGGGGTAGCAGAGCTATAAACAGATCAAGTCAGCTAGCTACTTGAGGGCACTAGACAAGAGGAAGGCTCACCATCCAGCAGCGCCAACACCAATAGCAGTGACGGGGTTGCAGGTAACACCAACGGCACCAGTGATATCCTTCACATCGACGCCAACGACGTCGAACAGGCCCTCAGTGACAGGGCTCCAGGGCTTAGAGCCATCCTCAACGCTGTTGCAGCACCATCACAGAACCGACAGTCGGTTCAGGAGACGGTCAGGAGACTCTTAGGTGCTCAGGAGGATCTTAACCCCTCACGAGCAAATTAAGTACTGTAGGGAAATGTAACTGTATCAGGAGATTCCTATCGATTTCAAGAGAAATATAATTTTGTTCCCGAGATCCTTACGAGCTCAAGAGTGATTCAAAACTATTCGCGAGATTGTCATGACCTCAAGAGACTACGATCTTACTCGAGAGATCGGGACCGGACTCAAGAGGCTGGGCTGAGTCTCTCGAAGCTCTCAGGAGCCACCTGATGAGGCAGAACTAGTGGTAAGGCCCTTAGTGAAGCGGTTGTGTTCTGAGAGCACAAAGCGAAGGGAATCTGGAGCTGAGTGAATGGCTGAGCTGGGGAATAGCATGGGTGACCCGCAGGTACCCTCACTGGTAAGAGAAAAAACAGAAAATGAGATAGATAATACTATATACACTAAATATACATGATACTTAAGCTATAGTGCAATTTACACAAACTCTCAGCGAAAGCAAGAGCGATAGTGGGTGTATTAGCATCAGTGGAAGAGGTGGGAGGTGGTAGGAGGAGGATGGCCGCATCGTCTTCGGCAGCATCTCGTTATCCGTCGAGAACAAGGACGACGGCGTTGGTGTTGGGGGCAGTCGGTGGTAGGGAAGCCAGGAGGGTTCACGCTTTGTGGTCGTTGCTGACAACGTGTTGACCGGCGAAAACGTTCAAAAACAACTCAAGGCAGTGCCGAAACACTCCCTTGCGTTGTTTTGGACCGCCCTCGGCGCGATCGTGGGGCAGTGGTAGTGGTGTCGGAGGGTGCATGCAAGTTGAGGTGGCGGGGGCGCTAATGCCCTCATTGTCCTTGCTGGAGGATCGTCCATCCGCAAAATCCTTCGAAAACAGCAAATGGAGATGCCGAAGCATTCTCTGTGCTATGTCCGTCTACTCTCGTCGTGAATGAGTGTTAGAGGTGGTGCTGGTGGTGCTGTTGGCGGTGTAAGTTGGTGGCAAGGGGCCGGGCAGGTCCATCAGTCGTCGTCATTGCTGGCGACGCATTGAAAACGTCCAAAAACAGCATAAGAGAGTGCCAAAGCACTCCCTTGTGTTGCTTTCGACCGCTCCGATCACGATCAAGGGAGGTGGTATTGACCTTGAGGGTGTAAGTGGATGGGAGGTGGCACCGTTATTAGCGAGTCATTCGGCAGCGGACGTGGTCGTAAACGGCCACTCTCGCTGTGAAATGAGAGTCCTGGTCGCTGATGTGGGGGTGTTTGGTCAGTGATGGTGTTGTAGGGGGCGGCGCAGCGAACGAACCTCGTTGGTGTTGTTACTGGCAACTCCCGCACCAGCAACACTGATAGGAATCAGTACAAGGGTGCCCATTTGGGCTCTCTTGTGCGTTTCCTGGTCCATCTCTCCTTATATGCGCTGATCGTTGTTGGGTTGTTCGTCACCGAGACCGTTCGAAAGCGGCCTAGATAGCTGAAAATTACCTTCTGCTGTTAGTGCTGGGCTTGAATGCGAACGAGGTCCACATAGATAATCACGGGTAGGTGACGGGTTTGGCCAGTAGTAGTAGTACCATCGACCCAAGGAGGGGACGGATGCCATTATCGTTAGGGCACGTGACATTCTGGCAGCTACCAGAATGTCACGTGTATCTACGAAGGAGAATTCTCACGGTGAACTTCTGAGGGTGATGGATTGATGGCTTTGATCTTAGATAAGATAGATACTTCGATCTCGATGACGTCGGCAGTCGCTTCTTTTCCAGGGCGGAGTTCGAACTTGTTTATCACAAGCTTCTCCCTTCCCCCTCATATATAGACCGTCTATTTCGACCCCATCCCTTCCTTCCCTCCCCGTCCTCCATCCCTTCCATCCCTCCCCGTCCTCCGTCCCTTGTCAAACCCACGTCCTCCCTCTCTTGTCAACCTAAGTCCTCCAGTCTGTCGACCGCCCTCTCTCATCAACAAGCTCTTTCCACCTTCTATTGTCTGCCATAAATTGCTGTCCACCGTCCGCCGGTTTGAGTCCGGATTAACGTCAATTACAGGACACCTGTCGACTCTCTGGTGAATCACAGTTTATACGAGACTCAAACGCAACCTGCTTTCTACGCCTCGCGCCACCTACCCAGATCGAGATTGCTATGTACTGAAGTACGTGTCGTCTCTGGAACTTTTCGCCCCTCCCATTCACTAAATTTGCTGTCCACATGCATATATGCGGTATCTGCCTCTATTGGTAGCTCGAGGGAGGACGTTAGAGTGAGTCATCATCTCTTTCCCTGTTTTTCCTCTTCGCTCATGTTTGTGCTGACTTGTCTCCCGTTTGCTTTAGCTCGTCTCGTAGTGTGAAGATGGACGTTGCACGAAGATGGACGTTGCACATTGGTACGTGGGGTCGGACTATCGGGGACGTTAGCAGTCTCGAAGGTGAGTGTAGAGTACTTTACTACACTGGTTTGCGAGTAGTATACTATCGCGTAGCATGAGAATGAATATTTCCTTTGTTCTTAATCTGTGTGCATGGAATATATGCAACACACCCAAGTGCAAATTTATGTCATACGTACTATGCTCAAGAGGGTTGAGCTACTCCTCATTATTGAGAACCTCGCGGGCATCAAGGCTCTCTTGAACGGTAAGATCCTCGTACGTACTAATAGTCCCCTGACTACTAAAAATCTCTTGAACAATATGAGTCTCTCGAGCAAGTAAATTCTCAAGTGACTCGAGGCTGTTCCGAGGAGGCCACTAATTCTCCTCAGGTCCTAATATCTCTAGACCATCTCCGGAGCCGACTGCTGGTTCTGTGATGACTGGACGGGGGCGGTGGTGCACTCGGTGCGGCGAAGGGGGGTGGAGATGGCCAAAGCGGAAGTGGCGAAGAGGGCAGCGACGCCGAGGAAGACAGTGTTGAAGAACATGTTTGGTTGTTGGGTGGAAGAGAAAGTTTGAGAAGAGTTTGAGAGGCTTTGAGGGTGAGGAAATTGGAGCTGAGAATTCGTGGTTGACGGAGGGCAGTATATATAGGAATTTACTTGATTGCGACGGGTATTCTGTACTCGGACGAAGGCAAGGAGGGATTATTCTGATGGATTCATACGATAGAGGGTTATAGCGCAAAAAAAAAAACCGTCTTCTGTAGCATAGGAGGAAGTCAAAGACTTGGTAAATAAACCATTGACTTGCGCCTCCGAGTAGGATGTGGAATTCTTGAGTGATGGAGGTGAACAGGTGCCAGGCCCTAGAGAAGATGAATAGTGCTCATACCGAACATGGTCTGCTCCCTTGGCTCCTCTTTTGATGACAGATGCGAAGAGTTTACACTCAGAGGAGAACAGTGAAAATCTTTTAGTGGCGGCCTTGGGAGACGAGTAAGGCCGGCCGGGGTTCTGAAGAAGGTAGCGGACGATGGTAATGAAGAAGACCGGAGTAGCACGGTTTTGGTCAGAACAGGAGAAAGCCGCATGGGAGGCTGTCGACGCGCTGAGTTCTTGTCATAGCTAGCCAAAGTATGCACTGAAGTGGATAGATTCATTTGAAAAGAATACGGGAACTGTACACGCAACAAAAACTCGGCATTCTACTTCGTTTCATTCAACTCATGAGCCATCTTCACAACATCGTTCTATGAGACAACATAGGGTTAACGAGACGAGTAAGGCAAGAACAAGAAAGACGTACGCCTTCTCTACCTATCTTTACCGCTGGATCACCGTCTTTCGCGTGGCGCTTCACTGTGCTGCCCTGCCGAATCGTTCAGCAGGGACGAAAACTTTGAAAATCCAAGTCTTACTTTGTTAGTCGTGATCTCCGCTGTCCCGTCCTCAACAATTTCGTCGATCTTCCCAGATGGGTTTCCTCCACCCCACTTCCAACTAACGATAGGCCAAACTCAGCAACCAATTCCCCGCACAATGAAGGGAAGAATCATGGCACTCACGAAACCTCCTGGCCTTCCTTGAGTTGAGTGTTCTTGTTGGACATTGCACGATGAAACTGGTGGATCTGAATAGTATACGAATAATGGTGATGAAAGAGAAAATATGCTGCCGGGTCGTAGTAGGTTATATAAGTACCGTTAAGGTCTCCGTTTCATGTCTGAGTTTCGGATGAACGTCATCTAGCGTCATAGCTTGTAGTCGATGATTATGCATGTTTCTGAATGCGGCTTTCGATGCAGTCAGTTCTGGTATGATTCCGAAAAAGGACAGGCAGCTAGAGTTTAGGGCAACAGGCGCGTATCAAGCTTGCCAGGCATTCCGAAAGAATGACAAACTTGACTGCAACGAGAACAGGAAAATTTCAGTTGATGTTAGGATCGCCATTGTCAAGGGGTGTAGCGAAGTAGTGGCATAATATGAAGCATCAGCATTGTATACCCGCCATAGAACACAAAAAAAAAATCTGTAAGTCAATCAACAATGGTTACCCAGCTTGCAAGTGAAAAAACACCGACAAGGAAGATCTGTCCTAAGATGACGCCGGGGCGTCGACCTCCATACCGTCCTTCTTCTCCTTTTCTTCTTCATTCTGTTCCACGCCAATCGAACCTGCGGATCTCCATATAGCACCAGGAGTGGCTTTCCACAGTCTAACTTGGCCATCGTTACCTACAGACGATAATATGGTCCTAACGATAGAATGAGTGTGTCTCCAGCGGTACGACGCCAGAATATGGTTTTTACCCTGTAATGTTCCATTCTACCTTCCCAACCGGCGAGCTGGTGGTACGAGGTTGAGCAAGGAAATAAACAGCAAGGAACGGTAGATCTTACTTGTGCTCATCAAAGTCGGCGACGATCGACGCAGTCCAGGCATCTCCATCGTCATCGTCATCCACTTCCGCATCGTCTTCTGGAGGTCGCAGCTTCCATATCCTGACGTGACCGTCACGTCCGCCTGTGGCAACGAGATGGTACGACCGTCCACACGATGGAGCCCAGGAAACTGTGGTAATAGCCGAGGTCGCAGGCTTACTTTTGGCAGAAGGCGTCTGCTGGCCAGTTTCTAGATTTGCTGTTGTTGTGGGAGCTAAGGCGAGTTGATCGGCGGCTGAACGTCCTTGAGAAGTACTCGCTGTTGCTGGGTGCGGGTCTAGCGTCAGAAGAGTAGTTGCTCGTCGTGACGAAGCTAGCTGGATGATCTGTGACAGTTTTTTTTTTTTTTTTTGAAAATGAGCTTTCCGATTTCGAGGTAAAAAAAATCACGCGAACCTGCACAACACCGGCTGTACCACAAGTAACAGCCAGGATTTCGCCCCAATACCTTTCCTTACACCAGGAAAGGCACCATCCCCCGTCAGCTTCCTTGTTCACCGTTCTTGAACTGTTTTGCGAGAGACCTTGCTGTTGGTTGGCAAGCGCCTGTGCTACCAAAGAGGCTGATGCGCCTCCTTCGTGAGAGGAGGACGCTTGAGTTGGTGTGGCTATCGCGTGTGTGTGCAATCGCGAGTGAAGAGCTGGCGAGAGACCAGCGATGTCTATCTCGTCCAGAAGCTGCCAAGTGGTGAGAGAGGACTGTTCTAGGCACTCGTATATCCGCAAGTAGGAATCTGATGAAACGGTCGCCTGCACAGAAAATTTATTAGATCTAAAATAGTATGAACAAACTGCCACACTGACCAGCTTGAGGCCAAAATGACGTGGACCAAACTCAAGATATCTGACGGTACCACGCGCGTCCAAGAGAACAGCTCTTTCTGCCCATTTTGAAGTAGACCCAGAGGCCACGCCGTTTTGTTGTTGGGCATCTTGCTGTGTAGGGACATGCTCCCATATCTTGACTGTCCGATCGAATGATGACGAAGCTATGATAGACCCAAACTCTGGGTGGGCCCAGCTTACTTTGGATACCGTTGCATCGTGAGCCTTGACAGAGAGGAGGAGAGGATAAGCGATAGAACGACCGAGAAGGAGCTACACGACTCACTTTCCAATCATCCTCGATATTCCAGTTCCTCGTAGACTCGTCTAACTGCCATATCTTGATTCTTAAGCCCGTATAAGCGTTCAGGACCTAGTAATCGGATTACTGAAGATCACACACCTCTGGTCTAGAGAACAAGTAGCAAGTCGCAGCCCGTAATAATCATACGCCGCATCGGTGACTAGATCACTGTGCGCGTTCTCTAGCACCGCACTTTGAATCATTGAGGAAGGATTCGCGTCACAGTCCCGAATTGAGTCTTGGGTAAAAGAAATTGTCCAAAAGAACTGTGCTGGAGTTGAGAGCAAGCTGCACGCGAGGAGCGGTCACATGCAACTTGCTTTCCAGTTGTTCAACTTCAAGCTGGCAGACAATGTCTTTCGTAGGGTAGGAAACTTGTGGGTGCTCTCCAATAAAACACAAGAAAATACAGACACAGTCAAGTTGCACTTTAGATTCCATGTCTCGACGAAAACAGCGAAGTTTACTTAAAATAAGAAGAAAAAACACCTCGTCAACAGGTAACATCTACTGAGTAGGGTACACGATATCCTCAAAGCCTCATGATCAGCTGTTTTATACCCGACATCCACAGACCAATATCGTCCGTTGGAGAACCCCTTGTCAACAGATCCATATGAATGGCAAGAGCGGCAGGTCTATCATGCGCTTGCATAGCTATTGACGCGAAACAAAGAAGTCAGTATGGTGCGTCAAGGGAATGGAAGCAGAATGAGCACTGACCTGAAGTCAAAGCCAACAGTCGATCCACCACTGGCCGCGAGAGCGTCTCGCAGTTCAGAGAGTCAAAGAGAGGGTTGATCCTGCGCTCCAAATCATCAACGATCCGTCTCTGCTGGGGCTATAACGACGGATAAGTATAGATACCGATGAGAGAACCACGAATACGAACAGGAGTATGTTGTCTGAGGCGCTCTAGGTGATCCGAAAGAATCAGGAAGGCAGGCTTGTCCGAGTCTGGGATATGGCTCCTGTCGCCAACAGCTGAAGGGAATGAAATCTGAGCCCATAGGAAGGAACAAATCAAGGCCGATACTCACGATATTTAGGTGGTGGAGGTCCCTTCCGGGCGGGAGCTGGAGCAGCAGCACTGCTCTGCCTTGGAGGAAGAGACTGCAGAGGTGGTTGCATCTGCGAAGCGCCAGCATCGGGAGGAGAATGAAGGCCCTGCGGGCCAGGACCACTGCGTTGAGAACCAGGAGGAGGACCATAGGGTCCTGGGTTCTGCTGAGCAGGAGGAGTCATCGGTCTAGCATAAGCCCCTTGAGGACCAGGCCCACCGGCGTGCATGGGTGGACGTCCGAAATTTCCGGGGGGTGGTGTGGCACGAGCTGGACCCTGAGCGTACTGGCTGGGTGTCATCTGCCGCTGTGGCGGTAGGTTGTGGGGAGGCATAACTCCAGCTGGTGGTGGTGGTGGCATTGCGTGTGGATTAGAAGCGCCGTATTGCCCAGGACCAGGCGGAGGGGGAGGCTGCATCCGACCCTGGGGTGGTGGGGGAATGCCGCCTTGAACACTTCCTGGTCGTGGAGGAGGAGGCAAAGTTGGCTGTTGAGACTGGCCTGGAGAGGTGAAGGGAGAACCAACAGGAGAAGCGTTGGGGAAAGGGGAGGTGATGGCATTGAGCTTGTTCTGCGAAGCAGGAGCCGGTGTACGACGATCAACAACGGGAGCATCGTTCCATCCCCCGTTCTCTTGACGTTTAGGTGGTGGGGGAGGACCGTTGCTCACAGGAGGATTAGGTGTGCCTCCCGCACGAGGTGGAGGTGGAGGAGGGATGGCGACCTGGTGCTGAGGTTGGGTTCGCAGGTGAGGAGGCTGCGTCAGTGAGTTATAGGACGTAGCCGGTGCAGAAGGTGCATATGGATTGTTGACCGCAGGCTCGTATCCCGTGCTTGGTGCGGTAGGCTGAGCAGGTGCGTACGCGTTGGTGACAACTGGAGGGGCCGCATGTTGTACCGATGGAGCGGGGGGGTTGTAGGATGCATAAGTCGTATTCGGTACACGAGCAGGAGCAAGAGGAAGATTCTGCGACGCAGGGGCGATGCCGTATGATGAAGGATATGAAGGATATGCCGAGGTGGAGGCGGGAACTGCAGACACAGCCGCAGGAATCACAGCCGCAGTGCTGGCCTTGACAGTCTCACCAGCTGCTCGCAACAAACGCTCACGCTCAGCTGACAGGCTATCGGCACCCTCGTTGCCCTTGTACGCAGATGGGACCAACTTCAGATACTTGACCGCCTCTTTGACGAGACCTTGCGAGGCCAGAGTGTCAGCATACTCGAAGTAACGGTCGTACAGAGTGGCGAGCTTGAAATCCTGGACGTTTGAATTTGCCTCTGCAAGGTCTGCGTCGGTATAGTTGATTGCTGAACGGAAGACGGTGACCTTCTCGATGAAGCCCTGCAAAGCCTGGGCGTGCACAGCGAATCGGGTGGCCGAAGCCTGAACATCACTCGCCGCCAACTCCTTCTCCTCCTCGGCCATCTCTTCAGCCCAGATAGAAATCAACCTCTCAAGGCGGCCAGCAGCGAGATACGTCAGTGTAGCGTTCTTGCGGTAGGCGAAGGAAGCTTGGGCATCCTGGCCACCCTCCGCGGCGATCAAGGTATACTGGAACTCCAACCGGCTTCCCAGCTGTTCGGCAAGGCTAGGGAACTCTTCTTGAGAAGCGAAGGTGCATAGGACGACGAAGATCTCTTGCCACTCCTGCAAATCGGCATTCTGCACAATGTCGGCAAGGTCGTTGCTGACGATGGATTGAAATAGGCGGAGGTAAGGGAAAGTGGTTGTTTGACGCTCGAAATAGGCCTTCTGGGTTCTTTCCAAAAGCTCCTTGCCACCTTTCACGGCAAGCAAGATAGCATCTGCATAACGCTCCACCGAGAGACAGAGCGATACCGCCGACTCGAAGTCGCCCAATACCAAAGCTTTGGTGAGCAGCTTGTCAGTTTCTGACTCATCAGCTGGATAAATCCTGAAGCTGTTGTTTTTGAGAGTCTCAGAAGCGACGGAGGAGGCCCGCGAACCAACGGTAGCCGCTACCGAGGAGTCGAGGCCGTAGTTGGTATGGGGAACCATAATTTGATGTGGATCGTCACTCTGGGAGATAGTGCTGAAGAAATCGACTCCTGAACCGTGCTGAGGAGTGCCTGGGCCGATGTCATCACCAAACAGGCTTGGTGCAGTGGTAGTTGACTCTCCATCCGCATGCAAAGCGCCGCTAGTGGCATCGGAGTTGACGCTGGCGCTGACCTCTGAAGGGGTCTTCTCAGCGCCGGCACTGTTTGGCTCCCCGTCGCTAGTGTCTTCTCTCTCCGGCTCGAGGAAAGAGACGACAGGTTCCCTGGGTTCGCTCTCCGTAATGTCGGTCTCCAAGTCGTACGATCTCGAGGGAGTGACGGTGGAGGATTTGAGAGCCTGAATAGCCTCTGCAACACGAACGGCGATTTCCTCCTTGGAGAATCCGAGTAAAGTAACAAGCTCCTCGCGTGAGTCAGCTCGGAAGAGACTGAGGAGAGCCTTCCAGCTTTCACTGCTAGCAGCATCGCTAGCTTTAGCTTCGGCGAACGAGCTCAGTGAGCCGCCCTCGATAGCAGCCTGGAGCTGTTGCGCCCGCTCGATGACATCAGTCTCCGTTACAATTTTGCGGAGATGAACAACGCTGCTTTGGTTTTTCCCTTGAGCAGACGGGAGATTGGAAACTGAGGCAAGGCTGCCACCAAAGCCGAATGAACTGGAGGCAGGGCGGCGAAGCCATTTAGGAGGTTGCTTGAGGGAAAGGGTGACTCCACTCTGGTTGCTGCGAGTGAAGCCTGGTGCATCGAAAACATCAGAACCGTCAGCTTTGGGGGCTGCGGGGGTGGCACCGCTGGTGCTCGCATTCGTAGTCTGGATGGAGTGAATCCCAATCGTTCCGTCGAAGAAGGCAGTCGCAAGCATGTCTGGGTTGCGGGGGCACCATTCAACTTGGAAAGCCCAATTGTCAGCAGAAGGAAGCTAGGGGAGGCGATTATTAGATTCTTTGTTGCAAGGCGTTAGTGAATAACAAACCTCTCCAATGATCTCGGATGTTTGTGGGTTCCAACACAAGGCCCTGTTATCCTTGCCGCAGGACAGAAGTAGATCTGCGTCCTGCTTACACCAAGAGAGTGAGAGTACACCCTTCTCGTGGCCAGTCAGGATCTAGAGATGCGGTCAGGTACGTAAAGTCTCTATGAGGTAACGGTGATAAGCACCTTCTCGGGAGCACGAGCATTGCGCAAATCCCAAACCATGATGATCGGAGAGGAGTCGTCTTCAGAGGCAGTGACTAGCCTTGTGGCCTACAAGACAATGAGAACAGGCATTTTTGTACCAGATAGAAAAAGCATACGTTATCAGGATGCCATGCAATGTCGCTCATACCCCTGCGACCGCCTAACGCCATCCCGCTGCCAGCACCGGACTGGCCAGCCAGCGTTCCAGCACCTCCACCATATGCGAGAGCGACAACCTCTCGCTTCCCACGAAGATCCCACACGACGGTATAGCCAGTACTGCTAGCACCAGCAAGAACGTATTGTACTTGTTGATTCCACGCGACGGAGGTGATTTCGTCGAGCTTGGTGGATCTTGTGCCCGGTGTTGGAGAGTAGGGCTTGCTTGGATCCTTCAGATCCCATATATACACCTAGAACGCAGTCAGCATGAACCAGGGCTCACGAGGAAATGAGCTATACCTCGCCGTTCACCGCACCGGAGGAGAGGAGATTCGTCTGTATTGGATTGAAGTCTAGCCCTCGAATTGGACCGGTATGGGTGTTGTTTCGTAAAATCAAAGCGTCGCTATACAGTAAAATCAGCACAACGATATACAAAAGACCAATAAGTGGAAGGGCGGCTCTCGACAAGTGGTTTGGAACCGAACCAAAAGGAATTGTCCAACTCACTCTGCGCCCTCAAGAATTTTGGCTGGATCCCACAGCGTCAAATCTCCGTTCTCCATACCAGCAGCAATAACGCCTTTTGAATGACTTGCATCAACATGGCCCCAGGCCAGGCGATTGAATCTATCCTCAAAAACCTCAGTAAACTTCCAGTCCAGTGCAAAACCGTATATTGGATACGAACCGAGCATTATCCGTGACAAGCCCTCTAGGCCCGTTCTGTCCTTCTCTTCCAAGATCGTACTCGTGTTTGTCGAGGAAATCTGGAGCCCAAATTTCTAGCTGACTTTCGTTGCTGAAGGATTCGTCCAAAGCACCTGCGACGGAGCCTGTCGCGAGGAGAGGAAGCGACGAGAATGGGGACCAGGCGAACGTCGACGTGCGATGAATTTCCTTGAGCTTCATGGATGTGCAAGTTGTGTTGAGTGACACGTCGCGTCAATCAATTAGGGTGGATAACTCTTTGTGGCTAAAGTCGAGCCGCGGCCTCCCCTAAAGTACACTTCTGGTTGTGTTGGGATTTCGTCATCATGCCCTCTAGAAAATACACAAAATATAGTAAACAACGACCAAAGCACAGCAGATACTATATCATGAATTATGGATACATAGTCAAACAAAGTACATAACGATACCTAGAGGTTCGAAAAGTCTACGGGAGTCAGGAATAAATAACTTTCACTACGAGGAACCTGCAAGGTACGCTATGGAGTACCAGACATCTCCAGCAAGCGGTGGTATTGTGTAGCTGAGCCAAGGCAGCTCAGGCCACAACCACCGCTTTCTCTGGGTCTCTGGTCGGCTTACCCTCCAACCTCCCAACACCGTCCTCAGAACCCACCGTTGACCCAAGCTCCAAATCCTCAGTTCTAGTCGTCGCATTAGACACAGTCGTCTGATCCTGATTGAACGCGATATCGCTGATAGTGTGAGTCGCATGGCCACCGTTGCCCTGTCTGACCTTGGGTCGAGAACCACTGGACGAGTCCGAGCTCTTGTTGTTGAGCTGGCGATGCGTCTCTTCGGCGATAGAATAATTGTAGTCTATGATGAGGATCACAGCGGTGGGGTACATAGTCTATTAGGATGTATTGTAAATTTGGGTCGTCGTGGTGAGGAATGAAGGTGAAGGAGACTTACGGCTATGACGGTGCTCATCTCTCCGAAGATGTGAGTTCCGGTACCTAGGGAAGTATGCCTGTACGTGGAATTTGAGGTGTCGACGCTACAAGCCAGAGCTAATCTGACGATCTGATATCGTTGTTAGTATCGAGCATTGTGAATCTTAGATAAATTAGATAAAGAGCCTACCTGAATCGCAGCATAAAACACTCCAGATTCGGTGAGCAGAATCAAGGCTTTCGCGCAACCTAGTTTAGTCCCAGTTCTTGTCTTGAGAGAAAAGTCCCCGCTATGAATGAGGAGTTCAGCAAGGGCTTGAACAGAAGGAACTAAGGTCATTGTACCAAGTCGTGTGCAGTATCATCGCACTTGCGAGAAGATTCGTAGCGATACTGATGGTAGAACCAGCTATGGAGAACCCATTGATAACAAGATCCGTGTTGGAAGATACAACTTGTTCTATGTTTGGGCTCGCTAGAGCAGAATAGGCGATCCAGATAGCTGAGGAAGGATTCAGCATCAAGCGCATGGACAAGCAAAAAAAAAAAATGCGAGGCGGGAGACTTACTAAAGTTAGCGAGGAGCATGAGATACAGAGTCAAAGGGAAGATTGCTCTCCCTGCAGGTCTGGAGGACCATAGCGAATTTGCCCTCCAACACACGAGAGCATTGATCACTAGGTACTTTAGACGAGTAAGCCTACACTACCCCATCCTCGTAGACTAAACCACACCCACCAGGAACCCAAGATCAGCAGACCCCACGAGCACAAGCGCCGCATACTCTGCCGGCCTTAGCCATGACAGTTGGAAGAACGAATCCACTCTTTGCGTGAATGGCCATTCAGGATGATCGATGAGCATCGTCTCGATTTGAGAACACAGAGTGGCTACGTTGTATCCGCATTGATATGTTGTGAGACTTGCTGTGAGGAGGAGCACTGTGAGGAGGAACCACGAGCGCTGAGTGAAGCGAGTGTGATGCCTGGCGATAGGATTCCGGGTTAGTATAGCTTCATACTACCCATCGATGATTGGATGAAGACTCACGAGATGGTGTACAGGGCCATGCAGAATAGCACGAAGTAGACCCCTGTAGGAAACGATGTGATCAGTATTCGTTCTCGCCGCTGAAGTTAACATACGATACGAGAGAAGTAGAGCGTACCGAACATAGTCATCTCTGCAATGACAGACTGGACATTCTCGTTGATCATCCGAGAAACATTGGTAAGGAGCTCGATGTCTGTCGCATTCATGAAAGGACCATCGTCCCCGAAAGGTGAAGTCGAGTTCATGGTAAGTAGAGCCTTTGACGCCTAGCGCGTTTACAGCGAGATCCAAGTTAAAATGATGGAACTGTGAACTCGGAGGGATGTCGATGGACGGAGAGTCCCACTTCAGCCCGGCTCAGCTTATCTAGCACCTTTATGTAGATACCCGGCCAGCCTGTGTAAGTGTTAAGAAAAAAGAACGGGATTCCCGAGTGATGGTTTGAGATAGAACAGAGGGAACAGCCTCCATGATACACAAATCTTCAATGCACGGGTTCGCAGCGCTTAATTTTGCCCATGATCAACCCGGTGGTGCTTCCTTTGGTTGAGATGTGATGAAGATGATCCCATGGGGTTTAAAGCGATGGTACAAGGAACTTTATATTGAAGAGTCCCTGCTTAGAGAAGGAAGTAAGTTCTCAGGCGAACCAAAGTCACTGCTTGGCCTTGCAGGTTGCAAAGCGAAACTTACCTTGCCGAATCATGGCATCAAGGAGTATCCTGCCACTGTGACCGAACAAGAAGAACAGTCCTGCCTCGCCCATAGTTGTGGAGTATCACATCCCGTGGATGATTTTCTTCCTACGCTAGAACACAAAGGGGATCGGGTTCTTTGGACTAGTGAGAGGGAGTCCCAGGGAGTTGTGGAAGAGTTCTCAGCGTAAATGCAGTACTAGTGGCAGTCAACAGAAAGTAAGTTCACGGTCACATGTGAAGTTACGAATTCTCTTCCTTTCCGCTTCCTCCTCGAATCTATCTCTAATAGTAATACTATTGTTTCCTCTTGTCTCTTTCTTTGGATGCAAGCCATTACCACAATCAACAACTCTACAATGCTCCTATCTCCTTACGATTTACAGGCGTATTCCTCAAGACCTGATATCGAGGTTGATACGAGTTTCAACGTTCTCATCGACGAACAGCCAACCCGATTTCAGTCATGTACTCGAGGTGGTTGGTATTTGAGTACAGCCGCTTACATGTTCCGTCTCATTCGTGGCGCATTCTCCAACATTCAACATAGAGAAGGCGACTGTATCGTAGTCACCTGAAGCCTCTGCAGGTCGTAAGTTGTTCAATCGATCTGCAATGGGATGCCACTTGCTTTGTACATCTCAGGATACCCATAACGCTGGCTTTCGAGTCACAGCTCTTACTTCGCCGAGGTCTAATGGCTGCAGGCACTTGCCTGATGAATTCTCCATAGCAGTCGCATTGCAGTTACTTGAAGCACGCCCTCTTTGTGTCAAAGCAGCACCACACCGTTGAAAGGCTTCTCCTACGATCGTCATCTCGGGCCATTTTTTCTCTCTCCCCTACACGCGCGAGTCTTATATGTTCTCTTATGGGGTCCAGGAATAATACATCCTGTATGGCCAGTTCACTGTGGAGGATTGGTGGAGGAATATCATCACACTTCGATTTGCACGTTCAGAACCCGAGGCTGCAGCGATTTTTCATCTTCGCACGATGATTCCGGTGGAGGAGGTAGTACGTTTCCCAAGTTGATCGTCTAGAAATTCGTCTTCGACTTGCCGGTTGTTCAGAAGTTGCCAGTACAGGGACCAGCAGTCGAGATGGTTGACTGCCAACTTCATGACAATGTAAATGTTACAGCGGCGTCAGTTTGGTTGTGATCTTCCCTTCTCTCCTTACACTTGCAATTCTCCACCCTCTGAATGGGCCACAGCATCAGCATCCAAGAGTATCCAAGTTGGCTACTCAAGTTCACCGATATCAGGATCAAACGCTTACCCCCTGGATATAATACGCTACACCGACGAGATTCCTTAAGCAACAAAAAATGAAGGCACCGCTAAACAAATTGTGGAGTCGGCCCCAGAGGTATACTATGTACCGTGTATGTGATACCCGTTACAGGCGTCATTTCAGATGGTTTCCCCGTCGACTACCACGCTCGTTGCTCCATCGACACAGCTCGTGGTTAGGTTGCGCGGACGATTTGCATTGCCAATCGCGGGCTTAGGCGCTATCGGGGATTGACGTATATAAAGGCTTGACGTCTACAGAAGATTGATTCTCAAGCCCTTGGTACCCCTTCGTTATTATGGTCAGATCTATCTTCAAACCTATTCGTGCCTCTCTGGTCTTCTTGGCCGTGTCGTCTGCCTTCCAGGGATGTTGTACGTTCTCCTCACGGATCCACGTCTCACGTCTAATTGCAAATTGCAAACTTACTGCTTCCCCGTGTTTTAACAGTGGCCTCGCCTCACGCAGCAAACTTGAGCAAGAGACAAGATCCACCTTCGGGATGCGCAAACTTTGATTTCTCAGGCTGGACTAAGGTTAGCTATACCTGTTCGCTCCCCTTCACCAAGCCTCTTCCGTCTGACTTATAATTTTCTTACAGGGCTGGGCCGACACCGTGATGAGTGAACTTTCCGGCTCTCAATGGGTCAGTCTACCTTTGGAAATGTCTCTTCTTGTCGCATTTTTGACTTGGGATAACAGGACTCGACAAATTGGCACAACTACGTCGGATACGAGACCATGCTCGATTACATCTGGGCCTTTGAGCTTAAGGGTTCAGATTATGAAACGAAGATCCTCCAGGTGGCGCCTCAACCCAACCTCATCGGACAGAGCGGGGATAGCCAGTATGTTGCTCTCTTCACTATGACCCTGCTTTATCTGGGACTTAATTTCAATTTGACCCACAGCGACGATGCCTTGTGGGGTGCCCTCGTCCTGATGAAGTTAGGAGACTACCAGCACCAGGTAAACGGTGACGAAGGTGCCTGGAATGATTACTACGTACGCAACAGCTCTATTTTACTCCTCTTCCTCTCTCTCATCCAGTGTCCGGCTTATATAGGACCAAGCAATCAAAGTAATCGACTGGGTAGCAGAGCATCGTGAAGATGCCGGATGTCCTCCTGGAGGTTCGTTTTTCTTTCTCTTCCACCCCATCCTCTGGCGCAAAAGTTTGATTGTTTTTTGTATCCTCGTGCTGCAGTGTTCTGGACCTCGAACCAGGAGTATAGGAATACCGTCACCAACGGCCTGTGGATGCACGCTAACTTGCGGGCGAAGATCAAGACCGGAGATGATAAGTATTTGAACGATGCGTTGGATATTCTGAACAACTTCTGTACGTGCATATATTGATTCTCTTCCCTCTCTACTCTTCTTGTGTTTTCTGTGACTGATCTGTTCCGCTTTCAGTCGACAAATATGATACCCTCAAGAATGGTCAAGGTCTCTATGTTGAGTGCGTCACGATCTTTCCTCCCGATATCGATTTGGTCTGAACAAAATTATCCTTCAGCGGCTTGAACGACCAATGCACCAGCGATGGACACCCCCAGGTTTGGACATACAACCAGGTAACCCTTCTTCACCATATCACTCTTCTCCTTTCCTCTACGCTTTGGCCACCAAACCTGATGAACCATATCTAGGGTGTGACACTTTCCTCCTTCGGATTGCTCTATGAAATCACGAAAGACCGTCAGTACATCGACCGAGGAAACGACTTGATCAACTCCGTGAGGTCTAGCTCTTCCACCGATGGAATCCTGGCGGAGACGATCTGTGATGGTAGCAATTCGTGCAACTTCGACCAGGAAGGGTTCAAGGTCCGTTTTTTCTCGTACAGCATCGTTCAATACAGTGTTGGTCCTCATTGTTTGGCCTCTTTCCTTCTTTAGGGAATATTCATGAAGTCAGTACCCTCTTACCCATTCCACATGTATCCCACTTATCAACCTTCCCCTCTTCCTGCTTAGACACATGCAATACTTCTACGACTCCGTCGGCCGTGATGCTTCTCTCCACGACTCGAACGGAAGCTGGCACACCGACTGGATGGGCCTCAACACCCGAGGCGTCGAGCAGTACGCCCAGAACAGCGACAAGAAGATCGGGAGCGTGTGGTACGCTGCCGTGGATATGAACTATACCCCTTGGACGATGATTTCGGGACTGCAGGCTGGTATCGCTGCGACTAAGGTTCGTTTTTTCTTTTTATTTGTTCTTGGATCTGCTTGAGGGAAATGGATGTGCTGATGGTTTTTTGCTCTCCTTTGTCATGTTTAGTGGGGTACTTGCAGCTAAACGATAGTAGAGGTCGAGTCTGGCTTTGCACTGTATACTTAATATCACTCCGTCTAGCCTCATCTTTCTCCGTGTACCTCTAGATGATATTTATGGATATATTGATACCCAATCGTAATTACAGTAGAACTTTTCTTCGAGTAGGATGTGTATCGTCCTCTCTTAAGCCGCTAGTGAGTACTAGTGAGTGCTAGGAGCTAAGTCACGGTACTGCGCTCCCTGCCCAGCGCTTGTGTGCTTCATCATGATCACAGCACATCGAAGGATTTTGAGTTGCTCGTTGTATACCTCAACGAGTACAACTCCTCAAGACCTCACTTTATACATCTTACCTATCATTGTTGTTGATCTGAACCTGCCGTGTTTTCTTCGTCGTCCCAAGCACCCGCACTGGACAAGCTGCTCTCTGCAACGCACAAATTTTCTCCAATGCTGGGATCGCCTACGGTTTCATAGCACTACGGTAACAGACGGCAAAGATAACTTGTTCAGAGGGTAATTTGTTGTTCTGGATTATGTTCATCGACGTTCCAGGCTGAATGCGAAAACTGAGTCAAATTTTGGTGTGGAGCTCCTCAAGAGCTTGCAACCAGCTGTAGGAGAGTGTACTATACTTCGAGTAGTCAATAAGCATCAGTAAGATAACTTTAAGTGGCAGTGTATCTACCTGATGTCTCGTCACGAGATCAGCATCTCTCCTTTCTTCTGTTGTTGTTCTGCTCGTCAGACGTCTGCAACCGTTCTGCTCAGCATCTCTTGCTCCTCTCCTTCACCTTCCTACGTACTGGAACACGACAATTCGACCTGTCATAGACTATAGATTGGTCCTCGAGCCTTTGATTCCGCATTATTTTCGTCACTCGAACTTGGAAGTACACTCGATTCATTGTCAACCACCGATCGCTACATACATAATGCAAAACCTATACATTGCTGTGCTAAACGCACCTGGTGGAGTTCTAGGCTCGAAATACACGCTCTTCGCGTGTTTCCCCTTCCTATACGATGCCAATGCTACCCTAGCGTCCTTGGTCAAGGTTGTGCAATCGTGGCACAAGGTCCCAGGAGAAATCAAGCTGTTTCAGGTGTGCATATATATCTGTTTTCCCTCAATCTCGCACGAGTTCTCTTCTAACTTCATCTCTAGCTAGTAGATCCAATAGAGCGCGTCAATTTACCTGATCTTCAGGCCGCCTTCGTTGGTATAGATAACTACTTTGCCCTTGACGGTGCCGCAGATCATCGTGAACCGAACGAAACCATTCTCAGCGCATTGGGAATTAAGGCGCCAGAAGGTAGAAAGAAAATTGCTCACTTCGTCGCGCTGTGTACGTACGTCTTGTTCGATGACACCCCATGACAACTGAGAGAGAAAACAGGTATCCCGCCCATGGGTGCATCCGAGTCGGTACCCTGGACCACATTAGATTCTGTTCCTGAAGATCCATACAGTTCGTCATCCGACTCACCGTCGACCTTTCTCCTACTAACTCTATATTCTAGCTCCCGAGGCTATTCTCCTCGCAGCACAAGCAAGGCAGGCGCCATCGGCAGGCGCTGATATCAGGCCGTTCATGAAGAATCAGCTACAGGCGGTCCCCGATGCTGCTTACAACTATCGACCTATGGAGCTTATTCCATCTCCCATTGCCATCTACGAATCAGCCTTTGCTCGTTTCTCACGCCACATGGCTTACCCGACCGCAGAATATTCATTTACACGAGAAGAATTAGCCAGAGCTCGGCTGCTGATGAAGATATCGTTAAAGCTATATGAGACGGAAAAGGGACGCCAGCACGCGTTTGGCTCGAGCATCTCAGTCGGCGGGCATATTCTCTGGCACAGCGCTGAAATTCCAATGGCAGAAGCCAAGTGGATAACTCCCGATGGAGCTGGTAGCTTTGTTCAAGATGACCAAAGGTTCTACGTCTACTTGGCGGAACTGAAGAATAATGAGGGCGCAGCTCTGAATCAGGTCCAACTCGATTACAAGAAGCTTGTATCATCCCCAGAGGTTTTGCCACTCTCTTTTCTTCTGATTTTACTCTATGCTCAATCGATTTCACGTTTTCAGTACCGTCGCGTTGTGCAGGTCTCATGCTGCCCCGCCTTCCTTATTGCTGTAATAGGTGACACCATTGCCGTCTGGGGCGCGGTTTTCGCAGATCGGTTCATGTTCGAACCTCTCGCGTTTCTCTACCTTGGTCCATCCCCTCACCCTCCGACCACCCCAGAGATGGCTGGCATTTATCAACCCTTCCCCCGAGAACAAAGTCCTGCTCCTCAGTCGACGAAGATCTCTCCGTCGTCCACTGTCCCTGGCCCGCATCTCGGCTCTCAAACGTCCGGAGAGCCAATCGGCCCATCGCCGGCGATCGCCACCTGCAGTCGGTTTGAGGCAGGCGTACTCGAAGTCTCAAAGCTCCTCCGCTGTCTTGATCATGGTTTTCAAGAGCTAGAGGTTCGCTACTCTGAGCTAAATCTCCCCCCTAAGAGTCAAGATGCTCGATCGTTACCATCGTCCTCAAGTAGGCACTCGGCCAGTCGGGGCACTCGGCGCGCTCTTCCCGCAACTGTTGCAATTGACGCACTCAAAACACCCCGTTTCCCTTTGTGGAGATCGTTCATGTCCCCTGACGGAACCCAGTACACGCTCGAATATGAGCAGCGGCTTACCGGCGACATTGCAAAGCCTGTGTTCTCTGCAATCTTGAGGAAGGGGGGATCAGACGTAATCTTTAAGCCCAAAGTTGTCGTCAAATTCGCACACCGGTACGGCAAACAGGGGCACGTACTTCTTGCTGATGCCGGTTTCGCGCCCGAGCTCTACTACTGCGAGTACGAAAGGAGTATTGGGATGTGGGCTGTGGTGATGGAATTTGTCTTGGGCGTGACACCACAGCAGGACGCGCTGACCACCAAACGAAGCCAATACGTCAAGACAGTTCTGGAGCGCCTGCATCAAGAGAACCTCGTGTTCGGGGACTTGCGCGCTCCTAATCTTAAGTTCTTCGAGGACGACGCGGTCAAATTGCTCGACTTCGACTGGTGTGGGCAAGCTGGTGTCGCGCACTATCCCGCCGACATCAACATGTCCGGCGACATCGAGTGGCATCCTGACGTGTTCGGGATGCAGCCTCTTCACAAGGCTCATGATGCCCATCGACTGAAGATTTTGTCTGGGGGGTCTGTTACGCTCGACATCTAGCGCCTCTTTTCTCTGTCCTTCAAGACTTGCCGCTTTTCTTTTTTCACTCTGTAATTTCA
Source organism: Agaricales sp. HM26-F1 (assembly GCA_002718315.1). Lineage (NCBI taxonomy): Eukaryota > Fungi > Basidiomycota > Agaricomycetes > Agaricales > Agaricales sp. HM26-F1. The sequence continues at coordinate 13,741 of NIBX01000039.1, read as the reverse complement.
CTCCATCTTCCGCTCATTGTTCTTACTTTCACACTACTTTTCCCATTCTAGTTTTACATCTCAATTTACTCTGATTCAAGACCCTCCCCTTGTGTTGCCTGCGGGGTTGCTGTTAATGTTATATTATACGTGAGGAGCCACTACCTCCCCACTTCCCTCCCTTCCGATCCTGTTTTGAGATGTAGCAGTGTTCTTAGGGTGTATGTATGCTTTCCTTCTCTTTTGTAGGTGTAGTATATTTTCTTCCGTGCATGTATGTTAATTAGTGCAGTGATAATGAATTTTGTTGTAGTAATCCCTTCAGAGAGGCAAAAATTGGAGGCTCACTAGCGCTCACTCAGACTGCCAGTGCCACTGGAATGAGTAGGCATCACGTGTATCATCTCTCCTCGAACCCGACCAGCCTACATGATATGAGCGTGCGTTCCTCTAGCCAGCAGTAACAGTCAGAGCATCCCAGCGAGGAAATCTCACAACTGGAACCCACAGAACTTTGAAGGCCCAAGTATGCACGAAGAAGATGAAGTGTTCAGCGACGTTCTCCCCAGTACCATGGTCTCTCGCCAGGTATGCTTTCTCGCGATATTATACTCGCGTCAAACGTGAATGACTTCCGTGCTTCAACCTCGTAAAGCCCAGTGAAAGCGTAGAAGCAGAGAGCGAGTACGAGGTTGACATGATTGAGGAAGAACAGGACGAAATGGAAGTAGACGGAGAACAGCAGGTAAAGGTCCTTATCTGAGCTTTGCACGAATTTCGGCCTCGACGTCGAGATATCGCGTGGCTTCTTTGTACTAATATATGGTTGGACTGTATAGGGTTCGTCTAAAAAGGAGAAGCAGAAACAGGCAGGAGATGATAGCGTCACGAAACTCTTGAGGAAGCAAAAGCGACAGGCAGCCGAGAGCGCGTTGAAAGCGCAGAGGGAGGAGATGGACAAGGCAAAGGTACGTTCTCCTGCCGACGGTGCAAGTATGGAGCTAAACCTAGCTTTTTTGTAGATGGGAGACGCCCTGAAGCGATACTCATATCTACTAGGTCAAACAGAGCTGTTCAAACATTTCGTGGATATCAAGGTGCACACTATCCTGTTATGACACTGGATTTAAATGACATTCACCCCTTTGATAGAAAGCTAGGGATCCAGAGTACGCTGCTCTTATGGAGTCCTCTCAACCCAAAACGAAGGGCAGGGGTAGGAAGAAAGCAACGTTAGTGAACTTCGTATAGACCACAACACTTACCATGCTCAACTCACATAATACAGCGAGGTAGGCGCAAGACACCGCAAGTCTGAGAAGGAAGAGGACGAGGAAATGTTGAAGGATGGTGAGGCCGCTGCAGATGGCGACGACCAGCCCTATGTCTTCGAGGAATCACCCGGGTGTAAGCAGTTTCTTCTTTCTTTCTACGAGTTTAGCGATGTTCATACGCTTCCTATCGTAGTTATCAACGGCACGATGCGCCCTTACCAACTTCAGGGCCTCAATTGGCTTGTAGACTTACACCATCACGGTCTCAACGGTATCCTCGCCGACGAGATGGGTCTCGGCAAGACGCTTCAAACCATCTCCTTCCTCACCTACTTAGCACACCACAAATCCATCCACGGACCACATCTAGTCGTTGTCCCCAAATCCACCCTCCAGAACTGGGCTCGCGAGTTCGAAAAGTGGACCAAGCCGGAAGACGACCTTCGGGTGGTAGTGCTGACGGGGTCCAAGGAGGAGAGAAAGGAAATCGTCTCGGCTAGCATCCTTACGGGGGAGTTCGACGTGTGCGTCACAAGTTACGAGGTCTGCTTGATCGAGCAGAGCGCGCTTAAGAAGCTGTCCTTCGAGTATATTGTCATCGACGAGGCGCACAGGATCAAGAACGTCAACTCAATTCTCTCCAAGATCGTTCGCGAGTTTATGTCGAGAGGCAGGCTGCTCATCACCGGAACACCACTGCAGAACAACATGGAGGAGCTCTTTGCCTTGTTGAACTTCATCTGCCCGGAGATCTTCGTGCGGTATGAGGATATGGATAGCTTCTTGCACAAAGGGGATGGCAACGGTGAAGTTGGAGATGAGGAGAAGAGTAAGATGGTGGTAGAGGCTCTGCATAAGATCTTGAGACCTTTCCTGCTGCGGCGAGTGAAGAGCGACGTGGAGAAGAATTTGCTGCCCAGTAGGTGTGCTCTCATCTTCTCTGCAACCGGTTCCTTACAATGTTCTTTTACAGAGAAGGAAATCAACATATACGTCGGCTTGACAGAGATGCAACGCAAATGGTATCGGTCTGTCTTGCAGAAGGACATAGACGCTGTCAATGGTAGGACACTCACCTGTTGAACCTGTTTTCCGCGACTCATCCTCATCCTCACCCAGGTCTGACTGGGAAGAAGGAAGGGAAGACGAGGCTCATGAACATGGTCATGCAGGTAGCACTCATGATTACCTGTAGCTTTCCAATTTCTGAATAGTTCTCTACAGCTTCGTAAAGTAACATGCCACCCATACCTCTTTGACGGTGCCGTATGTTTTACTTTGTTGCTTGTATCTGCCATTTTTCTAAATCTGCTGCTTATCAACTAGGAACCTGGCCCTCCTTACACCACCGATGAGCACCTGGTTGAAAATTCCGGCAAGATGTTGATCCTTGACAGACTCTTGAGCTCGATGAAAGCGAAGGGAAGCAGAGTTCTCATTTTCAGTCAAATGAGTCGGATGTTAGATATATTGGAAGATTACTGTCTTTTCCGTCAATACAGTCAGTCTCCTCTGAACCTGTCTCTTCCTTCCCGTGGGATGCCCTGCTGACTCTCCTTTCCCTGGTCGTAGAATACTGCCGGATAGACGGTGGAACAGCACATGAAGATCGTATTGTAGCTATTGACGATTACAACAAGCCCGACAGCGAAAAATTCATATTCTTGCTCACGACCAGAGCTGGTGGGTTAGGTATCAACTTGACCACTGCTGATATCGTCGTCCTGTACGACAGTGATTGGTATGACCTGCCCTCTTCACCCTCACCCACCTTCGCTCAATCGGAAATGCTGTACACAGGAACCCTCAGGCCGATCTCCAAGCCATGGACCGTGCTCACCGTATAGGTCAAACGAAGCAAGTTTTCGTGTTCCGGTTTATCACGGAAGGCAGTGTGGAGGAGAGGATGTTGGAGAGGGCGGCTCAGAAGCTCAGGCTGGATCAGCTCGTCATCCAGCAGGGGAGACAACAACAGTCCAAAGGTGATTTTTTCTCACCTTCAATCCTACAACATGTCCCTAAGCTTTTTTGTTCCACATTCTGCAGCTGCGAGCAAAGATGAACTGCTGGAGATGATTACCCATGGCGCTGACAAGATCGTCAACTCTTCAGACGAGTAAGTTCTTGTAATCACACACCAGTTCCGTTTACTGACATGTCGTTGCCCTCAGGTTACTCGTCAATGAGGATATCGATGCCATTATCCAGCGTGGTGAACAACGGACGGCAGAACTGAGCGAGAAGTACGAAGGTCTCAATTTTGAGGACCTCACGAACTTCAAGTCGGACGCCTCTGTGCAACAGTGGGAGGGAGAGGACTTCCGGTCTGGGGTATGTATTCATCTAGTTCTCACCCATACAGATTACTTGGTATCGCTCACATGGTTGTTTTCCTGTCACAGCGTAAAGGCCTGAATCTCAATATGCTCTCGCTGGCCAAGAGGGAGCGGAAGACTAACTACTCTGTGGACAACTACTTCAAGGATACTCTACGTGCAGGTCCATCCAAGACTGAGAAAGGACCAAAGGTTCCTAGGGCACCGAAGCAAATACCGATGTTAGTCTATCTTCTTTTTTTTCTTACTTTCCAAGATGGAATAATGTCGCTAACACATTCTGGCGCACAGACAAGACTTCCAGTTCTTCCCTCCAGAGTTGGCTGAGCTACAGGAGCGGGAGCTCGCTGCATTCAAGGTAAACAAATTCTCTTCACCACCAAAGGACACGCAGCGACCTCTTTTATTTTCTCCGTGTAGCGAGCGAACAAAATCCCAGCAACTGTCCGAGATGCCGTTCCAGAAGATACACCATCAGCACTGGAGGCGCTCAATGAGGAGCTGGAAGCGGCTCAGGCCTTCATAGATTCGGGTGCGTTCCTCTCCTTTCCCTGGACTACGAGGATCTGTTGACATGTCTGGGTGCGGGTACAGCTGAACCACTGACTGATGCGGAGCAAGCGAAGAAAGAGGTCTATATATCCCAGGGTTTCCCTAATTGGAGCAGACGAGATTTCCAACAGCTCGTCAAGGCTCTTGAGGCTCACGGGTGGTACGTTTTCCTCTTGATCATTTAGGAGTATATCTAAACCCGATGCGTTGTCCTCTAGGGACGCTGGAGACCGAGTCCTGGCAGCGGAGATCCAGGAAAAGACGGAAAGGGACGTGAAACAATACATGAAGACGTTCACCAAAAAATGGAAAACTCTTCCTGGTACATGTTTCCTCGGCCTCCACATCCACCTTCAGGGCTACCTTTATTGATTACACCACCTCAGAGGCGGAAAGAATAGAGGCCCGCATCGCAGAAGGCAACGCCAAGCGCGAAAAGCGAGACAACCTCGAGACTTTACTAGGCGACAAAATCGCCGCCGTCAAATACCCCATGCAAGAACTCGACCTCAGCTATCCTACCACCAAGGGTAAGGTCTACAGCGAGGAAGAGGACCGGTACTTGCTGTGTCGGCTGCACTACTACGGTATGCAGACGGAGGACGTGTATGAGAAGATCAAGAGGGATATATTGGAGTTCCCTGTATTCCGGTTCGATTGGTTCATTAAGAGTCGGTCGCCGCAGGAACTGCAGAGGAGGTGTAATACGCTCTTGGGCATGATCGAGAAGGAGGCGCAGCAGGAGGCTGAGCTCAAGGCACAACAGGAAGCGGCAGCGAGCACGAAGAGTAGAGGCAAAGTTCGTCGTGTTATTTCGTCTTTCATTGGTCTCCGGGGTCTCATCATCTCTTGTACCATCACAGAAACGTGGGATCGAGCATGTACAAGTCTCGGATAAGGACTCGCGGTCATCTACACCTAACGGTTCAACGGTGAAGAGAGCAAGCAAGAAAAAGAAGACCTGATTCCCATTCTTTTCGTTGGCTTTTCTCGTACATTGTATCGCGTTGTCCTCTTTGCATCTACATTGTCACCTTTCCACTTCCCGTGTCCCTCTGCCCTCCATCTACTTATAATAGGTATTCTCTTGTTCTCAGGCTATATAATCAGTCATCACAGTAATTCACACTTCGTGCCAACCGTAACGTATCGAGCAAAATCGAGCGATTACATAAGCTCCAAGGGATAAGTAGATGACAGGCCAAGCAAAACAAAACCAAACAAAAAACAAAAAAGAGCGTTCTTAACGTACACCTGCCCCAGAGAGGGTCGAACTCTCGATCTCCCGATTAACAGTCGGACGCTTTAACCAACTAAGCCATGGGGCAGATACTTGACATCTCCTCTTAGCAAACATATCATGAGATCAACTCGAAAGAGCTCAAAGAAACAATCCTGGTGCACTTGTGCTCTTCACCAGCACCAAGTACCCTCCAACACACCTGTAGTGTCCATGTCAAGGTCTACCTCATACTCCCAACCCACGATTCGGAGCATTGGCAACCCCTCGAGAACAGGCGGGGTTCCCCGGTGGTTAAAGTATTCATTATCAACAAGAGATAGCATTGCATATGGCCAGTTCTAAGAGGATCAAGAGGACAAAGTGAGGATATAATCGTGATGAAGTCTACACATGAGCCAAGAATTAGGCCTCAGGATTTACGCATTTATACAGGTGGTGCAAGAGATACGAATGGGACTGCGGTCCAAGGTGGGGCGTCTTTCACAACTGGTGAAGACAAGACTATAACAGTGTATGGGTAGGAGAGGCTGCGCTGGATGGATGGTACACTGCGAGGAGAACGTTATTTAGCTTGTCCGTCCCATACCAAACAGTACGCGCCTTACCTCGACGCGCTACGAGGAACCCGTCAGCATACTAACAAGATCTAACCCTCCAGCAGCTCTCTTCTCCCTCTTCCGTGCTCGCCCCTGAGCAGACCTTGAAACCGTCCGCACAGAAGGTCGCTGATATCTAGCGACGAGAATGAGGTTAGCTGGTGTGAAGTCATGAGAAGACAAAAAATAAATAGAGTAAAACTCACGACACGCCCTCCCTCTCAAGACTCGGAACCTCGCTTCGACAGAGCGTTATGCGCATGAAAGGGGTCTGTTTCATCTTCAAGCTATAGTTCACAACGACCAAACGAAACAAGAGTTAGCGAATCACAATCCCAATCGACCTCTCTCTCAAATGAAATGAGGGTATATACGTACTGGTTCTTGCCTTCCAAAGCATACAAGAGTGTCTCCTCTCGACTCAACTGAGGCGCATCCTCGCCGTCTTCAAGACAAGAGATCTCATTGTACTGATGCAGCCCCTTGAGATGTTTCGTAGTACCAGTTGGTAGTGATTTGAGGTATTCGCGTTTGATGATTTCCACGACTGAGATGAGACGTGAGATATTGAGTACGCCGCCTGAATTTGCTTTGGATGAGCCCGGTTTGGCAGAACAGGAGGCTGCGTCCGTCGTTGTTGTTGGCTGATTCCCAGAAATCTGTGCTTGAGCACCAGTATCGTTGATCCCTGATGATTCTGGTTCTTGTCGCGGTTCTCGTTTAGTGTGTAGAACCAAGGGCCTCTTATCGTTCTCCTACTAAGCATGTCGTTGTCGGTTATGCTCTCTCTTTCTCTCAGGATGTATATTAACTAACAGACCTTGAAGAAGTTGAGAGCGAACTCGACCCATTTCTGCATCTTTCCGTGTGTTGTTATGAGGATAACATGAGGTGCTTCATTGCTCGACTCAGCAGTGTCCATAGTATAGTAATACGCGTGTGATAAGTGCCCAGTTCGTTATTAGTCGTTGTCGAAGACGTTCAGCTCGACGAGGGGAGGGTGGATATAGCGGGGTTGACGGGCCGTCAGACCGGTAAGAGGGCGCACTGTTGAGTTGTTGACCTTACCTCAGTAGACGAAAATCAACGCGGCCACCAAACGCCCCTTCCGCCTCAAGATCTAACAAGTTCAAGACAACGCCATGAGCGTAAGCCATTCTACTTGCTGCAATACCTTTCTCTGGGCCCAACGAACCTATGCTCGTCCAAAGAACGAACGAAATCGATGGAGATTCGGATGGATGCTTTGCTTGGAGTTTGGATGACATCCCCACCCAACCGGTGTGATGTGATGTGGTGGACACCTTTGGGCTCAGAGATCGAGTTTTGGGAGCGTTGTGCAGCAGCGACGGATGGACTGACGAGCTGGTCTTTTGTTTCTCTAGGATTCCACTTTCACCCGTTTCGTCGAGGTTGGCCGGGGTACGTCGTTTGTTCAGTTCGAGCGGCTATAGGCTTGAATCTCACGCGTTTCTCGTAGTTGTCCTCCTCAAATCCGGTCCTTCTGCTGGCAAGATCGCTGTTATCGCCGAGATAATTGACCACAACCGCGTACGTCCCACCATTCCTCACAGTACACCACAGCTAGGCGTCGTGAAACTAATCCAGATCGCTTTGAATCCAACCAGGCTATCATTGACGGTCCCACCACCGGCGTGCCACGCCAATCCTTCCCATACAAGCACCTCACCCTCACTCCTCTCCACCTCACAAACCTCCCACGTGCTGCCGGGACCGGCATCGTGAAAAAGCTCGTCGAGAAGCAGGAGATCGTAGAGAAGTGGAACAAGTCTTCTTGGGCGCAGAAGCGGGCTGCCGTCGAGAAGAGACGGTCGCTGAACGATTTCGAGCGGTTCGCTGTGATGCTGGCTAAGAAGGTCAGGAGAGATACCGTCAGGAGGGAGACTGCCAAGGCTGGCAAGGCATAGAATGTCGTCTTTGGATCTGTTGTACACACACACGCCCCTTCACTGCATTCGTTTGCTCTCTCCCCCCTCCCCTCTGCATCGCGGCTGTCTATAAAAAATCTATCAGAGATCGCATGTCATGTTTATGCCCTCCCGTATGATCACAACATTTATTATGGCATTCTTCTCGCTCCCCCTTCTTGTTCTGTCTGGCTGTTCAAACATTCTCGAACTGGAAGATCCGAAGACGGAGTCCCGTCTTTGACATCTTCTAGGTAATTCCGACGATTTAGTGAACTAAATACGGGCCGATTTCACGATAATTGACAGTGCAGAATCCACGGATGACGAGCGGATTGGACTCGCCTCAGAAACGAACTAAATAAGCCAGCCTGAAATCGAGTCAAATATGATCATCCTTATCCCGTCCTTCTACCAGAAATACTGCTCTCGTCTCATCGAGTCATACTATATCTTGTATCGACATCTCTATCACTCCTCCAGCCATGTCTGAATCTGCAAAGCACGTCGTCGTATTGGGAGCAGGTACGTACCTGACAGGCCGAGGGACGAATGACGATAAGATCTAACGTAACCCGCGTTTGGAATACAGGTGTAATCGGTTTGACCACCGCGATCCGCATCCAGGAGAAGTACCCCAAGGCAGTCAAGGTCACTATCGTCGCAGAACGACTGCAGTCCGATCCCAGGTCTATTAAATACACGAGCCATTGGGCTGGTGCGCATCATGTCAGTCATGCTGGAGATAACGAGAAGGAGCAGAGTGAGAAGCTTCTATCCTACTTGTTCACCCTTCAACCAAGATTTGGTTAATCTGTATTTCGTTTGGTTGTTAGAGATTGACCAGGAGACGTTCTGGACGCTGTGGGAGCTCTCTGCACCTGGTAGCGAGGCTGAACACTGTTTCCTGCGCCTTCCTCAGACGGAGTTCTCCAGCGAGCCTGAACCGTCGTATCACCCCTTCGGATGGATGCCAGACGTGCGTCACCCTCACATTCAACACTCAACTTATATCTTCGTACCTGACCAATGAACCCTCCTCTGCACTTGATAACATAACAATAGTTCAAAGAACTCCCCGAATCAGAGCTAATCCCCAACTCCGTCTCCGGCGTCTCATTCACGACACTAACCATCGAGTCCCCACTCTACCTCGCCTACCTCACTTCCAGATTCCTCAAAAACGGAGGGACCGTCATCAAAGCTTCCGTGCAACACATCCACGAGATCATAGAGGCCGGACCAAGCGTCTACGCTTCCTCCCAGTCTCCTGCCAGTGCTCTGGACCCCATTGTGAACTTGCCTCCGGCAGCGGTGGTGGTGTGCGTGGGCTTGGGGGCGAGGACGTTGGGTGGTGTGGAGGATAAGGATATGTATCCGATTAGAGGCCAGACGGTGGTGCTTAAGGCGCCGTGGGTGAGGTTTGGGAGGACGTTGAGGAGGGGCACAGAGTGGACGTATATCATTCCGAGGAGGAGCGGTGATGTAGGTCTTCTACTTACTCTTCTTCTTCTGCTTCTCAGCCTGATATATTTATCCTGTGTTCTTAGATCATTGTTGGCGGAATCCGCGATGCAGACGACTGGTAATTCAGATCTCACCCCCACAATTCCATATCCTTCTCTAATGCGTAACCATCAAAAAAGGTACCCTCACCCCCGTCCAGAGATCACAAACGACATCATCCAGCGCGCTTTCACGCTCGCACCAGAACTCGCCCCACCAGGCTCTCAAAACCCCAGCACCGACACTGTGCGATCTCTCATCCTGTACGAAGGCTGCGGTCTCCGCCCCGCCAGGAAAGGAGGCCCACGTATCGAACTCGACTGGGTCGAAGGAGTCAAGGGTAGAGAGGGTCAGAAGATACCGGTGGTGTATAATTATGGGTGAGATCTACAGTACTTCCCCTTTGCGGGGCATAATCTCATCATCGCTGTATTTGGGACGTTTGGCTTATTGATTCTTTTAGGCATTCTGGCTCTGGATACCAGTCGTCTTGGGGCTCTGCTACTATTGCTCTAGGCCTGCTCGCTGAAGCTTTGAAACTGGATTCTTAAGAATCTGATCAGGGAGCTCGAGGGAATTACATCACTGGTCTGGCAGGTTGCTCATGAGGCGACTATGAGACTGTGAAAGAATATGAGACCTAAGATTACTATGGGCCACCTTAACCTACAATGAGCATCTTAGAGTACATGGGATTCTTAGAGTACATGAGACTCGTAGGATACATGAGACTCTTAGAGTACATGGGATTCATGGAGTACATGAGACTCTTGGAGTATATGGGATTCTTAGAATAAACGAGACTCTTAGAGATACATGGGATTCTTACCATACACAAGACTCTTAGAGATACATGAGATAGTTGCACCACATGAGGATCTTAGCGCACATGAGAATACTAGGATACATGAGGATATCGCACTACATGAGGATCTTAGCGCACATGAGAATACTAGGATACATGAGGATATTGCACTACATGAGGCTCTTGGATCTCGTATGTAGCTTGATAATCTCGTTGGTTTCCGGGGGGTTCTCGCATTCCGTCGCACGATAATTCAGTTATACATTTGATTCCATTCCTCGCCACATATGAGAGAAGAGTATACAGTACGATACATGGTATATGGGCTAGACGATGGGAAAAAAAAAAGAGCTGATAGGTTGTAGGCAAGTTGTAAACACGACGGGTTCGTGAGCGAAGCTTGAAATGCAGTTCTTGAGGTAGTACGACGTTCAGTTGATGTGTGGGTGCCAGAATCAGTTTTTGAGACAATTAATAACTGCTGCAACGAAACCAGGGAGCACGGGTCGATCTAGTAGTCGGGGTCGTTGACCTCCATGCTGAGAAGATCTGACATGATACCTGGTCGTTCTTCTTCATCCTCTTCTTCAGAATCCGATTCCTGGTACTGAGCTGGGAAGCAGACTCTGCATCGAGAGCCTTTTAAGCAGAATAGAACGACCCAAGCTAGCAAAGGACAACTTACTCGTTCGCGCGCTTAATCGCAGCGATTGCCCAGGGTTTGTTTAGGCTCAGGCCAGTCTCGAGAATCTTGAGCCATTTTGATGAGTATTTACGTATAGTTCTTTCCAGATCGCCGCTCCATGTTTGGCCAGTCAGGCCACAAAGGACCTGATAAGACGAGAAATATCTTGGAGAACTGGAGCTTCAAAGATATAACTTACCACACAGGCAGCGTACACAAGCATACGAGACGTGATAGATTTGATATCATTCTTCCGTGCGTTGGACTTTGATGAGATCCGAAACGTGCATTTACATGTTGTGGAACAGCCGAAAAGTATACATTTGAGGCACTGGAAGTAGCCAGGGATTAGACCGTGAAATACTCATGCAAGGGAGCCTTGGAAAGTTACGCGGTGAAGAAGGAATCCTTGGAAAATACCTCGACAGAGTTCGTCAATCGAGGGGCGGTGCCCCTCCCACTTGCCCTCGATCGCGATGTTCTGGTCGTAGATGAACGAGGGAATATCATTTGGTCCGAGGACCACGTCCTTCCCTGCTTGATAAGTAGCCCAGATACTGTAGAATAACTGGGCATTTAAAGAGAAAGGACTACGAAGAAAGAGAACTTACTCCGAGTCTTGCCAGCCGTCAGGGAAGTTCCCCCACTCGCGCATGCGATCTTGAGAGGTTAAGAGCCATGCAGTATTAGGATGGGTGAAGCCCAATCTACTCCCGATGGTCGATTCGAGGGGGGTGCGGCTCAAATCTTCATCCAGACAGGTGGTAACCACTCTGTTCCATGTATTAACGTCTGAGGATCTGGCGGTGCTCAGCTTTTTCTGCATCTAGTGAGCCGAAGTCAACGGGCAGCTCCGTGTCTCGTAAATACAATCCACTTACTCTGGTAATGAGGTCATTGAGAGCTTCTGGCCCACTAGTACCGTACGTGTCTTTGTCACTCAAGAAACGGACTAGATCAACGAACTCCGGACAGTGAGATCGCAGAATCTTCACGTCCGAGTGCAGTAGAGGTAGCTCTCGCTTGCTAAGGAAAATTTAGGCGATAGAATATTTATGAATCCTCGTTTCACCTCAACTTACAAAACGTCACCCTTCTCCGAGTCTTCTGCCTGAATGAGAGCGACCAGGTAAGTAAGGTGAGGCTCTGGGGTTAGGACTCGGAAGATGGTCCTCATGAATTGGCTGGCTTTCTTGATGTAGCAGTATAACTTCTGAATTTCGTCACGCAGCTCAGGGCTCCAGTTGACGTCTGTGTAGCCGTCTGCGTGCTGCTGTTCGAAACTGGGGTTAGCCCTTTTATAGAAGACGTCTCTGCAGTATTCCATGAGCCTACGCATGATCAGTACCAAGCGAAATCATTGAAGGAATGTGTGTAATGACTTGCCAGGGGAGCGAATCTGAGGCTATGTGTAACTTTGCGTGCTTTCTCTTCTTCTTGGGGACATTCTGTAATCGGCATTGGTTCAGAAGCCTTTGCAGTTTCTCCTCCTCCTTGCGTCGAGGGCTTTTGTTCTTACGCTTAACCTTCTTGAGTTTTGGGGCGTCCGCTTGACTGCTTCTTTCTGACTGGTTACCGTCGTCGTCGTCGTTATCGTAGTCGTCGTCGTGTTCGTCGTTGTCGTTGTTATCGGCTCTGTTGTTGTTGTTGTTGTTGTTGTTGTTGTTGTCGTAGTACTCAAGAACGCTGCCCTCCTCGTCATTACATCCCTCAGCTTCCTCCGCCTGCGTCTCGTCGTGTGGAACCGTCCTTCTCTGTTCGACTAGTAGCAAATCAGACCACAAATAGGGCACCTTAAGGATGGAGAAGGAAATATGAGTCAAGATCAACAAAGAGCGGCAAACCTACCGGATCCTCCCAGTTAGAACCCCGCAGTTCTGGTGGGCTCATAGCTAGGGAATGGAGTTTGCCATCCCATTTGAGATAGGCGGGTTTATCTTTGAAGGTGCTAGACGAAGTCTTCCAGCAGTCGTACCAGAATAGCGATGAGTCGGTACAGTTTTCGTTCGTCAGAACAGAGAAAATAAGAAGGGAGTACAGGTGAACCCTCCAAGTAATTTTATCATTGGGCCCAATTGGGTCCTTCGGACGGTATATAAGCCATTGACGCTACTTGCACCGAGTTGGTTGGCTTGGACTTACAGCGAACTGGACATCACTGTCTTTCCATTGAGGGCACTGAATATTGAACGATTCTATCGCGGCCACAAAGGCCAGAAACGGGAAGCTCTGGTAGTAATGGCTTTCAGCTTTCAGCTAGTGTTGATTGGGAAAAGGCTCACCGGGTGATTCTTATACTTTCTCGCCGTTTTCGATACCCTGCATACATTGAGGTGTGACTCCCACAAAGCAAGTACTGGATCGCGATTGCCTTGCTTATATAGACCTTCTTTCTCGAGGTCTTTTTGCAACTGAGGTTGCTATTGGAAGTACCGTGCACAATGTAGGCGCGAGTACGTGGTACAAGACGTACGAGGGGATGCTATTGTGTTGACTCACCAGAGGTAGGATTTGAGAGTTCTTAGAGAGAGGTTTTACAGTGACAGTAAAAGAGAGAAAAGCGATTATATTAGGAGAGCAGGGAAGTCTGCTTTATATACTGTCTCCTATATGAGGTCACATGACCGCACAGCGGTGATTCGTAATCTACCTTACTAATCTACTAGAGATACTTGTGTATTCTAGAACTTTCCGGTATGTCGTAGTACATTACTCATAAGTTATTTGTCAAAGTATCTACTTGCGTATGATAGCTTCAACACACCCCCTTGCTAAGTTCGACCCGTGGGCGCACATTAGCAAACCTAAGAAGGTATCTGTGACTTAGAACTAGGAGT